>OZ017741.1:73936670-74536670 GCA_963969285.1 Odontomyia ornata | reverse complement strand
GTGCGAGATGAAAGAGCACTGAAAAAACTGGTACCAGAAAAAGATATTGTCTTAGAAAATGACGGAACTAAAGATGTTAAAACGTATCGTCGGAGGATGCTGCTACCAAATCGCCCGACACTTGAAATTAAATTTGTGATAAGCTTCTTCTAGAGGAAAACCCAGAGAACTCAATCGTTCTCACCAGTTATCGCAAAGATTGTCAGAAAAGTTGAAACGGCTGTTGAAAACATACAAATTTGCCTGGATCCTGGAACTTGAAGAGCTCTTTGACCGTATTGAGAAGGTTCGAAGAAGTTGGCTGAAAGCAGAGAGACAACTCAAGGTTAAGTTTTTTGAGGAAGCCTTATAGCCCTTATGTAGTACAGTCAAAAGGCTGGCCTAATATCCAATGGACGTTAATCAAGAAAAGAGGGGGAAAAACTTTGAGAGAAAAGTTCTGAAGAGTAGCAACATAAAAAGAACGTTGAATGATTTGCAGGATGGAGGAAAAACAACTACTTCTGCACTATTACAGGTGCGTTGGATACAGTTACACCATACAGGATCAAAAAGGGTCGAATGGGAGCCTCTATACTACAAATGTGGCAATGGGACACAAAAAAGAGAAAGTCCTGATACTGTTAATAACATCGAAGGGGCATGAAAATGCTTGGTTTTCAAAAAATACCTTACCAGGTTTGAGCCGGTAATGAAATGATGCATATATGAATTGACACTGCAGTAAAAACTCTTAAGATCTGCTTGAAGTGTTGCGACACACAAAAAATTTAAGCATCTGCTTTTCAATGAGCACCACCCTGATAAGAATTGGTAAGCATGATACCCTGACAAATCTAGGATGACCTTAATATGGGTTCTTTTGAGTAGAGAACCATCGACAAAGTGATGGGTTTGTGAGCGTTCAGTATTTAGGAACACCCAATATCATATTTACAAGCCAAAATCCACGCTTTGAGGACGCTGTTTTGAAATCTCGAGGAGTGGGGGCTTCAACGCTCGAGTCATTAAGCGGAGTATACCTCAGCTTGATCCAAAGGGAAAGTGAATCTTGAAAATGGCAGCTAGCACATTTATTTTGGTGTTCATGATATCAACCGTACACAATTGGTGGCTTCTAAGAGATGACTTAGCTAGTGACAGCCAGTATATTGTACTTGAGATTCACGAAAATGCTTCTGAGTGCCAATATGTACGGCCTCCCACTATTAAGAGAAATACCAATGAGATGGACTTCAAGGGGTTCATATTAAGTTTTAAAGGTAGGAACACTAGTACTGATTCAATTGAAACCCCTAAACAGCGAAAAGAGTGTTTCAAACTCTTAAAAGAAGGCACCAAGGTGTCAGCCAGACAGCGTGTTCAAAAATAAATCAACAGCAAAAAGAGACCCTATTAGAATATATCCTCAATGACATGTATAGGGTATTCATGGGAACTGTAATATAAGTTAGTGACGCCGAAGCTTGGTGTCCAGAAAAGGTAGACGAGATAATGTGGACACTCCGAATTCCACATTCAATTTGTGTGAATGCTATCCATAACACAGATGATTCCGTAGATTGCCCACTTCTCACAAGGATGGTACTCGAAGAGGCAGTTCTTTCTGCGGAGGCTAAGACAAAGAAGAAACCAGGACTATATGGCATCCCAGCTGAAATGGTACAGCTTGGCCATAATCATTATCCTGAATTGCTGCTCAGTACATTCAATGTTTGTCTATTTGAAGGCATCTACCCAAAATGCTAGTAGGTAGCAATGACTGTACTTATCAGCAAGGATAAAAGGAGTTTCAAGTCACTGTTGGGAAACTGCATGAGAAACTTATCACAGAAAGACTCACTGACAATATCCACGCTTCTAGAATGGGATTTTCTCGTAGCATGGCGCTACTCTATTGATGTGATTCTGATGGCGGTAGTTGTGTTCCAACGAGTACAGCCAGTTATGCGACGAGTTGTTTTGCTCAGCGTTCCTAGTGTCAGGAATTCTGTTAGATGATATGAATTCTAGCTTTCTTTATGAAATAAAGAAAAATTTTTAAAGAATGGAAATTAAGTCATGTTTTCCACAAGGTACCATACATGACTCAGAGCTGTAAAATATATCATACGACAATCTACTGACACCTGAACTTACGGATGAATTATCTGACGAGCGCTACAAATCACATCTTCTTATTGGACAGTCTCTGAGTCAGCTCTATCACTCAAAGACCTAGAAGCATACTTTTATAGACATTAGAGTGATGGAAAGCTTCTGGGTCCCAATGAGTTGCAAAAATCACTCAGTGATTGACAACAATCCTGGGTAAACGATACAAAAGAGATATGGATCACAAAAATTACCTCTGACTGAGACTGAGGCTCAATCAAAAGCATGATTAGACTTACTTCTACTTTACCTAACTCTATAGTGTGTATGCATGCTTTCATCTCACCTGCAGAAGGTAAGTAAGTTTTTTCTAGACATCATGAAAGTTCATTTACAGCTAGATATCCCAATACACTCTACTAGAGTATTTAGTAACACTTTAGTAAATTTACCTATCTTATTCAAGAATATTTTTATTTCGAAATCAAAACATGGCTTTTAGATTAATGAAAATTTGGAAACATTTTTGTTTTCTAATTTTTAAAATCACTAAAGATGAATGCAATTTTTTTTGGTGATTTTGTCATCCATAAGTACACTCATTAGATGCTCATTTTAGCTCAGCGTGTATTGCAATAGTCCTACCATCCCAATTGGTGTGGTACTGCTCAATATGTTTTTGTATCTTGTACTGATTTTTTTTTCACTCGATTCGATTACTTCCCGAAGAAAGCCTATAGTCCTCCCAGCGATTACAAGGCGTGAAGTCTTCAGCCACGCCAATAAACCGTACTCTTAAGGTCAACAGGTCTAGGTATTTATAGTCTACTCCATGGTGGCTGCTGGTCAGGCAGCTATTCGGAGAGGAATACAGTTATGGATCTTATCGTCAGTAAGCCGTCAATGCATCCATTTTCAAACGCGTCCAAAAATGATTCCACTACTCTACCGGCTCCTTATCAGAACTTCCAACAAATCAACATGAGCAAAATATTGAGCTCGCGGGTTTGCAATCTACATTCCGACGTAGTACCAGGCATACTTTACAATAATTCAAGCTAAAACGACCCACACTAACTGAAACCTTCAAACTGCAACACTGCAAACCAAAAGCACTGAAGTAATTAGTCGCGGATTACCTAGAGCTCCACCCACTTCACGACATACTCACTTTCCACTTTTGTTTCCACTGAAAATCAAAGCTACTGGAAAGAAAGCAGATGTTTAAACTAACATTTCATATTAGCTATACAATATTATTCTACTCTACACTTTAGCTTTATCATTTAATTGTCTCTATTATTAAACTGACTTTATAAATACAATTGCATTACTAAATAAATTTTGTAAATGTTCAGTTTCTAGTTCTGTAAAAAAACAAAAATTTGAGATAATCTGTATTAAAATTAAGACAAGTCATATACCGAAGAACAACTCAAATGCAAACTCGCCCTTGCAAGTGTTGAGAATCGATACAAAGTACACCCATTTTGGCAAAACAACCCGAAATTGTGGTTCACACGAGTGTAAACGCAGTTTCAAACCAGCAAAATTTCGAACGATGCCATGTGGAAACAAATATGATACATCCAAAACGAGATTTCTCTTGGTCTATAAGCTATAGGACCACGAACGCCTACAGCAACTTCTACACTACCCACACCTAGACGTTCAATGCCGGCCACAGTTTCTATGTAAAATGCATTCCACCGCGAGTGTGGATATATCTGACGAGGTCTTCTCTTACCATAAACGTGTCAGGTCTGCAGACAGACGTTGCTTCGTGCCATGCTGTTTTCTTATTTCAACTAAAGGCGCATCACAAAGTCGCCTGGTGATTGGTGATAAGGATACGCAATTTGCGTGCCTTGGTGACACTGATGCAGATGTTTCTATCATCCCCAAATTCTTGGCGGGGAGTTTCCACAAATAGTCAACGTAAAGGCCTTTTACGGGCAATGGTACTCATATTGATAGGATCAGTAAAATCACATTCCATTTGTCACTCGGGTTTCAGCGCTCGTTCTAATAGAAGTTAATTATCGCTAACGTGTGACGCCCAAACCTAAGAGCCAATTTCTTGAAAAATCACTGCTCATTAGCGGATTTACAAAATCTACTACTGGTTTATTCTGTGGCTAACCTATTAACTCGAGGCCAAATTAACAGAGACTAGTAAAACTCCATACTCACCGTCAGCAGCAACCCGCATTACCATATGCTGCTCAGAAAGATTCCGACTTTTACTAACCTCGAAGCTGCGCTAAGTCCAATTAAACATGTGGTTCGTCATTTCATCAACACTTCCAGACCTCCCATAGCGGCCCAACAAGATTAATGAAAGATAAGTCGCAAGCAGCAAAAAAAGTTCAAATTTCTCTTGGATCAAGGTTTCCGTCGACCGTCTGATAGCCTATGGGTAAGTTCCCTACATTTAGTACACAAGGAAAAGACCTTCTAAAAGCATTTCATCAGATTTCCATCGAAGAAAGAAATATCCCGAAGATAGCTGTTACGACGCCGCTCGGATTCAATCATGGAGTTTGGCTTGCAAGACCCACCTCAGTACTTCCAGCGTTTCACGGACAGAATGTTCCGTAATTTGGACTGCTGCTTTTGTTATATCAATGGCATTTTGGGTACATAGGATTTACAGGCTCAGCACATGGAGCGACTCACTAAACTATGAGAACGTCTGGCGCAATATGGTATTGTGATTAATGTGGGAAAATGTAGATTCAGAGTGCGTGGGGTTGAGTACCGGGAATGTTTGGTCAGCTCAAGTGGTGTCGCACTACCACCATATTGAATGAAAGCTATACTAAATTCTAGGCAACCTACTAATGTAAGCAAGCTGTAGCGTTTCCTGGCCACCATAAACTTCTATCGTCGATTCATTAAAGGCACCGTTAAATAAATTCTGCATCAACGCTTAAAAAAACCACAAACCCCAATTGTTTTGACACCTGAATCCAAGAAAGCGTTCTTCCCTTGCAAAGATGGCATAGCTTAGGCTGCTTGTGCATTTTACATAAAATGAATTGACACATCAAACGTAGTAGTAAGCGCAGCACTAGAACAGAAACAAAACAACCATGGGATGCCTCTTACGTTTTTCCAAAGGAAACGCTCCTCCGTGGAGACCAGGGACAGTGTGTATGATCGCAAACTGCTTGCCATTTGTGGCAGCATACAACATTTTCGGCACTACTTAGAGGGCACACAGTTTCATGTGCTCACAGATCAAAAGCCACTTGCCTTTACATTTACCCAGCCAGCATTGTCTGACCATCTGCGTCACTCAAATTTCAAGTCGGAGTTCTGCACGGCTCTGCGATACATTCCGGAACTCAGTAATGAAGTAGCTGATGAACTTTAACGATCAGGAACGACATCCACCCCATCGACAATTGATATCGAAGATTTAGCGAGGAAACAACAAGACGACTACGAAATTCGTGCGAGTGAATACTATGTAGCTCAAGTTAAGCCAGATCGTAATGGACGACAACATCGAAGTAATTGTGGACACCTCTAGGCATCAAACTCGGGTACTTGTACTCTCGTGCCCCCGGAGACATTTTTCACCACGAACGATTTTAGCCCATTAATTCCTTCATAGGGATAAAAATATTGGTTGACTAGACTGCAAAATCAGTAGCTCAAGTGTTTTTCAATAATTGAGGAACTCGCTTTAGAGTGTCACGCACAATCACGATGGACCTGGGCACGTAATTCGAGTTGGCGCTATTTAAATCATTGACAGCTTACTTAGTATCTGAAAGAGGTACGACATCGCCTTATCATCCTGCATCTTAAAGTATGGTTGAGTGCTGGTACCACACCCTTAAAGCTGCAATTGCATGCCATGAAGAGAATCCTAATTGGCCTAAAGTGCTGCCCACTCTCCTTCTGGCCCCGCGCGGACGTTACATTCCCCGATGAGCTAGTGGGTGCCACCTCGGCTGATGTTAATCCATATGAGTTCCTCACACAGCTTCGCTCCACAATGAGAAACTTGCGCCTGACACCACAAGCACATCGCATTCGCAGGCTAACATTCGTCAACAAAAGCTTTGAAAAGTGTTTGTATGTTGTCTTAGAGAACGACGCAGCAAAAACATATCATACACTGGCCCCACAGGGTAGTAAACCGCATCTCAAATGTACTTTTCACAATTGATGTCAACGGACAAGTGCTCAATGTATCTCACGGAATGATTCAAGCCTACATTTGTTGAAGGTGCTCTTAAGTCATGACCTCACACGTTCGGAGATCACGTTTCCTCACCAGCTACTCAAGCTACATCGCCTTTCGAGAACTGATTATCCACAAGAACGTTCGTCCCCCTGGCCACCATGGGTGATTCCATCACCAAACCTTAAGCGCTCCAATCCGAACGGCACCATTGCCATCACTCGTCAAAGCACCTCCTATATCGATATCAGGCTGGGTGCGTACCCGACATCAAGAAAGCTGCTCCCATTTCCGCAAGAAAATGGCATCTCAGCCACGGTGCGTTAATTTTTCAACACGACTCCCTGGTCTAGCCCTGAGCTTAATCACAGGACGCCGTTTTCACAAGGTACGTTAGGCAGACAGCATCTAGCATACAGTTGGGCTTACTTCTTCATCCAAACACCTGCAAGTAGAACATCACTGGCGGTCGTCAAGTGATAAGAGCACATGAATTGTAGCTGTGACTTCTGGCAGTTGCATCAGCCGTCATCAATTATCGCCAACGTCACTCAGGAGGGAGTATGTGTAGCGCCACAAGCACTGTCTCTTGCATGATACTGAAAAAGGGGTACAGAGTGAAGGCATTCAACTCACGTCAGTTCGATTCGGACCATCAATCAACACACATGCGTCATCTAGAATTTTATCATCTTTTGTATTGCAAATAATTGTTGCTTTTAAGTTTTAAATAAATGTTGATATTAGAGCATTAATCGCATAAAGTCTTTTCCTTAGCTATGGCTTAATTCAAGGGATGCACAAAAAAAGCATGACTTCAACCACTGGATATGTCACCAGCCTTCTTTTCGATTGCTAGAAGATCACATTTACCAAGACTTTTCATGTGCTAAGGACTTGCTCTGGATCTTGGCTTGCTTGGAAATTTCTATTTTTGCACGAACTTAAATTGAGTGCCAAGCCATATTTCACCCAGTTTGGCCGCTGATATTTTGTATAGATGTGCAGGGTATTAATTTTGACTAGTTAGTTGCGGTGATCGGGGGTGACTGTATTAGATGCAGGTCCTAGTACCCCCGTCGCTGCCTCATGATATCTTCTATAGCTTGAACTTCATCTGTCGTTCTGGGTTGGTGATAACGGTAAGAAAGAACTTGTGCAATTTGGATATGTATTTAGTTATCCAGCAACTGAGGTTAATGAGTTATACGATAGAGGAACAAGGGAAAGCTTTTGTTACATTATACTGAAGCAGTTAAACTAAATGAAAAAGGAGATTTGGTTCAACATCCAGGACGAGTATATCATTAATATCACAAAAAAATACTAAATAAATACTGTAATGTTTATTGTATTACATACATTTTGGTGATCTTAAGCAATCCTCGGAAAACAATATATCTGTCACCATTGGATGTAAATACCAATTATTTCCAGGTCTTTGCGGAGAAAGATCTATTCCAATGTCTTTTAATACCGTTCAGCTTACACAATGTAGAAACATCATAACGGGCAGTATGCAGACAGTGGCCTGGAAATCTCTTTTCCCATGCCCATGAGTATGCGCCTCACTACTTTCTAGCGCTCCAGGAGTACCCCTATACGTAGACAAGTATTGAACATAATGAGCAGCAAGTCAGAGCAATATTAATAGACAATCTGTAGTACTTCTGCTCACTACTCGAATCTTATCTGGTCCTAGAGCCTTGATAAACAAGATTGCTTCTTCCAGTCTCATCTTCGTAAAAAGTAAATATACTAGAGGTGTTGCAATGTAGATGGCATCGGTAGGTATAAGGTGTATAAGAAAAAGAGCTTGCACAATTTCATCTATCTTTTCAGCTTGTTGTATGTAGGGCATCTTTTTGGCCCCAAGCTTCCTCGCGACCAGACTATAATCCAGGCCCCATATATTCACGTTAACCACAAAATCTTGTTACCAGCTGGCCTTGCTCTTATTAATAAGATTGAAGAACTATTTTTTGGCGGAATTTCATCCCAAGTCTTTCTGCACTGGGCCACTCATTGGAATTGGTAGCATTCATCTTGTTGTTCAGTGATTTCAAATCACCAAATATGCACTAGAGGTTTGCCGACATATTGATGGTTGAGGTCATTGTGTACATAGCTGCTCACCTGTGAAGCTGTAAGCCACGATTCTCAATAATCTTGTCAACCTCCATCCTTCCAGTACTTCAACCGGGACTGAAAAGCTAGGGATATGTATAGCAAGAAGCTCCATCACTAATGTAAAATGTTTTTTTCCAGCATTCACTGGCCAAATAGTCCCTTAGAAGACTCCAGCTGTGTGTCTTCGGTACAAGAAACTCTGAAACAAACGCCACCTATAGTATGGTTCAAACACAGTTCCTGCAGCGAGATGTAGGGATATTGCCTGTGTGTAATACCACAAGCCCAATTTTGACTGCCATCTCTTGAATTGGGTTTCCTCTGGTTGAGATATGGCTCATTTAATGGTTTTTCTGTTGAAGTGTTCCCCAACAGGAACCTTCATATCTGTGTTTGAGACCTGGAAGAATGAGAACAGTTCATTTAACGTTAGATTTACAGTAAAGAGTGTTGTTCTTTGACCCCGAATCCACACAAAAGCATCTCTCTTCCAAAGCCAGATGGTTGCCACGCCAGGATTATCAGGATATCATGCGGACGGACTTTTAATGTGATGCTTCTCACTGAGCAGCAGCAAGTCGGTTTTCATTTCATTTTTGAATTGCTCCAGCAGATTTTAGGCAACTATACTCTGGTGTGAGTTCGCCTGCCAATGATCCTTATTGCAGCGCTGCCTTAACAATGGTTAGGTCCTCCTTGAATACCTAACTTTTGTATCCCCAAACGTACACGAGTTAATCATCACTCGCATTACATAGCTTCTTCAAACTTAGCAAATTTCGTCATGCAGTCAATGTCCCTGATATCGAATATCGTCATAAACTGGAGCAAGGCTACAGTAACGCTCTCTCTGAGGACCTTTATGACTGTTTTCAGAATGAGCCCTTATTTATTGCCTCTGTAAGAAAATCTACCAATAGATTACTTGCCCACTTTGGCTGTGCTGCTCACAGTTTCCACATCTTATAGCTTAACCATCCCTTTTATTTCTCGCAGGGCATAAGCATAGAACCTACAATCGGTAAGGTTGACTTTCATAGCATACTTTAGCGGCTTTGTACCATGGTTATCTCTTAGCTCGAATCGCATCTAATAGTTCTCCACTTTTGCTCTTTAGAGAGACTGTTTATTTTTCCTTATGGTTGGTAGAAACTTTTTGGCTGCCTTTGATGAATATCATCAAGAGAGAAAAGATGAGTAAGCACAAGGTCTTTAAGGAGAAAACCACGCTAGATAATATAGCGTGGTTTTCTCCTTGAAGACCTTGTGCTTACTCATCTTTTCTCTATCTTATTCAATTGAGCTACAGGGTACGTTTTTAGTGGTAATAAAGATTGTAGAAGATGAGATGACCAGCAGTTTACCAGGAAGCTCAACTTTAAATTCCTCTGCCCTCAGCCACTTTCATCTGTAGCTCCCAATTCGTTTTAGAGCTCATTAAACTCCAAGACATCATTCATGACGTCCTCAGTAATCATCTTTTTAGCTTTGCAAGAAGCTTTCATGTTTTCTTCAAAGCTGTTTCTTCCTAATGAATGAGGCGTTCTTCTTTGGAACAGTTTAAAGTTTTGGAGCAACCCAATGCCTCCTTGGGAGGAAAGCTTTTGGCATGTTCTAGCGCAACTTTGGGACTCTCTATTTTTTGGTTTCCTTCTGGCCTTTTTTCTGCTAGTCGGAATTTCTTTAACGACTTATTCCTTCAGAAAGGTGCTGCGGCGTGCACATGGTCTCCGTGATGCATCAAACTGTGGCAAGAATCTCCGGCTGATTCTTTTCCCTGTTCTCTCCAATTTGTCTTTTTTGGAAGCCTGAAGGCTTTCACAACGCTCGATCGAATGATCTTCGCATGAACAAATTTTGTGCATCGGTTTAGGTTTGCTTGTAGTTTCATCTGTCATAAAAGTCCCGTTCACCAGATCTATAATATTCCAGTTACTGAACGATAATGACCGGGAGCCTGTTTACTCACTATCCCCTGTCGTATTATTGAAAATCCAGCCCATTATCATCATCTATAGTGCGGCAGCTCAAACCGGGCCTTGACTTCCAGGATTAATCTCCTCCAATCAGCATAGTTCTATGGCCTCGTTCGGCAGTTGCTCACACCCAGCCAGGATCTGCCATCAACTTTTATTGTGTCTTCCCATTGAGTCCACGGTCTTTCTACTGGAAATCATCTTGTGCTCTACCCTTTAATGTTCATGTAATTTGTGCAACTTCACAGAAGACGCAGGTGGCCCATCAAATAGTTCATACAACGTATGTTAGCCTCCACTCTGCTCCTTGTTTCACTGGGCCGTAGATTTTTCGAAATACTTTGCGTTCAAATATGTCCACTGACTTTTCTAACTCGCTCGTCAGGATTCATGTTTCAGTTCCATATAACCGCAAAGGTGTGGCTAGTGATTTGTAAATACGAAACTTATTTCTCCTGTGCGCTACTCTGGACCCTAGAATGGGAAGTACAGAGTAATAAGCTTCATTTGCAGTGTTTATACGGCGTCCAATCTCCTTCTTTTTAATGCCCCTTCTATTCAGGTTGGCTCCAAGAAATGCAAGATTATCCACATTTTTAAGGTTGTAGTCATTTACGGTCAGATTTTGTTGGACTAAAATATTTATTCTTGTTGAGTCATGAATTTACCCCTACGCATTGAAATCTTTCTCTCCTCTTCTAGTTTTGGTTTTCTTTTGCACTGCTTTAAATAAGGTTTTATCTAGCTCCAGGAAATATGGATTTTTGATGATGCTTTATATTCCGTCATATCATGTCACAGTTAAAATATTTTAAATTCTCGTCAACATTGAAATAGCTTTCTCTGCAAAAGACCAAGCAATTCAAAATAAAGTAACATCAAAATTACCGCACTTACCTCAACCACTTACCGAAACTTCTTTCGATAGATTTATCAGACGGCGAATCTTTAACCACGTGCCACTAGTACTCGTAAACCATGTCGTTCCAATTCTGAAATCTAACAAAAACTGAAATGGACCGAGATAATAATTTTATAGCAAAACAAATTAGAGCATTACCATAAATAATGTGTCCCAGATCATAATAGCGAACTACACAAATTACTAAGGACATCATCTACTTCCTCAATTCTCCAGTCCATTCCATAATTTCAACCCGTAGCGTATCTATCAATTTCAGCAAAAACATAATGACATCATGCTGTTATCATTAAAATATTTGCCATTAAAAGTTTCCCGGGGAATAATTTACGAGAATAATGGATCTGTAATACAATTGGATGGGTGAGTTAAGTTCTTCGGAGGATAAAGCGCAGGTGGTAGGAAAGTGAGTTTAATGTAGTCCAGAAGATAGGTCAGTTTGCATTTGTGAAGTTGGGGGTCGGTAAATTACGTAAAATATTTAATCTAAGTCGTTATATCCTGTATTTCTTTAAAGATAACGCCTTAACCTTTGTATATCGTATTTCTGCTAGTGCACACCATCCGAAAATCAAATAAACATAATGGAAACTACCCAATTTCATAGTGTAATGTCAAAAGGATTTTCGGTCGCTTCTCTGCCTGTAGTGCACTTTATCTTCGCAGTAACAGTTGCATGTTTCTAATCCCTAACTTAGCAATAAAATGGTCAATGTCCCTCTGAATCGCTTTCCCTGAAAATCCCATTCCTATCAATAATTATCGATAGCATCAAATTAAATAGAAGCTGTCGTCCTGTGCACTGCTCCATTATGCACGCGTGTTTACGGAAATATCTTCTATTCAAGGAATTATTCCATCTCTATGTCACCCTCTTGGTTGGGTTTTGAATTATTATCGGTTCGGTAATGGTATCCTTGCAGTAGATATAAGTTCAATACGTTAGTGAAGGATGTCACTTGATATTTATTGGTGTATTCCGGATGAATCGATTAAAGCTATAAAATAATTTCAGTGTTTGGTTCCATTTTCTATTGGATGAAAATGGGAGGATATAATTAGGATTGATGACCATTTTTATGCTGCAATGGAAAACTTGGTGCTCTTCATAAAATCAATTTATTATTAATTTTATTGATTAAGGAGAATTAGTTGAACATATTGTAGTCAAAATCCTTTCAAAGAACCCACTTCGAAAATGGGAAATGTAAAGTATCCTTAAACCTTCTTTCGAAACATACATTCAGCTTAAACATCC
Organism: Odontomyia ornata; assembly: GCA_963969285.1. Lineage (NCBI taxonomy): Eukaryota > Metazoa > Arthropoda > Insecta > Diptera > Stratiomyidae > Odontomyia > Odontomyia ornata. The sequence goes on along the minus strand of OZ017741.1, from coordinate 74,524,092 downwards.
TATTCAATACACTATATGAATTGCGTCATTCTATTTTTCATTTAGAAACTCAGAACGAATCTGAAAAAGGGCTCGTGGGAATTTATAATGTCTCGGATATGAGAAAATCCTTTTAACGCAACGACAAGTTCAACTCATGATATTGCGATGACCCCACCACGGCTATTCTCGATGAACGTGAGAGCCGTCCTTGCCGTTTCATCATCCTTGTTACCAATATGATCCGTCTAGGGTATACTAGAGCTACACCCACTCAAACCCAACTAGTCAGCCCGGAAGGTTAGCAACTAGGACTACCGTAACGACAATGTCCTTGCCACTTGGAATATATTAAATAAAGACAATACAACAGCCATCAGCTAGTGAACGAGATGACAAAGATGTTCTCTCGTGTCGGGTTTTTGCATGGCGTGCCGTACTCTATGGAGAGAAGAGAACAAGAGAGAGGGGATTGTCTCTTGTGCATTGGTGAAACATGTAATTGTCGATTTTGTTGGTACAGACATACAAATGTGCCATACATGCATGGAATATGGCTCCAAGGATGGCTTTTGTTCGTTCATTTGTTAGTTTTTCTGATCCTTTTTGGGTTATTCGGTGTTTGCTATGTCACTTTTTTGTTTGCAATGATATTCCCGACAATGACAATGTGAATGTCAGTTTTCTATCTTGTATATAAAGTAATGTTATCCAGGATTAACCTTGAAATGTGATGATGGTTATTAATATCGATTAACTGTTTGCAACCCAGAGGTCGTGTGGATATAGAGCGGAATTTCATATAAAAGAATGCTAGGAAATGACTTTTATTGGGTTAGTAGATTATGATTTTCATGTTTTATTGTCAATATAGAGAAAATAAATTGATTAAAGCTAAGAGAAGTGAACAGTTTGTTCGTAAAGTTTTGTTAGTATTAACGTGCCTAATCCAAGTAAATTCGAAATTGTACTAATTTCTAATAATTTTTAATGTTACTTCCAATAGCGGAGCATTCAAAATTTGACTTTATACATCAATCATTTTCAACGTTTTGCAAAGCAAAATATTCACAATTCCGAATTAAAATTGGAAACTGTCTGTTCATCCGTCATCACCGAGAAGATAGAGCCATCAAATCTAATGGTTAGCTCATAAGTTGTTACTTAACGACATTTTTACAGATGAAATATTTCCAAAGGATACCAAGGGGGCTTCCTATATAAGGGTGTGACCCCTTGAAAAAATTTTGACTGAAAATATTCGAGTAGAGTATGTAATCAGAAGTCAAAATTCGCTCAATTTTGATACTACTAGTAGGACTCATAAACTTTACATTTTCCCAAATAACCCTTAAATTCAATGAAATCGTTCAAAGTAGTTCAATACAATATTAACTTGCCTTTAAGTTTTTTCATACATCACAACAACTACGCCTGGTTTTCTTACTCTATCGGCTTTCCATCCTATCAGGTGCTACATTCTTGATGGGATCTTTTTAAAACCTCCAAAAAGATGATTAACTTAAATACCCTTGATGATTTTTATAATGAATTCTTTTAAATATATAATTAAACATACATTTCATAGAAGTATTTTTTGAGTTCTTACAATAGCTACGTAGCTACTGCTTCTCATCCCAAGTATAAAGTCCTAGCTATCAATCCTAGTTAGAATATCCAACACACACTGGTTAGTGCAAGTTAAGAAAACTCCTTTGGTTTTCTTATTAAAAAAATAAATTTTATTGTTACCAATTTGAGGACAAGTTAACAACTCACTAGAGTTTATTACTTAGAAACTAATGTCGCTTCGCTTTGCTGATGTTCGCGGAACGTGACCGGCAGATTCCCAGACAGGTATAGGATGTACGTGGTGCTGACAATTGTCTAGTTCCCAGACAGGTGTCATGTTTGGGTGTTTTGAATATGTTGCTGGACAGAACTGTTGGGGCATCAGGTGATGAGATGAATTTGGGAAAGTTGGAGCTAGTGGTCTTAAGTCCTCCCATCTTAAGTTCTGGGTGTCCTCACTCAGAAAAGTGGAATTTGGTGAATGCTTTTTTCAGGTTTCCCGTTGGGATAGTTAAATTTTTTCTTGGGATGAGTCCTGTGGCGGTTTTGAAGGGGTAGGTAAAGAAACTGTAATGTTTGTGAGTTTTTCCTGGTAGGTAAGTTCTGATTTTTCCTGGTAGGTAAGTTCTGATTTTCCCCAAAATTAGTAAGGTGATTGTGATTGTCGAAATTCTGTAAATAGTCCAAGAATGGGTTTTTTTCAGAATTCATGATGTTCAACTGCCTTGTGTTGTTGAGATGCAATTCCTTTAGCATTTCTAGTGATAGAATTTCTTCAACATCCTGATCGCTATTAAACGGTTGTTTGAGAGGTGGTAAGGCTTGTATGCTTGTCATTTCAGTGGATGTAAATTTTTCTTTGTTGATCATGATACTAGCGTTGTCGAATTTTATCAAGTAGCTTCCGCACAGTCGTTGATCCGTGTTCTTACACAATCACTTATCTTATTACTAAATATTTCTTGTATGTCACTTATTTCTTTTGTTTTGTTTCTTACAAATTGAAATGTAGTTTATTGTTTTACAATTATTTATAATGCCGAAAATTGTTTCCTTATGTTTTAAAATATATTGGTAATCGATTTTGTTTGCCAAATTATAGGTCTAATAATAAATGTCTCGAAATTTATTTCAGTAGTGGTTGGTACATTTACAATAAAAAACAAATGAGTCGAATTCTGCGTAATACTGACATCTGCGAATAAAAGTGCATCCTCAACATCATTATACTAAAATGTTTTCTATTTCCTGTTTCGAAAGGATTCTTGGATCGGCAATATTTGCTTGAGCTAAGTTGGTTAGAACTTCTTTTATGATTCTTGTTTTGTACTGTGTGCTGAGTGCCAAAGTGTTTTCAAAAATGCTATCCTTTTTTATAGGGTTTAAAATTTCGTTTGTTTGTTTGTTATTCTGTTGATTCTATCATTGCTATTTTGATTAATAAGGAACTGTTTATTGTTATTTTCTATTAGCTCGTTAATTTGTCCTTTCGTTATTACATAATCATTATGATCAGGGTTCCCCGTGATCCATTTAATTGTAGAACCAATGAAATTTAGTGATCTTTTGGTTTTATGTTGGTCAATATTGCTGATTAATTTTTTTAGCTGTTTAATTTCGTGATCAAGGCGGGAATAGAAAGGATTACTGGGTTGGATTTGGTATATCAGAATGGATGAAACTTTTTGTGTTAAGTTTTTATATTGATATATTGGTATTATGGGGATTAACTTAAGATTTCCAACTTTGATCTTGGCTGTTCCAGTTCTCAGTACCAAAAATTGGGTGTTTGAGTAGTCAATGATTTGTACGCTGGCAAATGCTGCTGCGGCGAGGAATCTGAAGGTGAAAATCAATTTTTTATGTCACTTTTGTGGATTACTCATCCTGAATCAGTTGCAACAAAATATGGTGTGTCCTCTTTCTCTCTTCTACCTTGGTGAGAGTTTAGTACCACCACGTTAATTATTTTTAACATAAATGACTTCCCCTACTTCGTAAGTTTTCATTGGCTGTCTCGATTTGTTATGATATGCGATATCCCTTTCTTGAGTCTTTTTTAGTTGCCCAAGGTTATCCTTACGCGATTTTTGTAGTATCTTGGGGTCAGTGGAGACAATTCGTCCATAAAAGACCTCGATTGGTTTTTTACCAGTAGCTGAGTGTACACTACAATCGTACTCATATACCGACCTTTCAAGAAGCTCTTCAAAGGATCTGTGCGTCCCATCTACTTTAAGGCATCGCATTGTCTCTGTTAAGGTGGAATGGAACCTCTCAATCTGCCCATTAACCTCGCTTTTATAGGTTGGTGTGCGGTTAATTTGGATTCCGAGTTGGTCTTGCATCATGAAGGTAATTCAAGTGGAGCTTAGAGATTTTTCTCCAATTATTACCACGCTTGTAGGGATACCAAAGAATAAAAGGAGTTGTCTTAGTGGCTGAAAAACATCCTCTATGGCTCGGGATTTTATTATTTTAGTTTGGGCGAATTTAGAAAATTTCTTAATGGCTGTGAGTACTATATGTGATCCTGTCAGGTAGATGTCTATATGTATGATATGGCCTGGATATGCTGGGACTGGAGCGTTACCGAGTTGGGATGCCCATCATATTTATTTTCCTTGTATATGACACATTGTCTTACAATTTTCTTGATTTTGGCATTCATTTTCGAAACGTAGTATCCTTCTAAAATTTGTTTTCTTTTTTTTTTGCACTTTTATGGGCCCGTCTATGGACTTTCACTATAATTTCCTCTTGCTCTATTTCACCGCGTATGTTTTCGACTTCTTTTTGCGTGAACCTTATTTTGAAGTTATTGAAATAGAGGACATAAAGATGCTGAATCTTTCCCATTGTTTCTTCGGTTGCCATGATGCCATTGATGACGCTTGGATTCAGATACCTTTTAAGTATACCAATGAGGGTCTGACGTGTATACACTGGTTCAAAAAATATATGTTTCCAATAATTTGGGAACGTTCTTTCTCATGCATACCTCGTAGTTTCAGCAATTTCTAAAATAAGCTGCGTTCGGAATGCATTAATGGGGGGTCTCAACTGACGGTATACGATTTTGGCCTCAGGTATTGAAAGTGGAGTTATATTACTTTTTTGTGGAGGTCTACATTTGCTTTTCCAGGCTTGTATTTCAATTCCAATTGATACTCTTCGAGGATGGCTTTCCATCTCTTCATTTTCACGTTAGTATTTTGTTTGCTTAGTGCATAAGTTAAAGGTTGGTGGTCAGTAAAGATACGGATTTTTCTAGAGCCATAAAGATAATTACTCAACAATTTAAGGTGTAATGATTTTAAGTCTATTGTATCGAATTGGTCCAGTGTAGCGCCCAAATTTTCTATTTGCGGTGTTTTGTATCCTCGTAGATCTGGTTCCGTTCTCTGCATGGATGGATTGATGATATCCGCGGTTCGTTTAACTATTACAAAAAACGTTATTTTAATTCGAAGCGGAAAAACAAACTTTGCATTCGCCGACTTACCAATTCCAATTTCTGATAAATTTACCACTACTTTTGAATAGTCGATGGATATCTGGGATGACCATTTTGTAGGAAAGTTCTTCTTCCTGTTATTTTTAAACCTATTGATGCTTGTTGGCACCGCTTTGGCTGCATATACCGTATTAGAAGCGGCGCTCGGTGTTCTGTCTGGATTAGCCTACCCACGAATATTCTCACTCATATTCAAGTTGTACCCTGGGTTCGGGCAATAAATGGGAAGTGTATTATAGTGTATGACGACGTTATACTCATTCGAGTTGCCAATACTCACCATCATTTGGTTGAGTTGAATTTGACCGAACTGTCGGCACACTCCGGGACTTCCTCATGGGTGGCGGCCACTACCTCCACACTTCACTCCCATGTGGCTATCAAATCCTGTTGACGTGGGATGTGCGCTGGTCGCAACCAACGTGAAATGACAAGCCACCTAGCAGCAAAGTGTGTTAGTAGTGGTCACCAGCGGTGTCACATGATTCATTACAAAGGGCCCATATTATTGCCAGCGTTTCTTTTTCATTTGCTGCGTAATTTTCTTCTTCCTCTCTTAGAGTCCTGAATAGAAATGCTATTAGCCTATCTTCCTGCGACATAACCGCACCAATGGCATGTTGGGAGGTGTCTGTCATGAGATCAAATGGCTTTTGGAAATCTGGAAAACGGAGAGTTACATCACGTGAAATAAGAGAATTCTTGATCTTTTGAAAGGCTTCCATTGCATCTTGAGATAGGTTTATGCGTATCTTGCCGGACATATGTCTGGAGATGCGTCCTTCTTCTCCTCGTAGAATGATGTTAATGGGGTAGCCAGCTTGGCGAAGTCACGGATAAATCTACGATAGTATCCGGCCATCCCCAGGAAGGATATTAATTCCTTCAACGTTCCTGGAGGAGGAAATTTCGCAATAGCCTCTACTTTATCCGGATTGGTTTTTATACCTACTTCGGAGATGACAAAACCCAAAAATTCCACAGATTTTTTTAGGAATCCACATTTGTGCTATTGCACGTTGATATAAGCTTGGTCAAGCGTTTTAAACACCTGAGCAATGTTGTTCATGTCTCCTTCTCATCGGCACCAAATATGACGATGTCGTCGATGTTGAAATAATATCTAACACCGTTGTGTTCCATAAAATATCGTCAAGTGCTCTTTGAAATATGGATGGTGCATTTTCAGTCCAAACGGCAACCTAGTTAACTCATATTTACCATTTTTAACTGAAACAAGTTGAGTAAGCAGGAGAGTGCTCCTACTAGAAGGTCTTTGTAAACATCCTAGGGTTAGAAGCAAGTTTTTTAACGGCGTGAATCGATAACTTGAATTATTCATCCAATGCATGCATATGAAATCGTTCAAATTTATACAAAAGATGCACAGTTTCTTTCATAAGCACAGTGCAGCCGCCATTTCGATCTAGCTTAAATGATTTTTCTGAATGCTCGGCCGATTGTACATGTTCAAGTTAAACACTATTCCTTAAATTTTCATGAAAATTGAAAGAAAATAAAAGTGCCCAAGTCAAATTTAAATATATATAGGGTTTCCCACTAAGAGGTGTTATTTTGAATAGATCTTGTGGTTTAACACCTTGCGACTTCTTCCTTTGGAGCCACGTGATAGAGAAGGTCTACGCGAATAGCCCAGCGTCTATTCAAGATCTCAAAGATGAAATTCGTGAGGCTATCGAGGACATAGGGCAGCCACTTTGCGATTTGGTTATGGAAAATTTCATGAAGAGGATATGGTCCTGTAAGCGTGTCGTAGTGGTTATTTGCCTAATGTTAGTTTTTGCTATTAACGGCATATCTTCTTCTTTATAATAAAATAAACATTTGATCAGTTATGTTAAAGAATGGCATTTTTCTTTCAATATCAAAATAACACCTCTTATTGGAAAACCCTATATCAACCATAAACACGTGTTATTGTTGTTGTAATTCCATATAATTGAAATGGCTATAACTCACTTGATCATGATTCGATCTCAATTAAATATTGTGAACATATATATCTTATGTCAGTCTATATAATTGCAAAATTTCAAGACATTTGAAGTTACCGTTTTGATTTTATGGGCAAAAATGTAAAATCTACAAATCATACTATTATTAACAAAGTTGAGTGAATTTCGATTTCTAAGGTATTTGTTGCCCTTGTACTCATAAAGTCCCACGTTTGTGATAATTTTCAGATTTTTCGGCTGAAAGGTGTCCAATCGCGAGGGGGGAGGGGGGATTTTGGGTACATTTTGCCTTCCCCTGGACCCCCCAATTCATAAATTTTTAAGGGCCAATTCGTTATTAGGGGGGACCCCCCTTAAAATTTTTTAAATTTTTGTTAAAGCCTTAACTTTAGAGAGACCATCACTTCTGACCTCTTCACAAAGTTTGAGCATTCCAGCTTCTATAGTTTCTGAGGAAATTAGCTGTGACAGACGGACGGACGGACAGACAGGTCGCGAAACTAGTAGGTCTTTGTAAAAAAATGTTTACAAAGACCTAAAAAGCAGTCTTCTCTATATCCGATTCCCTCAATTGAATTTGGTGGAAGCCACTCTTCAGATCGATTACAGTGCCAAGGTTTGCGAGAACTTCGTTAATCTCCGATATTGGGTATTTGTCACGTATTGTTACGGAATTCAGTTTCCTGTAATCTATAACAATCCTGTACTTCTGTTCTCCAGATGCGTCCAATTTCTTTTTCACGACCCACATTGGGACGTTGTATGGTGATTTAGACGGCCGTATGATGCCATCATCTAGCAGCTTTTGGATCTCCTTTTCGACCACTGGTTTGAGAGCGTAAGGATATGGGTAAGATCGAGAATAAACGGGGTTATTATCCGAAGCTCGGATCTCTGCCTTAATTGTGGTGACAAAGATTAATTTAGCATTAGGCTCTGTAAATAGGTTTGGGTGTCGTTTTATCAAGTACAACAGATTGGAGGTTTGCTGCCGTGTCAGATGCAAATTGCGAATTTTGAGATTGTTGACAGATTCTGATAGACATTGTTTGATTGGGATTCATGTATTGTTCTTGAGCATGATAAAGTTTTCTGCTGTGTAAATTGCAGCACCTAATTCCTTCAGGCTGTCATTTCCCAGGATTCCATGGAATGATTTCAAGGTAGGTAGAATGAAAAACTTTAAATTCGGGGCTTATGGACCAAACATTTTAATGGTGGAATCGTGAGTTATCTCTACATTGCCTCCGACTGATTTTGCCAAAAAGGGGTTTTCATCAGGGTATATGTGGTGAATCCAGAAAGGTTGTATGTAGTTTTTATTTGATCCTGTGTCAATGAAAAACTTGCATACGCTTCCACTCCTCACTACGAATTCAAAATATGGTAGTGAAGAGCAAGTCATTCTAAAAATTGAATGCCCTGAGAGTCTTGATATTCTGGAGGTACTTCGAATTCTTCGCTGTCTTGTCTCCTGGGATGATTTCTATATTTTGAACACCGGCTCTTTCTGGATACCATGCTTCATCCCATATATTTTCTTCAATTACTTCTTTTTCGAACTCAAGCGTCCCAAGGTCTGGGTCGTACTCTTCGGTTAGATGAATCCGTTGTTGTTTCCTTGGAAATTGTAATTGTTCTGAAGGCAGTCTCTTTGTAGTCTGGGGTTGCTGTGGTCGGTTCTGGTAATAGCTGATACGAGAATGTATAGTTTGATCAATATCCATTGATCCCGGCCGAGGTTGGGGCTTTGGAGGAAGTTGATGCCTATTTGGTATTTGTAGGTTATTTGCAAAAGGAAAGTTTGACCGCAGATGGTTTGGATTAAAATTTTGTTGGCGGTATGGTTGTGGACGTACGAGGTCAGGGAAAAATGTATACCGAGGTGCTGGTATTGGCTTTGGTTTGGGAGGAACGGGCGGTGGTGCTTGGACCAATGAGCGTCTAAAGTTGTTGTTGCTGGTATGTGCATGTTGTTGTCGATAATTGATATTCTCTAATTTCATGCACGGATTAAGAGCCTGCGACAGATCAGCAGGTTCTTTTATACTGAGGAGCCTGGGCAAATCTCACCTCAGGCCTCATATAAATGTGTCCAGCGCTTTGTCCCTATAAGTGTGGATTAAAAGGTTCATCGATTCCGTACTCAAATTCATGGTCAATATTTTATTTAAGATTATAGATAAATGGTAGTATACTGTCTGGTAAAACCCTTGACTGGTGTCGTTTCCTTGTACTAAGCAAGTGAACTGATATTCCAGAGTGCTAACATCCCGCTTATTGGCGTAATGCGTTGTTAAGCACTTTGAAATACGGTCCCAGTCTAGAGGAATATTGCACGATTCCAGGGCTATATCGGCATTTCCAGTGATCTTGTTTCTTAATACGTGCAAAATTCCGTAATAAAGCGGTGTACCCTTTTGGGAGTTATATATGCGAAGGATACGGTCCACGCTTTTTTTGCAAGACCCAAATTTCATCCGCATAAAAATTAAAAATTGAATGTGGATTTCCCTTTAAATTATTTGTTCATCTAATGGCTCGCCAGAAAATGGAAATAAAAGGGAAAATTACTTACATAAGATAAATATATACATCTTTCATTGTTTCTACAGGATCCACTAAACTTGAAAGCACTTCCCGCAATTTAATTTTTAGATTTTTTATTCTAACACTATAATTTTGTTCTTTTATAGTTGGGAATGCACTTTACAATAATTTACGGATTTCTTGTTATTTTTCACTAGCACAATTCAAATATTATTCTTCCCTTTAAGGTGGCTGTCGGTTCTTGCCGACTCCTTTTTGCTCCTTAGCTACTCGGGGCCCTCTTTTCCTTGATGGGTTGTTGGAGCCAAAGTACGGGGAAAGTTGTTGAACTTTTCAAGTATCGCGTTAATCGTGTCTTTCGTACGAAAATTTCGCGAGTCCTATCGCGCACGATTCTTTCGAGCAATAATTAACGCGTTTTCATACTACGTTTATCCCGTCTTTTGTCCCTGCCCAGGCGCCAGTTAAGAAAATTCCTTTGGCTTTCTTATTAAAAAAATTAATTTTATTGTTACCAATTTGAGGACAAGTTAACAACTCACTACAATTTATTACTAAGAAACTAATGTCGCCTCGCTTTGCTGATGTTCGCGGAACGTAACCGGCAGATTCCCAGACAGGTACCGGATGCGCGTGGTGCTGACGATTGTCTAGTTCCCAGACAGGTATCATGTTTGGGTGTTTTGAATATGTTGCTGGACAGAACTGCTGGGGCATCAAGTGACGAGATGAATGTGGGAAAATTGGAGCTAGTAGTGTTAAGTTCCATAAATCATACTTTAAGCCATAAAATGAAAACCACAAACCACCACAGCCAGAACAGGATGACAGTAATACAGTGATATGCTTGTAGATCAAACTTCTGCTCAGGTTTACATTACACTCTGCTTGAGTGCCGCTGCCAATTTTCACTCCTAGCAATGATGGGCTGGCTCAGCTCCTGTTCCGTAGAGGCAGTATTCTCAAAAGGTTTACAGAGCTGGAAATCCAATTCTAGTTCAACCCCCTGCTCTAAATATTTATAGCTACTACTAATCTTAGACCAATCATCACCACCAGAGATAATGATAAACAACACATCCATAATAAGACGATCACAAATATGTAGTATTATTAGATCTAAGATCCAGCGGAATTGTCAATATCCCCTGCTGAGCAAAGCTGCAGAGAGTTTTTAAAAGCTTGTTTACGCTGCGTCTGAAAAAGTCCAATGTAAAGGGCACTGATCAGATAAGATAAGTTCTCGATAGAGGAAATTGGTTCAGTCGTTAGGGGAAGTTTACAAATATTTAGGGTAGGAATTTGGCGAACTTAGCTCTCTTTTGGAAGTTAAAACATGGAATTTTAGACTTGCAATCTACAATTTCGATCGATGGAGGATTCAGCTAATTCTCTTCGCATGCGTGAAAGGGGCCCCTAACGTATATCTGGTACAAAAGCGTTGTTGGGTAAGCTTTTTATTATGATATGAACTATAGCGAGGGTTTTTTAAATTTTTTTTTGTATATTGATTTACGAGTGTAAACTTGAAATTTATTTGCAGGAAAAAAATCTCGTTGTGAATTTGTGAATATATTTTAGTGCAATTTAAATTAAACGGAATGTAATTCACATCTTTCAAAATTATATAACGTACCCAAATTTGTGCCACTTTAATGACTATTTTCAGTGGGGAACACGGCTACGAAATGTTTAGTTGGTAGTTTCCGTGGTCAGTGAATGTATTCCTTCTCAAGGGGTTATTCCATGGTGATTGATTTTCGCAGTGGTTAAGTTCCTCAAAAGTCACAGTGTTCAATTTTTCGACCAATTTCAAAGAGATAGTGGGCAGATGCGCTCCTGGCTGTGGCAAGGTGATTAGTGGATTCACCAATGCCATAGTCTCAGAATGATTGCTTATGTTTCTTGTCTCTTCACGACCTCAAGGAAAAAAAATTCTAGACGGCCGTAGAGGCAAATTTTTGCAAGGCACCATTAGTTTCAAAAAGCAAATAGTAATTTGATAGGCCACCACTTTGAAAGTCAAATACTTCAGCCCTGCATCCCCAGACATTGAAACACATCTTACAATATCTGCACATGTTTGGAGAAGGATAGAATGATGATAATGATATTGCCCAAGTAGGTAAACACGTTAGGCTCCCGAGCTAAACCTAAGACCCAATCGATTAAGTGCTGCCGCGTTGCTGGTGCATTGGATAGTCCAAATGACATTCTTCAGAATTGAAACAAACCCCTCCCGCGAATGGTGAACGCTGTATACTGCCCTGAGTCCTCTGCAACAGATGCCTTCCAGTATGCCAATTTCATATCTAAAGTAGACAAGTACTTCGCATCTCGGAGCTTGTTTAGCGTCACCAAAATATAGGGAAGAGGATAGGCATCTTCGCTGGTCATTTGGTTATCTTTGCAGAAATCGACGCAAAATCGGAACCCCCATCTTTTTTCTTGTCCATTGGAAAAGGGGACAAACAAGCGCTTGATGATGGTTCCATGACACCTAAGGTTTAATACATATGTCATCCCATTCCCCGTTGATATGCTTTTGCATTGTTGGGGAGACCAAGTAGTATCTCTGCTTAAAAAGAGCTGCATCCGTCTTGATGACGTTATCCACCAGAGTGGTACAGCCTAACTCGTCCCCCGTCCACTTAAATTCCCTCTTTACCAGGCAAGGCAGTTGCTCTTCCCCCTCCCTGCTAAGTACCGAACGGCTCTTCAACCACCCTGTCACTAAAGGCTCGTTAACCGCAAACTGTTTTGGTTGCCCGTTTGGTTGTCGAAACGTTCTTTCCATTTTTGCTTTTCGCTGTTAATTCCATTCGCGAATTCGTCACAGCAAATTTACGTGGATTTAGTCCCATCTAACTCGAGTAGCGCTTCGAGCAGCTTATTCGGAAGAATGTCACCTAGTTGGTATCGGAATACAATCGCATTTGGCGTGTGACCGGTAGTCGAGTTTGCTTGGGAATTTAAAACAAACTGAAGTCTTTTAAGATATCGGTCCCATTTGCGTTCATTATCTGTTGAAGTTCGCAGATATAGGAGAAGAAATTGATGCGCTCTTTTGATTTGGCCACTTCCCTGGGTTCCTAACCGCAATAATACATGGCTGGATATCGTTATCAGCACAATAAATTTCAAACTTTTTGGAAGTGAAGGCTGCGCATCGGTCTGGTATGATTCGTCGCGGAAGCCCAAAAAAGGTAGTTAGATCATTTAGCGCATGAATGACTTGGAGCGTATTTGCCGACTTTACAGCTTTTACCACAATATATTTCGAAAACGAGTCAGTTGTTCCTAGCACGTATTGGTTTCCAGCGGTACTTTTAGGAGAGGGTCCCAGGTGGTCTACGTGTATCGTTTTGAACGGGATAGGGACAAACGGGCTAACATACATTTTCCCAACTGACTTCCTAGCAGTCCTTTTAAAATAACATCATTCGATACAGGCAGCGATATATCCCTTAACGTACTTTCGCATTCGCTTGAACCAATAATAGGGCCGTATCTGTTCTAACATTTTTTCCACCACAAAGTGTCCTCGGTCATGATGAGCTTTCTTCACAACTCTCCAGCGTACAGCTTTTGGCACGACCCATCGAAGCTCTCTCCGCACTTTCTGATATAGTCAGTTGGTTTTCAGTACATAGTCCTCCCGCAACTGCGCCAGCTGGTCGGAACACTGTTCGCCTCGAGTTACCCGCGTGACATTTCGTCCTGTTGTTGCACTGTAACCATCCAGTCTTCGCCGGTAATGTTGACTGTAAAAATCCTCTCAAACAACTTCAGTGGTGTTTTCGGTAGGTGCACGACTTAAGGTATCCACATGCTGCACCCTGCGGCTGTCCCGGTGAATTAGTTTAAAATCATACTTGGACATCTTCAGCCACCATCCTGCTGTCCTTGGAGGTAGGGGCTTTTTTAGTCGCACCGTGTTAGCTGCAGAACAATCTGTTACAATCGTGAAAGATTTCCCTGACACAACGATTCAGAACCTTTCCAACGATTCTACGATAGCGAGTACTTCCAGCTCATACAAATGGTAATTTTTCTGTGCCTTTCCACAACGACGGCTATAGTAGCAAACTGGTTGAATCTCACCCAAAGATTCTTCCTGGAACAACACCCCGGCCAGCCCTTTGGTACTCGCATCTGTATGGATCTCATGGCGTTTCGTTTTATCGTACACATAGGCTCGTTGGATAACATCTCCTTCAGACGGCTAAATGCGGCTTTTTGATCAGCATCCCAAAGGAAAGTTGAATTTTTCTTCAGTAGGTGGGTGCTATTTCGGCAAATTTTTCAATATACTTCTGAAATCTTCGAACGTCGTTAACATTTTCAGGTGTTGCGAAATCTTTTATCGCTGCTGCTTTTATCTCCCCGGGTGCTATACTGCTGGCGTTCACTCGGTGGCCAAAAACTTAATCTCACTTTCCAAAAATCTGCATTTTGAGCGGCGGAGAGTAATTCCGACTGCTCGAAGCACTTCGAGTACCTTCCCAAGCTTTTCCATGCCTTCGACAAAATTTTTGCTTTTGATCATTAAGTCGTCGAAAAATGTAATGAGTATCCCAGGGGGCAACATATGCTCAACTTTTTTTTCATTACTTCCTGGAACACAGCTGGCCCGTTTACAACTCCGAATGGCATAATTAGAAATTCAAAATGACCATCGTGCGTAATAAAGGCAGTATATTTTCGTGACTCTGGCTCGACTTCGATTTGGTAGTATCCAGAAAGTAGGCCTAAAGTTGTGAACAACTCAGCATCTGCAAGTTGTGCTAGCAGCTCATCCACTACAGGCATCAAGAAGGGACGTTTCATCGTAATGTTAATTAGTTCTCGGTAGTCCACACCTAGCCTATCTTTTGAATCTGATTTTTTTCATAAGTACCACCGGAGAAGCACACGACGATTCAGTCCGCTGAATAATGTTTGTATCCAATAATTCGTCTATAATTTTTGTCACCTCAGGTCTTTTCGCAAAAGTAATGCGATGAAGTCTGTGGTAAATGGGTTGGTCTGATATTAACCTGATTTTCAGCTGTCCCAGTTTACACTTCCCAACCTCCGATAGATTCTCGGCGAAACAATCTTTGAGTTCGCATAATAGTTCATCTAACTTGCGATACTCGTCCTCGTTCGTGTTTTTTTTGTCTTCAATTTTACAAGCTCCACCTCCAATGATTACATTCAGAAGTTGGCTTTTTAGGAAATTGGCTCCCACTAGAGCAGCACAGGGCAACATTCCATCTTCCACGATATAGAATGTGTGAAGAAAATCCCTATTATCAAACCGCATCTCCGTTTTGAATTTTCCCGTAGAGCGATATTTTCCTCCCTCAGAGGCGGAAAATTCGATTTTAGTCGGTTCGACCGGCCCAATGGCGTGAGCAATGGATCGAGCTAATAATGAACGTCAGCTTCCTAATTCTACTATTGCAAATATACTTTTTCCCTTGACAGTTATTTTTTTCGGCGGTAGTAGCGGTCCTGAAACAATTGATAAATTTTCCTTCGCCTGTATTTGCAATAAGACATCTGACTGCTGTGGTGTAGATCCTCTCGATTGCTGAGCTCTATCGAGGCACTCGCTTGTTCTATGTCCCGTACGACGGCAATGAGCGCAAAGCGCACTTCGTTGTGGGCGCGGACATCGCACTGCCAAATGACCTCGCTGACGGCAATTGAAACATGTCGGTCCGGTTTCGCGCATTTTGACTGGCCTAGTATTCGACACTCCTACCGACTGGTCGCGCAGCGGCACAAGTTCACTACGGCTAATCGCCGTGTGAAATTCTTGTAGTTCTGCGAATTCACTTCCCGCAAGAGCATTTTGCAGTGCTGGATGATTGATGCCTCGTCGGATATACTTTATTATTGCTGCATCTGACACTTCTCCCCGTCCCCCAATTGCTGTCATTTTATAAAAGTATTCACCCAAACTTTCCGAATTTGCACGAATCGTCCTTATCAACTTTAAATGCACATCGGCTTCGGCGACTCGAGTAGGAAACTCGATCACTAGTTTGTTCGCAAACTCTGGGAAACTTTTAAATACTTGCATTTGTCCGTCGTTCCATATTTTTGCATACCCGCACAGTTTTAATTGTCCTGCAAACAATACCAATTTACCGCCCCAAGCGTATAGCTCCTTCAACTCGCATATGCGCTTAATAAACTTTTCTCCAGTCCAGTCTCGCTTGTTCGGGTCGAAACTTGGCAACATCTCCGCAGTGTCGCGAACGGAGAAAAACATTCTCGTTTGTGGATATGTTGATTCTAGGAATGCCTACTCCCTTTCCAGCCACGTGCGTTCACGCTGTTGAAGATTTAATCGCCGTGGCACCTCATGCTCATGCACCCTCTCCTTGGCTTCTCGGGGTGTGCCCGTCTCCTCCGTTAGGGTGATTTCGTCGTCATGGCTACTCGCGTTGCCACTTTAATATCGCGCAATTTGAACCTTGGTCATCTGCCTCGGAGTGCTGCTTGCTTCTGGGAAATCTTATTGCACTAACCTTTTGATTTATTCGGGTTTATTTCCTGACGTCAGCAGCTCACACTCGCAGCACAAGTCTTGTATCTCTTTTTTCGTTTTAATCGCGTACATGACTAATCCCATTTCTGAATTGTCAGAATGGCCAATGAATAAAACCAATCGAGTTCAATCAATTTAGCTTTATTATTTAATTAATTTCTCTCCGTAAGCAACACACGTCTACTCGGCTTCGCTGGCATGCTTGACCGACTGCATTTCACGACTGGCACCCGTTGTTGCCAGTTTCTCCAGTGTTGACATAAGCAATTGTATGTATTCAGAAAAGTTCACAATAATCTAACCATAAATAGCTAGCCAATTGAATATTTGATAATTACAACAACATTAACACGTGATACTAGGAATATACACGTTTGCAACGGACCTAGACACTACAAAAATGTAGGAATTTTGATAAAACTTTTAGAAATGGTTTATAATATTGATGTGTTATCATGAATAACGAAGCGACGGGATCAAAACACGAAATAAAACGGCGGCGAATTTAAAAACATAATAACCATAAGAATTTTTAGAATTCAATTTATGGAATCTATACATTAGTCAAGTTTTGATATGCAGAATATATTGTTTGATTTACTAATTACTTTACTAAATCTTTCTAGTAGAAGCACTCTCCTGCTATTTCAACTTGTTATTTATTTTTTCCAAAAGTTTTTTATCTAGAATACTTCGTGGATATATTTTTCTGAAAGCTTAAAATATCTACCACTTATCAATTGAGCTTTAATATTCAAATTACATTCGAATAACCTTACCCTATTGAATCAATTCACATGAAATAATTCTGTCACTCATAATCTGAAGTGCCACACAATTGTCTATTTCCTCAACGATTAAATGCTCCACTTTAGCCGATCATTTTGCAATACCTACAACTACTTTTTGCCTCTCCGTTACAATCAATTAAACGCAATTAAACCACCAATCATCACATCACAGCCCATCACATCGGGAATCAATTCCATGAGAACGTTACCCCGAATGTCACCAAAGAAGTTGAATAATAGAAAAATAATTGATCAAGCATAATCACTTCACTGGTTCAATTATAATCATATTTTCTTCATCTCCATCAGCATCGCATCGCGATCATCATCTTCATCTCAGCTTCGCGATCTTCCTGATAACTTTATGCAATCCATTCAACTCTCATGATCATTAACCGCGAAACAATTTCAATATGATCGTGATGACGATAGTGGTCATGAGCAGCGGCTGACGAGGATGATGATCTAAGTTTGCAAAGTCAACCGAGGCACAATCGTTAGTTTGCTGCTATTATTAATCGTTTACTTCCTGGTTTATCTTTTGCCCTGTTCCCACTGCACGGGGTTGATTGAGATTGAGACTGGGCAATTATTGTTATATAATGATTATGAATAGAAAATTTAGATTTAATGGCTTCTATTGCTAGAATGATTCAAATGAGGACAAAATGATGAGACTAGTGCGTCATAAATTAATTGGCTCTATTTGGATAATACCTAATTAAAGCTGGTAAAGCTAAGCATTGAGCTCATTGGTAGTGTAATAAACAAAATATTTCATGCATACTGATTTGACTAATAATAAGAGGAAAATCAAAGTAAAGTATAAATTGTCGTTCCACTTCAATTTTTGTTTTAACAACATTAAATTATTTTCAGTGACAAAAAATTTACTTATAATATATCATGTAAACAAAAACATCCCATGAATTATTTTAAAAAATTCTCAAGACTATGTTCTTAGTGGTTCGGATTGTTAGGATAAATTTGCTTTGAAAATAGAAAAATTTTTAAAAAATGTTTCACATCCGCCCCTTATTTATATCTATCGCAATTTAAGGTTTCAAGATCAAGAATTATAGGAACGGAAATCGGAAGGTACCACATTTTGCTACAAATATATTGTTTGTAATTTATGCAAAAGATTCCTTAATTTATTTGAGTATTTGTTCAGATACCAAATAAAAAAGGAGATTACAAGTAGCCAAGTTGGTTTTCAATCTAAGCAGAATAAGGTAAGATGAGTGAGTAATTTTACCAATCAGCTCTTCGTAACACAACTAAAAGATATTATTTTGAATAGAAATCCTCACATGTCCTAACAGATTCTCCGACATGTTTTCCAAACTTTTCATATGAGCTATAGTTGTATGGAATCCTTTAAACTTAGTATATTTCATTTTATATCCGTATGGAATTAAGTTGGTCTATAATAGCGGAATGTTGGTTGGTTGGTTGCTTCACTCGTATATTGTACAAAAAACAGGAGATTGTCAAGGGCGAAGTTTCCGTGTCATAATGCGTCGAAAATATTTTCGTCGTATAAACATACAATACCCATACACAGAGTTTTCCTACATGAAATAATTCCCATGTGATGATACTGAAAATTTTAAATCATAAAGAAACACGTGAAATGAAAAGTTCTATTTTATAATAATACTAGCACACATGCATCTTGCATATGTATAGTATTCGAGTATGTTACGAACAAATTTCAGATTTCATACGAGATTTTACTTTGCAGATTCATTTATCTGGAGGAAAATGTGCTTTGGTCTACACTGGTATATATGTTGTTGATAAGCATAGGAAAATTGCTTAAATGAAAATAGAAGTTTTAGTTGTCGCCTTCCGTGTTATGAGTTTAAAAAGCTCCCAATGGACAAGGGGACGTATGAGTTTGGTAAATGTAGGTACGAAAGTGGTTGCGGATAGAACATTTTTGGTTACTTTGCAGGAAGTTTATCAGGGACTATATTTGAAGCAGGTTGCTTTGATTTTTGAAAAGCATAATCTTTTTATCTTACTTCATACTCTGAATAACAAAAGTAATTTGAAAGCGCATCAGAAATTTAGCTCTTTCTTCCATTTAGATAGCCGATACCCCACATGACTCTACAATTTTTTAGCTTTTTGATGGATCTGCTTTTTCAAGGAAGAGAAAAAATGAAATTCATTATAAATGAATCTCAGTCAAGAAAAGTTTCTCTGTAGATCAGTTTTTACAAAAAACAATTACGGAGATTACATCAGACATCTGTGGCATTCGCACGGAGGAAAATATGTTGGAACACATCTGATCAATATGTAAAAGGTTTTTGATACAATTTAGCTTGATGCGCTGCATCCAAATCAAATTCTCATAATTTTGATTTCTATATAATAAGAAATTTATCGCTGATATCAGTGAAACTTCTTCCAGCAGAGTTTTAAGATTCCTTATGTTCGGCGATAAAGGACAGTTACTGCATCGCCACTTTCCGCAGTATTGCTGAATCTTCTAATAAAATCATTTGAATGTTACGTAGATGCTAAACGCTTTATAATTGCGTTTGTGGATGGCTAGATCATATATGCTGCAGACAGCACAGTTTTGTTCGTGAAGGTTAAGCCACAGAGTATGTTGAAAGGTACCCAACTATTCACGAATGCATATAAAGGAGGACTAACAATGACAAATGCCAAAATACTATATTTTGTTTTACAATGCTTCGGTGCAGTTGAACACTGACTCTAATTGCTCACGTTTAGTGCAGCTTCTGTCATGGGTTAAAGTTTTGTTAAGGCTAGAAAACTGTTCCAAACACTTTCTTAACTTGCAGGGGTAGTATAAGTTGACAAGAGTGTTCTTGGACGCTAGCACTCCTTGGAAAATGCTGCCCCCAAGTGACCGAATAAGCGAACGCTCCGCAAGATTCATCCGTGAACTATGACCTGGCAACGATCTCTCGACTATGCTACAAATGGGATGATATGAGACACGTCTTATGATCAACAAAGGGTGGGTTTTGCAGGAAGCTCTTATCAAAGCAAAAGCTGAGCTTCGATGACCCGTGTCCTAAAGGTAAGCCTGCACCGTAGAACCAGTGGCCATAACTTGCTTGAACAGTTTGCAAGGAACATAAAAGCCGACTTTTTGCTGATGACTGAGCAGCACTTCGACAAAAATTCATCATGGTACTCAGAAGAAACTGGTACTGCCACCATATGGGCTCGGAACAGTGTGCTTCCCTAGTGGAGAGCTATGGATGGAGGAAACGTTTTCCTGTGGGTTTGGTGTTCATGATCTACAATCTTTAGTATATACATAATGATGAACGCACCGATATTAAATTTTCAAGCCAAGCTCAATGTTTTGGTGGATGCTCTCTCAAACACAGATGGTTACCTACTTATTTTTTTTTCTCGTTGGGAGATGAACTGCATTTACGCAGAGAAAGTGGGACTCCCATGTTCATACATGACTAGACTACCCACTAAACACCTTCCATGTCAACATAAGAATAAAGCATTGAGCCGTTTGACACATTACTTCGGGCCAGGACTCGTTTTGTTACGCCGTGAGGCACTTTCAAGCAGGGAATCATTCCTCTAGCGGGAAAGGGGAAGAGGAGTTGCTAGACAAGTGATCCTCCCACCCTTATGCCCCAACCTCCTGTTAGTCCCCCACATGATTCCATTTGTCAACCAATGCAAGCATCACCGCGACTATGCTATCTGGGGTGAGCTTTCTCGTCTTTCTATAGAGGTCCCGTTGCAGTCGTCTCATTTTTTGCACGCAAAAAATGTGTGGCAGGCATTATCTAACTCTTCTGGGCAAAACTGAAAATCGGGCGACCGTGACTTACCAATATTGTGAAGGTAAGACTGAAAACACCCATGCCCACTCAAAACCTAGGTCAGATAGAAGTCATTCTCACCATGCCTTTAATTTAATCATAGTCTCACATGCAGAACGGTCCACATAGTCCACTTTCCCTTCATGCTATTCACCCAAGGTAGCTGCCAATCGTGGAGTGAGCCCTGTCTCTCTTTGCTGGCAATCATGTTCATCGCGTCCTTGTTTCGACGCAGGTAAATAGTGTGGTGCTCTCCAGCATGGAACGCAACAGGTATCAAGCCTGCAGTGACCCTCACCACCAATTCGGAGACTGTCGATATGAAAATCCAATACTCAGTACTCCCCTTCTCTGTACCTGAGCCAAGTGTCTCCGGTATACCTCCTCACTGAGAGCGTTGCCCATTTTTCTGCTCCTTACAGTAGCACTGACCCTATAGCACTGATGGGTTGGGTCCCCCTAAGTTGGCCATAAGTCGGCTCAAAGCAGATACTCCTGAAGCAGCATTTTCAGCCGTTGCATTGATGTGCTCAGAGAAACTCATCCTTGAGGTGATCAGTGCCTCCACGTTCTTCACTGCTGGCGTCAATTTGATCCGCAAGTCTCCAATACTGATCATCTTTTCTCTAGAGATTACCTTTTTTGTCAAGAAGACCACTTTGGTTTTCTCCGGCGCTAAACTCAACCCACGAGCAGTCATCCAGTCTCTTACTCAGCGCATTAATATACTTAGCCTAAGTTGTGCTTGTTCAATGGTGCGTCCAGTTACTAGAGCCGCAATATTATCCATATAGCCAATCAAGTGTGACTCATCAGGCACCTTCAGTCTTAGTAGCCCATCATAAGATACGTTCCCTGGGAAACAACCGATGTAACTTCCATCCTTCGTTGGCCCAGATTCATGTTGTAAAGCAGGCTTCAATCCTTTAGCTAAACCCGCAGAAGCTTCATTAGATATTCTGAAACTTGAAAATAGGTTCCCAGCGTATTCCGACTATCCACCCGTCTAGCGGAGTTGAGGCCGTGCCAAACATCGAGTGTTACCAACAAGACGATTTATCACTTGGTGCAGCTATATGTCCCTGCCTTTTTGTCCGTGCTCACCACCTCATGAATCACATCAATGGTGGAATGTCCTGCTCTATAACTGTACTGCCGAGGACATAGGCCCCCAGCTGCACGAATCGCGTCAGTGAGTCTTCCCTTGATGAGTTTCTCTCGCACTTTCCCAGCAGTGTCTAGCATGCATAACGGGCAATATGCAGATGGTGATCCCCTTATTTCTCCTCCCCTTGCTGATCAGCGCGAGCCTCATTACCTTGTATCAGACCGAGAAAATCCCGTTCAAGCAGCAAGTCAGGACAATGGTGATAGACAAGTTTCAGCACCTCAGCTAGAACACTATTTTGACCTGGACTCTTCCTCCCTTTCAACGAAAGGTCTGCTTCTTCCAGTTTCGGCTGTGTGAAAAGTAGACCCTGGGTTGCTATTTCACCGCGTCAACATAGACGAGATGGGTGAGGAAGAGGGCTCGCTTCATGCATGCAAGGCGTTCGTAGGGTACCAACGTTGAATAGCTTGTAGCTAAGGCCCCACGAATCCCTGTTCACTTGTCCACTAGATCTTGCCAGCAGCGAGCCTTGCTGCTGTTAATCAGTTTGCGAAGGCTATCTGGTGGCCAACTTATATGCTGCTACCCGATTGGATACCTTATCACGGTTTTGCGCTCGTTGAGCCTTATGTCGAATCTTGTGATACTCCCTTTGCTTTTAAGCAATTTTGGTCACTGGCCACTTGCCATGCCGAGGTTTGCAATGGAGCACAGAAACGCTACAAGCAGTACCACGAGCACCTCGACAAATCTCTTGACGTCTACCCTTCCGATGTTCGACGCAACTGTACAAGGTCAAGAGCATGGACGTCGGGAGACAACATCACGGATCTCAAGCAAAATACACTGATGATCACTGGCTAAGTAGTCCTCTAATACTCTACAGTTACGTTTCCTTCGTATTAAGAACTTCGAAGTGAGTTGACGTCTGGTATGCTTCTATTGCGGCCAATACGGCTTACAGTTGGCACATTTCCGGTGTTTAATGCGACGAGTACCATCTGGCTGCCATTTCAAGGATTCATTTTCCCGCAAATCTATTTGAGGTATGCTCCATTCAATTGCTTTAGCATTGAAGTCTACCCCAACGAGCAAGTTGCTGTCTGTGTTCGAGACAGTGCCCTCCAAAGCATTAAGCTTGGCTTGAGAATACGATATTAGTTCGTTTGGAGGTAGGCACACACTAAACAAGGTGGTTCCTGAGCATCGACCCCACATGAAACCATCCACCTGTCCACAGCCATCCCCCTTAAAATCACTGTTCCGATTCCTGGTGGCGGCAGTACCTGTTTCGCTAAGATACCATGATGCAGAACTTTTATCGTGGTGGTACTCACTCAGCAGCGAAATGTCGGCTTTCATGTTCCTCTCGACGTCCATCCTTCCGATGTTCCACCCAATTGTACAAGGTCCAGAGAACGGACATCGGGAGGCAACATCACCAATCTCAAGCATGGATGCGGATATTGTCCCATGGCCATGCATTATTTTTGCTGTAATTTAGGAAAAGATTCTCTTAAAATGTTCATTCGTTGACTCACCTTTTAAGCAGCCAACTGAATATCAAATTTCATTGAATTTAAGGTTATCTTAACGATTTCATTTAAGAAAATGCAAAATTGATAAATCATGCTATAGCTAACAAAGTTTAGCAAATTTCGAGTTGTGAGTTATTTGCTATTTCATATTTTTAGGTCACCAGGTGTTTAATCGCGAGGAGGGAAACACCAAATTTTCATTTTCTACCGCTTCCCTTGCTTGCCCCGTTATCGATAATACAATTTTAACAGTGAATGTTGAAAGATCTCATTGAGACCTTTCATTTGATACCTTACTCGACTATTTTCAATGGAATTTTTTAAGGAGTCACATTCTTATAAGGGGAGATCACCTTTAAAAGCTGTCAATTTTATTTTATTTTTATTTTATTTTGATTATGAATCTCACATTAACCAGAAACTTCTGAGCTGTTCACGAAATTTGATGACTGCGGCTTCTCTAGTTCCTGAGAAAACATACTGTGGCCCTCTGATAGACGAGTACCGATTTTAATAATGTATTGTAAATTTTTTTGTGTGAAATACTACTCAAACAGGAGATTAAGATAAAACCTTCTTGGAAGATATAAACCAGAAGAATTGTAGTAAATTGAGCTTAAACACCTTATTCGCATCATGATGCCAGTAGACAATCGACATTGAATTCGATAAATTATCTGTTATGAAATACAGACAGTGAATATAGTGTTTAATATATATAATACATATATATATATATATATATATATATATATATATATACATATATATATATATATATATATATATATATATATATATATATATATATATTTCATAACAGGTCATCCATCTAGTTTAATGTCCATTGTCTACTGTTATCGTTGCTGATATCTCTGCTGCCCATCTCAGGATTGCCAGGCATGACAGTTCGGCCAAACTTGACACATTTGGACTCCCCATTGAAGTCATCCTCTGAATCGGATGTGTCTGTCAGGCCCTCGTCCAGAATGGAATCGGTGTAACACGTTGTGTGTACGCTTGAAAAAAGAATCTTACTAACAAGCAAATGAGGAAAATTCCGTGGTTTTGTATCAAAAAGTATACAAGTATATGTATATTTACAAGGCATGCGTTCGCTTTTCTTTAGTATAGCTAAAGGCCTATTGACAATTTGTCGACTTAAATACCTAAGGTACTTCTATCTATACCGAAGTAAGCTAAGTTACATTCTTACTATACTCTCTTTTTTGTTTTTCATTTTCACAATTTTCATGCCTTTAATTTTAATAATTTTGTAATTATAGCACGTTCAGCAAGTATTATTTGATTACCATAAATTTAACAAGTTTCAAAACAACACATTTTACTGCACTGTTTCTAACAACTTTGAGTATCCGTTTCTAGCATCATTATTGAGTCTTGATTTTTCAGGATACCTCAGAAGATTCCATATGCATCTAGTTCCATGCGGGCTTTTTCCACCTGTACCACCTCGATATCTGCTTGCTTGTATGCGCGTACAGATGATTTTATCAATTCAATGGGCTTTTTTACACGCAGAGTGAAAAATAAGCGCGAAACAGATAATATGGGCAAAGAGAGTGAAAGGCAATGAAGTAACTTGATGGTAAAAAGACTCCAATATATTCTAGGGTGAGCCGGCGTAGTATTACACTTACACAAACGTATGTTGTTTACCTACAGGTTTAGCAAATTTTCTGGCGGAGTACTCTTTAATGTTTCAAACGCCTTGGCTATGGTCACATTGCACAAGTATACTAAGGACCCGATAGGAGTTCCCTATGCTACAAATGCGTTGAAATGGGACTTAAAAGAAAAGAATGTACGAAGGATGCACACGTTATTCTTTGCAAGGATGCTCATCCGACCGAATCTCGGGCACGTCTTGGGATCAGGGATATGTCAGGTTTTCCAGAAAGCTCTAGCTAAGGCAAAATCAGAACTTCGATGACCCGCATCCTGCAGCTTAGCCTACATCGCAGTTCAACTGCCCAAAATCTGCTTGAGCAGTTTGCGAGGGACATGAAAGCTGACTTTTTGCTGCTGAGTGAGCAACACCATGATAAAAGTCCTGCATCGTGGTACTCGTATGTAGATCAAACTGGTACTGCCGTCATCTGGGCTCAGAGCAGTGATCTCCAGATAGTGATCTCCAGGGGGGATGGTCTCGTCTGAGTCACCTTCTTTAGTGTATACCTAATGCCGAACAAATCGATATCATCTTTTCAAATCTAGTTTAATGCTTTGGGGGGCACTGTCTCGAACACAGACGGCAACGTGTTCATTGGGGGAGATTTCAACGCTAAAGCAATCGAATGGGGCATGCCTCAAACAGACCAGCGGGGGAATTGAATCCTAGAAATGGTGGCCAGGGTGGCGCTCCTCACGCTAAACTCAGAAAATACGCCGACTTTCCGCCATATTGGCTGCGAAGGAACTATATTGGACGTGACATTGGCCTCAAAGTTCTTGGTACGAAGGATACACAATTGGAGAGTATGAGAGGACTATGGCAAGTGATCATCAGTGCATTCCAATTGAGATCAGTGATGTTGTCTCCCAACGCCCGTGCTCTCGAACTTCCACAATTGGGTGGAACATCGGAAGAATGGACGTCGAAAGGTTTATCGAGCTGCTCACAGCAGGTGCTCCGCTGCAGCGTGATTTGCAGGGGACAGATGAACTGGCTACTCAAGACGTGGTGATCTCAACTATGAGCATTATTACGACTGCTTGCATTGCTTCTATTCCCCGTCAAAAACTGCAGCACGGCAAGCTCCCAGTGAACTGGTGGTCGACTGAAATCGCTGAAAAGCTAAGGGAGTGTCAGAAGCTTCAGCATGAGGCTCAGCGGGCACGCGACCATGAAGAGGCATGCAGCCGGGTAGCAGTACATAAGTTCGCCAGGAAATGCCTTTGCAAATTGATCAACAACAGTAAGGCTCACTGCTAACAAGGTCTAGTGGACATTGTGAACAAGGATCTATGGGACCTTGGCTACAAGCGAATTATGCAACCTTGCATACATGATCCGGAAAGAATGGACTAGGTAGTCTCCCCCCCAACATGTTCGTGTTGACGCTGCCCATGGTGTAACAGTAGTTAAGTGCCCACTCTTTACACAGCCGGAACTGGAAGAGGCAGTCCTTTCATTGAAAGCGAGGAAGGCTCCAGACCCAGATGGTGTTGCAGCTGAGGTGTTGCAGCTTGTCTTTCACCATTTTCCTGATGCTGCCCAGCACATTTAACGCTTGCCTATGGAACGAAATTTTTTCAATACGATGGAAGGTAACATCCAGACCTATAGAACATGTCTAGAGAAGCCGGATGAGTCGCGGTTGATCAGCTATGTGGATGATGTTGCGGCTCTGGTCACTAGATACACCGTTAAACAAGTGCAACTTAGGCTAAGTAGGCTAATGCACAGTGTAAAAGATTGGATGACTGCTCAAGGGTTCAGTTTAGCACTAGAAAAAACCGGAGTGGCCATCTTGACAAAACAGAGAATTCTTGGTGTAAGGATGATCAGCTTTGAAATCGAATCAAATCCAGCGGTGAAGTGCTTGGGGCTAATGATCGACTCAAAAATGAGTTTCTCTGAGCAAATCAAAGCAACAGCTAAGAAGGCTGCTTCGGGAGTATCAGCTCTGAGTCAACTTATGGCCAAAATAAGGGGACTCTTGATGGGGGCTGTAGGTAGAGTATAGGGTAACGCTCTCAGTAAGGAGGTATACCAAAAACGCTTGGCACAGGTACAGAGAAGAGAAGCACTGAGGATTACCTCTTCGTATCCGACAGTCTCTGATTCAGCGCTGAGAGTTATTGGAGGCTTGATACTGGTTGCCCTCCTTGCCTCGAAACAATGATGCGACAAAGACGATTGCCCACGAGGCGAAACAGAACTTAGTCCACTATTGCCAACTGTCTTGGGTGAATTGCATGAAGGGAAGGTGGACTGCGTGCCTCATCCTGGGTGTGAGATTGTGGCTAAATCGGAGGCATGATGAGATTGACTCCTATCTGACCCAGCTTCTAAGCGGGCATGGTGTTTTCAGTTTTACCTGCACAAGGTTGGTGAGTCATGGTCCTGCGACTGTCAGTTTTGCCCGCAAAAAATGTGACAGTCTACTACGGGACCTCTACAGGAAGACGAGAGAGCTGACCTGGATATTATAGTCGCTGTGATGCCTAAATCGGTTGACAAATCGAACCAGGTAGCGCATTATGTTCGGGCAGTCCTAAAATATACCAGAAACTCACAGAAGCCAACGGGGCGTTGTGGTTGGGGATTACTTGTCTGGCAGTTCCTCTTCCCCTCTTGCCTACCGCTAGAGGTCCACTAGCTTGAAGCCAGTTTACGGCGTAACAAAACGAGACCTGGCCCACACACCTCCTGAAAATTGGAGCCAATAGATATTCCCGGAGGGTTTCCATTAGCCCCACCAGCCCTGGGAGAAGTTTGTTCCTCCATCAAGGTCCAAAGGAATAATGAAGCGCCCGGCATCGATGAATTTCAAGTAAAGCTCATAAAATTTAGTGGCAACGTTGTTCAGAAAGCCATCCATAGAGTCATCCAGCACATTTAGCAGCAAGAACATATGTCGAACGAGTGAAGCCAATCAATTATTTTTCGTATCCGCAACAAATGTGGGAGATATATTGCGGAAACGATAGAGACATATTACTACTTTGTACGGGGTAAAAAATATTTTTAAAGATCTTCGAAAATAAAATTTGACCGTATGGCAACAGTATTATAGGAGAGTATCAAGGTGGCTTTACAGAAGGTAAATCGCTGACAGACCAATTGATTGCAGTGAAGTACTTACTTGAAAATGCTGGTAGTTTCACATAGACGTACATCAAATATTCGTTGAACTCGTACCAAATAATCATTTGCTTTGGTATCGCAGCCAAATTATTCCATCTTACCAAAACAACAATGACGTTGACGACCTGCCAAGTCCACACCAATAACCACCTCACTGACGCCTTTGACACAAATATCAGTCTAAAGCAGGTAGATGGACTGGCCCCATTGCTATTCAGCTTAGCTCTTGAATATGTCATAAGAAGCTACCTATCGATACAAGAGTTAAATTATCATATAATTCAAGCGAAGTAGTAGCCTATGCGGACTACGTCAATATTTGCTCACGGTCACTAAGAACTACTAATCACCTTTTCCTGAAACTTGAAAGCGAAGCAAAACTAGTAGGGCTACCAATCAATGAGAATAAAACAAAGGTCATGACGCAGTCATAAAAAAGTACCTCAACCAACCAAAATGTCACACTTGGCAAATACAATATAGACGAATGAAAGAGACGAAATACGCCAAAGAATACAACTCGCAAATAAAATATTTTATTAAGTTTTGGCAATTTTAAAGACCAGCTGCATGCATAGGAAAACAGATCTCCAAGTACACAAATCTGTGATAGGACCTGTGGTCTACTACGGGTTAAAAACTTGGAACCTGACCCAAGCATCCACAAACATATTGAACACCTTCAAAAGATGGGTCCTGAAGCGGATAATTGGAGTGAAACTTGACGATTACCAATGATGAATTCGATGCAACCATGAGCTGTATGAAATTTTTGACGAACTGGAGGTCGCAACGATTGTAAGTAGGCAGAAACTGCCGTGGGCTGGCTATCTGAATCGTATGAACGAACAACGGATACCTAAAAAGATATGCGTTGAGAGAACTCGAGCGCGGAGAGCAGTGGGAAAACCAAGGAAATGCTAGTCTGACTCGGTCAACGGAGACAGTTCATCGCTGTTCAAATCTCGAAATTGGACGACGCGGCCAATGGACCGAAATTGTTGGAGGTTGTTGTTGCAGGAAGCGGAGGTCCAAGAGAGGGTATAGTGATACAAAGAAGAAGATATAGGTTTTGCCGTTTTTGTGGCTAGTGGCACCATCTGGCTGAAACCAGATATTTTTGATGCCAAGTTCATCCAATTCTCGTCAAAAATAATCTTTCAACATAACACGATAGCGCTCTCCATTGACTGTAACATGACGATCATTTTCATTCACGAAAAAATAAGGCCAATCAAATTTCTGGCATGAAAGCCACACTAAACAGTAATTTTTTGGATACAACTATGTCTCAACAAGGTCATATGGGTTTCTTGCTGACCAATAACGTATATTTTGCTTTTCAACAAAACCATTGAGCCAGAAATAAACTTTATTGCTGAAGATGATTTTTCGATACCAGTAATTAATCGGAATTTTCAATATTTTCCAAACGGTGCTAGTTCGCAAACGTTATCATGATAAAAACTTTGACTTTAACTAACGTTTTGACATAAACGGTTTATTCAAAAAGTTTTAGAGTGCGTTCATATAAAGATACAAACTTGTTATGTCCCAAATACAAAACTCGGTATGTATAGATGTATATATATATATATATATATATATATATATATATATATATATATATATATATATATATATATATATATGTACATATATATATATATATATATATATATATATATATATATATATATATATATATATATATATATATATATATATATATATATATAGGCGGGCCACAAATAAGAAAGTAGAATATCCTTCGAATTGGGGTGTGCGGGATCAATGGTTTCAATGGAAATACTCATTTGTGAGGTATGTTGTGGTTCGTTGAGCTGAGATCTAGCAGTTTATGTTTTGGTAGCTAAATGGTGATTACTAATTTATTCGGTCGGTTGTATATTATATGGGCACTCGTTATTGCTCCTTGAATTGTAATTTGTTTATGCTCGGTATTTTAAATAAATGGAGATAAGTTTAACATGTACGTTAGAAAAATCGTACTGTAGAATTAGATGAAGTTTTTAAAAGCATTTATTAGAATTAATTTGATAAATACCTCCGTTGTGGTCTTCTGTTATATGTAATCTTTACAAAAGTTGATTGGTTTATAATCCTTTTTTTCCAATGAATTGATAATGTGCAGTAATTTTTACTTTTTAACATTTTTACTTTTTGCTGTTTTTGGCAAATTTTTAAATTGAAAATTGTTTCAATTTAGAGTGCCATGTGAACCACTAGGCTTTTGAGTATTTTTATATTTTAAGACTTACTTTATATTTTTATAAAATTTATAGCCATTGAATTAAAAAAATCCATTTGAATTTAACGTCTTTACTGCTCGGATTAGGGTTGCCAGGCGTACCAGAACGACTAAAGTATAAACCGAGCTTTTTGGCCTCACCATAACAAAAGGAGGATCCCGCAACTCCTTGGGCAGAAGAGGTATAAATTAGAACGCCGAGTGGCACTGCTAATGGGTCACAATCTTCCGAGTGGAAATGCCAAATGTATAGGTATTCAAATGGATGACACCTGGTGAGCTTGTTGCGAGGAGGGGAATTGCTTAGAACTGTTTCTTTAGATTGGCTGGGGGAAAATAACGCCACAGGGTTGGAGTTCCTGTCGGCTGGCGAACTAAGAGACTTTCCTTGGCTTCTGCATGGCAAACGGGTGAACCATATGTATAAATTAACACAATATGTGGCTAGCTAATATGAGTGGACCCCAAAAACAATACAACTGATATTAAAGCTATAGCGCCTTTATCTGGTGTTGCCTTAGTTTGCTCAGATAATCTTTACTTCGAGTCAACCAATAAACCACGATATTTCATTACTTAAGGTAAGTATTCTACACTTTGAATAATTTTCTAATTCATTAAATATTCAATAAAGATATCTACACTTAATATGCCAAACGGGAAGATGAAAATGTTATAACTTAATTGTTGCAATAGCCACTAGCGTAAGTGTCGTAAAAAAATGCGCTACATTTTGTAGAATTAATAGCCATGATAAGAAGAAAGTTATAAAGGTTCGATCTTCCTATGTAACACCATTAACTTGAGTGTAGATACGCGTGGTTTTCTGATGACAGATATGCAGATTTGCACTATCTCCGACGATATGTGTCCCGAAAGCTTAGAAGCAATGGATGCTTTATCATCAATCTTACCTTACGTCACTACCATCACCAATGCCATAAATTTTGTACTTTTATATGACCCTCAACAACACTTCAGATTTTCAAAAGCACTTTCAACTCCAGCCAATAACCCACCTTTGAATTTAACGTTGCCCACCGAAATATTTTGAATAATACGCTAATTTCCATTTTACTTAATCGCCTTTTCCTCCTCCACCTAACTTAAAAGCTGCCATAAAAGAAAACTCGTACAAGGTAAAATGGCACCTTATACGGGGCATACAACACATTCTCTCTCACCTTTCCTTAAAGCCGATAATCTACCTTCCAGACTGTAGCTACCAAAATACACATCACACCTGTTCCTTCCAGCGCAATTCACTTTCAAGGTCTTGAAACCTTTTTTCCCTTTCACATCTGACATATACATATATGCTCACACGTGAACAAAACACTTTTCCTTCAAGTTTGTAGTCGCTTCACTTACCTTATGTGATTTCTTTACTTTCCTCTTATCCTGGTCGCACTGAGAGTGTCAGGCTTTGTAATTTTCTCATTTTTCAGAATGGGATGAGTGACGTTTGTAAAATGGGTGCAATCTTTAAGTAAAACAAAACGCGCGTTGTGCGTAAATAAAGGGAGGAGGTTGCTTTATTTGAAGTCCTCCACGAATTTAGTCACTAAATTGTGAATAATTCAAAGAGTGGGTGGTTGGTAGCTTAGCTTAAAAAATTAGATAATAGGTGGGTGAAGGGTGCTGAATTGAAGTTTAAGAGTGTTACTTTCTATTTAAAAAATTTTACATGCTAAAATCTACTAATATACCTAGATCTGTAAGCTAATTATGAAATTGTGAACTTCCACAACTATACGGTTTAATTAATAATAGAACTAAATTCAGACTAAAATAATTCTCATAGTGGTATATGCGATAATTTTCAAAGTCTTCACGGTTTTCCCGTGACATTTAAAATTGAACTTAAAAATGGATATCCCAATATTATCTGTTGCAAGGAAATCACTTGCAGCCAAACCTTGATGGCCCAATTCATCCTTTCCATCGCTTTTCCATTAGCTCATTTGCTTGGTAGAAGATTTTTCTCAATTTTCTTATTGAAAATTGTTTGCTTATACGAGTACGTTGAGACCACAGGTGTACAACATGAATATATTTCAGTGGCAACCATATAGTGCTCCATATCGACTTACGTTCTCCACAACAGGTATCCTACCTTGAAACTAACATAGACCGGCACGTGAAGTTGCCAAGGATGTAGAAACTTGGCTAATCTTTTTTTCTTGCTGGTAGTTAAACAGAAAGAAAGAGAGAGATAGAAAGGCATAAATCCCAGTCACCTACAGGGAGGCGAGGAAACGCGGAAGAGAATCAAAATGAGAAGCTATCACTAGACGAGCTTATATCAATGCTAAAAGCTAAATATGCCCCTGTCAGCTACTTTTACTCCTCGTTACCAAAGTGAAAATATTACCGGGGTTTTTCGTAAATGGAATGAATTTTTTTATTAGCCCCTAGGATACGATAAAAATTTAATAAGCTTTTTCGAAGTTATACGGCAAACAGATAAAGATTCAGAAACTGGGTTCAGCTTACAGGATGCGAGGAAAAAAGGAAAAAAAGTAAAATGAACGGATACAGCTTGGTGGGATTGTGGTTATTTGCTGTTTTTCAGGATTTTTCCTGTTTTTAACGAAATTCCTTGAGAATTTTTTATTTATTTTCTGCGGAACAGGCAACGGTTGTTGTGCAAAAGTAAACATCTTTTGCACAGAGCAAGCTTTAATCTAAAATGCACGTGTGGAGGGTAAACGAATAGTTAAGTGGAACTGAGTGATTATGTGGAATTGTTTATAGGTAAATTTCTTCTATGATAAATTGCTTCGTGGCCAAAAAGGTTTTAGGGGTTCAGTATGTGCAGAAAAACAAAATATAGGCAGAATGCATTCAGTTGTTACCACTTGCCATTGCCCTCCCACATTTCTTCTCAGATCAACAAAAACTTTGTCTTAAAGAGATCTGTCAAATGAAACTAAATTTTAAGGGTGCTGAAATTTATCAGCACCTTAGAAATATTGGTGTGAACTTAAATCACGCAATTTATCGCTCACGAATAATTAAATGTATGGAAGAGTTGCTGCACTGCTGGGGTTTTCATCTTTTGTATACACTGGAATCTGACGTCCATAGTATACTTTTGCTTGCCGAGCGAGCAGTGGCGCGTTTTAAAGCTAGTTTGAGTTCCAAGTATATATTTAATAAAGTTTTTTGTGCCTGAAGTCATTAGCGTCTATGTCTTACAAGCCGGGAGATGAACCTCCCTTTTGTTGGCAACACTTGATGAGTGACGCCTTAACGGGATCTGCCGTTACCAAACACCTAAAGGCAGCTTTAGGCCCTAGCTGCTTATCTAGTCATATATCCAATTAACCGTTCCCCCAAAAGCTGATCAAATAATTCATCCACATAAATAGTCTTGAAATTCAGGCATCCATGCAGCGTTTATCGGTGAGTTAAATGAGATATTACTTAAGTAATATGCCTTAAGGTATATACTCGTACTGTGACAGAAAAGGCTCTAAGCTTTCTCGGTTTGTTCATAAAAAAATGAATGGGGCAGTCATGGCACTGACCGACAGAAAGTATGCTTCTACTCTGCACGTATATCTGAGGGTATAAATGTATTTAGGAATGAAAAATAGAACAACGTGGCTTTAAATAAACATCATGAAAGAATAACCACAAACAAATCCAGTAGGAAGGAGAGTGCTCCTACCAGAAGAGCTTTGTAACGATCCTAGGGTTCATAGCATCTTTTTTGATGACATGTGACTTAAATTATCAACCCGTTGAACATACTAGAAATCTTTCAATTATTTAAAATGGATGGTGTTTTTTTTTTCATAAACATAAAACAGCTACCATTTTGTTTTATCTTAGATGGAAAGTCATCTGATTTTCATTAAATTCAGCAGAAAATGGTGGTGTCTTGTTCGATTTAAATCCAGCACCACACGTTGTTTTTGCATATAATGGAAATAGCTACGAGTATGTCTCACTTGATTATGTTCAATTTCAATGAAATTTTCTGAGCACAAGGGTCTTATGTCACTAGTTTAGATAACTGTGAAACTTTTTTCTTGAAAAGTCGTCGGGCCTTGCTTTGTTATTAGGGTTTTGTACGAAAATACAAAACCCTATTGCAATCACGACCTGTGTCCGTCTGTCCGTCCGTCTGTCCGTCTGTATGTCACAGCACTTTTTCTCCGAAACTATAGAGGCTACAGCCATGAAACTTTGTCGAAAGGTCAGAAGTGGTGACTTCTTGAAAGTTCAAGGGTGGAACAATTTTTCAAAGGGGTTTAAGAGGGGTCTCCTCATATAGGGAAGTGACTCCTCAAAAATTTTTTTCACCATTGGTAGTCGAGTAGGGTGCCGTTGGAAAGGTCTCAATGAGATCTTTTCAAAACGAGTCTTAAAATTGCCTTTTGAGTTCCGGGGGGGGGCACAGGGGAAGGGGAAATGTACGAACTTTTCGCGTACCTCCCCTCGCGATTGGACACCTTCCATCCGAAAAATCTGAAAAAATTCATGAATATAGGCCTTTATGAGTACAACAACAACAAATACATGAGAAGTCGAAATTCACTCAACTTTGTTAGTAATAGTATGATTTATCGATTTTATGTTTTCTAGTATAAAATCTAAACGGTACATTTAAATTCAATAGAAACAGATGACCATTTATAAGATTTATCTTTTCTGAAAGTTTCATAAAGATCGAATAGTATTTAACGAAGTTATAGCGATTTGAATTTTCCGGTATTACTATGGAACAATATGCCCTGTATTACTATGGAAATGCTTTTTACCGACTCAGACACTACAGGTTTGCTAGGATTTGCATGAAAATTTCAGGAATGATAGGTATCATGAAGATGAGTACATACAAATGAAACAAGTCGAAGAGGCAGGAGAGAGCTCCTAGCAAAAGAGCTTTGTAACCATCCTACGAATCGAAATGATAGGCCATGAATCGATGATTACAGTACAGAGGAGCGGCCCCTGAAAAAAAATTTCATAAAAGGTGGCCGAAATGAGTATCAACTGAAAGTTCTCTATGAGAGCTTTTCAAAACAGTTCTAAAACTGATAATTTTTACTTCAGTGGGGGCACAGGGAGGAAATACATGAAAAATGTGTTTCCTCCCTCGCGGATGGACACCCGTGATCTAAAAAATCTGAAAAATTTATTTAAATTCAAATATTTATGGGTATGACTATAACAAATGCCTCAGAAGTCAAAATTCTTTCAACTTTGATAATAACATTTTCTCCAATAAATTCGTCTTTGACATGTAGCTTGATTTTATTCGTTACTGGTTACTGCATTTTGTAAGTTGAGTACAAAACCCTTCTGACATGAACATAGGTCTGTCTACCCAACTTGTATTGTATTGCAATTTATGGAGCAGAATGTAAAATTCGCAGGCCATACTCTTACCAACGAAGGTGAGCGAATCTCGATTGCTGAGGTGTTTGTTGCCTTTGTACTCACAAACAGATAACTTCATGATTTTTTTCAGCTTAGAGGTGTTCTGTCGCAAGGATCGGTCTTGGGACGCGTGATGCACAAAATGAATTTTTCGCTTCAAATTCTATAAGTTCTAACAACGAGCTTTTATTTGATACCCCACTCCACTACCGTTGATAAATTTTTTTTTAAGAGTCACTTCGTTATAAAGGGTACCCCCCTAAAAATTTATGAAAGTTTTGATAAGAGCTAAACTTTTGAGAGACCACCACTACTCATCTTTCTGCAAAGTTTTGAACTTCGTAGCTATAATAATTTCTGAGGAAACTTGCTGTGACGCACAGACAGATGGCCAGATAGGATGCAAAACTAGTAGGTCTTTATGAAATTTCTTTTATAAAGCCCTAAGAAAGTGAAAAAAGAAATTCTCTCAATGTTACATACGCTTATTTTACTACCTTTGCACTGATGCATTCTAGACAGAAACTGATACTTGCCCTTTTACGACCCCCCAGAACAGCGGTCCAAAGTTCAATCATGGGGCTGATTCACTCAAGACTAAAACTGATACTTCCAAATGACTTTCTGGTCTCCAAAACAATTCTTTGAATAAGGTTTCTCAAAATTATCATCGTTTCTCCAAATTAACATGTCTTTCCGAATTTGCATTCCTATGAGAGCTAAGGCGGGACAAAATTAGAAAGCAAGTTTGATGATCCCAATTTTATTTTGTAGACGAAAATGCAATACTCATAAATCATGCTGCTAATAAAGTTGGTAGAATTTTGACTTTTGAAGTGAACGCGGACCTACATCTGTGACGTTTTTCAGATTTTTTCGTCATCAAGTGTCGCGTGGAAAACTTAATTTTTCCCATTCCCCTGCACTGCCCTTTTAACGACGTTAAAGCTTTGAGACTTCATAAAAAATTTTAATAAGACTTTTTATTTAATGTCCTACTCGACCATCTTCAAAGAAAAAAACTTTATAGCCCTACTCAAATTCTTCCAAAAAAAATTTTTTTTGGAACCTTCTCCACAGGAAGAGTCCTGGTTGAACGAAACATTATTGAAAGCTAGCATTCATTGGGGAGTTCTTCGTCAGTATTTTCCTGAGAAGCACTTGGGCATGAGCAGCTCCAGTCTAAGTGTCATACCGTCCCCGTTTCCGGTAAAACCTTCGCAAACCTTGAAGTGCGTTCGAAGTTCGCTCTATTGCATTGATGATTTAGATTTGGTAGAGACAAACTCCAGATAACAGTTGGTCTGGCTCTAAGTACCAGTCCCCATTAGGCCTGGTTTCAAACCTCGCATGGCCTCATTGTAATACAAACGAAGATAGCGGTTCTGAAGCATGATTGAACAGATATGACATCTCTGAAATCATCAAAGACATCTACGATGGCCTAGACATCAAAGACTTAACTAGAAAATAAACGTTCAAAGAACGAAAACAAACGGACAAATGAATAAAAGGCTCAAAGAGCACATATTTATCTTCTTCGTAGCACGACAACCTCTCTCCGGCTCTGGATTCCTGCAAATAAATGGATCCGTAGAGGGCTTGACTCCAAGCTAGTTATGTGGAAGTTTGGTGCCCTGCAGAAACCTTGCATACATGATGCAGAGAAGATGGACGAAGCAGTGCGGGCACTCTTTCCCGCCCATCCCATTCGTGTTGACGCTCTCCATGGTTAAACAGTAGTCGACTGTCGGCTCTTCACACAGAACTGAAAGCGTGAAAGGCTCCAGGTCCAGATGGTGTTCCAGCTGAAGTACTGCAGCTTGTCTATCACCATTGCCCTGATTGCTACTCAGCACATTCAACGCGTGCCTACGTGACGGCGTTTTCCCGGTACGATGGAAGGTGGCAAGGCCCGTGCTGATCAGCAAGGGGAAGGGGTCTGCTTACCATCCATTATGCATGCTAGACACTGCTGAGAAAGTGCTAGAGAAACTCATCTAGGCAGTACGGCTTTAGAGTAGGACGATCTACCACTAATGCGATTGCAGACGTGGGGAGCACGGTCCAAAAGGCAGAGGTATATAGTCGCACCAAGCGACGGGTCGTCCTGTTCGTGACACTCGACGTCAGGAACGCTTTCATTTTCTCTAGATGGGTGGATATTCTGGGTGAGACCGGAGCTCAATCGAAGACATAGTGAGACTCACTTCTATCTGATGCAGTTTTTGAGCGGGCATGGGTGTTTTCAGTCTTATCTGCACGAGATTGATAAGTTCCGGTCCTCCGGTTGTTGGTTTGGCCCAGGAGAGGAAGACAATGCCTGCTGCACATTTATTGCCTGTATAAAATGGGACAGGATACGAAGGAACCTCTACAGAGAGACTGGGGAGCTCACTCCGGATAATATAGTCACGGTGATGCTTGAATCAGTTGACAAACGGAACCAGGTGGCACATTATGTTCGGGAAGCTCTAAAAGATAACAGGTACTCACAGCAGCCGACGGCTTTGGGGAACTCCACTTTAAACCTTAACGTTGGCGATTTCCAACATTTGCCTAAGATCTTGAACTGATGATAACCTTAATATTAATCAAACCTTTTACAGCTTTTACCGCTTCAAGGCTGGTGAAGGTACTGTCGGTGCACGTGGAGTAACTAAAGGCGGGATGGTCAGAATTGATGGACTGGACTCCAAGGACGAGCTGGATTCCTTTTTCT
The DNA here is from genome assembly GCA_963969285.1 of Odontomyia ornata. NCBI lineage: Eukaryota > Metazoa > Arthropoda > Insecta > Diptera > Stratiomyidae > Odontomyia > Odontomyia ornata. The sequence goes on along the minus strand of OZ017741.1, from coordinate 74,485,450 downwards.
TGAGGCATCCAATTTAACAGCTATACCATAAATTTGTCCTGATTTTCCTCCACTTTAGCATATGAATAATGATCGCCTTTTCCATATGAATTAATTTGTCTTACGCCCATTCCACAAACGCTGTTATCATTGATTCTCGACGGGCCTTAATCACGTCATTCAAATTACCAACTAGGCTCATGCGCCCCACACTTCAGCATTTACAGGTTTTAAGTCGTTTGCGGGGAACGAGAGATAAACATTCAATTCTACTAGGACTCAACAATATCACAGGACTACGCAATATGGAATATTCACTCCGAAAGGAGGAATTGAAATAAAGTGAAGTCAGATCTTCCGGAATCGTTGCCACGTGGTGGCTGTCGTTAACTTTCTTTCTCACTTCACCGATTTTCGTATCTTCACGAACCTTGCACATCTCTTCTCGGTTAAATAGCATAATCCAACCCTTATTTGCTGGGACATGAAAGTATCAGAAATCAATTAACATAACGTGCCATAATTGAGAATTGACATAATTGACACAGTTCAGGCAACTTCTAGGGTGTTTTCTTTTTCCACTTCCACTGACCTCCAGCTCCCGGAATCCCTTCCACGTCTTCCTTCAGAAATTTTAAGATATTAAACAGTCTGAGTCAATATCAAAAACTTACCAATTGTGGAACATTATCTATCACGTCCACCGATGAAAACGCTGCTATCAAGTCCACGTGATTCACACAAGCGGAGGTTGGATTCGATTCTGTCTAAAGGAAAATCCAACCGATAACTTTTTTCCATTTGACAACAACGCTCGCACACCACCGCACGTCATGCCATATGTTTATAGGCCGTCTTTCCTTCCACACGAAGCCAACGTCAAGAGGTGGTTATGTAGCAGACATCTCTACCCAATATTTTTTAGCTGATTGAAATGGTGTAGGGATGACCAATATCTGCTGTGTATCACTACGTGGGCTATTCCAAAGGTTTGTGGCATGATATTGCCGCCAAAACAGCATACGCGTTGCGGGTGAATTTTGTGGGAGCATTGGCTGATTTATCCAGTAGTTGGTGGAGCGAACTGCTTGATTCATACAACATATATCATTAATACGATCTACATCTAATACAATTTGTAATGTCATCGTTGGGCTTGAAACTAAGTTCCTTAGTAAGCTTTCTAATTTGCTATTATTGTAGTTATAAATAGTAAGTAAGCAGTCGAAATATTTGAATAATAGCTCTTTGCACTTCAAACTTTTAATTGTTTTGAAGCTCTTGTCCTAAAGTGAAAGGTTTAGTATGGTTACGTAGAAAAAATGAGGTCTAATCTTATTGTGAAAATGCTTATCGTTGCGTGGAATTAAAAATAGAAAAATTAAAATAATCGTAAGAAGAACTTAAAGTTTCTGTAGAGAAAACAATCTGCGTTTGTGTTGGAGCTCATAAAGAAGTTCAAAACTTTCAGGAAAATCTACAATAAATTAGGAGCCACATCAATCAAATAACTTAAAATAGCAATTACGGATCTAATTCCCCTACACTAATCTTAGCAGCCCTTCTTACGATATATACCACTTGTCTGAGCTAAGGAAAGATTCTCAAACAATGCCTTGTGTAACTCTCATGCCTGATTGGTGCTGCGTCAGGTCATAAAGCAGGTTTTTTCCTTCATGTAGCCCCTCCAAAGCTGCATAACATTCTCCGAAACTTGAAAAGAGATTTCAATATATTCAAAATATCCTTCCATCTAGCGGAGTTGAATGTGTTCATCAAGTGTCGCACCAACAGAATTTCCTGTCATTTGGTATACGAGAAGTTGTATGCTTCCATCTTTTGCACCACGCTCACAAGCTCTCTTTAAAGCGATGCTCCCGAAAGTTAATGAAGACTTACTACAGAAATGATCCTGTGAAACCAATGTAGGGGGACCCAGCCCATCAAGAAGACGCCTCCTGATGAGTGCTGTAGGGTCAGTGCTACTGTACGGAGCAGAGGTATGGGGCGACGCTCTCAGCAAGGAGGTATACCGGAAACGTTTGGCACAGGTACAGAGAAGAGGAGCACTGAGAATTGCATCTTCGTATCCAACAGTCTCTGACTCAGCGGTAGAGTTATTGCAGGCGCGATACCTGTCGCCCTCCTTGCTAGAAAGCGCCACGCTATTTACCTGCGCCGAAACGTGGATGCGAGGGAGATAGTTGTCCGCGAGGGGAGACAGCGTTCGCTCAACGATTGGCAGCAGTCTTGGGTCAATTGCACGAAGGGAAGGTGGACTGCGTGCCTCATCCCGGATGTGAGACCGTGGCTGAATCGAAGGCGTGGTGAGATTGACTTCTATCTGACCCAGCTTTTTGAGCGGGCATGGGTGTTTTCAGTCTTACCTGCACAAGATCGGTAAGTCACGGTCTCCCGACTGTCGGTTTTGCCCAGTTGAGGAGGACAATGTCTGTCACACATTTTTTGCGTGTACAAAATGGGTCAGGCTGTGAAGAGAACTCCACAGGGAGACGGGAGAGCTCACCCCGGATAATATAGTTGCGGTGATGCTTGAATCGGTTGATAAATGGAACCAGGTGGCACATTTTGCTCGGGCAGTCCTAAAATATAAAAGGGACTCACAGCAGCCGGGGCGCTGGGGCTGGAGGATCGCTCTTCTGGCATTTCCTCTTCCCCCCTCCCCTCCCGCTAGGAGGGGGACTGCCCAACTTGAAGGCGCCCCACGGCGTAACAAAACGAGACCTAGCCCGAAGTAATGTGTCAAACGGTTCCAGGCTGAGTTCTCAGGTTGAAGGGGAGGTGTTTAGTGGGTAGTCCAGCCACGATGCGAGTCCCGCACTCTGTGCATAAATAGCGTTCACCTCCCTACCACAAAAAATCGATGCTCCCGAGGTGTTGGGTTCCAAGCAGCACGAATTGCCTCAGTGAGTCTTCTCTTGGTGTGTTTTTCTAGTATTTTTACAGGCATGTCTAGCATGCATAACGGGCAGTCTGCAGATGGTGACCCTGAAATAAACTTCTCACTTCTTATCAGTTTGAGCCTCGCTGCCTTCCAAAATTTCAGGAAAATCCCTTCTCACTTACAATCCTTGTCTGTGTTAAGCAGCAAATCAAGACGGTGGTGATAGTTTCGATGCAACATCTCAGTTGAGACGCCATCTGGACCTATACTTGAACGCTTCTAGTTCCAGCCACGTGAAAAATGAGCATTTGAATGCTGTTTTGCCATGTACAGTACCAGCCTGAACAAGATGGGCGATGAAAGTGCACTAACTTGTCCATCTTTTCTTTTTCATAAATGCAAGGCGTGCGTAAAGTACTAAGCTTCTGCATAGCTAGCTTTCAGCAAAGACCCACAGACTCCCGTTCACATTATCCACTAGATCTTTCCCGCAGCAATCCTTACCACCTTGCTGTTGATCAAATCGTGAAGGCATTTCCTGGGCAACGTTAGCTGCTTACCGGTTACATTGCCGGTTGTCTCGGTTCCATACCAATGCTCACCAGTACACTGAATGCTTTCTGCACCGGAACCGCCGATGGGGCATAAAAGTAAGCAGGTGTGATGACTTTCATAGTTGAGTTCAACATGTCGTGACCTATTTATCAGTACGTGGCTATCTGCGTTTGAGGCAGCGTCCTCTAAAGCGCTTCGTTTTCTTACTGCTTACGATAACGACCTCCCATTTATTGGACTCCTCTGCTTTTGCCAGATCACCCATGCAGTCAATGCTCCTTACTTTGATAATTACCATTGGCTTGAGTGAGCTACAGTTGCTCTTTTATTAGAAATTTTCTTGACTGCATCACAAAATGCTTCTTAATAATTAAGGAGAATGGCCTCAGCCCCACATTTGACCTCTATCTGGTTATACTGCTTTAATGACCATTTTCGTGTCTTAGGATTTCACACATCTTCGATCTCCTGCAATCCTTGGGTTTCATGAGTAGTGCTGCTGCTGGGGTCATTGTCGTGGCTTTTTCTTTCTGCTTTGTATCAGGTACTTCTTTTTGTTGAACGCCTAGTTCTTTTTGGATGGAAGTTTTTGATGGCTTTTACGGCAGCCTTTCTTAGCTTTTTCTAGAATCTCTGATTTAACAATCCATGTCAATTTGGTGCCTCGTTGCTTCTCCGTTTATTTCAATTTCCTTTAATTGGATACAGGCCATCCTTTTGATAGTGTTTGGTGATGGAGCTTGCCGTGCTTCCCCGAAAGACTAAGCCCTCAGCCCTCAGACAGAAGCCTCAGCTATTCTTTGGCCTTCTGCTATTTAACAGCCTTCTATTCTGTCTCAGCTTCAACCAGCTCCACCGGTAATGGTGCTGTGATCAAGTAGCCCCTCTAAATTCAAGAGCACATTCCTTACACCTTTGCCATATCTAGGGTCTTGTAAAGTAATTTTACAAAACCTTATTAAAATTGCGACTGTGTGTTTATCTGTCCGCCCATCCGTCCGTGTGTCAGGGTAATTTTTGTACAGACGTGTGTAATGCATCTTGTGACGCCGCTGCCGACTCACTAACACACCTTGCCACCGAGTGGCTTGGCATCTCACGTCGGTTGTGACGGTTGCACATCCCACGTCAATTTTGTCGTGGGATGTCAACCAGATTTTTTGTCTTGTATGGAGGCCGGCTTGGTCGGCGTGTTCTGGTGCGTAATTCGTGAAATTTAGTTGGTTAGGAGGTTGCGGAAAGCGTTTCATACGATGGCTTTGGCTGAAAATATTGGACATAACCAGTGAAATTTCACTTCGCGAGTTTCAACCTTTTTTTGCTACCGAAATCGGCAAAGTCACCATCGTCGCAAGCTGCGCGGCGATTGAGTGAGGCAGCCACCCCAAGAGGATATCCCGGTGGAGGCAGCGACAACAGCTAGAAGATATCAATTGGCCGTATTTCTAGGTGAACCCCAAGTGGAATGCAAAAAAAACGGCAGTGAAATTTCAACGCGCCAATGAGATCCATGCTGCCGCAAAAGAAACGGTGGCACTAGCGGAGAAACGCTTTATGAGTAATTCTCACGAGTGGCAATTTGATAACGCCTGGCAAGAAATGTTAAACCATGCCACCGCTAAAGTGAGGGATGCCGAAAATAAAAAAATCCGAAAGTATAAAAAGCCCTGAATCGCAAGACAAAGAAGAAAATGTTCCAAATCCGAAAAGAATCAAGTTAACTCGAACCTTGAGAAAACAAATGGTAGCGAAACTGAAACAAATAAATCTGCTGATTGCACATTGAATGCGGAAGACCTCAGTGAAGACCATAGTCATAAAATCGATGAAACCCATCGCAGTACTGAAAACCAACATAGTGCGAAAGAAACCGATCGAAAGCATAAGAAAATACCAGAAATTGATGAAAGCGAGGAGAAGTGTACGAAAAGGGTCTCTGAATTTGTAATTAATCTTCTTAACGAAGGGAGTAGCAAAGGCGCTTCTCGCAATGCACTAAATCGGTCGAATTCGGAATGGGAAGAGGTCGAAAGTAACCTTAGACAAGCTAGTAACGGCTCTGAAAATACACAAACTGATGAAAAAAATAAATAAGTCGCAAACTGATATTGAAATGAATGGATATCTTTAGGTATTAAGTGGTCACGATTGCCCAGAAGCAATCCAGCAGTATGGCGAACGGAGACCGTTAAACGATATGCTCCTGGAATAGATTCCTGGACTTTGATGATATCTTTCAGGCGAGCCGGAGCATGTCTTGTGGCAGTTCCAAATGTTATTACATCGGCCCCGATATGTTTAGTGGTTTTGTGATATTTTTCTATACATTTGATGCTTGGTTTCTTATATTTTTGAAGTACCATTTCTTTTTTTTTGACGTCTAAATTTTTTTTGCTTCTACCAATCTCGCATGAGTTTAATAAACTGTGTATTTTGTGTGTCTTGTGTTTGGCTTGTACAGTTTATTGTCAGAAGCGCCTAGAACATGAAATTTGGGTTTAAGGGTATACTCTCATATAGTAATTTTATTAATGTAATTATTAAGGATTATCTACTCAGTAAAAACGTATTCTCTTGAGTTTATACTTTATAGGAGACTGATAGTCATTTTCATATATATAAATATTGTTCTTTGTGACAAAATTATAAGTTGGTAGTGAGGACAGCAGAAGTTTTATTACTTTTGCGGCTAATTATGGAAGCTTACCTTGAGAAAATTGGAGGTTTTGAATTTGGGCGAGCAGCTAAGTATACGGCATTGAACAAGGAGTAAAGGGAGGCCACTATATTCTTCATTAGTATCGAATATGCTTAGAGTTCCTTGACATTTCCTATCCAATACAATATAATAGTTGGGTTTTTGAGTAGATTCTCGTGGCTGACAACTTATACGATTCACAAATTTTACACACTGAATACTGCGTCTTCATTATTCGTGGACGTCATGGAATAACCGCAATAAGGTCAGTCGTATTATGAACGATAAATATAAATGTCTAACATTAGTGTCATTGATTCGATCCTAATTTGCGCGTTACTATCATTAGGAGTACAATCATGTGCTCATATTGCTCTGCGCTTGATTGGCTTATCCTTGAAACTCACGGGAACTAAAACCTTGGGCTGCCTTTTTGAGTAACGACATAGTTATAACAAACTAGTTCGTAAGTTTCTTTTTATCACAAATATGATTATCCTACAAAGCAGAAGAAGTTAGCTATCTTAATTAGAATACTTCAATCACTGAGGTTCTTAGCTGTGCCTTATCAAAAAAAGGGGGAAAGGTATTCGTTAATTAAATTTTATATACACTCGCATAACTTCAAAACAAATGCAATGAGGGTTGTATGTGCATGATTTTATGTTACACTTTATGGAATTGGTGTGAGCAAAAAAAAAACCCAAAATATGCAATATCTCATCTTAATGCCTTCATTCTAATTATTATTCTTACCTTAAATGATAGTTCTTAAATTTTAATGATAATATTAAGTTTCAATGATTTTTGTTATGTAGAGAAAATCAAAGGATTTACTTTATAATTTTTAATTTTTTTTTCATACATCCTTAATTATTGAATCGCGTCTTCAGTGTAACTAGGTTTTGGTAGTATATTCCTTCAGGTCCAGAAAATTCAATTTGCAATTTATTAATTAGACCACTTTGTGTAAATACTTACCGGTATGCAAATATGTGCATTATTTCACAACAATTATAAATATTTTATTGAATACAGAAATGAACGTAAATATAACATTGAATTATATAAGGAGTCACAGTTAGACAATATATTTCGTTTCTATTGTCGTGGAAGCCAAAATATCACTAACTTTAGAATTGTTTTAAATTGTTAATATTATTTTCTATTGCGAAAAATAATTGTCTACTCCTTTTTTTTTAGTTTTATGTCATTGAAGTAATAAAAATAGACAACATGAATTGCTAAATACACACGACTTTCCTTTCCAGTAGCTCTGCTTTTCAGCGGGAAGTGGGGTGCAGGGTAAGTATGCCGTCGCGAGGGTAGGGTTTGAGAACATCCGCTGAAGTCGGTTTCGCGTTGCGCGCGGTACGCGGTACCTTTGTTGTTTTGCCGTTTTATTAGAGTAGCTTTCGTCGGGATGAGTTAACGTAGGATACTTTTCGGTACCGCGTCGGAAATTCGGGAACGCGAAGTAAAAATTAGATTTTGTACTTTTGACTTGTTGATGAAGAAATACGGAGTAACGTAGAATAGGTTTCCTCTCCGTATGGTTTTGTTTTTGTAACGCGTTTTAAAACGGGCGTGTATAGGTGGCTGAATATTGTAATTGAGCGTAACCCATTCGGAGACCCGCGACCGAAATCCTCTCCGATCTAGCTGGCCGACAAGCAGCCACCGCGTGAATGGGTTACGGTACATGGATTGGTTGACCGGCTGGTACCATCTGTTGGCACTACTCAGACTTAACGTCAAGAACCGATGAGAGGTCGGTTCCGCGATCGCAAGTAAATTTAAAAATCATTACAAATGGTGCCCAACGTGGGGCCTAAAACATCCTAAGGGGATAAAAGATTCGCGTCTTCTGACGAGTTGGTCCTTTACGGAGGATGTAAGGTACTTTAGTACTCGAGCCTCACAAACAGGAGCAGTGGAGTTGTGTGATACACACTAGCAGTCGCTTCACGTGAGTTGTAACTTCCGCTCTCCTTTGTTTGATTTTTTTTTCGGGACAGAATCCTTCCGATGTGTTGTCCCAGGTTAACCCCTGTAAGGACCTTCTATTTTCTTGATGGAACTGTCAGCCAGATGGGGTTTCTCCTGTCGGCCTGGACTCTCAAGAAAATGGAAGGCTACCTTGCCTTTATGTCGCGGAAGGATTCTACTTATTTCGTATGCGTGATAGACGAGTGGAATCGATTCAACGTTCGGTGGCGTATGCTGGAGTTGCGGAGCCCGGAATGCTCACTCGCGTCAGGAATTTTGACCGCGTACAAAACCGTTACGGTAGCTCTACCACTTGTCTCGTCGAGTCATTTAACGTAGTTTAGAGACGGTTTTGTGATGTATGTGGGTTTAGGGGTTAATTTTTGTAAATCGACCGAAAGCACCCTTTCTTCGGCAGACTACCACGCACCCTCATTTCCCTTTGGAAGTCGACTGCTGGAAAGGAAAGTATATATTAAATAAAATTTTTTGCCTATTTACTATAAATAGCTCGCCACTATCGGCCACTAATCTAATATTAAGCTTTTGCATTTATATATTAGGGTTATAGTAATAATTATCATATTTCATATATTTTAATTTTTCCAGTAAAATTAGCACCACATATTAAACATCAACATGGCGACTAAGCGGACCCCAGACAAGCGTTGGACCAGATCCAAAACGGTCCAACCAGCTAACTGCGGGATCTGCTTTGAGGTTGTAGTGGAGGGCGTACACAGCGTGCGATTGGATTGTGGACACCTATTCCATCGTGCCTGTGTCCAACAGCTCCTCCTGACGTCCAAGCTTTGCCCGTTATGCCGGCGACCCATCGAGCGGACCGCCCTAGACGTCCCCCTCGGAACGCCCGTCCCAACGCGTGGAGCAGTGGCGAAAGGGGTTCCAGATGCCGAACCGCCCCAACCACTGATGGACCTTCAAGGAGCCTTAGGCGGTGAAGTTCCGGCTGCAGTTGTCGCGTCCGAGGTTACACCCGTGCCTTCCACCCACTCCATTGACACCCTCGTGGCGTTAATGCGGGATATGTCGGAGAGGATTGGCAACCTGGAGGGAAGGCTCCAGAACCTCCCCATGAGTCAACCACCCAGCCGCGTGAGAACTCCGCTTGGCTGGGAGCCCAATCCCAGTGTGGATATGCCCCACTCTCGACCATCTGATCCATGGGCTCTACCTCCAAGAAACTCGGGAATGGATCCCAGAGCGCCCGAGTATAGACCACGACACAGCACCGCACCTCCGTTGGTACCTCCAGTCCCCGAGGCAGTCCCTTACAACAGGTCAATCGAGGATGCGATTCCCCCCGGGAACGCATGGACACCTTTCCGAGTCCCAACGCCTCGTATCATGGAGAGTTGGCGCCTGAACTTCACGGGTTTCAACGATATGATATCAGCGGACCGGTTTCTTTTCCGGATTCAGGCGTTAGTATCCAGCACCTTGGGAGGTGATTTCTCGGCCTTCCTCGGCATGCACATCTTCTGTTCAGCGGAGATGCTGCCGACTGGTACTGGAGTTTTAAGGAATCGACGCCACGTCCCTCTTGGAACTCTTTCAGTGCAGCCTTCCGCAATCGATTTGATGATGGCTTCACTGAGAGAGAACTAAGGGAACGAATAAAGAAACGGAAACAAGGCGCTCACGAACCGTTCGACCAGTACTACACAAGTATAGTGAGATTGAGCACTCGCTTGCGAACAACCATGCCCGAGGACGAACTGGTAGAAATTATCAGAGAGAATATGCGTTGGGATCTTCAGAACAGCCTTCTGCATTTTCCCATCAACACCATACAGGGATTGCGCCTCCATGCCCGTAGGCAAGAACAATTGGATGAGCGGCGAGAAACCTTCCGTCCACAACCTCGCATAACGGGACCACATCTCCGAAACCATCACACCGCGGAGTTGATGGCAGCGGACCACCTACTTGCTGATCCAGTACCAGTACCGAGGAGCGGAGCACCACAGGAGCTTGAGGACACAGCAATGATTGATAGACCCTCCCTTGAAGCAATTACCAGCCCGATGGTCTGTTGGAACTGCCGACAAACGGGGCATCGGTTCTATGCATGTCCAGCGGAGCCGACACTTTTCTGTTACCGATGCGGGAAGGCCGACACATACGCACCTGATTGCGCGAATTGCAAACTGCGAAAAAACTTGCCACTGAGTGCCGCGACCACCCGTCGGCACTCCTAAACCCCGGACGAACCAATCCTGACCCCATCACTAGCTATGACCAAGCTCCCGACATGACTCCAATTCCGCTGACTCGCACCGCCAAACACAGTTCTCCCGAAGTTCCACAACCGACGCCATCCTTTGACGAGGCCAACGCGCAGGGAAATTATAGCGAGGCGAAGGTTCCTTGGCATGTCAAACCTTTCCACGTCAGGCTGCGGAATTATTTGGCTACTCGACAGCGCATCTTCCATGAGGAGTTGGCTACAACCGTCCCACCGCGAAAAAAGCGAGCCACGCGTCGGATGCGGAGCTTCTGGAGAAGAGTCAGGCAGTCGAGGAAGGTGCTGAAGGACATACACTTAGACGAATTATTGAGGGAGGACGCTCGATCATATGCGGCAGTACACCTCCTGCAAAAACGAGTGTCAGGTTTAGTCGATACGGGAGCCAGTGTGAATTGCATATCAGCCGATTTTGCAAGGGGAAGTACTGGCAATGCACGCGGACCAAATTCACCATTTTACCACCTGGTTAAGCACGGTGGACGGAACTCGTCACTCTGTAGTGGGAAAAATTACGACGGATGTTACCTTTAAGGGAGTAACTAAACCTCTGGAATTTTACATCATACCTCAATTAACCCAGAATCTTTATCTAGGAGTGGATTTCGTTCAAAAATTTTACTTGGCCCCGGCACTGTTTTCCGGCGCGACCCTGGAGTCCGTCACCACAATTCCTGACCAAACTCAAACCAATCACTTATTACGACATACACTGGATGTGAATCAGCAATTGAGACTTGACTCGGCTATATCGGCTTTTCCATCGCATGAGAAGGAAGGTCTCGGGCGGACTGCACTGGTGTTACACACTATAGATGTGGGGGATGCTAAACATTTTGCCATATCTCCGGCGAAGGAAAAGTTGTTATATGCCAAAGTTGATCGAATGCTAGAATTAGGCGTGATCGAAGAATCGCAGAGCGCGTGGGCTTCCCCAGTCACCTTAGTTGTCAAGCCGAACAACGTCCGGCTATGCTTAGATGCCAGACGCTTGAACGCCATCACTGTCAAGGACGCATACCCTCTACCGTTGATTGAAGGCATTTTGAGTCGGTTGCCTAAAGCCCACTTCATCACGAGCTTAGACCTCAAGGACGCCTTCTGGCAGATTCCTTTAGACCCTGTCTCAAAGGAGAAAACAGCCTTCACAGTCCCAGGTCGGCCCCTGTATCAATTCGTGACCATGCCATTCGGATTGTGCAATGCCCCGCAAACAATGACGCGCTTTGTGGATAAGGTGATACCACCTCATTTACGGCACCAAGTTTTCGTGTACTTGGACGATCTGTTGCTTATAACCGAGACCTTTAACGAACACATCGATCTGCTTCAGGAGGTGGCGCTACACATTCGGAGGGCAGGGTTAACAATCAACATACAGAAGAGTCAGTTCGTGATGACGGAGGTGAAGTATCTAGGTCACATCATTGGGCATGGCAATATCAAAACCGACCCGGACAAGACTCAAGCAATTGACGTTTTTCCATTACCCAAGACCACCAAGCAGTTACGCCGATTCCTAGGCTTATGCGGATGGTACCAGCGTTTCGTACGTGACTATGCCACCATTACCACCCCTTTGACCGACATGCTGCGTAAGGGACGTAAGTTCGTCTGGGAAGAGCCCAGCTTGCGAGCCTTTGAAGAGCTAAAGAAGAGTCTGACTACAGCCCCCGTACTGCACAGCCCGGACTTTGACAAATCGTTCTCAATCCATTGTGACGCGAGTCAACATGGGGTGGGAGCAGTCTTAGTCCAGGTTGCGTAAGACGGCGAGGAAAGACCTACAGCCTTCATGTCCCACAAGCTGAACCAGGCCCAGCGGAACTACACGGTCTCGGAGCAGGAATGCCTAGCGGCTGTGCTAGCAGTGAAACGTTTTCGAGCATATGTTGAAGGACATCCTTTTGAAATCGTCACTGATCATGCGTCACTGAAAAGGCTGATGAGCCAAACTGAACTCCACGGTCGCTTAGCCAGATGGGCCTTGAAATTACAGACGTTTGACTTCACGATAAGACACCGCAAAGGAAGTCAGCACGTGGTACCGGACACACTATCAAGGATGTTCGCCCCTGAAGGAGCCGAGTTGGCCCAGGAGGACGACAGCCCCCTATGGATCGACTTGGACCATTCCGCCTTCAAGTCAGCATGTTATACCCAGCTGCTGAATACGATTCAGAACCAGTTGCAACAGCTGCCAGAACTACGGGTGACGGAGGGATTTATATACAAGCGGACGAAACACGCCTCCAGAGACCCCATTCAAGAAGAGGAACAGTGGAAGTTATGGGTGCCCGAAGAACTGACATGCGAATTGATTAAGCGGGCTCATGACCACCCATTGAGTGCACACGGCGGTTATGGTCGTACGCTTCGGCGGCTGAAGACTTACTTCTTTTGGCCTAAGATGGCGCAGCAAGTGAAAAAGTACGTAGCCGCTTGTGAGCTGTGCAAATGCACGAAAGCGCCCAATTCTGTTCTTCGGCCCCCGATGGTAAATTCGAACTACCGGAGCGGGTGTTCCAGCGCCTGTATATAGATTTCATCGGTCCGTACCCTCGCTCGACCTCGGGATACACGGGAGCTGTCGTGTTCCTGGACCACTTGTCCAAATTTCCAATGGTGGAACCTCTTTGAAACCTGCACACCGGCCCCATAGTCAGTTTTCTGGAAAATCGCGTTTTCCATATATTTGGAGTACCGGAGAAGCTGGGCTCCGACAACGGAGTTCAGTTCACCTCGTCTAGATTTCGGAAATTAATGGAGAAGTATGGCATTACGCATCAGCGGACTGCCGTTTATTCTCCGCAAGCCAATGCGTCCGAGCGATTGAACCGCACCCTCATAGCCGCCATTCGGGCCTACGTCCAACCGGATCAGAAGGATTGGGACCGCAGGATTTCCACCATCACCTGTGCCCTGCGTTCGTCTTACCACTCCACCACTGGCATCTCCCCATACTTTGCCGTGTTTGGCCAGCATATGATTTGCCACGGAACCTCGTACCGGCTATTGCGACAGTTGAAAGGGTTGGAAGACCCAATAGTGGTGCTGAAGCCGCACGAGAAACTCCAAATTCTACGAGAAAAAATCCGGGAGAGGATTGAAGACAGTAGACGGGTGGGGGAGGAGCGGTACAATCTGTGATCCCATCCTTCTGGCTTCAAGGCAGGCGACGAAATCTACCGACGGAATTTTAGACAAAGTGAAGCAGGTCGGCACTACACTGCCAAGCTAGACAAGAAGTTCGTGAGGTGTCGAGTCTTACAAGTTTTAAGTCGCACGCGTTACCTCATTGCGGACATGTCCGGAAGGGAGCTGGGAGTCTACCATGCCAAAGACCAACGACGCTGAGAGAGAAGAAAAAAGTAACATCTTAGAGCCAAGCAGCGTTTCCTTCAGTCTCCCCATGCCTCGTAGGCATCGTGGACACTGCCCTGTAATGAATCTTGTGACGCCGCTGGCGACTCACTAATACACCTTGCCACCGAGTGGCTTGGCATCTCACGTCGGTTGTGACGGTTGCACATCCCACGTCAATTTTGTCGTGGGATGTCAATCGGATTTTTTGTCTTGTATGGAGGCCGGCGTGGTCGGCGTGTTCTGGTGCGTAATTCGTGGAATTTAGTTGGTTAGGAGGTTGCGGAAAGCGTTTCATACGATGGCTTTGGCTGAAAATATTGGACAGAACCAGTGAAATTTCACTTCGCGAGTTTCAACCTTTTTTGCTACCGAAATCGGCAAAGTCACCATCGTCGCAAGCTGCGCGGCGATTGAGTGAGGCAGCCACCCCAAGGGGATATCCCGGTGGAGGCAGCGACAACAGCTAGAAGATATCAATTGGCCGTATTTCTAGGTGAACCCCAAGCGGAATGCAAAAAAAAACGGCAGTGAAATTTCAACGCGCTAATGAGATCCATGCTGCCGCAAAAGAAACGGTGGCACTAGCGGAGAAACGCTTTATGAGTAATTCTCACGAGTGGCAATTTGATAACGCCTGGCAAGAAATGTTAAACCATGCCACCGCTAAAGTGAGGGATGCCGAAAATAAAAAAATCCGAAAGTATAAAAAGCCCTGAATCGCAAGACAAAGAAGAAAATGTTCCAAATCCGAAAAGAATCAAGTTAACTCGAACCTTGAGAAAACAAATGGTAGCGAAACTGAAACAAATAAATCTGCTGATTGCACATTGAATGCGGAAGACCTCAGTGAAGAACATAGTCATAAAATCGATGAAACACATCGCAGTACTGAAAACCAACATAGTGCGAAAGAAACCGATCGAAAGCATAAGAAAATACCAGAAATTGATGAAAGCGAGGAGAAGTGTACGAAAAGGGTCTCTGAATTTGTAATTAATCTTCTTAACGAAGGGAGTAGCAAAGACGCTTCTCGCAATGCACTAAATCGGTCGAATTCGGAATGGGAAGAGGTCGAAAGTAACCTTAGACAAGCTAGTAACGGCTCTGAAAATACACAAACTGATGAAAAAAATAAATAAGTCGCAAACTGATATTGAAATGAATGGATATCTTTAGGTATTAAGTGGTCACGATTGCCCAGAAGCAATCCAGCAGTATGGCGAACGGAGACCGTTAAACGATATGCTCCTGGAATAGATTCCTGGACTTTGATGATATCTTTCAGGCGAGCCGGAGCATGTCTTGTGGCAGTTCCAAATGTTATTACATCGACCCCGATATGTTTAGTGGTTTTGTGATATTTTTCTATACATTTGATGCTTGATTTCTTATATTTTTGAAGTACCATTTCTTTTTTCTCGACGTCTAAATTTTTTTTGCTTCTACCAATCTCGCATGAGTGTATTTTGTGTGTCTTGTGTTTGGCTTGTACAGTTTATTGTCAGAAGCGCCTAGAACATGAAATTTGGGTTTAAGGGTATACTCTCATATAGTAATTTTATTAATGTAATTATTAAGGATTATCTACTCAGTAAAAACGTATTCTCTTGAGTTTATACTTTATAGGAGAATATAAATATTGTTCTTTGTGACAAAATTATAAGTTAGTAATGAGGACAGCAGAAGTTTTATTACTTTTGCGGCTAATTATGGAAGCCTACCTTGAGAAAATTGGAGGTTTTGAATTTGGGCGAGCAGCTAAGTATACGGCATTGAACAAGGAGTAAAGGGAGGCCACTATATTCTTCATTAGTATCGAATATGCTTAGAGTTCCTTGACATTTCCTATCCAATACAATATAATAGTTGGGTTTTTGAGTAGATTCTCGTGGCTGACAACTTATACGATTCACAAATTTTACACACTGAATACTGCGTCTTCATTATTCGTGGACGTCATGGAATAACCGCAATAAGGTCAGTCGTATTATGAACGATAAATATAAATGTCTAACATTAGTGTCATTGATTCGATCCTAATTTGCGCGTTACTATCATTAGGAGTACAATCATGTGCTCATATTGCTCTGCGCTTGATTGGCTTATCCTTGAAACTCACGGGAACTAAAACCTTGGGCTGCCTTTTTGAGTAACGACATAGTTATAACAAACTAGTTCGTAAGTTTCTTTTTATCACAAATATGATTATCCTACAAAGCAGAAGAAGTTAGCTATCTTAATTAGAATACTTCAATCACTGAGGTTCTTAGCTGTGCCTTATCAAAAAAGGGGGAAAGGTATTCGTTAATTAAATTTTATATACACTCGCATAACTTCAAAACAAATGCAATGAGGGTTGTATGTGCATGATTTTATGTTACACTTTATGGAATTGGTGTGAGCAAAAAAAAAACCCAAAATATGCAATATCTCATCTTAATGCCTTCATTCTAATTATTATTCTTACCTTAAATGATAGTTCTTAAATTTTAATGATAATATTAAGTTTCAATGATTTTTGTTATGTAGAGAAAATCAAAGGATTTACTTTATAATTTTTAATTTTTTTTTCATACATCCTTAATTATTGAATCGCGTCTTCAGTGTAACTAGGTTTTGGTAGTATATTCCTTCAGGTCCAGAAAATTCAATTTGCAATTTATTAATTAGACCACTTTGTGTAAATACTTACCGGTATGCAAATATGTGCATTATTTCACAACAATTATAAATATTTTATTGAATACAGAAATTAACGTAAATATAACATTGAATTATATAAGGAGTCACAGTTAGACAAAATTATTTCGTTTCTATTGTCGTGGAAGCCAAAATATCACTAACTTTAGAATTGTTTTAAATTGTTAATATTATTTTCTATTGAGAAAAATAATTGTCTACTCCTTTTTTTTAGTTTTATGTCATTGAAGTAATAAAAATAGACAACATGAATTGCTAAATACACACGACTTTCCTTTCCAGTAGCTCTGCTTTTTAGCGGGAAGTGGGGTGCAGGGTAAGTATGCCGTCACGAGGGTAGGGCTTGAGAACATCCGCTGAAGTCGGTTTCGCGTTGCACGCGGTACGCGGTACCTTTGTTGTTTTGCCGTTTTATTAGAGTAGCTTTCGTCGGGATGAGTTAACGTAGGATACTTTTCGGTACCGCGTCGGAAATTCGGGAACGCGAAGTAAAAATTAGATTTTGTACTTTTGACTGGTTGATGAAGAAATACGGAGTAACGTAGAATAGGTTTCCTCTCCGTATGGTTTTGTTTTTGTAACGCGTTTTAAAACGGGCGTGTATAGGTGGCTGAATATTGTAATTGAGCGTAACCCATTCGGAGACCCGTGACCGAAATCCTCTCCGATCTAGCTGGCTGACAAGCAGCCACCGCGTGAATGGGTGACGGTGCACGGATTGGTTGACCGGCTGGTACCATCTGTTGGCACTACTCAGACTTAACGTCAAGAACCGATGAGAGGTCGGTTCCGCGATCGTGAGTAAATTTAAAAATCATTACACGTGTAAAGTGGTGCCCTCTTTACAGTTCAACTACAAAAAAATTATCATAAGTATTTAAGCGGGGGTCCCCCATATAGGGGAGTGGCCCTAAAAAAATTCATCAAATAAATGGTCTTGATGAGAACTTTTCAAAACAGCCCTTAAACTGGCATTTCTTGCTCCAGGTGGCCCACAGGAAGGGCAAATACACGAAAAATTGCTGGTAACTGCATTTCTTAATTTAGATACAAAACCCGTCTGACATCAGTGCAATTCATATTCAGATTTAATTCTTTTTAGAATGTTTCCCACTTTTCGAATCAGCCTTTCGTCCTGATAGCACTCAATGGTGATTTTAGTGTCCAGACTTCTCTCTAGAGAGAGGTTCCGCTGTTATGCTATATACAACGTCGTCAATTGTCTAAGCTCCGCCAAGTGTATACGGCCAAGCACATACGCCCATTGTCATTAAAACATGTACTTGTCGACCAACGGCAAGCGTAAAGTCTTCATAATCCATACCATTAGCGACGACGACCATGTACATAAGAAGCTTCGGGGTGTGCTTATAGAATTATCGACAGGCTACGCCCATTGTCGTCAAAGTATGTACTTGTCGACCAACGGCAAGCGTAAAGACTTCATAATTCGATCTACATAAACCACAACATTAGCGACGACAACGACCATGTACATAAGAAGCTTCGGGGTGTGCTTATAGAAATATCGACAAGCTACGCCAAGTGTTATACTGCATAAGCCATAACATTAGCGGCGACAGCAACCATGTACATGAGAAGCTTCGGGGTGTGTTTCCAGCGGAGTGACACTGTGCTAAACCCTGCCTTCAAACCATTTATTAAATTCGCCGCAAAGCTTCACCATGCGAGTTAGTGAGAAGTGTGCGGAGGAAGAAGTTTACGTGGAACGAGAACGCACGTTTCAACTACTCAGCGAATTTAGGGCGAATTGAGGCCGCAAGAATCGTTTAAAAGACAATTGATCGAGCGAGAAACGGCGAGTAGTAATAACAGCGGTTACAGAACCGTACGCGAAGTGTATTTCGCCGCGAAGTGATCAGCGAAGCCAGAAAGTGCATCTAGTTCCGGTGCAATATCAGGAAACCGTCACATCAGTTAGATGGTGAGGTGTAGGCTTGAGCCGCGAACCTCATTCGGCTTGGATGCGTTTTTACGCTGTGTAGCCACCATCAACTGACTTTACTTTCTTCTAGGCGTCCTCCGTCCGTGAAGACACAGGTTGGAAAGATGTTAGAATAATTAAAGAAGTGTAAAAGTAATTAATTTAAAATATAAAATAAAGCTAAATTCTTTAATTATGTAACTCTCGTCTTCTTGTTGATTCAGTGAAAATGGACAGAGTAGCAGGTAAGTGGTGTTAATAGGAGTTCTTTCCCCGGGAGCTTTGATGATGTATATTGGATACACATCAAATGTGCTCCCAGTTCTTACCAGTATACATAGGGTATACTGGTTTGTAACAAAATTGGCGCAGCCGGTAGGATATCGGTTTTGCAGAGACCACAGTGTAGTGCGCTGTGTAGCAAATTTAAATGGGCTGAAAAATCCATGCACCCAGTCGATATCTCAAACCATTAAACTCCTGTAAGACACCATTGCTACTCATACTGTCCATCAAACTAGATCAGCTTTCCAAAAAAAAATCAACTAATAATTTTAATCATTTAAAAAACAAAAATATAGTATCAATATCCCCACATCATAATAATGCTACTAATACAGTGCATAAAACTAAATCAACCTTCTTAAAACGAAAAAAAATCAAATAATTATTTCAATCATTTAAATAACAAAAAGAAAGTATGAAACTTTACCAGTCTTCCTAAAAAAATATAGGATCATGTTAATCGTTTAAACAACAAAAATATAATATCAGTTTAACGCTACCTATACTGGTCATCTACCCAGATCACTCCTTAATCGAAACAAATAATCCTATTGATCATTTTAATAACCAAAACATAATATCAACATTCAAATATAATATTATTTCTACTCATAATATCCATCAAATAAGACCAGTCCCAAAAACAAATAGTCATCTTGAACATTTAATTCTTCATTCATTTACTCCCTCATTCATATATCTTAAATCTCATCTTTCTTATCTGAAAGTCATTCAAACTAACTCCTAACTCATTCAAACCCAACGTACAATTTATAGAAGATATAAAGTTTCAATAAACTAACATGCAAAACAAAAAACATTACAAGTAAATATTAAGCACAAATAAGCAAAACGAAAACTTAATAGCGAGCAAACAAACGCGTGCCATTGTTATCGAAATATGATACCACTTATCACTCCAACTGCTTGGACAATACGCGTACCCACATGCATATTAAAGTCTTATCTCTTGAATTGAATGAGCATTCGAATTAACTGAAGCATAATTAAAAGAGCAAACAAAAACAAACATTTAACTGCAAATTGAATAGATAGACATCTGGGAAATATTTCTAAATGCAATGACATTGAAGAGCAAACTGAAAATTAACTACACTACATAAATAAAGAGAATAATTTACATGAGAACGGCGATTTTCCAACGCAAATAAACATGAAACTAATTTAATTTCCAGTTACACTGAAACAATTTAAGTATGGGAAATTCGAAACAGCAGAATTTTAGAACATTACAACAACCCAAAAGATTTTACCCCAAAACCAATTATCTCTTTCAAGTTCCACTGCAATTTACTCACAAACCAAATTTACATCCAGCACTAAATGTGCCATTTCATAATATAAAGGAAACGGGAAAAGTGGCAGTCGAGTCGGTAAAACCCCGGCAAAACTATCAGCAGACACGCTTTGTCGATGTCTAAATTGCACGATCACTGGAATGAAAACCAGTTGATTACACAACAGCCTCTGAGCCGTCGACGTAAGCTGTCGGCGGACACGCTATTTTTAGTAAATCCCTAAAGAAATACATAATAGCCTCTGAGCTGCCCGATTTCAACTTTCGGCAGACACGCTACATATAGTATTAAGTCATATGCAAAAGAGACATCAATTTACCATCCAGTCGTAGCCTCTGAGCTGTTGATCCAAAAGGGTTTACAACACGCTATCAATCATGTACCCTTTAAATAAGCCACTACGTTTCCTTGCACAATAAATACCTTATATAACTGCTAACTGTTAGAAAAAAAGTCACAAATAAAACTCCTGTAGAAAGCGCAAGACAATTCAAAGCCCACCCATTTCCCACCTTTTTACTTTACATATGGCGACAATATCAAATAGCGTCTTAGGAGATGTCTTTAAGTTGCTTTAAACAATCAAGATCGAGATCAAAAATTTATTCACGGCTAATGAAGTGACCTCGCACGGCACTGTACTGTCTTCCAGTAAGGTCCAGGACAGCATTATGCCAAACTAAGTAGACACACACTAGGGAAAAATTAGACGGAACACATATAGGGTCTTGAATGAAGGTCGAAACTATATGTTCCCAAGCCCATATAGTGTAAGTGTCTCTCCTTTTAATTTCAATTTAATGAAACAGATCATCATCATTCACAACTCATACAATATTTCTATACTTAACAGAAAACCTTCATAATAAATAGTAGATTCCAACTTATAAATAATCCTCATCTATTTACACATACTGCTGAATACATTTCTAATAACCCTCCCTTTTTACAACTACAAATGAATAAAAGTATGTAATTTGCAACGATAATTAAATGCATATACCTCAAAAGCTCTTATAGCATGGATGAAGTAAAAGCCCTGCCCACTATGAAATGCATTAAGCCGACTTAATTAAAAACAAATGCTCTTCAAGGCAACCACGAATAAGTACATACATATCATATACGTCACATACTTCCTAGCAATCAGCGCATGTAAAAGCTACAATACATGGCTTCATTCAATTATCTCATGCATAATTGCAGAAGCAATGCTAATCATATCTTCAAAGCTCGTTAGCGGCGAGCAAAAACAATCACATAAACCTTCAATCCATGACTCCCATTCCCAGGGTTGCAGGGTAGCCCAAAAGCGCAAGCACCCAATCCCTCACATAGTACCCAACCCCAAAACTCCATGCATCATCCCGCCCGTTCCTTTCAACTAGTCTCGTTATAGCAAGAAAAAAAAATAATGGAAAAACAGAACATAAGAAACAATAAGAAACAAGAAAAAATTAGAAAAAAAACCCAAAAAGTAACCAAAAAAAAAGGGCTGAGTTCAAAATAAAAAATACTAATATAAAAAAAATTCATAAGCAAAAACAAAAAAAATATTACAGAAATATTAATAAATGATATAAACAAACAAGACGCTGGTACGAAAAAAAAGGAAAAAAAACGAATTTCAGACAAAGAATGCTATAACTTTGTAGAATCCTATAATAAACATCCGACCAACTAACAACTACTAATCAAGTAACAGCTGTGCACTGATTTGCTTTCACCTCGCACACGTTAGGCATAAAGCCATAATTTCGGCAGCGAAGCTAATGCCTTTAGAAAGATACAATTGACTAGCAGTGAATTTACCTATGGTCTCTTGCGACAACCCGCCAGATCCAATTCGCACATATGTGGTGATAAGCGCAGTACGTTCTTCCCTGATAACGAACTTCAATGATCGTGCCAACTGTTCAGCCAAAAGCTTAATCATTATCACACCATATGAAGCAAGTAAGCGAGCGTACCTGACAAAATTCCCAATCCCGATGGAAACCCATGCGGAAGCTTTGGTAAGGTAGCATTCCCTGCCACCACAATGGAAGTTTTTCGCTCGGCTGAAATAAGTCCGAAGCTAATTAAGCGATTGGAGTGAACAATCTTATCAACCATACGAGTATGAGCGAATAGAATGCCGTCAAGCTTGACGTTCTATCCCTACTAAATATCCACACATTCCATCCCATTAAAAATTAATTCATAACGTTCCGCCTACATACTAACAAAAAAAAATTCCCACTAAACTATTGGCACAATAATTAATATGTACAACTTTAAGAAAGCTTAGTTATCGTATTAAATAAAATTAATTAGAAACTATAGTAATGTTAAAAGCAATAAGAAACAATTATGTAAACAATTTAATAAGTAAAATCTGAAATATTCAAAGTAAAAAAAAGGAAACAGTAAGAATAATGATATTAGTAGATATAAAAGAACGTTAATCGAATAGAAATTGAAAGTAGCAATGAATATAAAGACAAAACCAAAAAGAAAAGGAAAAGAAGAAAATAATAAGTGCCGTTGCACCTGCACCGTTCACACTACATCCTCACTAACGCTAACAGGTTTATTTGCTAACACCTGTACTACAACCTAGTATCGCACAAATAGGTAAACCAATAATATACAATTCTGATTTAATCGGTAGCAAATATGGAAGTTAAAGGAAAATGTACTGTCTCATAAAGTAAAGCCAATTAAAAGTAATATTGAATTCTGGCATCCCTCAAATGAAAAATAGTTTTATATAAATAATAGTTTTATTCTCAAGAAAAAACGATTTAGGACCGGAAGAAATGTTCAGTATATTCTTCAACATTAGAATCGAACGTAACATAATTCCATTATTGTATACAATCAAATGAAATATTGAGTTGTGAATTTATGCTTGTATAGAATCAAACCAAACACGAACCTGCTTGACTCAAAGTTGTATCAAACAAAAACCTTTGTGAATAATTATACTGATAAACAATCAAAAAAAAAAAAAATCTTAACTCACTGTATCAAAAGAAATACTAAGTATCAGACAAAACATCAATTTATAATTGACATATTATGTTAGTATCAAGTAAAAACGTAACCGTACAGATTAGCGACTCAGGCAAGCAAATCATGAATCCGTAACGATATAAAATCAAAAATGAAGTAGTTTTCAATTGTAACGTTGTATTATGCCATAACATGTTAAGTAGCGTAAATTAGGAGTTCAAGATACACGAAATTAAACGGTAGAATTAAGTATGTTAATCAAGAACCAGCAGCAAAACAACAATCAACAATAGGCAGTGAGAAGTACAGCGGACAATAGTAATGGCCTTAGCAGCGCAAAGTACAACTTACGCATTAAGTAATTCGCATCATTGGAACGGAACAACGATTTACTTCACTCTCCAAGTACGTAAATCAGTCAAATCCGCCGGAGGAAATGTTATGCTATATACAACGTCGTCAATTGTCTAAGCTCCGCCAAGTGTATACGGCCAAGCACATACGCCCATTGTCATTAAAACATGTACTTGTCGACCAACGGCAAGCGTAAAGTCTTCATAATCCATACCATTAGCGACGACGACCATGTACATAAGAAGCTTCGGGGTGTGCTTATAGAATTATCGACAAGCTACGCCCATTGTCGTCAAAGTATGTACTTGTCGACCAACGGCAAGCGTAAAGACTTCATAATTCGATCTACATAAACCACAACATTAGCGACGACAACGACCATGTACATAAGAAGCTTCGGGGTGTGCTTATAGAAATATCGACAAGCTACGCCAAGTGTTATACTGCATAAGCCATAACATTAGCGGCGACAGCAACCATGTACATGAGAAACTTCAGGGTGTGTTTCCAGCGGAGTGACACTGTGCTAAACCCTGCCTTCAAACCATTTATTAAATTCGCCGCAAAGCTTCACCATGCGAGTTAGTGAGAAGTGTGCGGAGGAAGAAGTTTACGTGGAACGAGAACGCACGTTTCAACTACTCAGCGAATTTAGGGCGAATTGAGGCCGCAAGAATCGTTTAAAAGACAATTGATCGAGCGAGAAACGGCGAGTAGTAATAACAGCGGTTACAGAACCGTACGCGAAGTGTATTTCGCCGCGAAGTGATCAGCGAAGCCAGAAAGTGCATCTAGTTCCGGTGCAATATCAGGAAACCGTCACATCAGTTAGATGGTGAGGTGTAGGCTTGAGCCGCGAACCTCATTCGGCTTGGATGCGTTTTTACGCTGTGTAGCCACCATCAACTGACTTTACTTTCTTCTAGGCGTCCTCCGTCCGTGAAGACACAGGTTGGAAAGATGTTAGAATAATTAAAGAAGTGTAAAAGTAATTAATTTAAAATATAAAATAAAGCTAAATTCTTTAATTATGTAACTCTCGTCTTCTTGTTGATTTAGTGAAAATGGACAGAGTAGCAGGTAAGTGGTGTTAATAGGAGTTCTTTCCCCGGGAGCTTTGATGATGTATATTGGATACACATCAAATGTGCTCCCAGTTCTTACCAGTATACATAGGGTATACTGGTTTGTAACACCGCGCTTCGGTTTCTGAAAACAATGCTTCAGTCACATGTTCGGTTATATCAGCAACATCGTGCGACGGATTGTTTGATTGTTTTTTTCTGCCGCGATTTTTTTTCGATCTCGGGGTGGCTAATTATGCAGACTTCTAGTGTAAAGCGTTCCGGAGAGCACGCAGTTTTTTTCACTGGGCTCAATCGCTGTGATTATACCCAGCTGATATGCGCTCTCTGAGCCCTTTCATGCGGTCGTTTATCTTTCTTCGTTCTTTAGTGGCAAGCATATCGTTTAATGTGCTAGTTGTTGTTGTTTTTGGTGAGTTCATTGAAGCCTAACACCTATTGGAACCCCTCTCAAGGCTAGGCTGTAACTAGATTTCTACCGCACGCAAAGTCAATCAGGCACTGGCCGTTACCATTTGTTTCATTGTGGAGGCTACAGGTATATCCTCCAGTCGTTCCCCGATGAGATAGCTCATTGCCAACATTAGCGTTGAATTGTGTCGGTGTGTCCTTTGTAAGCAATAAATTGACCAATCTTTTCAGCTGATTGTAGAATGTTTCCTTCATTTCTTCATCTTTTTTCGGTCGGGGCATGTACATTTATCTGCCAGATTTTGAAAAATTTTGCTTTTATACGGATCGAACAAAGCCGTTCATTGACTGCCGTAAAATAAATTCCAAGTACATGCGATTCAAACTCCCTATCCACAATAAAGACCACTCTGAATTGCCGCTTGTCGGCAGTCTTCCCTTTTTGAGTATTGTGTGCGATATCATATCTTGAATATCACTTTCAGTCCAGTTCATTTGCTGGATTGCCAGTATGTTTAATTTATATTGACTGGCCTGTGATCTGACATTAAAAAAAATCAATGGCTTTAAATTGCTCGAGCCTGGTAAGACTTCAAGTGCGCCGCGATAAGATTACACGATTACATAACTTCCTCATCAATAAAGATCAATTCTTTAACAAGCTATGTATTTAGTATGTGCAACTGAGATGTTATGAAACTCTTTGGGTAATTATATCAAGCCCATCTATTGCTGGTCAAAACTTTTTTTACAATATGGAACGACAGTGACCTTGATTGACTGTGATAACTATCATTTCACTTTGCGATTATAGTGGAGAGATTTCAAGCATACGTAGGTTTGTTCTTCGCCAAAGAATGCGTATTCTATTCATCAATGTAAACAATATTCCAAATTGAAGCTGAAGGTCCGACAGCATTCAATATTTTCTTCTAAATTTTGCAGAGCATAGTTGGAGAAGTTATGGCCTTAAATTTATGCAGAAGCTTCAATTTTTTAGTTGGTTGAATCTTGGGGATGTAAATTAATACCTTTGCACAAAATTCACCACAATGTGGACTGAGAGATTCATTTTCCCGTAAACGATGCAAAATTGACTGATGTGGTTTAATTTGAACTCAAAAGCTTATAGCTGTGATGTTTTTAGAATACCAACTGGTATATTGTCTCACTAGTGCAGAAACATTCAAATGTGAATACGTTGGCTCAGATTAATCAACTGGAGGAGGCTCTCAAGTGGAACAGTTCTTACGATCATAAGTTGGATTTAACGCTCTTGCAGTTGCAGCATTTGACTCAGAATTTTGCTTCTTAACTTCATTTTGATGAAAAGTTTATTGTTCGCAAATACCTTGATGACAAATCATAAACAAATTTACTGGTGTTTCTATTCGAAATTCCTAAATATTTAAGTAGACTTTCGTCTTGAGTGTCAACGTCCTGACAGTGGATTTTGATGCCGTTTGATTAAACTTGGCGTACGGCTTCGGATTTGTCTTAATTGTTTCAACAAGAAGGCCTTAGCTTTCAAGATGATTAAGAATAAGGATCAGCCTTTTTCTAAACATAAATTTAGTTATTGACTTCTGATTTCTCGCATAAATCGTAGCTTTCAACAAGTTTAATTATATTGCTCTAATATAAAGCTAATTATTCAATAATTGCAAACTGAGTTTCGAGAGAGGCAAATTTATGTCGGTGGAACAGTCAATCCCCGTTGTAAAAATCTGCTGCAATTAAAAGCTGACAAAAAACTGTAACGTGGTGAATATGATTACCATATCAGTAATAATCAACTGGTCGTGTACATGAAATAGAAGGATAAGCGCTGTGTTTATTTGTTGACAAACTTCTATTATCGTAATGTCAACGTCAAAACTACTAGATGAGAAAGAAATGGCGATGCTGTTGAAGTCACCCGTTCAACAGCTATCAAAAATAACAACGAAAATATAATCTCATTCAAGGGAAGCTACGCAATCGACAAAAAATCTTAAATGTGGTGGCGCCGTTCATTCTTCCATTTTGTAGACTACTCAGTTGTAAATGCATTTCTGCTGTAAAAGGATCTTCAAAAAGATCCAAATTCTTGTCAATAAACTTAGCCTGAAAGATTTTAGACGTAAAGCCTTCCAAGATATGTTAGCAGCAGATTATATTACCAGTAAAATGGTAAGGAAACAGATATCTGAAAGCAACGCTCCACCACCGAGTCTAGTTTCCATAAAAAGAACAAACCCCAAGTTCTCCAATCTGTTCGACTAGCTATCACCAATCATCAGCCGGTTAGGCGAACTTGCGGACGGTGCAGCAGACATAGCACAAAACTAGTATAAATTGCAGGAGAGTGCTCCAACCAGAGTGGTATTGTAAAATCACTCGCAAATTAGACATCTGAATATTAAACAGCGTCTTCCTAATACAAAAAGTTGGGTAGACAGACCTACGCTCATGTCAGAAGGCAGCAAAGAAAGTCAAGAAATATGTCATAGAAATGTGCACGCTTAAAAGAAAATCCATTTTTTTTTATTTTCATAGGTCACCAACAAAAATCACTCAAACTATGAATTCCCAAAAATATTAATGTTATTGACCCTATTTGAAAATTTCAAGAGGATCAAATCAAAACTGCAGTGACTGATTCGACGGAAAGTCCACAAAATACCAAAATCATGTGTTATTGTTGTTGTAATTGGGGAATTTCAAACAGTTATAACTTCCATGAATATCATTCGATTTTCATCAAACTTACAAAGTTTAAGGAGCTTCTGTAATACTACCTAAATATTGAGGAAAATGTGAAATTCAAATATCATAATATTATTAACAAAGTTGAGTAAATTTGGACTTCTAAGGTATTTGTTGTTGTTGTACTCATGAACATCTACCTCCATAATTTTTTTTCAGATTTTCCGGATAACAGTTGTCCAATCGCGAGGGGGGGACACACATTTTTCGTGTATTTCCCCTCCCTGTGCACTCCTCGAAGCAAAACGTGTCAAATTAAGATCTATTTTGAAAAGTTCTTATCAAGACCTTTCATTTGATACCCATATCGGCTACCTACGATGAGCCACTCCCCTCTATGGGGAGACCCCCCTTAAATATCTCATAAAATGTGAAGAGAGCACAACTTTACACCTGCGCACAAAATTTGATGTTTCTAGCTTATGTAGTTTCCAAGAAAAACTGCTGTGACACACGGACTGACGAACGAACGGACAAACAGATAGGCGGACAGACACGACGCGATTTTAGAAGGGTTTTTTTAAAAATTATTTTACAAAACCTTAAAAACTGGTGTCATACATAAAAACCATGAATTGAGCTCGGGAAATTAATATGTGGTTATTTTGTATTTTGATTTGCCACTATATTATTTTCAGAGTCCTGACCTCTATGTTTGTGTTTTTATGATGACATATCAATGTTAGAGCTTATTTTTAAAAGCAGAGTTTGGGTCGAACGTTTGCTTGTTCTTGCAATTGTCCATAACTTAACTATTTATGGCTTGATTCTTATGAAACTTTCAGAAAATATGCGCTTTATATAAAAAATTGTATATGCAAATTCTTAACGAATTTAAGGGTCTTATTTCGATTTCATAAATAACATAAAATTCATAAAGTGTACCATTTTTAACTAATTCGTTGGGTGAGATATTTTTCGCCCTTGTATTCATAAACATCTACTTTGGTGATTTTTTTCAGACTTTTCTGTTCAAATAAGTCGAACCAAGAGGGGGGTACACATTTTTCGTACATTTTCTCCCTCCCTGCACCTCTGAAAAGAAAAGTGTCAGTTTAAGACCTATTTTGAAAAGATATCATCAAGACCTTTAATTTGATATCCATGTAGAATAGCTGTAGAAGAAAAAAAAATGTTTTAGGGTCGTCCCCCTTAATGGATAGATTCCCCTTAAAACCTTATAAAAATTATTTAATACTGTGATTCTTATAAAGGCACCACCTTTGACCTACTCATAAAATTTTCTGGTTCTAGTTTATGTAGTTTGCGAGAAAGCTTGCTGCGCCACACGGGCGGACGGACAGACAAGTCACAATTTTAGTGGGATATTGTAAAAAAAATATTTTACAATCTCCTAAAAAGTGGCCTACGTGGACTGTTTGGGGCTGTAAAATATTTATGTAAAGTATCTTTATATTACCATGATGGAAAATTTTGCTTTGAAGATCACCACAAACGATAATTTATGCCTGAGAACTGGTAGTTAGCAAGAGCTTGGAATTTTTTGTTTGTATCTAGTATGTAAGCATTACTCATGAAATTAAATTTAGCTAAGTAGCACTTTAAAAGTTCACACATATATGTACCGAAAAATGCGTAAAACTGAAATTCATAATCTGAAAATAAGAAACGAGCTCTGGATGGAAGTGAAACCGGCTATGAAGACCGGAGCAGACCACACAATCGGACATCAAGCCTTTCACAAAAGAAATTATTGGTTCGATAAGGAGTGGCAGAATCTGTTAGATAAAAGGAGTCAAGCCTACAAGGCAGACGTGGCAAGGAATGTCAGGACAAAAAGAGAACATTATGAGTATCTCAAGAGTAGAAAATGAGCCAGTTAGAAGTAAGAAAAGAAATTACTATAGCGACCAATTGAGAAGTATAGATGTTATTTTAGCGAGCGACAATACACGACAGGCAGGCAAAGTAGTGAAAAGTCTCTCCACTCTCTGTCGTAATGACATCGACAACATCATCGCTGATGAAACCAAGATTAAGGAAAGATGGGTATCATATTTTAAGAATCTCCTTATTCTTCCGCACAGCTCAAGAACATCGGAGCCTATAGATACTTTTGGAGAGCATCTGTTGGCTTTACTAACTCCAGAGGAAGTTTGTTTCACCATTAAATCCCAAAAGAATAATAAAGTGTCGTGCATCGGTGAGATACCAGTGGAGCTCATCAAGGATGGTGGCAGCAGTGTTAGAAAGGCTTTTCACAAAGGCATCTAGCACATTTTGCAACATGAACATATGCCAAAACAGTGGAGTCAATCAATTATATTCCCTATCTACAAATAAGGTGACAAGCTACATTTGTCGTTTTGATTAACGTGAGCACCTGCCTTGAATAGGCCTAATCTCATGGTCACATTAGACAGCAATTGGTTTAAGCGCCAATCATTCGCCCCCAAGTTCGGTACCAGTGTACATTGAGGGAACTCTCAACTTTGATACTGGTAGATCCGAGACCCAGCTATATCTGACGCTATAAGGTCAACGCCAACCTTTGTTTGTACCACTAGCCACCACGATACTCCCCGAATGGCCGCAACCAATCAGCTGACCATCTTTATGATGGAGGCTCAACAGCTGCCCGTGGTACCTGAATCTACCTCCAGGGTTGAGGTTCGCAGCAATGAGTTGATCTTGTTATCGAACAATTACAAAGCCACTATGTTTCGGATCCAGTTCCAATCCTAGTATTTTTACTAAGCGATTCGGGTACCCCGGGAACGCTAGTCTCCGTCAGCTTCACTGGAATTGGAGACGACAACCCAACGATAGCAGTTGCACCCCCTTGAATTACCAGATCAGTTCCGCCCTGGAGGTGGTGACAAGCTACAGTGCGAATATTTTAAAGGCATATCACTGCTTTGTGCTGCGTACAAAATATTTTCAAAGATCTTAAAACATGAAATCGGATTCTACACCAACAGTATTATTAGGGAGTATCAAGATGGTGTTAAAGCAAGTAGATCGACAAAAGACCGATTGGTCATGGTCAAGCAGATACTTGAGAAATGCTGGGAGTTCAACATAGACGAACAGTTTTGATCGTAAGCATAGGACAGTATTGATCGTAACGTACTGTACTAAATAATGCTTTGCTTTGGTTTCCCAGCCAGGTTAGTCGATCTTACAAAATGTCAATGACATCGACGACCTCCCAAGTCCACATCAATAACCAACTCATCAATGCCTTTGACACAAATATCCAACTAAAGTAGGGAGGTGAGCTGGCCCCATTGCTGTTCATTTGGCTCTGGAGTACGTCTTAAAAAAGCTACCTGTCGATACCCGTAGTACATTGCTATACAAGCTGAGCCAAGTCGTAGGCTATGCGGACAACATTAACATTAACAACTGCCAAAGAACTCATCCTGAAACTTGACAGCGAAGCAAAACTAATAGGGCTACAAATCAATGAGAATGAAACAAAGCTCATGACGCAGTCAAGAAAAAATATCTCAAACACACGAAACATCACACTTTGTATCGAAATTGTGAGCGAATTCGTGTATTTAGGTGCAAAACTAACGAGAACCGGTAAGAAAAGTGACGAGATACGCCGAAAACTACAGCTCGCAATTAAAATATTTTATTCAGTTTTCACGATCTTGAATACCAGCTGCATGCACGGGAAAACAAAGTTCCAAATATACAAATCTGTGATAAAACCTTTGCTATGCTATGGGTGTGAAACATGACCCTAACTCAAGCATCTGCGAACATATTGAACGCCTTCACGCGTCGGGTCCTGAGGCGAATAATCGGAGCGAGTCTAGACGGGGACCAATGGTGAATTCGATAGAACCATGAGATGTATGAAATTTTTGACGAGCTGGAGGTCTAAACGATTGTCAGACTAAGGAAGCTAAATTGTATCGACTAACAACGGAAACCCAAATAGGTATTCATTAGGAGAACCACTGGGGAAACCGAGGAAACGCTGATCTGACTCGGTGAACAGACAGTTCATCTCTGCTCAGATTCTGAAATTGAAGGACCTGGTCCATGGGCCAAGATAGTTGGATGCGCTATTTGCAGGAAGCAAAGACCCGAGAAGGGGTGTAGTGCTACGAAGAAGAAGAAAAAAATCATTATACTTTTTTTTTATGTTAAACTTAACTCTTTCCTTCACCGTGGTCATTTTCAGTAACCATCCCATATCGGCCTTACCATGAATCAAGATTTGAAAAAAGTGAGAAAGCTACTTATAACCTACCGTAAATAACTCATAATACACAAAAATTAAATTTTTGTGACCCAAAGAGTTAAAATAAGAGCGTTGTTGATGTGCATGGGGCTAAGCTTTCTTGAGTATATTTATTATTAATGTCTGTATAATGAAGGTCAAGGGTAAAACACTTTTGACATGAGTGTTTTTATGTCTACTCAACTGGCTACCTAAGAGAAAAATTCTCCTTGAGCCTGATGTTTGATGACTGGGATCACTAACGAATGATTCATTAGTGAGATGAATTGCATACATTAATATCCCTGAAATGAATTTTAATGAAGAGTTCAGAACTCGTGTAATTTTGATGTAAGTATAATAATGAATTTAAGAAAAGAAACGTGATTCTACTATTTTATCCTACGAGGATAACTCTGAACTGCACACGAAAAATAAAATTCATAATACCTGAAGCAGATAAATTTACATTAATCCATATTAAATTTTCCTTTAAACTTTTAGTAGCTGCCAGTCTTGCATTGTGCCGACCTTTTGGCTATCAAGGGACTCAACGAAGTACCAATCGTGAAATACTCTCGTTTACACGAATACTGCTACTATTGTATTACTGAAAGTTTTGTCAAAGTTTTCAAGAGCCCTAAAGGTGTTTCATCTTATCTTCATCATCATCATCTTCTTCATCATCATCGTCATCAGCATCTTCTTGAATTTTCCCATCTTTGGTGTATATTTACTAGAGTACACCTAAGACTAGTAACCTGGCAACAATCTCTTGAAATTTCAAACGATGGAATGAAGTAATTTAACACTTTCGCAACATTCAGCGAAAATGTGTTTTTGTTACTGTAAGATTCTTGAGATTGAGATGAAGGTATGACAACAACAAAAAATGCACCTACGCAAAATGTATGTACGTAAATAAATTATGTCTAACAAACGTCAACATATAGAGAATGGATGGGTGTTACATTGTTTTTCATGGGAGAGCATTCAAAAGAATTAGCAGGAAAGTTTCCATGGTTGCAGTTTGCAAAAGTGAAGAACGTCAGGGTAAGACTTTCTGAGGAACGGTGATGATGGTAATGAGAGGAAAATTCATTTGAAAATTAAAGTGTTATGTGAACATTTTTGTTTGGGTAATTTTACACCAGGTGAATCATTTATAAATTAATACTTTAAACCTTTGTTTTTAATGGATGAGGGTAATTAAGTCTTGCATTAATACAAGTGTTTTTAAGGGATTCACATGGCAACTTAAGTGCGATTTAAACTTCAAGTCCTAGTGCCGACATTTTTAGTTTCTCTGCTTTCAACAAAAATTTTGTGTGATTAGCAAGGTTATTTTCAGTTGAAAAAACAAATGACGTAGCGAGTCGAATTTCTACCTTATAGTTTAATTGTTGTGATATTGCTTTGCATTCGTGAGGTGCTTATGATACACAATAAAGTCTCCAGAAAAACATTCAAAACAAAAACTCCAACACGCGAAACTACACAAAACATTTCTTTCCGCTACGATTGACTTTAACGCTTGATTGAAACCAAAGCATGGTCGATGCAGAAATCTGCACGTTTGAATGCAACACAACAGCAGCCTCAAAGAACACCTATAAAACATTGGAACAAAAATATCAAACAAAACGATAAATATCTTGGCCTCGATCTATTTTATCCTCGTTCGTCCGCTCAAACAGCGATCTTGTTTAGTTCACGGATGCACAACATACTCGTACTTGTGCATGGTGTGCATTGGACACGATCGATTGCAAACTTCTTGTACGCGAGTGCTTGCTGGTGCATTCTGCATTGCATTGAATCATTGAATTTTCTTGAGTTTCTGCTGCAACTCTCGGCCTGTAAGATCGTTGTTGATGGCTGTGCATTTTTGTGGTAAATGCAAAAAACACGCTCAGTTCTTCTCGCATGTAATGGCAATCATTTCCAGATCATAAATCAGCGACAAAATTGAAACGCGAAATGTAAGAAGTTAGTTAGAAGCTGAAACTCAGTCAACAGTGGTTTGGAGTTTATAGATGATGTTCAGCGATTTGAGATGGGAAAAATTAACGAATTGCATTCCAAAGGATGATGATTTCAAGATGTAGCAATTTTCGTTAACGAGTCGTTAGTGATTGTCTAATAGATGGTTTTTGTGTAACCAGATACTGCCGTGACATGAAGGAAATGCTGTGAAGTAATCAGACCCGTTTGGATTTGAGCTTTGGAGCTTAAGCAAACAAAAGAGAGCACTGAGAATTGCATCTTCGTATCCAACAGTCTCTGACTCGGCGGTGAGAGTTATTGCAGGCGTGATACCTGTCGCCCTACTTGCTAGAAAGCGCCGCGCTATTTACCTGCGCCGAAACGAGGATGCGAGGGAGATGGTTGTCCGCGAGGAGAGATAGCGCTCGCTCAACGATTGGCGGCAGTCTTGGGTGAATTGCACGAAGGGAAGGTGGACGGCGCGCCTCATCCCGGATGTGAGACCGTGGCTAAATCGAAGGCATGGTGAGACTGACTTCTATCTGACCCAGCTTTTGAGTGGGCATGGGTGTTTTCAGTCTTACCTGCACAAGATCGGTAAGTCCCGGTCCCCCAATTGTCGGTTTTGCCCAGGAGAGGAGGACAATGCCTGTCACAAATTTTTTGGGTGTACAAAATGGGTCAGGCTGCGAAGGAAACTCTGCAGGGAGACGGGTGAGCTCACCCCGGGTAATATAGTTGCGGTGATGCTCAAATCGGTTGACAAATGGAACCAGGGGGCAGTCCTAAACTATAAAAGAACTCACAGCAGCCGGGGGCGCTGGGGTTGGGGGATCGCTTTTCTGGTACTTCCTCTTCCCCTCTCCCCTCCCGCTAGGTAAGGGACTCCCCAGCTTGAAGGCGCTTCACGGCGTAACAAAACGAGACTTGGCCCGAAGTAATGTGTCAAATGGTTCCAGGCTGGGTTCTCAGGTTGACAGGGGAGGTGTTTAGTAGGTAGTCCAGTCGCACATGCGAGTCCCACACTCTGTGCATAATGGCATCCCTACCACAAAAAAAACTTAACTTTTTGAAATATGAAAGATTCAGAAAAACACTGAGAGAAAATACATTCTTAGAATTAACTCTTAACTGACGATTTTAATGGAAATTGTTGTTGCAGCACTACATACCCAATCGGGCCTTCACTTAGAGATAGGTAGAGTATCCAATTGTGTCGACAACAAGGAAATAGTTCTGATATTTCAGAGCTAAGGATTTAAATACATTTGTCGTCTCCATCCTGAATCTTGGGTAATGCTAAATGTTCGAACTCCTAGACAAAGCGTAGTCAATGAAGAGGTTCTTTGCAGTGAGCCTCAAATGAACGATGTGACATCTAGTTGAGATAAAACATATTTATATGTAATATGGACGTTGTTGTTGTTATTTCTGGTGTAGTGAGACCACCAGATCTCAAGCACTCAGGCAAACATACCCATTGTATACACTTGCCCAAGTCTAGTGAAATATCGTTGTGAGGGGTGAAAAGTGGTGAAAAAAATTTCATTTTTGCTGAGAGAGTTTCCCACTTATAAGAAAACTTGAAACTTGAGCCTTCATTCTGGAATTATGAAAGAGTAGTGAATATATCCACCTGAAAAACAGTCGCAAGCTTCCTTAAAGGAATGGCGTATGCTTGAGTTGATTTCAAGAGGACTTTTTTGTAGCACTACAGCCCCTTTTGGGCCTTCGCTTAGATGTAGTTAAAGTATCTCATTATGATGATCAAATGCATTGGCACTCCACAAGGTGACATAGTCAGTATTGCGCTTCGGCCGTGTGTCCGTCAACCCAGTTGCGATAAGTTCTGATTTTAAACCAGCGGGTATCAAAACTGAACGGGCGTATAGTCCGTCAAAAGAGTCATACGAGCTAAACCTCGTTGCCGCCAACGAGAGTTGAACCAGGGACCTTCGGCTTACGGGATGAGTGCTCAAACCAATACAAAACGTGGACAACAAGGACTTAACCTGCTCCAATTTCCTCTTCGATCTGGGAACCATCAGTGAATAAAATACAATTAAAATGACAGAGTAACATATTCACGTTCTCCCATACATTCAATACAGTAATCGATAGGAGGTTGAACTCTTACAGGAATAGCATCGAAAGGCCTATCCCAAGCTTCTTTTACGATTCCAAAACTCGCTAACGTTCATATTTAAGCCTCTAAGCCATTTAAATGGCTTGAACTTGCAGAAATAACTTGTAAGGCAGCAGATTGAGAATAGCACTATGTACAGGGTTTTCCAATAAGAGGTGTTATTTTGATATTAAAAGAAAAATGCCATTTTTTCATATAAATGATCGGATGTTTATTTCATTATAAAGAAGAAGGTATTCCGTTGATAGTCAAAAATAACATCAGCCAAATGACCACCACTACCACGCTTACTGGACCATATCCTTCTCATGAAATTTTCCATAACCAAATCGCAAAGTGGCTGCCTTATGTCCTCGATAGCCTCACGAATTCCATCTTTGAGGTCCTGAAGACCTTCTCTTTCACGTGGCCCAAAAGGAAGAAGTCGCAAGTTGTAAATCACATGATCTCGGTGGCCGGTTGTGATCGCCTCTTCGAGAGATAATACGGTCCGGAAACTTTTCCCATAAAAGATCAAGGGTTTCGTTGCTTGTGTGGCACTTAAAAGTAAAGTGAACGTTACCCAGATCAATACCATCCAATTCCGGCCATAAAAATCGTTAATCATCTCTCGATAGCGCAATCCATTCACCGTAACTGTTGCTCCAGCCTCATTTTCGAAAAAGTAAGGTCCAATGACTCCGCCGGAGCATAAACCGCAGCAAACGTTCAGGATAGAGACAACAAAAATAACTCTTGGGTTTCCCGAGCCCCAGATGCAGCAATTTTGCTTGTTGATGAATTTTGCTTGTTGAGGCGGAAATTTTGCTTGTTGAGGTGGAAATGGGCCTCATCACTCAAGATGATTTTCCGATGGAATTCCGGATCATTTTCATACAATTCAAGGACCCAATCAGCAAAGACACGACGTTGTTGATGATCGACCGGCTTGAGTTCTTGTGTTAACTGAACTTTGTAAGCCTTGACACCCAAATCTTTATGCGAAATACGATGCAATGACGTTTGTGGAATGCCCAATTCCAGAGAACGACGAGGAATGGACAAGTCTGGGTTTTCTTCAACACTTTCGGCTACAGCAGCAATATTCTCGGTTGTTCTTGAGTGACGTGCACGGGTTTTATTTTTCACATCACTAAGTTGTCCCAACAGCTCGAATTTTTCCACCAATTTCTGTATTGCGGTCCGACAAGGTGCTTCAAGCCGACCCAAAAATGTTGGAGTTTTACGAACCTTCTCTGCCAAATTCTTACCATTTTTATAGTGAATTTTAATGATTTCAATGCATTGCTGAAGCGTGTATTGTTCCAGTTTTATTAATGGTGCAGTTGTTACTCGTCAAATGTCAAAAATGACAGCTTCAAAGGTGACATCTACCGAAATAGTGGGCTATTCAAAATAACACCTCCTATTGGAAAACCCTTTACTAGTAACTGTAAATATATCTACAGCTTTGCTACTAAATCCTACTTACACATCCTTTGTGGGGACGTAAGAGGATGAAGGTGAGTCTTCCGCGCCTGATAACGGAATTGAAGTAATAATCCTGCCACCAGAATGTAGGTTGAGCGACGGGCTAACTCCCCGTCCCTAGAAAACCTTACAATGTTTCGACACCTGCAGAAGGGCCTCAGAATGGATTGGACACACAGCTGCGAACTCCTGAATGGAAATAAGAATATGGCATTGGATCCTCGATCGTCAGATTAGTCAATTATCCTGGCATTGTAAAGGACCTTTGACAACAGGCCAGTCAATATAAATTCAGATTATTTGTAATCCAGGAAGTGATATTCAAGATATGAGATCACACACTATATTCCAAAGTCATTTTTTTCACATTAATCTATTTCCATCTCCCTCAGACTACAAACCAAAAGAGAGAAATAGGGGACATCGTCAATCAAAATCCAAGCGTTCCCGATTATTCACCGACGTGATGCTAGAAATAAACCACTCAAATCCAAAACCGAATTAATCTACTCTAATTGAAAACACAAAGCCAAGCTACAGTATCTCGTATTGAACCAAATCACTGGACCGATCAGTCGAGGATTGGTAAAACCCTAGGCCCTCGGCGACATACTCACCTCCCGTCTTCTTTTCCTCCTGAAGTAGAACGACTTTCTACAGAAAACAAAATAATTCATTATTTTATTATTTTATTCGTTGCATTTAAACAAAATTTATTTGGTACCTAACCAAAAATCTAGAAATCGCAATTAAAAATATGCTTAGTTACAAAAATAGCGTATTCTGAAAATTGTAGCCCCTTACTCAATCATCAAAGTCTAATAAGTTTGAGTTCAATTTAAAATCAATTTCAATCATCTTTTTTCGCCACGTTGAAATGGTAAACAAATAAACATGTCACAAAATATTTTTTCTATTAAGTATACATATATAATACAAGTATAAATAAGAAATGCGCTGTATAAAATAATGCTTGACTTTGGCGTCCTAACAAAACTAATCCACATGATCAAGGTCACGATGCTAAACACAGAGTCCCAGGTAAACGATGAACTAACGAACAGCTTTATAATGGAATCAGACTTAAAACATGGGGATGGACTTGCCCCAATGCTATTTAATATTGCGTTTGAACACGTCATCAGGAAGACATCAACTGACCCAGCGGATATACTAATGTTCAAGTCCACACAATTGGTAGCATATGCTGATGATGTCAATATTATGGCATGTTCAATCTGAGGTGCCAAAGGAGCATTTCTGAGCCTAGAATCTGAAGCAAACCGAATTGGCCTACGACTTAAGAGGTCTTTTAGTAAGACAAAAACGGGTTTCAAGATTGGAAGTGTGTATAGTTTTATCTACCTTGGAGTTAACATGAATAGAAGAGACGAAGAAGAAAACGAGATTGGACGCCGCATAAACACCGGAAATAAAGCCCACTACTGATGGGCTGGCAAAATAAGCTCCGCGCTTACAAAACACTAGTCAAACCTGTGCTGTTATATGGAAGTAAAACATAGACCCTGACGAGCGAAGCCGAAAGGGCAGTGGACGTATTTGAATGAAAAGTGCTCCGGAAAATTCACGCTACCGTCGAACAAGGAGCAGAGTGGAGGCTGCGTTACAATTATGAGTTGAATAAACTATTTGACAGGTGGATTACCTATTTCCTATTGCATAAAGTTACGTAAATTGCAATGTTGGGAGTAAACCGTGGAATCGTGGTTTTTGAAGGAGATTTAAAGGCCAAGGCCCGGCTTGAGCTGTCGCGCCATAGTTGATGATGATAATATGAGCAAGTATTCAAACTGTCTACATGCTCACGAGTAAAGTAAGGTGCCTCATTTGTATTGTTTGAAAGGCATTTTCTGTGGGGTTTTTCTTTTT
This sequence comes from Odontomyia ornata, assembly GCA_963969285.1. Lineage (NCBI taxonomy): Eukaryota > Metazoa > Arthropoda > Insecta > Diptera > Stratiomyidae > Odontomyia > Odontomyia ornata. Next base: position 74,446,152 of record OZ017741.1, on the reverse strand, counting down.
GTATCTTCTTGCTTTTAAGCTAAAGTGGTGAAGGTTCAATAAACCTTATATGGTTTCCATTTTCTTTTATAGAAAGAAATAAGTATTTAAATTAATATTTAGGAATTCTAAAAAGTAATTGTAGTTGTATTAAGAAATTTTCTTATTCAGAAAATATCTACGTTGGTAAAATGTTGGAACCATTTTCAATAGGAGTTAACAGAAGAAATACATTCTACGTCCAGCATTCATTGTGTATGGATGTGTTTTAAATTGCTCCTGTCAAAAGTTTTCAAAAATTAAATTGATTTTTTTAAATGTCAGTCAGAACTTGATTTTTATCGGAAAAAGCTTGCATTGTCAAAGCAATCGACTTAGGTCGAATATTATTACTTCGATTAATAAAGAAAATCGAAGAACCCAAGAAAACTTCAGGACCACTAGTACGGAGGAGCCTAAAGGTTTCTCGCCGTTAGAGCAGCCTGGGAAAACGACGAATAAAAAATTGGGGATAATCAACAAAAGAAAAAACAACGAAGAAAACTCCGCAGATGGCAGATGCAAGCTACAAATAATAGTGGACAATGAAGAAATGATCAAACTGCAAAGAAAAAATGATGAACTGAGGCTATAGATATAGTCCATCAAAATATCTATCCAAGGAACCGATGAAGCCTCAAAAGTCGCATCTGCAAAACCAAGTGCAACAGCAAACAACCGCGAAGAAAAGTGTAAAGCAAGCAATTCTAAAAGAAGTTCTAAGTCCTGGTGGCACCAACCGAAGAAATGGAAATTGAAGAAAGCATCGAAGGTAATTCTAAACAAAATAGTGATGTAAACTTTATTCAGTAATTATCAAATCGAAATAAAGAGAAGAAACTAGTGTGCAGGTGTTTTGGTTCCTCTGAAAAGCCACCAAAAAGGAAGACAAAGTTCAGCCAATCAACGTGGTTGGGCGAAGCGGAAAAGATATGGTTCGGTTATTGGCAGCCGAAAATAGACTAACCAATTTCGAGATCAAAAGAGCTGATGCTAAAAAATTAAATATTATCACTGATTGAGTTCAAATCAACTAAAGATGCGCTGAATTCTGAGGAGGTTCCACATTTCACCTATACCCCAACAAGTGAACAAAATTAGCCCTTTTTGTTGGAGGATATAGACTGCGGAGAGGATACGGTCGATCTTTTTCAGGTGCTCAAGGAAGCTACACTAGAAATCTAATTTGTTTTCGTCAAAATTTTTTCCACAAGAAGGTCAAATGTAGGAAATAAGAATTCAATACTTTACCTCGAACAAATTACAAATAAAAGCAGTCCAAGTGCCCTTCAACACATAAGGTATTTGAATTTCAGACTTGTGAGGTGGGAACGCCTCCAAAAAAGAAAAGTCAACCAGTGTTACCGGTGTCGAAGATTTGGTCATTCGACTGGCAACTGGGTAATACGCTATAGGTGCATCAAATACAAAGATATTCATGTCCGCAGTGTGTGTAAATTTGCACAGACGGTGCGCAAAGAAAATTTCATTGCATTAACTGTGGTGCTTTTGGTCATCCACCATCATATCGAGGATGGATGATACCAAGATGCAAAAGCAAAATTTGTTCCAAAGCAAATCCAAGTACACCGCAGTGTCTTGCCTTAAAACTTCATCAAGCGCGGAGTATATTTTGATAATGCTCGTTTACTGTGTGCCCTCTCCTGCCGCAAAAACCACAAGAAACTTGGGTGTGGTAAACTCTGGGGCCGTCTAACGCGTTGTGCGGTTGTTTTGGCGGAGGTTTGTTATTACAGTCCCTCTGGTCATGTCCATAGTCTTTGCACAGAGTCACAGAAAAGGGCGTTTTTCCGGCTGTAACATTCCGAGTATGTATTGCCTTTTTGCTGCAGAAACTGCATGTTATTCTTCTCGCTATGTTAGGTGGACCCTAACCGAAGCATCCGCAAAAATATTGAACGCCTTTGAGCGACGGGTCCTGAAGCGAATAATCGGAGCGAAGGTTGATGGGGAGCAATGGCGAATTCGATACAACCATGAGCTGTATGAAATTTTTGACGAACCGGAGGTCTCAAGGATCGTTAGACTGCGGAAGCTGCAATGGGCTGGACACATGAATCGTATGGACGAACAACGATACCCAAGAAGGTATTCGTCGGGAGAACTGAAGGCCGGCGGCCAGTGAGGAAACCGAGGAAGACAGTTCATCGCTGATCGGTTTTCAGAATTGGAAGACGCGGTCAACGGACCGAGACAGTTGGAGGCGCTGTTTGCAGGAGGCGAAGGCCCGAAAGGGGCTGTAGTGCTAAGAAAAAGAAGAAGAAGATGTAAGGTGTTTTATTAGGGATGTTGGTGTCAACAGATGTGGCTGGTTGGGGCTGCAAGCCACCAGGATTTTCATTTATCACTTGTGGTTGCGATATGAATAGGTTATCCTTGATTGTGTAATTAAAAGTGCCTTGTAATGCAATTAAGGCGTAGTTTTGGCCAAAAAATGGTTGAAAGTTTGAATTTATTGGGGTGGTAAAGTGGTTTGTAAGTTGGTGGTAAGAGTATTGGGTCTGGAACTGCATGAACACTGTTCCTTGGTGCAGTTTTTCCACCTTCAGACCTTTTGCTATTAGGCCCTCGAATGTTTTGGTTTCTTGTGTGAGGAGGAACTGGCAAAGGTATGAGCTAATGACTCCGCTTATGGTAGTACTCTTTGCAAAGTCTTCTAGCTGCTCATTGATGATTTCACACGCTTCCTCAGAATATTTTATTGTGGCTGCTTCTTGGCAGTGCCTGAGTAACTGTTTTAGACGTAATGTGTATGATAGAAGTGACTCCGATGGATTTTGGTTGGTTGTAATCAAGCTATTTACCAGTTCCTGATACGCTTCAAGCTATTTACCAGTTCCTGATACGCTTCTCTCGGCGGGAAAGTGAGAATATGTTTCTCTCGGCGGGAAGTGAGAAGAGATGAGTTGGTAAAATCCACCTCGTAGACGGGTTGGAAATATTTGCATGAATACTGCGTGTTCTTAGGTGTTGAGACATTGCCAGACTTGTTTACTGCAACCTATAAACGCTTGTAGTTCTAGAATTATTGATGGGCTGGGGGCACCAGAGAATAATGGGATCGTCTGGGTCATTAGTTTGGCTACTTTCGCTTAGTCTAACATGATGTCTGCTTTTGTGTCTTCTCTAGGTATAAGGAACAAGCGTGAGGAATTCAATAAAGTACTCCAATCTGCACTGGTTTCTAAGGAAAGTTCCTAGTCTTGCGAAGTTATTAAAGCGTGAAGGGACTGCGATAGGTTGAGACTGTCAGGTCAGTCCAATGAGAATCAACCCCGAACAATTCTGTTTTTTCTTTGAATAGCTCGATACGTTTTAACAGATTTTTGTGGGTTTGATCGATGGTAAACGTATTGGCAAATATCTGTTCAATTTCGGGGGGGGCACGAGTTTCGTTCTGCCTTCTGCTCTTGCTTGTTCTGAGGTGTGTTAGACTTACTTGTTGGAGTGTAGGTTTTTCTGCTGCGCAAGATGATTTCAGATGTGCTCTGTTGCGCCTCGGCCTTGTTGTCTGCGTTTATCAATCTATCTGACATAAATTTGCGTTCATTTTAAAAAATAAGAGGAACAAATTTTCTTTCAGATCCTTTCCTCGGGACAAGCAAGTATTTACGCAGGTGGGTTGTGTGACTTTTACAAAAATGTGTCGTGTAGATGGGGGTAGGTTGGGATACCGTTAGATAAATATTAAACTGATCTAAAACGCTATTTAAAACCTGGTTATGTCTAGCTCGGAATCATACACAGGCTGCACCAATGTATGTTAATGCTGTTTGTATCCTACTGGCTGCGCAAATGTAACGCGAATGATATGTAACGCTATATGTTTTTCAGTTGTTGGAGCATGGAGCCTCCTACTCCGAGCCAAGAGTATTCAGCTAGTCACTATTGGCTGTAAACACCAAAGGAGTGCAAATACTAAACCAGAGAAAAGGAAAGACCTGGGTAGTACTTTTCAAAAAACGTTATAATTCGCACCAATAGTTCTTAAAACTAACAGAGTTTGATAAACAGTAACTTTGATAAAACAGGAAGTGGTGGTCTCTGGAGTCGATCCATTTCATTAGCGCTGGCACGTGTGCACACCTGGTGGGAAAGTGCACGGCGGCGGTGGATGGCCCGTTCTTTTCTCTTGCTGAAGGACCACCGCTCAGTCTAGGAATTTGACCCTCTTGTATTCGCTAACACTGACCTTGGTTGGTCGACTCAGCTCACCCCGTTCCCGACGTAACTGCACCTGACGTTGAGGAGTGGTTCCCGGATAGAAACTTGTAGGACTAATTGGGGTCGGCAGATTGCCGAATGCTAGATCTCTTTCAAGAGCCAAGCCACGAATTATTACATACTATTCGAGCCCCGATTGTCGTCAAAGTTATTTCTACTTTGATATACGATTCAATACGTTCTATTGTTGCATCAAAAAGCAATTATCAAATTTCTTTCACTGTAGAGATATTTTTCAAAGATCCGTCACAACCTGGTTTATACTTATATATTCGTAATAAACATAAGCAGTCGAGCAGCCCTGTGGTGATCAGGAGTGGCTGCTCTTGAAGAGATAAGATGGTCACTCCATCCAAACTGCTTAGTTTGTGGTTTTACTAATTTAAAATAAATTACATCCGTCAAGTTTCAAGCCTTAAGGCAGAGATGAGTGGTTCACTTCAACCATTTAAATATATTTAAGTTTGATATTCCCCTTGTAATGCAACGACCTTCTTCGGAGAAAAAAATGTCTGGTTTTTGTACAATATTTGCATTCGTCTCAAACCCCCGTGTGCGCTAACTTTGACGAGACAAAAAAATGTTGAATCACTGAAGAGTAGCTTAATTGACACACATTAGAATATTACTAAAGAAAATAAAAATTAATTGGTACGCCTCGTTGATTAGAATACGAATGACAAATATTTTGTAGTGAAGCTTCGTGGTTTTACAAGAACCCACCTCATATGATCTCGCAAGTGCTAGTCGACAAGCACGCGTACGCGGTTGTTAAGAGTTGCGAGTTAGCTGAGCAGTATTGCAGGCATACGAATCGAAACGAAGCCATCGGTGAAGTACCTGGGGCTACTGATCGACTCGAAGAAGAGTTTCTCTGAGCAAATCAGAGCAACGGGTGAGAAGGCTGCTTCGGGAATATCGGCTCTGAGTCGACTTATGGCCAATATAGCGGGACCCAGCCCGTGAAGAAGACGCCTCTTGACGAGTTCTGTAGGGTCAGTGCTACTGTACGGAGCAGAAGTATGGGGCGACGCACTCAGCAAGGAGGTATACCGAAAACGTTTGGCACAGGTACAGAGAAGAGGAGCACTGAGAATTGCATCTTCGTATCCAACAGTCTCTAACTCGGCGGTGAGAGTGATTGCAGGCGTGATACCTGTCGCCCTTCTTGCTAGAAAGTGCCACGCTATTTACCTGCGCCGAAACGAGGATGCGTGGGAGATGGTTGTCTGTGAGGAGCGCTCGCTTAACGATTGGCAGCAGTCTTGGGTCAATTGCACGAAAGGAAGGTGGACTGCGCGCCTCATCCTGGATGTAAGACCGTGGCTAAGTTGAAGGCATGGTGAGACTGACCTCTATCCGACCCAGCTTTTGAGCGGGCATGGGTGTATTCAGTCTTACCTGGACAAGATTGGCAAGTCACGGTCCCCTGATAGTCGGTTTTGCCCAGGAGAGGAGGACAATGCCTGCCACACATTTTTTGCGTGCACGAAATGGGTCAGGCTGCAAAAGGAATTCTACAGGGAGAGGGGAGAGCTCACCCCGGATAATAAAGTTGCGGTGATGCTCGAATCGGTTGACAAATAGAACCAGGTGGCACATTATGCTCGTGGAGTCCTAAAATATAAAAGGGACTAACAGCAGCCGGGGGCATTGGGGCTAGGGGATCGCTTGTCTAGCACTTCCTCTTCCGCTCTCCTCTCGCGCTAGGAAAGGCATCCCCCAGCTTGAAGGGGCCTCACGGCGTACTTAAAAAGCGACCTGGGTCGCAGTAATGTGTCAAACGGTTCCAGGCTGGGTTCTCAGGTTGACAGGGGAAGTGTTTAGTGTATAGTCCAGTTCTTGTGAGCATGGGAGTCCCACACTCTGTGCATAAATGGCATTCACCTCCCTACCACCGAAAAAAAAGAAAAAAACGTTCATTGTTGCTTCGCAAATTCGATAAATGTTCGTCATTCTCGGAGTCTCATGATAATTTTTCACAAAAATCTTATATAATTTGATCCAGCTTGTTATCAGATGCGTCTCCTTCAACGGAAATTTCATTTTCGTTGTCTTCCAATAATAACCTCAGAATATTTTTGTTGTCAAGCAAAACACGTCTACTCGTCCTTGGCATTTTGTTACATGCACTTTTTAGCCTAAAAAATTATATCTAATGAATGAGAGAAAAATTGAAACTAATAGCACAATCAACATGTATGTAATGTAATGTAGACTATGACATATTCTACTACTTTAGGTTGCTAGAGCACCCTGCGCAAATTATTTACAATGACAATTGACAACTAGCACAAGATCAAGGGCACAAAAAGACTGGAGACTAGCGCAAGATGGTGGACACAAACAGACCAGAGAATAGAAAAAAATTACGAAAAACGGTTACCAAAAGTCAAAAAATATTGATAATCAACGTTGCTGCAGGGTACTTAAGTATCCTGAGTAGGGTTCCGGGGTTAAAAAGAAGGTTTCCACAAATTTGTAGCAGCAATTCATGGCTTGCGGTCAATACTGATTCTCAGCTGAAGATTTGAATTTTCTGATCGGTCAATACTAATTCTCAGCTCATGATTTGAATTTTCTGATCGTTTGGCAACAGCTATACAGCAGTCAATGCAATTTGCAATTGTTTGCACAACATGAAAAATCACGTCAAGAATTCAAATTTACGAGGGAGTTATGTTACTAATCACTTTAAGTTATAAAAAAAAACAAAGTTTTCTATAAGCATGACTTTATTACTGGACAGCTCTGAACATAATAATAATTTCATTTAAGTAAAATGGCAAATTCAAGTGTGCTTACGATGCACCAGACAATTAAATATGAAACTTTAAGAATTTACAAAAAAATGTTGAGCGGGTATGATGCGCAAACATATGTGAAACTTTTCTACTAAATTTGCAAAAACAAGTTAAGTGATATTGTAGATGGAATTTACTAAAATGGAATGTAAGCTTTTGAGGAAATGTAGGTAGTGGGTCACGTGGACGTAGCGTTGAGCCTGATGTGATCCAGGCGTTGGGGTCATGAGAATCTTGTGGATGTAACTCGGTCCCAAAAGTACCCGACCCGACAAAGAAAACAGTAAAAAAATTGCGAAAATGTTTTTTTTATTTTTCAATATGTTGTCCTTTCAGCTCATTAGGTTTCATTAGCTTCGATACCCACTTTATAGTAGGAATCGTCAAGCTCCTCAAAATAGCTACTAACCACAGACTACCTCTTCATTGTTGGCAAATCTTTTGCTGCCAAGCGATTTTTCTAATTCGAAAAAAGAAAATAATCCAGGGGAAGCCAGATCTGGCGTATAGAGTGCGTGAGGAAGCAGTTCGAACTTCAAGTCAATGACGCACGTGTGGACTGGTGCGTTGTCGTGATGAAATAATACTTTCTTTTTCATCAGATGGGGCCGTTTTTTTTTATTTCATCACTCAAACGCTGCAATGAGGCTACATAATATGCGCCGTTGATGGTTTTTTCCTTTTCCGAGATAATCAATAAAACGGATGCCGCGACCTTGCTAGCTGACTGAACTGTCTTTGCTTTCTTTGGAGCCGGTTTTCCCTTTCTAGTAGGCTGCTTTGACTGCTCCTTGGTCTCAGGAGTAAAATGATGGACCCATCTTTCGTCCATTGTTATGAATCGACGCAATAACTCGGCTTTGTTGCTGCGAAACGTGGTCAAACACTCGATGGAAACATCCTCACGTTGCTGTTTGTGCTCCATTGTGAGCAAACGCGGCACCCATTTTGCGCACAGCTTTCTCATGTCCGAATTCACGGTCAAAATGCGATGCACAGCACTTTTTGAAATGCCTGCCATGTCTGCTTTCTCGCGGACTTTTAGTCGACGATCATCCAATACCATTTTGTGGATTTTCTTCACATTTTCTGATGTAGTGACCTCACTTGGTCGAACACTCAGCTACCCAATATTTGACCATTGTAAACGAAGGAGCGGACTTCCCCAGAGTAGAACCCAACTCGGCTTTGATAACGGTTGGACTTAGACCTTTCAAATGAAAGTATTGTAGCATATAACGATGCCCGATTTTTTTTACATATTCACAATTTCACTGAGTGCGTTCACTTTGGAGGTCTGTAAAAAAATAATAATAAACGTACCGTCATGAATTTTTCCTATCAAATTTTTGAAAGGTGGTATTGTCAATCGCAGTAATAGTTTTTTTTTAAACTACCTGTATTCATAAGTCAAGTCAGGTACTTTTGGGACAACCCTCGTATTTAGCATGAATTCAGGCCGACAACCTATTCTATGATAAGGTTACCACTAAAAATTATGAAACACGGAAAAATATCTGACTTCAATGCACCCTAAAAACCACCACCATTTACCAATCAATCCTATCCAAAATAGGCAAAAACTGATTTTGCACTGATTCCACAAAATGTATTTCACCTCTTTTACGGCGTTGTGAAGTTAGTTTTCTTATATTTTAAAAGAATTTTTTTGAACTTAGGAGTTTTCTCGAAAATTTGCTTTAAGGACCAAATAGACCAACCTAAGCCCATGAAAATTGAAACCACCCTATTTGACAAGGTTTAGACTCATGCTTTTCGCTCTAGGCATTTTAAAATAAACTTACTCCCTTTTCAAACGATCGAAATCTGTCATTGGCTTGAGGATTTATTAAACAAAAATGTTCTTGGATGAGTATTAGCCATGCTATTTCAAATATTTATCTGAAGATTAGAGCTTTTAAGCTGACAAAGTTATCTACTTAAAGAATGATTAACTGGACACCACTTTCTGCACAATATCTGTCTAATTGCTATTTAAGTCTATTCAAGTGTCTCATAAACCTTTGAAATGAAATCCGTGCCAAAGTTCTCAAGGATAAAGCTGCCACTCAACTATTCCAAGTACAAAAGCTTGAAGGTATTCGTTTGTTCTCTTTGCTAAACGCTTTACCCCCGGAACATTCCGTTTCCAACGAAATGCTATTATGCAACTTGAGATATCTGGCGAAAATTGCGCCAAGGGTACTTACTCATTCACTTTCGTCGCGTCTCACTCTGGCAAGACAAGAGGACAACACTTAACATCTAAGCACGGTTTTCAAGTCCATCCTACCTAAGCTGTAGTATGTACTAACGTGTGCATGTACATATCACTTTGGGTGCTAAATCATTTACTCGAGATAAATATAGTAGATACTCTGGCGGTGCCTGAGGCCGATTCCACCTGAGTTTGCAAATCAGCTTGCCTTGGTCCATTCACACCTGCTTGTCGCCGGTCTTCGGACCATGCCTCCGCGCTGGTCCAGCCACGAATTGTCGCGTAGTAGTCGCCGCTGCAAAGCATGTCAGGTGTTATGCGACTCCACCGGCCGAGAATGAGTGGCCACTCGAAGGTGCTAAACATTCGATGAACCTTTTCGGATTTCAAATATCAAAGCGCGAATAAATTGACAAAGGTGTACTTGCTCCACCGACACGACGTAATAAGAGCAGCAGCGAACCTACGAAGTCGGCTGGTACTTGTTTGGTGGATGATGGAGCTGAGTTGCGTAACCATATTCAAATTCTTCAGCAAACAAAAAGAGCCAGTGTCTTTGATCACTTTACAAGAACTGATGTCGTTCCTCTTCAGTTAATCGGAGGCCTGATGACCAAGAGATTTCACTTTCATACGGAACAAGTGTAATATGAGAGGTTCGCGCGTTATGTCCTCGTTGGCCTCAATTACAGTCAATGAATGTTTTGTTGGGCTGTAAAATCATTCGCAAGTACATATAAAATATGAGTGGTTTCAATGTTTAAAGGAAGTATTATAGCACCGTTTTATATTTTCTCTTCAAACATCCTTGAAGAGTGGTAGACTTGAACGACTTAGCCTACCTGAATTGCCCACTGATTCGAGGCTAGACAAATAAACCTCAGGCTGCTGGAACTTTTGCTACACACTGTATAGCAACGCCGACTATGTGGGAACTCCGTCCACTAAAAGTTCACGCCGACTCGTCTGAGAATTTCGCGATAAGATTGTAGCAATAATTGCAAAGTGAGCAGTAGTCGAATCAACAAAAGATTCCTTGCGGCATGGGAATGGTCTCAAGAGGACGCCAGCAAAGTGGGTGGACGCGACGTAATGTCCGAACTCCAGCCAACACATTGCTCATATCCACTGCAATTTCCAATCCATGCAAATATCCAACGCATACGGGTCCACATAACATTAACACGTTTGCGAGTAATTCGATGCAAGAGTACTTCACCCACTGTTGACCCATTACGTGCGAGGTTCCGATTCGCGTTCTCAACCCCCCCACGTTGGGCGCTCGTTCCAAATGTTTTTAAAATGAACTTTCCGTTCCGTGCTAAACGATTGCGAGTGTGCTGAAAAAATAATCATGAAATCGATACCGAGGCGAAGGCTGTTTATTAATTAATGAGAATAATTTTTTTAAATATGCAATGACGGCAGATAAGCAAAAGCGTTTTGCAATAATAGGAAAGTTGACTGCCATTATCGTTATTGCAGTCAATATTGCGAGTACTTTTGAATGTTTAACTTCTGGACGTCCGCCGTCGAGTTAATGCACTGACGGGAGTGGCTGTGGAAGTGATTGTAACGGTGTGCTATTGCGACATTGTTATGCTCTTTACAACACGTTATCAGGATAACGACAAACATTGGAGGCTATTAACCTCATTATTGTGGCAACATTGATGCTATTGACTGGAAGTCGTTACGACAGTTAAAAGGAATTGGAAATGTTCGTTATTTTGCCGTTAAGTGGGAATATGATTCGGTTGAAGTAGTTGAAAGGACATTTAAAATTTTTATTTGCTTCTTTTTCAGGACACATTCTAATTGGTATAATTGCCAGTTTAACTTGTTTTCTCGAATTCCGTAATCATTAAATTTTAATTGCCACTTGTTTTATAGTAGACATAATCAAAGTTAAACTTAGGATTTGCTTCGAATATCTAGCGAGTATAACTCGAAATTATTTTGACCATTAATTCTTATCAATTGAATGTTTACGGAGAATTATAATGAAATAACACAGACAAACTGTTCTTAAGTTTACCCCAAAGAGGGTCGTTGAAAATTCTAGATACAATTCAATCCTTGATCCCTAAATTGTAAGATGAATCAACTCCATACCAAAAGCTAGAAAAGAAGAAGAGAATGAAGTATTGCATTCTTTACTGCTTTTATGATAAGGGTTACCAGAGGGTCCGAGGATATACTACAGCCACTATACTCTCTCATCAAAAGATTCAAGAAGAAGAACATCGAGACAATTTGAGAAATGTTAAAAATTGGAAAAATTTCGTTAGGGGCTACTCATTGGTTGATCCTTGAACCAAAAAATTATACATTACCTGGATTCTGTATGGAATATAAACATAAAAAAAAGTTTTGTGCATTTTCATTCAAAAAAATTTTATTGAATTTCAATCGAACTAGTTTATAATTGTATAATTGTAGTAACCTTGGGTACTCCAGAGCGATACCCGGAACAGATCTGTCATCCTGACACGAGTTGCAAACAAATTGACAAAACATCATTAAATGCTCTCGTGTGGATGACAGATGTCATCCGAGTGATCGTTCCCGAAGCGGGTAGCTGTTGTCGGCTAACGTTATTGAAGTTCCGTCATCGGCAGGTCCCGTATCTGCTACCCCCCTCTATGGATTCTTGGGCATGAAGGGATAGAGGCGGCTGCAAAAGTTGATTGTTATGATACAGACGGGGCTAGGAGACGCCTTTTTGAACACACCCACTTGGTGCAGGATGATATGGATATTACCGCCTCAAACATTAAACGTGACTGGAGAAAACGTTGCCTAGAGAAAGAAAGTGGACTTACGGAGTGTATCTACAAATGAGCCCGCCGCTTGTGTTCCTCGCCAGTCGTTTCTTGATTTTTCGACTTGCATCTCTTCTGCATCACCACAAAGGATAGTTGTTTAAATAAACTCAATGAAGCTACTTATCTGATAAGGCAGTAAAAATCACGAGTCACGGTCACTTTTTCACTTAAAAGTTTATTTCTTCAAAAAATTTGCTAGCGCACTTGTATAAATAATAAATGATTATGACATTTAAAGTGAAATGTCAAAGTAAATGTCATTAAGAGGTTACAATTCAAAATAATAGACTTGAAAGCATTCAAATATCGTAACATTCACAATGACAATTATGGTTAATAGTTTGATCGAGCAAACTCAATTTGTTAAAGGAAAAGTACCGAAATCCTTTGTTCGAATTGCTTTCTTTGTTTGAAAATTTCGATACTATTTGGCAATTTAAAAGTTGGTCAGTCACATTTCAAAATTTGTATACTGCAGAGCTATCGCTCTCGAAATTAAGTCGTTACTAGTCAATTTGAATCGTTTCGCTAAGTAAATTGTTACGCGTTTATTATTTTAACGTTCCTTTCTAAAATGAAGTTGTGTTTAAAGTTTAAAAAGTGTTTTCTTGTTTTTTCGAGTTTCTCCATATTAGAATAGAGTTTTCAATGCAACGTTTTTTGGTCCGGATATTTCGTAGATCTATAGAATTGAAAAAATTAGCAAATACGGGAAAATAAGTAGTGAAGAGTGTTCTAATCAAATATCGGTCGCGCGTTTAATTTTAATAAACAGTGCAAGGACAAGTAACAACGGCAAAAAGGTCCGGTAAGTCCATTCTTCATTTTCCTTCATCACCAATTACCTCTTATACGGCACAAATCGATTATAGTAAGCGATAAAAATCCATTTGAAATAGATTTGTGTATTCCATAGTACTTGGAATAATAAATTCGAATATATTTCGATAATAAGTATTGTGCACTATCAATTACTTCTTATCCGATACGCAAGCCGATTACAATATTATTTCACATCACCATTGGGGCGCAGTTATAAGTCTTCTTTGATATTTTGAAATATAAGCGTACCGCCAAATTGTGACCCAATATTATATGCTAAAGTGCGTCATGCAGCTCCACAAGGGGAACCAAATTACGGTGCAGGGGGTTGGATCCCCAGTACCGGCGGCAGGGGGAAGTGAGCGAGCAGGCTCCCGGCCGTCGTCATCCAGCGACTGCAATGTTATAGAAGTGGTGAACTTGGCTTCTGTAACAGATATAACTACAAGCAAACAGGACGCTAGCACGGAGAACCCTTTCAGGCAAAAACCGCTGTTGGCAAGAACACCGATAAAACAAGTCACCGATTGCGGGGGGAGGCAGCAAACCCCAGAAACACTGCCAAAGTCAACATCACAGGTTAAATCATCGGTGACAGACCACAGACGGACTAACGAACGAAAGAAGGCAGAGTGCGTTGTGCAACCTGGCATCATTGTGGCCTTAGGGCGCAGTAGAAGGACTATGCGCACCCCGGAGCGTCCAGTGCAAGACGTACACAATCCGGAGCAAGCTGCAACACCAACAGAGGCCAGTGTAAGACTGGGGGAGGGAGAAGTTTTGCCGTCGGCTGACGCCACTTCAAACGTGACCCAAGCGATAGAAGCAAAAGGGCTAGGAAACGGGGGCCTCTCCCAAGAGGTGGCGCCAAATAACACAATCGCCCTTGACCGCGCCAAAGAGGAGCGGCTTACTCGGAAAGTGGGGACTATCGTCAAACAATTGAGGGCTGCCTACGAAGTGCAGAAAAACATAGGCAAGAGTGTCAAGAATGGCATTCTTGAACTGGAGGAGCTTTTTGGCCGCATAACGCACTACAGGCGGAGATGGCTTGCAACTGAAAAGCACCAAAAAGACACGCTCTCCCTCGAGGCATCAGTGGGTCCTAGCAGCAGCAAAAAAATGGCCGGCAGCCCAATTGAAGGCGACCGTGAGAAAAGGAGGAAGGACGAGACCATAAACGAAGTTGACACTCGAGGCGAGGAGTTTCATGTGGTGTGAAACAAGGCAGCGAAAAAAGCGGCCAAAAAGCTACTCCTAGAAAAAACAGACAAAGAGCTCAACCACGAAAAGAACAAAGAACCCCCCGATATACCGCAGAAAACAAAAAGCAAACCGTGGCGCAAACCCTTGCGAGAGGCACTGCTTATTAAACCCACTAAGGGCCGAACCTACGCAGATGTCCTCCGTGAAATTAAAGGAGCGGCCAAGCCAGACGACACCAAAACTGCCATCATAGCAGTTCGACCAACCCGGACCGGTGGCCTGCTGGTGGGATTCGGGCCAGAGGCCACAAACAAAGATGCATTCCGTGACGCGGTTCAAAAGGTTCTTGGAGATGCGGCAACCGTTGCCTCGCTCGAACCAATGGCCACCCTGGAAATCAGGGACCTCGACTGCGTCACGGACAAAGCTGAAGTAGAGGATGCCATCAGGAGGGAGTTCCCCAGCTTAAGTGAAGTCAAGGCAAAATTGACACGTGAAAACACAAGGAGGAAACGCTTGGCTATTGTCGAACTAGCTGATAAAGACGCCCAGCAAATCCTGGCGAAGGGCAAAATTAAGATAGGTTGGGTGATCTGCAGGATACGGAGAAGAGCGACCCCTTTTCGCTGCTTCTGATGCCTCGAATACGGACACACCGCGTATGGCTGTAGGGGACCCGACAGGAGATCTCTGTGCTACAAATGTGGTGAAACGGGGCACAAAAGGAAGGAGTGCACGAACGAGGCAAAATGCATTCTTTGCAAGGATGCTAAGCCAGCACCCGGCGACCTCAAACATGAGCCGGGGACAGGGAGATGCTGGGTTGTCAAGGAGGCCCTAACTAAAGCCAAATCGATACTCAAATGATCCGTATCCTGCAGGCCAATTTGCACCGAAGCACAAACGCCCAGTACCTACTTGAGCAGTTTGCGAGGGATAAGAAAGCTGACCTCCTGTTGCTGAGCGAGCAACATCATAACAAGGACTCGCAAGCGTGGTACCCTGACAAATCTAGTGACTCGGCCATCTGGGTTCGAGACAGCGCCCGCCTTCAGGTGCAGGGCCATGGACGCGGGGATGGTTTTGTGTGGGTGCGGTGTTCAGGGATAACATATTTCAGTGTTTATCTGACGCCTAACGAGGCAATGCGATCTTTTCGAACCAAACTCGATGCCCTGGAGGACGCTGTCTCGAACACAGAGGGTCACATGCTGTTCGGGGGAGACTTCAACGCTAGAGCCATTGAATGGGGTATGCCACAATCCGACCCAAGGGGAAGCAAATCTTGGACATGGCGGCCAGAACAGCGCTTTGTGTCCTAAATACTGGTAACACCCCTACTTTCCGCCGCTGGGGTTGCGTAGGAACCATACCCGATGTGACACTCGCTTCTGAGTCCCTGGTGCCTAGAGTACACAACTGGCGAGTACTAGAGGACTACTCGGCTAGTGGTCACCAGTATATAGCGGTTGAGATTCACGACGGTGCCACTCTGCGTGCATATGCCCAAACTTAAATCCTCGGATGGAGGACTGGGAGGATGGACGTTGAGAGGTTTGCTGACGCGCTTACGGCAGGCGCACCGTTGCTGGGAGCTCCGCCAGGGAGTTGAGGGCCTACAGCCAAGGACTTGGTGAACTCAACTATGAGTACCATCATAACTGCTTGCGAGTCTCCCATGCCCCGTCGGAGACCCCGACACGATAAGCCCCCAGTATACTGGTGGTCAAACGAGATCGCCGAACAAAGAAGCGAGTGTCACAAACTTCGGCGAGAGGCCCAGCGGGCGCGAACACGGGAGGAGGCAGACACTAGGCTAGCAGCATACAGGTCCGGCAGGAAATATCTTCGCAGGCTTATTAACAAGAGCAAGGCCCGTTGCTGGCAAGACCTCGTGGACGATGTAAATAGGGATCCGTGGGGACTTGGCTACAAGCTGGTCATGGGGAAACTTGGTGCCCTACGGAAGCCTTGTATACATGACGCGGAAAAGATGGACGCGATAGTGCGGGGACTCTTCGCCACCCATCTCGTCCGTGTTGACGCTGTCCATGGTGCCCACTCTTCACACAGCTGGAACTGGAGGAGGCAGTCCTCTCCCTGAAAGCGAGGAAGGCTCCAGGTCCAGATGGTGTTCCAGCTGAGGTGTTGCAGCTCGTCTATCACCATTGTCCTGACTTGCTACTCAGCATATTCAACGCTTGCCTACGGGACGGGGTTTTCCCAGTACCATGGATGGTGGCGAGGCTCGTGCTGGTCAGCAAGGGGAAGGGAAATCCCGAATCGCCGTCTGCATACCGCCCGTTATGCATGCTAGACACGGCTGGGAAAGTGCTAGAGAAACTCATCAAGGGAAGACTCACTGACGCGATTCGTGCTGCTGGGGACCTATCTACTTGGCAGTACGGCTTTAGAGCAGGACGTTCTACCATTGATGCTATTGCAGAGGTGGTGAACGCGGTCCAAAAGGCAGAGGCATATAGTCGCACCAAGCGACGTATCGTCCTGTTGGTGACACTCGACGTCAGGAATGCCTTCAACTCCGCTAGATGGGTGGATGTTCTGGATACGCTGGAAAACTCTTTTCAAGTTCCAGAATATCTAATGCAGCTTTTGAGGTTCTACCTAAAGGAGCGAAGCCTGCTCTACGACACGACACAGGGCCAACGAAGGATGGAAATCACATCGGGTGTTGCCCAGGGATCTATCCTTGGTCCGGACCTGTGGAACGTGTCTTACGACGGGCTACTGAGACTTGAGATGCCAGATGAGTCGCGCTTGGTCGGCTATGCGGATGATGTTGCGGCTCTGGTCGCCGGACGCACCGTTGAACAAGCGCAACTTAGGCTAGGTATGCTAATGCGCCGAGTGAGGGACTGGATGACTGCTCGCGGGCTCAGTTTAGCACTGGAGAAAACTGAAGTGGTCATGTTGACAAAAAAGAGAATCCCTAGAGTAATGATGATCAGTATTGGAGATATACAGATCGAATCGAAGCCAGCGGTGAAGTACCTGGGGCTACTGATCGACTCGAAGATGAGTTTCTCTGAGCAAATCGGGGCAACGGCTGAGAAGGCTGCTTCGGGAATATCGGCTCTGAGTCGACTTGTGGCCAACGTAGGGGGACCCAGCCCATCAAGAAGACGCCTCTTGATGAGTGCTATAGGGTCAGTGCTACTGTACGGAGCAGAGGTATGGGGCGATGCTCTCAGCAAGGAGGTATACCGAACACGATTGGCACAGGTACAGAGAAGAGGAGCACTGAGAATTGCATCTTCGTATCCAACAGTCTCTGACTCGGTGGTGAGAGTGATTGCAGGCGTGATACCTGTCGCCCTCCTTGCTAGAGACCGCCGCGCTATTTACCTGCGCCGAAACGAGGATGCGAGGGAGATGGTTGTCCGCGAGGAGAGACAACGCTCGCTCAACGATTGGCAGCAGTCTTGGAGGAATTGCACGAAGGGAAGGTGGAATGCGCGCCTCATCCCGGATGTGAGACCGTGGCTGAATCGAAGGCATGGTGAGACTGACTTCTATCTGACCCAGCTTTTGAGCGAGCACGGGTGTTTTCAGTCTTACCTGCACAAGATCGGCAAGTCACGGTCTCCCGATAGTCTGTTTTGCCCAGGAGAGGAGGACAATGCCTGTCACACATTTTTTGCGTGTACCAAATGGGCCAGGCTGCGAAGGGAACTCTACAGGGAGACGGGAGAGCTCACCCCGGATAATATAGTTGCGGTGATGCTCGAATCGGTTGACAAATGGAACTAGGTGGCACATTATGCTCGGGCAGTCCTAAAAGATAAAAGGGACTCACAGTAGCCGAAGGTGCTGGAGCTGGGGATCGCTCTTCTGGCATTTCCTCTTCCCTCCTCCCCTTCCGCTAGGAAAGGGACTCCCCAGCAGACCTGGCCCGAAGTAATGTGTCAAACAGTTCCAGGTTAGGTTCTCATATTGACAGGGGAGGTGTTTAGTGGGTAGTCCAAGGGTATCCTCCATGGGAGTCCCACACTGCCAGACTCGGCGGGCGTAAATGCCTTCACCTCCCTACCACAAAAAAAAAGTGCGTCGTTGCCCCATTTCACAAAAGTGTAATATTTAAAAAAATTGATCGCTTAATACACAACAAAATTGTTGAGCGATCAACAAAATAAAATGTTTGCAAATTTTCGTAGACTAGAAAACCCGCAAAACATTAGCATACGCTAATAAATTGTTACAGCGTGTGCAAGAAGCTCGTCAGTCGTTCATGCAAACTCATGAGAAAATTCTTACGTTGGTGGATGGGTAAGATGAGTTGTCATTGGATTATTTCTCACAGAATTGGTATTTAGCGTTCGAGGAACTCAATTTAAATTTTGAAACGGAGTTAGAAGAATTGCAGATGGAACAGGGAGCACAGGGTCTACAAAGAGGCAAAGAGGTGCCAAATCAATCCTTTGTAGTAGCGAACGACACAGATATTCGACTTCCACGGATCAACCTTCCGAACTTCAGTGGAAATTACAACAAGTGGACGTCGTTTGAAGACTTATTCATATCTCTGATTCACAAGAACGGGAGTTTATCTATGGTGGAAAAGTTACATTACTTGAAGTGCAATAGAAAACCTGGAGGTTGAGAACAAATGGGAGGCAATGTTGGTGCACTTAACAACGCAGCAACTACCATCTGGCACACGCCAATTTTAGGAGCAGCAACAAGCTGTAGAGTCTGGAACATCGTCATTTCGGAGGCTCAAGGATTTTTTGCAATCTCGCTTCAATAGCTCTAGAAGCTGCTAGGGTGGACAAGCAAAGGGCCAGCAGAGCCTCACATAGTGTGTTGACGACGAAGGGAGAACAAGGAATTACGCGCGTTTTGTGCAAGGAGCCTCATCATTTGAGACGATGTACTGGGTTCCTTCAATCTGAACGCTCAGAAAAATTTGATGTTGTGAAGAAAAATGGTTTGTGTCTCAATTGTCTGAGCAAAGGGCATTTAGTTGGAACGTGTCCTAGTACGTTGAGATGCTTCCAGTGTAAGAAAGCACATCACACACTCCTGCACAAACCCGCCGAATTAAATAATGGGAAAGTTCATCAATCATTACTTCTGTCTGAACATAGGGAGCAATCATCAAATCCGGTGTCACATAATAACCAGTTTTCAATCAGTATTCTGTGGCGGCATTCTCGCTCTCTGGACAAATGTCCACTCGTTTCGATCATGGATCATCAAGCTCATCGTCAAAACCTGTTAAAGCCAGCCCTGCTACCAGTAACACTACGCAATCGGTATTGGTAGCGACAGCTTTAGTAAAGGTTGAAGCGTTGAGCGGTCGTGTGACTCTACGTGCCTTGCTGGATCAAGGGTCACAAACATCAATCATAACTGAGAACGCAGCTCAAAAATTGGGACTCAAAAGAAAGTCCACGAATATTACTATAGCCGGAATTGGAAAAACGAAGGGTATCTCAACTAACGGAAACTTGAAAATTAGGCTACATACTAGAACAAACGAATGTTTGACAATAGACGCTCTCATACTGAACAAGTTAACCAACTTTGTTCCATCACAGACGATTTCCACACCACTGCAAGAGTACATTGGAAATTTAGATTTTGCTGGTCCTCACTTTGATCAGCCAAACAAAATTGATCTTCTATTGGAAGCAGATGTTTATACTCAAATTATACTCGGAGGAGTTCGAAAATTGAAACTAGGTCCAGATTTATAGTGCACCAAACGAGGCTGGATAATATCAGGGAAAGTTGATGGTGATGATGCGCAAACAATTCACACTTTGAAAATAGAAACAAATGGAAATGTGGAAATCCGTGAACAGCTAAAACGATTCTGGGAGATAAACAAAGAACTGAGCTGGTGGTACTAAGTTTGATTGCCTTTCAAAGGTCCAGATAGCCAGCATACACTAGGTTGTTCTCAGGAAAATGCAATGGCAAGCTTATTGCATCTAGAAAGATGCTTTGCAGGAAATAGAAAACTCCGGGAAGAATATTCAGCAGTGATTCAAGAATACATAGATTTGGGCCATATGAAGTTCCTTATTCTAAGGAAGTGAAGTATGGCACAGGAAGAAGAATCAATAGAGCCAATTTTTTGCCACATCATGCTGTATTCAAAGAGAGTACGTCATCAAAGTTGCGAGTGGTATTTGACGCCTCACTAAAGACAAGTTCTGGTTTGTCTCTCAATGACACATTATTAGCTGGATCGACCATCCAGAATAGCATGACATTGATTATCATCAATTGAGACTAAAGTGGTTCGCAATGATGGCTGATATCACTAAAATGTAGCGGCAGGTAAATATGCATCCTCAAGATGCAAATTACCAGAAAATCGTTTCGAGGCCACAACCAGATGAACCAATTAAAGATTATTGTCTTAGCACTGTCACTTTTGGAACAACTTCTGCCCCGTTTCTTGCAATCCGCACATTACATCAATTGGCAATGGACGAAATGGAAAGGTATTCTGTCGCAAGTAGGTCGGTATAAAAGGAATTTTATGCAGATGATTTTTTGTCATGGATATACAACCTACGAGAAAGCGTGAATAAAAGAGAAGAATTGATCAAGCTTTTGAAATCTTTCAACTGAGGAAATGGATTGCAAACGACAAGCGAATACTGCAAGATCTTCCTGCCGGAGACATTGAAATGAAAGATTTAATAGGTTTCAGATTGGATAACGGATATAAGTCACTAGGAGTTATGTGGTTCCCTCTGAGGGATTATTTTACATAACGATTGAAAAAAAGGGGACAATCAACAACACATACGAAACGCTCAATTCCTTCTAAAATAACACGTCTGTACAACCCATTGGGATGGATAGCACCTGTCGTGATAACAGCAAAAATCCTACTGCAAAGCCTATGGTCATCTGGACAAGATAGGGATTAACCAATACCAAATGCAATAAATACAGAATGGGTCAATCTGTTGGAAAAATCCCAAGATGGGTAACATAACAACAAGATTCAGCAGTATCACTCCACGGGATCTGTGATGCGTCTCAACGGGCGTATGCAGCAGCAATTTGTATAGTGGTGCAATCAGGGTCATCGATCAGCAGTCATCTGTTAATAGCCAAGACCAAAGTGGCACCAGTGAAATCAATTAGCGTTCCCCGTCTAGAATTATGCGGTGCAGTCATGCTGTCACAACTATTGAAAGAAATCACAAGGTGATTTGAATTGGAGAAAATACCTACCTGGTTGTGGACCGACTCCGAAGTATTCCTAGCATAATTAGAAGGGCATCCGACTTGGCGGTTGGTCTTCGTGAGTAATAGAACAGCCCATATCTTAGAAAATACTGGCAATATTCCGTGGCATAACGTTCCGTCCAAATGCAATCCAGCCAACATAGCATCGAGGGGAGTCAAACCCAGGGACTTAATCAAAAATCAACTTTGGTGGAATTGACCAAGTTCCCTAGTTGAAAGTAGCGATCAATGGCCTAAAATTAAAGAGACCCTATTAATTGATATCGAGTAGTGGAAACTTATAATGGTTAATGTCAGTGCAAGCAGAAAATTTTTTGAACGGCCTGGTGGAAAGGTATTCAACATTGACGAAATTAATAAGGGTGACGGTATATTGCTTCCATTTCATCAAATCAAAAGCGAACCAGTCAGAAAGTCGTACATACTTGACCAGCGATGAGTTGAGGCAGTCTCTCAAACTCTGGATCAAATATGCTCAGCAAACTGAATGCTCACAAGAAATAACACATCTTACGAGGTCAGCTCCCATGGGGAACAAAAGTAAACTGGTTAACTTGGACCCATTCCTGGACGACAAAGGAATCAAGCGTGTTGGAGGGCGATTAAAACACGCCCAGTTACCTTTCGATGAAAAGTACCCAATGATTCTACTACGGAATGGGAAACTCACCGATCTAATACTACATCAAATTCATCAGTCGACTTTACATGGACAACGCAGCTGATGCTGAATATGCTCAGAAGGAAATCCTGGTTAATAGACGCCCGCAATTGCATCAAACGATTCATATATAGGTGCATCCGTTGTCTTTGTGTCAAAGCAACCAACTGATGGGAGATTTACCACAACCTCAAGTGACCGTGTTCCGTCCATTCACTTACACGGAAGTGGATTTTTGCGGACGCTTTGATATAAAGGACAGGCGAGGAAGAGAAAGCCATACCTATTGAAGTCGTCAGCGACCTGTCTACGCCCGCTTTCCTTGCAGCTTTACGGAGGTTCATGGGTAGACGTGGCTACAGCAAACATATGTACTCTGACTGCGCCACTAATTTCGTTGGTGCAACTGCTGAGCTGAAAAAGATGTCGGAAATCAGTGTGGGAGTGGCTGAGGCTCTAGCACAGAATGGAATAATGTGGTATTTCAATGCTCCAGCTTCACTTCATTTCAAAGGGCTTTGGAAAGCTGGAGTCAAGTCTATAAAATCACATTTATGTCGAGTGGTAGGTAATGCATCGTGAACCTACGAAGAATTGACCAATGTACTCGCTCAAATAGAAGCTTGCCTTAATTCCCGGCCATTGTACCTTCTTCGAGATGACCCGATGGATGCCGCAGCATTAACTCCTGCCCATTTTTTAATCGGTGACACGATGATAGCTCCTCCGGAGATTACGTTGGAGGAAGTCAATATTAATCACCTCGAGAGATGGCAACTAGCACAGAAAATCACCCAAGATTTCAGGAAACGGTGGCGAATGGATTATTTAAGCCACCTACAACGTCAACCAAAGTGGATCAAATAATGCCACAGTAGGCGACTTATGCTCATTGAAGAAAGAAAGGACTCCATCTTGCCGATGGCCTCTAGCTAGGATCATTCAAGTCCACCCTGCACATGATGCGGTAGTACGAGTCGTAACGGTGCTTTCAAACGGCAAATTCTACAAAAGATGAATCACGAAAATTGCACTTTTGCCAGTTCAAACCAGTGCTAAGTAGCGCATGAAGTATTATATCGCTAACGTTATCCTTCCTACTTCATTTGTTAAACGCTATCCACCTGACCTGTATACCTTTCCCAATCACCTAACACGATTGTACCCTAGAATATAGAATTCGCTAATCCAAAGATGAATCCCTTATTTCCTTTGTTTCTACGGGACCCTGACGTCAGACAACATATACACTAATTTTCAACAAATGTCGAATTTTAAAAATAGGTGTAGGTGGGAGCATAGCATAAGGTGGTATAACTTCACCATGCCCATATCACGCAACAAAGCGCCGGGAACAATTGAAACCACTAAAGGCCGTCATGGATATGACGAAGAAACTCTTCACATGGTGAATGGAAGCGAGACGATAAGAAAACGATACAGAAAGTATACCAAGTAAAACTTAATAACTAATCATTATACTTACAGAAAGATTCTCTGGTTCAATTATTCTGAGGTGTTATCACCCCTCAGCTGGGGGAGTATGTACCTCGCCAGTCGTGTCTTGAATCTTCGACTTGCATCTCTTCTGCATCACCATCTGAAATAGAAAAGAGAAACACACAAAGGATCGTTGTTTAAATAAACTCAATGAAGCGACTTATCTGATAAAGCAGCAGAAATCATGAATCCCGGTCAGTTTTTCACAAAAGCTTATTTCTTCAAAAATTTGTATACTGCAGAACTATCGCTCTCAGAATTAAGTTGTTACTAGTGAATTTGAATCGTTTCGCTGAGCAAATTGTTACTCGTCTATTATTTTAACGATCCTTTTTAAAATAAAGTTGTGTTTAAAGTTTAAAAAGTGTTTTTTGTTTTTTCGAGTTTCTCCATATTAGCATAGAGTTTTCCATGCAACAACTTGAGAGGTGAAACATGGTTCCACATTCTGAGGATCAGCAGCTCTTCAATCAAGTCAATTAATAGGATTCCGGTCAATAAAGGATATAACACCTTGAGCCTGTTCATGGCAAAATGCGTAGATTCTGAAATGTGTAAATAAATAGAGACTGGTTAGGTTTCTTTAATAAATTCAAAAGACTTGCCACCGTCAAAGACATTCTGTTGAAGAACGACAAGAACTTGATCATCGAGTTTGGAACTTATATTGTCACTGCAAAGATTAAAATTTAATTAAACGATATGGTAAATGGTTATCAGCGCATATAGAACCAAAAGAAGAGCTCGTGGAGGTTCTTCTTTTTCTGTTTTTATTATTTTTTATTTTTGAGTCTCCTATGACTGGAAACATACCTACTGCTTACATTTTAGACTTTCTTAAGCTCCTTGTACTGACATAGAGTCTATGCTTGCAGTTATAGGGAAATTCTTTTCCTCTTATCAAAAGCAAGTCACACCAATGTATAGAGAAACAAAAAGTACTCACTTCATAGGCCTTATTAGTGAATTCACTTCACTATATACTTTTGTTTTATACAGTTTTGCAATATAATTTTAAACCACGATAGTTTATGGTACTAAGGCTAATGTTCACCCTAGTTTTTTTCCAAAAAGATTGTACTTGTCAGGCTATTATTTGGACCGGACTTTTTAATGGGTCTATCACGCAATAAAAAAAGTGCCTGTTATCGATGTGGTTCGTTTTTGCGCGAAACTGATACAAGTAATTGAAAAGGCGTTAGTAGCTATATTATTTTGAATTGATGCACCTTCAACTCTGATTTGTGCGAAAGAGTATAATAACTGAAGAGTGATAAAAGTTACTTTGAGCTAAGTGGCTTTGATTTAGGTGATGTAGCGGCCTTTCTAACGCCTGGTATTAAGTTACCTTTTGGGAGGAAATCGCAGCCCTTTGACATTATTTCAAGTGGGGTGGTCGGCTTTGTCATCCGTGGAAGTGAGGTTAGTTATGGTCTGATGTCGGTGAATTTCGGTCAATTTGAATTGATTCTTTTCGCTTTATTCATTTGCATCATGCAGCTTACATAAACGGTAAATCATTCCCTCGCGATAAGTAGATATCGGCATTCTGCCACCGCCACCCCAACAGATGGTAGCAGCCACCTCCAACCATTGCATTGCTCCACAGACACCTGCACACCCATTCACCATAAACGCAATATGTGCGAGCCAAATAAAGAGAAACGAGACCGAAGTAATCATATTTGTTAATGAATGCATAAGCAAAACAAAGTAGTTTTAGACCAAGAAAAGGATTAAAAAAATTTCGTATGCAACTTATATATCTACACGTATACCTTAGATAATGAACTAAAATTATATATAGCTGATATATATTTTTAAAAATAACGTTTCATTTAATTCATACATTCAGAAATTTTGTTTGTATTATAAATATTGATCAGGTCGGTTGCAACCAATTGAACTTCATTGACATCGTAAAACACAACATCAATCAGGAGAAGAATAACCAACACTTCGGAATAAGGGCGAAGACATAAAATGTTTGATCCAATACTTAGCTAAGCTAAACTCTATATCATTTAGGGAGTTCAAAGGTAAAGCCGTTGAAAGTGTTGCAAAATTCAGAATATCATCCTTTTTCATCACAACTATAATCAGTATTCCGTAATTATATGTCTAGAAATTGTAATCAAAATTAATGTGAGACACAGTATAGAGACAACAGTATTAAATGCGCTAAAACTAATAGAAAACATTTGAAACAAATGAAAAACAATAGAAAATTTAAAGTTTATGATATTATTTAAGCTATCTAGAGTTGAAATCAGAATCCTATCAATTTAATAAGATTTAACAAACAGACCTAAGAATGTCACATCTGCAACAGCAGATTGTAGTAATTCACATCAAGAAATGCTTACTTTTTCGTTATTATTTTTTATCACTACATTGTTTTCCCCTGTCTTAAGGATTTTGTAAAATAATTTTATGATTGCAATTCTCCAATAATGGCCCTGGCGCTGTTAAGGATCTTTTACAACAGGCCACTTAATATCAATTAAACATACTGGTAATCCAGGAAACGAAATGGACTGGAAATGATATTCAAGACATGAAATCACACACTATATTCAAAAGCGGGAAGCCTACTGGAAAACGAGAATTTGGATTAGCCTTTATTGTGGGTCGGGAGTTCAAATCACAGGTTGTGGGTTTTAAGACAGTCAATGAATGTGTGATCTTTATAAACGCGAACTTGTCCTTGGCTGATAAATGTTCACGCTCCAACCGAAGAAAAGGACGCAGAAATGAAGGAAATGTTCTACAATCACCTGAAAAGACTAGTAAACACATTGCCTACAAACGAAACAAAAATAATTCTGGGTAGTTTCAATGCTAAGCTTGGCAATGAGATATCTTATCGGGGAACGACTGGAGGATACAGCCTCCACAATGAAACAAATGACAACGGCCAGCACCTGATTGACTATGCATGTAGCGAAAATCTAGTCATATGTTCGACTTGCTTATCACATCGACGCATTCATAAAATGACCACATAGCAACACACAAAACCAGATCAGCCATGTTCAGATCCAACAATGATGGGCCTAGAGCATACTTGACGTCCGTACATACCAAGGAGCCAATTGTAACTCAGATCATTACTTGATCAAATTAACCTATCGATGTAGTATGTCAAAAGTATATTCAGCGAGGAACAGCCCACCACAAAAATTTGACATCAAAAGGCTCCAAACGGCATTTCAGAAGTAATTGCCTCTCAAAAGGTTAGGTATCAAAATAATAAGGAGATCTTGTGGGGTATCAAACGAAAGTATTTATGAGAACGAAACAGATCATATAAAAGCAAATTTGTGTCGTGGAATATAGGAGAGGGGAAATTTATGAAATATTTCGTATCTTCCCCTGTAATTGGACACCGGCGATCCAAATGTCTGAAGAAGTTAAGGAAAATTGTTTCGAAGTAGTATTGCCGGCACAACCACTTGAAACCTAAGGAATATATAGAAATTTGTGAAAAACGACGCACGGGAATTGATAAAATCGTATGAGACTTGGTAATGATTGAATACCAATAATTATCAATTAACTTAATAAAGAGTTGAAATATTGTTTTGATAGTTCTAGGTAAAGAATGTAATGAAGGGGATAGGGATGGAATGAATGATGGCACAAAGGCATTCAAAAGAAAGTCAAGTTCTTGATTGATGATTCAACTGAATTACAATTTCTATGAAAGCAAAACAAAATGGGAACAAGCAAAAGGAGAAGCCTTAAAACAATTCAACGCTCTTGTACACGAAATGGATCATAAATCAGATCAAAAACGATAACATAAACGACAGCTATAATTCCTGTTTTCTCACAAACCAAATGACACTGCGATAACTAATAATGTTCTGGCCCTATGACACAAAGTATACTTGCACTGAATCGAAGCTGAAACAGCAACCTATATGGACATATTGTCCGTAGAATCTGAATTAAAATTCCATTAATGTCACCACAATAAACAATTGTTCGAATGGATGAATATAGGTTGGACCCATGGGAAACAAACGCTATGTCCATTCACCAAGAATCAACGAGAACTCAATTCTGACCGCATCTTAACAGCTGAGCAATTATATACAATTACCTGATTTTAATTGCACAATTTTGGCGTGCCAGAACCCCACGGAAAGCCTCTGTATGGGCTCAATTCAATGCAAACGATCGGGCACAAGGTAAACACTACAAAATCAAACTTGATTTACCGCAAATAAATGGATAGTTGTTTTTTTATTATTATATATAACATAAATAAACTAAAATATAAACAAGCGAGAGCTTTCATGGGGACGTTTCCAAACATAAGCTGATCTGATAAGATTAATGAGACGGCGGGCCCTAGAGGCTCTCCACAAATGCAAAATTATGGGTATTGAACTAGAAAAGGTTTGAGCCCGAGATGCTAGAAATTAATGTTCTGCCATAGACTTGTTCAAGAATGTGCAGCAACCATGATACAAGATCGAATTTGAAGTGGTCATATACGGAAAAAGGACTATCGGATGGTGTTCTTATTCTGGCAGGAGTCTGTCGAGTTGTAGTTAAAACATCTACGAAAATCGGCAGAAAGAAGCCAACGATAATAAGGCAAATAAGGAGGCAATCAAGTAGTTGGAGGACCAACCATAAGCAGCAGAAGACCAAGCATGGTAGGTGGTGAAATCGGCAAAACCTATACGGAGCCCCAGAAAATCAAATTATTAGATAGGTGGGCGTTAAGTAATTATTTCATAATATTTTTTATATTGTTCATCATTTTAAATTGAGCGGTAAACTTAAAAAGTTCGGATTGATTTAAAACGGAATTTAGTATGTGAAAGTGATTTTTTGCTTTTCTTCCTGATTAAATTGCTCGTATGTTAAAGTTCCTTATGTTACATAGGGAAACTTCACGAACAGCAAATTCCTCGCTATAACTTTCTAACAGCAGCCGAACGAACAACGGAATTTCTATTGCTTGGTCCTGATAAGTGCTTACATCGTATTTGTCCCCTTGAAATCTAAGGCACAAAAGGTTTTGTGAATTTGAATTTTCACGAGTGTTGTGAAGGTTGAGATTACTCTAATAATCTGGTGGGAAGGTGATTATTATGGGTAGAGGGATTGGTGGCACTGTAGTGAAATAGATATGTTAAATTGCCCGTAAAGGACTGCAGCGATGATCTGCTGCCTCGGCGAAAGAGGATGGTAAGATCCGCCGAGCTTGACCTTTTCTGGGGACGCGTGAATACGCTGGCAGGCTAGCGTTGTGGTGTCGCGGGGCAAGTTATTTCCCCGCCAGCACAAGCACCCACCACAAAAAGAATTTTGCATTCACGATTTCCTGGGTCACAAAAACGTCGACCAAAGTCGAAAAAAGGAGGTAACGAACGAAGGCTTGGAGATTGCAAACGTAAAAGAACAAACTGGACCTAGGGAAGACAGACGGACTTAACGGGACTTCGTCGTTACCCGACGATTCTTATGGCCCACAAATAAAGTGGGGCATCCAGATGAAGGTGGTGCACCCTCGCACCCTCCCAACCGGTTCAAGATCCAAACGTAGACATGACCATATATTTCCCTTTGGAGTGGAAAACTCATACAAACATAATTTAAATGGACCTTCCCATCAAAAGAGAAATATAGACGTGACCAATTTATGTTATAGAACTATGTGATCGAATCACATAACCCTATACCATAAAGGGCACGCGAGCGGAAGGCGACTCTACCCGGCAAGAGCCCCTGCTAAACAAAAGAAACGGAGGAGTGCGGCCGATGGCTAGCCCATATTAGCGGAAAAGCCTGCCATCGATGCGGGTCTTATACCCGTTCTGGTCGCACGAAATGGAAAGACAGTAGTTTTTAACTTTAACAATCCATTTCATCTCTACAATTCTTCAAATAATTTAATGCACCGTTCATAATTTTTTAAAATTAATTTAATGTACCGTTAATAATTTTTTTTTTTTATTAATTATATAAAGATAATATAGTAGTGTTTTCATGGATTTACTACGGAAGGTTGAAAAGGATTTCACTTATGTCAATGATGGGGATAAGGAATGTATTATTTTCTCTTGATTTCGGGGATTCATTTGCATAATATACATAAAGTGCCAAATTTTTGATTCAAAGGCAAATCATCATGAATTTCTCATAAATTTCAAATAATTGAACGGTTTTTTATTTTCATACGTAAATAAAGTAATGTCCATTAACGAACAAAAATATAAACAATTAAATAATTCGTTATACAAAATGAAACAAAAATTAAAGGCGAAACTTAACTATTGCATGAAGAATGGAATAGATTTAATTGACATTTGCTATTATTTTTAGCTAGGAATGGTTGTGAAGAGACGTTGAATTAATTGATATTTTGATTTGCTGCTCCTGCCGAACATGGTGGATAACTCGTTCAATTAATGGCTGAGTTTGGAAGCATGTCTATTTTATTATGACTGAAATGTTTTGCATTCTGCTGTAATTCTTCTGTTTAACAATTACCAGTGCGAGTAAGAGTGAATAATATCGCTTGGAATTTTATCATCTCATGCTGATACATACTGCGCAGTACTGCCATCACTCCACAGCTGCTGCTTGTCAATTTTTAACTTTAGTTTAAATCGAAATGATATACAAGCAATTGCAAAAAAACATCTCATCAGACTGCTCGATTAGAAAACGCTCGAGACGTCAATATCTGTTTCCGTCCTTCCACTATTCCCGATCAAGCGCTAGCACTCCTCCAACGCCCCAAAACATTGCAATAGGTATATACCTTGGAAATTCCTATCAAGTGTAAGACCTCTTGTTCACCACGATGAAAAATTTCACAATGAGCTATTTTTCAGTGTCCTGACGGCAGCTTTGCGATTTTTCGAGCCACGTATCCTAATTTGCGAATACAGCCTGACCGAACAGATTAACTAGTGAACTTTTCACGAATGCCGCTCCCATTGGCCGTGCGTAAACTTAATACAAAGTGTAGACTGACGAACTTAGCGCTTGACTAAATTTTGCGTTTCGTGTCCCACGCTGCCGAAAGTCTTTCAAACAGTAGTAAGCTTACAGAAAAAAACTAAAAAAAATAAATGAAAACACGTCGTCACCAGTTGAGGAAAAACAATCGACGAGTAAACCTTTTCCTCCCTTTTTCTCTTCTTTCCGCTGTCCTAAGCGCTGGTTGCGCGACATCAATTTCTCGGTCATGAAAAATTGTCAACTTTTAAAACTTGGTACTACTGTATTTAGCCGTTAATGCAACAGCATGATTTTCTTCATTGCCCGAACTCTCATCAAGAAATCTAAATTCAGGTATGATATTATTTCGATTGCACTTTTCTAATACTTCAGAGGCTTGTACTTCAAAGGTATTGTTTTGAATGTGTTTTATTGTTCCGTCCGCAATCCAAAACAAGTCCTGATAGCAGTGTATTTACCCCAAAAGTCACTGAAGGCTAGCTTCTTACCGAGAACTATGATATGGTTTTCGCTACAAGAAATGAACTCTTTGACACAAACAAAAAATACATTCCACTTAACATTTCACCCAAGTAATCATCTTATCAAAGTATACTAGTTTCAAGTTTATTTCTTTGATTAATGGATAATACCATGGAAAAATCATACTCAAATCTTCCCTGCTCTAAATTTCCACCAACGGCAATCTTTTTAAAAATTATCTCGCGAACACCATCACATCCATGACTTTGCCACTTAAAATTTTAATGGGAAACGAGGGAACACTTTTTGTTGAAGTTTTGCTAATGGGCAGGTTTGTGGGGAAGAATTGAGTCACTTGCAAGAGAACACCATCACTAAACTCGTAAAATATACTATCCGAAATAATCCGCGAATTTTTCTTTTACGCTAAGTAATTTCATTTCTTCCCGGCCGTTCCCCGCGTACTTGCCGTGTCGCGGTCTTAAGTCAACTCCACGATTCGTCCGCAAAACTTGTCTTTCCTCTTTCGCATTCCGTGTATACGGTGTATCGCATCAGGTGAGCTCTATTGCCTTCCGCAAGGTAATACACCGTTGGGTGCACTCAATCAGGGTTCCCACACTCGAAACTTTATTTGGCAGATTTAAATTTTTTAAAAACAAAAAGTTGATTGAAGTAAAGAAAAATGAAGGAAATTTCAAATAGTAATAAAAATGAAAAAATATAATTAAAGGAAAACGTTTAAATTTAATATAAACGAAAATTGATATAAAATTACATTTAATATAAAGGAAAATTGATATGAAATAACATTTTTTTAAAATAATAAGAAGAAAAAGTATTCTAGAAATAACGATTATGAATAAAAATAATTACA
The DNA here is from genome assembly GCA_963969285.1 of Odontomyia ornata. NCBI lineage: Eukaryota > Metazoa > Arthropoda > Insecta > Diptera > Stratiomyidae > Odontomyia > Odontomyia ornata. The sequence continues at coordinate 74,414,285 of OZ017741.1, read as the reverse complement.
TATTCTTTCAGATCTGCCACATAAAATTTAGAGTAGGAGATAGGAAGGTTTTCAAGCCGTTTGCTTGTGTGACTGCTCGATTAATACAGTACCCTGGATTTTATCCACATACGCGTGAAATTGGTTTTGAAAAAGATATTTTGGCAAGCTGTGTTTCTCGTTTGCCAGCTTGATTGAGACCCATTGGGTCGAACGAGTAGCACCTACGCCCGTCCTCAGACAAACTTTGGTGGTAATAAAGTACCTAATTTTTTATAGGCTCAATAATAATGAAGCGTCTAAAAATCGAATTTCACTCAACTTTGTTAATAACTGTAATCGGACAACGTCTGCCCGATAAGTGCTTAGCCTCACCACCCGATGGCGCCACTATCGCAAGAGAAACTCACTATCCTGTAATACATTTTTGTAAACCCGAATTGGCCAAATAGCCAAACGGGACTTGCAGTTTTGTTTTGACCGCGTATGGAAGCGGAAGTGTCCGTGGATTTCAGAAAAATGGATAAAGAGTAATATCTGCCGGTAATTCGATTCTTCTTTTTGCAAGGGAAATTGTGCAGCAAAATCAAAAAGCGCTTTGATGCTGTATATGGTGACTCTGCTCCTGCAATGGCGACCGTTTCAACGAGGTCGCACGTCGCTTTTTGATGAGCTGCCCCCAGGTGCCCCGAAAACGGCTAGCACGGAGGATAACGTGACAAAAATTCACGAAATCGTATTGGGAGCCACCGATTGTAGGTGCACGAGATAGTTGAGGCAGTAAGCATCTCAAAAGACTATGTGGGTCATATCCTACATGAAATTTTGGTCACTAAAAAGCTGTCGGCGAAATGGGTACGGTAGTTGCTCACTTCGAACAACAACGCAACCGTGAGATCACTTCAGGGCAGTGTTTGACGCTTTTCAAGCGCAATTCGAAAAAGTTTCTGCGTCGTTTTGTGACCGCTGATGAAACATGGCTCCGTTGCTTCACAACAAAGACAAAGGAGCAGTCGAAACAGTGGACGTCACCAGGTGAACGTGCTTCAAAGGAGGCGAAGACTGGTTATGGCCCCCATTTTGGGATTCGCAAGGTGTAATCTACATCAGTTACCTTTAGAAGGGCTCGACTATGCCAAATTATTGGACCAATTCAATGCCGAATTGCAGAAAAAGGTCCCATTTGGCGAAGAAAAAGTGCTCTTCTACCATGAGATAAGATTGCAACGCACTACCTACCTTTTAAAGTGAAGTAAGAACTGATTTTTCAAACTGCTTTTTTGTTTGTATGCAAATGAAGTTTTTATTGACTTAACTATTTGTATCTGCATAGTCACAGGTTGAGTACAAAACTCTTCTGACATGAGCATAATTTCGTCTAGCCAACGTGTTGATTACTTTTTTATTATAATACTTTTTCCAATAGTTATGCCTCTATTGAAATAAAAAGTTAACCGAAAAATACTTGATTAAATTTTTTTCTTTCAGGTATAAGCTGATACTAAAAAGTAAGTCTAACTTTTACTTTCATGTAAGTTAACTTTACTTCCCTCATATACAAAATCATGTTCTTCATTTACTCAAAAACTGTATAAAAACCCAAAAACATCGTCTCTTAAACATTTTTACTGTACTTTAGCTCCCGATTACCTTTCTCCTCACATCAATTTTCTATTTCACTAAAAGTTAACTTTCCAAATCATGTCAACACTAATCAACAGATCCAGTCTTTCATCTCGCGCTCTTCTTCCTCCTTTGAATAATGAGAGACGAGCCATGTTTAACAACAAACATTCTTCATTAAATCATGTTTAAAGATCTTTCCAATCTTAATTTTCCGAAAAATTATTCGATCTTCTTCAATCAACCGAAGCCCAGCGAACAAGAAAAAAGAAATAAACAAAAGATGAATAGTATCTGAGCAACTATGTACTATCCATCTTTAACTTAAAACTAATTTGCACAAATCTTGGCAGAAGACAAGCTAAAGATGAAGATGAAGAGAAAAGTGTGTTGCGTTGGGCATGTCTTTTTCTCCTAATTTACAATTATGGAAAAATCATGTCACGATAATTAGAGAGATATGTAGAAAAGTGGACATCAAACGGTGTTAACGAGAGAGATCTTCTTGTTAATTTTTTGCTGAAAGAAAACAAGACGACCAAAATCGTGAAAATTGCAATCCTAATCGACCAAAATCGAATTTTCTTTTGTTGTAATTTCAAAGACTTTGTAACACAAATGTTACAACGATCACGTGAATGTTTTCCAGACCAATCATTTGGAATTTCTTTATAATCAACGTTGTTTTTTTGCTTTCCGCTATCAAAAGATACCTTGACATGAGGAAGAAAATATCTTGTAGATTGTAATGCATGGTTTGGTGTAGGGTAGTTAGTGTTTGGCTTGCAGTTGGAATAGATACAAATGAGAAATTTTGATTTGATCAGTGCTAGTGAGAGCTTTAGCTAAGCGAGCAATTATCCAACCTTAGATGATTCACTGTGAACATATGAAAATTGCAATAATTGCTTTCAAAATGGATTCAATTGGGACTATATCTAGTCTGCAATCGCTTACGGTACGTCAATCAGCTCAACTACTGTTCAGCAATAGTAGTTTAAAACTATCATTCGCGAGATATCGATGAACAAGCTCTAAACTCAATCAAAAACAGTTTTTCATTTGCTCAGTTGGTTAGCAAGTCTAACTGGAGGTTAGATGTCCATTCAATTTCAGATGTTCCAATTTTAAGTATCTCGCGGGAGTGAATGGCGGACACTGCGAACACGAAACAAAATTACTGTTCATCTCTTTTGTCCACTTCAGTTAAATCACACATGCCGCGGAGTACATTTGTAATAACGAAGAAAAGCCAAAGGTGGTTATCATTTCTGTTTCATTCCAAACTTGGAGTATAGAATTGAGAGAATAATGAAAAGATAGATTTTCTGATGATCATACACCTACCATCTACGAGTACGAACCAGAGGGGCGAAAGTTACCAATAATCATATCAGGCCTGAATAGTGCTCAGCGCTCAAAATAACCACCGCTGCCTCAAACCAACCCACAACTTCCACCTTCTCTGGTCTACGCCGCAATATAGGTGAAATTAAGATACTTTCCTCTAGATTGGTGCTTGGATGGTTAGCTGAGCCACCTGCAAAAATGAGCGGCTAACAACCGTAAAACCGCCACATGTAAGATTAAATTGCCATTTAGAAATCGACCTATGGAACATATACTTCCATTGATTGCACTCTGATGGCATCACGAAAAATAAGAGAACAAAAACGCGGCGAACATTGTAACATTCGATATGCTCCAATTTTCATGATCATTTGAAATATCTAAATCCGGGCACGCGGCATTCTAACGCTAGTTGGCGATTGAATGGAGTTTGGCGTTGGAACCAAAAAGATTTCGTTTGTATCTTTAGATACTTATTCATTTGAAGGGAGTTGCAATTCAGTGCAATTTCTATTTCTGGACTCAGGCACTATTGGTGTGTAGGCTGAACGAGCTCTTGGGAAACGAATGCCAAAGCAAAGTAAAACTGGAAAATGAAAAACGGAAAATCAAAAAAACCATAAATGAGATCTGATTGTGTTGCATTATGTGGCTTTCGCCAGGAATCAGAAGATTGTAACATAATGTGGTGGAGCAAAGATACAATTTGATATCAAGTGAACTAGGCTAGTAAATTGTAATGATTGGCCATGGGAATAATTACGTGGATCATGAAATTATCGTTTGTTCTGAATGGTGGATGAATAGAGCTTCATCAAATCATTATACGGATATTGAGGAATGCATAAAATTGTGGGTGAGAATTAAAGTAGAATCAGCAATAGCTCACATAAAACGAACAAAAAGTATATTTTTCGAACTCGGGATAGAATGTACTCACTCGTATTGCTAGGATTAAGTTGAACAATGCATTTTTTTCTGGGTTGGCTCCTGTTCTGTTGAAAAGGCAAAAACTAAAGCTTTATGTTCATTCCTAACGTGCGCTAGACTCGACGGGTAGTTTTGCTGCTTAGTCGTAATATTAGAAATGTCTTCATAGATAGATATCCTTGAAACGTTTTTTTGTGCTGGGGAGGAGAAAGCCGTTTACACCCTGTGGGACTGGACTACCTACTACTACACCAAACAAAAATACGCTCTTGTCGGTAGGTTGGTACTAATTTTTACTTCATGTAGAAGCAAAAAAATCAGACCTTTCTAATGAAGGGTCTGGACTGCGGAAAGAATACGGTTGATCTTCTTCAGGTATTGAATTCCTTCTAAAAAAAAAACCCTTTTAAGAAGGTGTACGACATTCAAAAAGCAGAATTTACTGCTTTATCTGGCACAAATTTCTAGCAAAAGCAGTCCAAATGTCCTTCAACAGATTAAAATTTTCAGAGTGGTAAGTGGGAACGCCTCAATAAAAGAGAAGTCAAACAGTGTTGCTGGTTTCAACGATTTATTCATTCAGCTGCCAACTGTGCCATGTATTATCGGTGCCTAAAATGCAAAAAAGTTCATGCCTAAAATGCAAAAAAGTTCATGCCTAAAATGCAAAAAAGTTCATGCCCGCTGCGAGTGAAAATAGGCTCAGACGAAGCCTAAATAAAAGTTGTACTGGCTAAACTGTGGTGCTTTAGGTCGTCCAGCAACACATCGAGAATGCTCCTGATGTCAAGATGCAAAAGTTAAATTTCTTTCAAAACAAATGCAAGTACACCGCAGTACGATACTTTCCAGATTCGTCAAGCCCGGGGAATTATTTGCACTCGCCACTGGAGGACCAGCAGATGATGCTGTCAACAATATAAAGCTAATTCTCAAAATTCACCAGCAACTTAATTCTTTATCAGAAAGAATCAACTACCAAGATTAATAAATTAACTTTGTTTTTCAGCTTTTATATCTTTCAAAAGCTTGAAAATAGCTTGCCATCTAGTTGCATTCCTATGGAACGGCTTTGTTTTATCAACGTTAACTCAATTGTTACTCTATATCGACTAGACTATCTCCTTGAATTCATTGTTAGGTAAAAGCTTGACATCATGCTTCCCACAGAAACCCACTTCAATTTATTTTACTACATGACATTCAGGGATTTTGAATTCGTAAAAAAATATAGGGAAAACGGTGATGGGGAAGGTGGTACCAGGATATTGGTTAGAGGACCGTATTGTTTTTCATCGACATGAAAGAGAGACGACTAATGAAGCGTGCACACGTCAAAATGACTGTAGCCAACATAGAAAACAGTCCAAAGACTTACTACCGTCAGATATCAGTAATGAGCTACTATCCCTGCTGCTGCATTACGTCAAACTCGTGAGCAGCAGCCAACAACCAAACACCAGGTGCACAATCACGTATCTCATCCAATCTAAGGGACTACCAGTCAATGCTAAGGCATAAAGACTCTGCTCCAATAAGCTGGCAACCGTTAAAGTTGAATTCGATGATCTTATCAAACTCGGAATTTGCCTTCCATCAAAAAGCGCATGAAGCAGCATACGCTGAAAAGGCCAAATGAAGATTCATGACAATGTGGAGACTGCTGTATACTTAATGCCTGCACAGTTCTTGACCAGTATCCAATCGGGTTTCTCCAGGATGATACCACAGCACTTCACGGAATGTTACTATTCTCCGTAAATGACTTGCAGAAGGTGTACCATCGAATTTCCATAGAACCTAGTGACATCTCGAAGGCTGACATCACCACACCATTTCGATTGTACGAATTTATGTACATGGCGGTCGGGCTGAGTAACGCAGGCCAGATGTTTCAACGTTTCATGCACGTGGTACTGCAAGGCTTAAACAACTTTTTTATTTATCTCTTCTCTTCTCGCTCCAACAAGTGCTCCATCTGGAGCACATGAAGCAAGTGTTGGACTAAGTAGAGGAATTCAGTCTAATTATCAACATCAAGTCAAGTTTCTGGGACACACCATCAGCAAGCACGGAATGAAACTCTTACCTGAAAAACCGAGGGAATTCCGGGGCCAAAGACTGCACATCATCTGAAGTTTTTCCTGGGTATGGTGAAGTTTTACCGCCACTTTTTTCCACACGCAGCCAAACGCAAGCGTGGTCTACTGCAGCTGATCACGGGAAACCGTAAACTTCGCTCGATTGGACAGAGGAAGCAGTAGCCGCATTCAAGCCCCGATTCCAATAGCATATAGTCTCTCTGTGTCGACGCCTCAGACAATGGCATTGAAGGAACCGTATCGCTGCTCAAATTCTTCTCCAGGGAGCTAATAGACGCTCAACAAAATTACAGCACATATGATCGGGAACTATTAGCTACACAAGAGGCAATTCAACACTTCCGACACATGGTTGAGGGCAAAGTATTCACCTCTCTACTAAACACAGTCCCTTACAGTTCGCACTTAAGCAAAGCTCCAAAACAGCATCACCGAGACAAAAACGCATGCTGGATTTCATTTCGCAATTCATCATGGATATCTCACACATCCCAGGCCGAGAGAAAACCATCGCTGACTATCTTTCAAGGGAAAATATGATTCAATCAGTTGAACTTATCGCTATGTACCTAGCTTAGAAGGGTAACCTCAAGCTTCAAGCACTAGTAAGTAGCCACAATTAGCCACTAGAGCAGAGGCAACAGAGGTTGAAAGACCCCTTCCTAACTCTTCACTGCGTCATCACTCTGGAGAGGATACGACCATTTTCTCTCGCTACTTCTGAACTTCAAAATCTGCCTGCCTACCCTACCAGCAGAACAAAATTACTTGCTACTCGAAATAATCACTGCAACAACACAGCCTATTCGATGTGAGGTTTGAGCACATCAACATCGATTTCATCGGACTACTTCCGCCAAGTAACGGATTCCGGTAATGCCTCACCATTGGGAACAGATACTCCCACTGGCCCAAAGCGATATCAACTGAGACAAGAACGGTCACAGCAGTTGCAGAGGCATTAACCAACGTATGGAGCCCCTGCAAGCATCACGACAAACCTCGGTAGATAGTTCGAGAGCCAGATATTTTAAGAGCTGATCAGACTACTGAGAGTCCCGTCACCTTACCATCTGGCTTCCAATGGCATAGCGGAACGGTGGCATCGCACGGTCAAAACCGTGATCCCCTGGCACTACTCACTCTAATAGACAAAATGCTACCAATATACTGCTGGGACTATATCGATACTGAAGGAAGACGTCGAACCAACGCCAGCACACATCGTCTACAGTACAACGCTTCCGTTTCCTGGGAAATTTTTCAACACTTCCAAAGGGAACGTGAATGACTCCCACTTTTTAAAAGATCACTGCACGAGATTGGTTTCGTTAACACCAAGCAATATGGCACACCACAACATCAAGGATATCTTTGTGAACAAGGACCTGGAAAACAGCACGCACGTCTTCGTCTGAAACGACAAATTTAAGGGCCCACTTAACATACCACCTTATTACGACCCGTACCCGGGATCGACATGGAAGGACAAATACTGTGAGGTGGGCATGAATAGCCGACCAACAGCGATATCCATCGACAGGCAGAAAATAGGGTTTTTCACATCTGACGAGCAGCTCTCTGCTTTATACGTACAAACCAGACAATCAGGAGAAAGGAACTGCATTCCGGCATAATTTGCACCATAGCCTCATCATATCATGCCTCAGCCACTGCAAAGGAAATACTGTGGCAGATCAGTCACCTGGGTCGTATGAACTACAACAACATGCACATACATACAATATGCATCTAAAGTAGGAGAAAAAGGTATTCGCGGATGACGTATGAAAAAAATGAATTCAATTTATATATTATATTATGTGAAATAGTGTAATAAGTTAAACGCTTTGCTTAAACTATTTTTTATCACTTTATCTTTTGGAATGCGAATGCGATTTTTGGGAATATTTTCCATATAAACTACGGAAAATATGAGTATCTGTTTACGCCCAACTATCCCTGGAAGAAATTACTCGCAGTCCCTGTACGTTTGCAGTGAAATCATAGCACAACAAGCTCCAATTACATTTTCGGGGAATCACATTCTGAAGGTGTCCACATAAAGCCAACAGATGCTAAAGACGACAATAGAGATAGTGCAGTGGAGCATTTTTGAAATATCTAGTCGTTATATTTTTTTAATTTAAAATGGGGCCGTAAAGGTTCGGAAACTACTTCAGAGGAATGGAGAATAATTGTAAACCTGAGAAAATAAGGAAGAACGTTTGTTGACATATCGAAGGTTCTAACAGAAGTGAATCTACTGTGCAGAGTGTTTGAAAACGACATGAATATATAGAGGATTACAAAAGTAAATGTCGCAATGGCCACCTTCGAGTGTGCTGTCTCAAGAAATCCAACAACAACTTCCTCAGAAATCGCTACCAATATCAAACAAACTATGGGTAAGGAAGTGAGTACCCAGACAGTACGCAATGAGCTAAAAAGAGCAGGTTATAATGTCAGAGCTGCTAGAAAAAACATCAATCCCGAAAACAAATCAAAAAAAGAGAATAGCTTGTATTACTCGAACTCGATAAATCGGCAATGCATGATTTGACGGCAATATTATCACCATTCCCGACGTCAGTTGTGTAGTGTCGGATTTGTGAGGCCGCCGGAGGAAGTCTCACAAATCTGTCTAATCTACCCTGAAGTCAGGTGCGCGACATATCAGTGCTGCGGTCAGTTTCACCTGTGGGAATTCCGGGAGAGAGTTTCTGCAGATTGGTTGCGAGGTATTCGTTAATTTATGGGTGAGTATTGAATCCGTGCGTGAAAAAAACATGCTGATGTCGTTGTCGCCTTTTTAGCCCCATCCTCGCTGCTCTCTTGGTGGCCCCAGAAACAGTTGTATACAATCAATTCTAGCTTCAAAGTTTGTCTCGTGCCGTTTCGAGTATTTCTTCAAATGTCATCGGAGTGCCATTACAAGATTTACCAACTACATAAGGAACTTGCCAAGTCGATCATCGCTGGGTGTTGTCATATCTGCGGCATCTCGCATGTATGCGAACTGGAGTTATCTATTAAGTACCCACCGGAAAGTAGTTCCACCTGTACATCGGTTCAAAACCCGGAAAATTATTTGTCCTGCTCTATACTGCCTTGGCACTGACAAATTTCATAAGTATATTTGGATTTTTTTCTGGAAACAACCGGATTGGAAAAACTTGGGATTTAATTCACAAGCGGATCTCAGCTTTCCATACTCACCTTCCTTCGCTTGCTGGCAAATATTGACGACACTAAAAATAGCGGAAAGCCATCGCAACAGCCATCACAGCTCACTGAACAACTGAACAACCATACATTCTCACAGCAGCCGGAGGCGCTGGGGCTGGGGGATCGCTCTTCTGGCAATTCCTCTTCCCCCCTCCCCTCCCGCTAGGAAAGGGACTCCCCAGCTTGAAGGCGCCCCACGGCGTAACAAAACGAGACCTGGCCCGAAGTAATGTGTCAAACGGTTCCAGGCTAGGTTCTCAGATTGACAGGGGAGGTGTTTAGTGGGTAGTCCAAAGGTATCCTCCATGGGAGTCCCACACTGCCAGACTCGGCGGGCATAAATGCCTTCACCTCCCTACCACAAAAAAAAAAAAAAAAAAAAAAAAAAAAAAACCATACATTCTTGGTGGTGTATCTCCCAAGTCAATTAGGTGACGTAATGCCACATAAATCTAAGCAAAAACGTTTGAAAGCTAAATCCGAACGTAAACAAGAGTACTCCTTCTAAGATTGGCTGGTTATTCATTTTAGGACAAGCAAAAATAAAACATTTTAGTGATGGCTCAATGCAAAATGGAAAAAGGTCTGAATCAAATGAACTTAATTGGCAGAGTTAGTGCTGATCCCACAAAAACGCGTTAATAATGATTATCCTGTCGTGATATTTTCGCTGGTGACAATAATTACGAACACAGAATTGATGACTGGATACAAAGAACCGATTGGCGTTGAATTGTTGTTTTAAAACCATAGCTCCGCGATTCCATGATGAAATATTTTAAAGAAGGTAAAGGCCATGGGCTACGGTACTGAAAAACGAAATTTCATATGGTGAAAGTACAAATAAGGATGGCAAAGCACAAGCAACAACAAGTATAACTGTTGAAGAAGTAACATTATTTAAAGAGAATTAGTAAGGCTTAGTAATCATTTCATTTATTGCCAATACCTGTATTTAAATCTACATTTAAAGTGGGTGTTGTTGTCAGAGGTCTTTTGTCCTGGCAGTTTATTGTTTCCTTTGATAAAATTCCGTTTCTCAATATCTCAAAGACGCTTCTTTATAATTAAGAAAGAATTGAATCAATCTGATTTTATTGATGTTCGGCAAATTCAAATACACCTTGGTTGTTACAATACAAAACTGAAACCTTTACAAATTGTGATACATATTACATTTTACGAATATGCTACTTAACGAGTTCAACAAAATTATTCGACTGAAATGATCAATTCGCCGAGCATTTCACCCGCGTTCAAACTGCCAACGTGATCTGCTGACCAGACAAAAACACACCGGAGAAAAAACGCTGAGTTTGCGTCTCTTCGCCAGCGTGCCTGCCTTTGTCCATGAAATGTAACCCAATCTCTTTGATTACAGATCCGCTTCACGGACAAATGCACTGGCTGAATGTGCATGGGTCAGCAATTTGGCTGGGAAATGAAAATAGCAATTCGAATAACAGTGTGTGGCAAAATTTAGGTGTCATGAATATTGAATTAAGTTAAAATATTCATATATTATTGACTTTGGGTGAAATGCCGGCGAAAGGCAAATTCAATTGTTCTTAAAGGGAACAGTGAATGATTGATCAATCGATCGGTGAATTGAGTAAAAATGATCGATCGATTGATAAATCAATCGAATTGATTACAAATGAGCTAATTACTATGGTGAATTAAGCTTAAATAACTAAGCGTTTATGTTGCCGGATCAGGCCGTAATGGGCGCTCAGGGTGTCAGGAACTCAACATAGGTTTATAAAAAAAATTCATTGGTTTTTTTGTGAGATTGTATTATTTCAGGTTGAAGATTGAATCTTATTTGAATACGTTTTTATTGGAAACTTAACCATTCAGAGGAAAATGCAAAATAATAATAAAACATATAATAATACCCAGTAACTAATAAAAATAATAATATATAGAATAATACCCAGCAAATATAAAATATATAATAATATATTTAAACTTTATTTGAATATAATATAGAAGGATATACTTGTATAATGACTATTACTGATAATATAAATATTTAAAAGAAAAATGAATGAAAAAAATAAATAAATAAATTCAAATCAACAATGATAAAATACTTTTATCTTCCTCTTAAATACTATAAACCTGAATTTTATCATAAGGATTATATGTGTTTGGTAAGATTTTCTTTCAAAGTAACATTCAAATTTATTGTATATTTCTATGAGGCCAAATTTTATAATCCTGAATTTCAGTATATATTTTACATTTTCTTTGCTCAAAATGCTTTCAAACTAACTTAATCGAATTTATTGTGCATTTCTATTATGCTAAATTGTATGGTTCAGAATGTTATCATATATTTTATGGATGCTATATATATTTATTTGATCAAAAATCTTTTTAAATTAATTTATTTAAATTTTACTATACTTCTATTATTTTAAATTTTATGCTTCTGAATGATTTGGTCAAAATTTTATTTAAAAACATAATTTTTATTAAATTTTTCATGTGTCATATTAAATTTTTATCGTAAATAAAGAAAAATGAATTGCTAGATGAACCATAACATTTGGTCTTCTTATTTGGAAAATTTTTAACGGATATGGGACCCACCAAGGTGGCTGGGCCCTTCTATTCTGAGCTAGCCCTCGGGCTGTAGCCTCTTCCTTTCTTAGCCGTTACAAGGGTTTTTATTTAATATAAATCTGAAATATTTTATTTTTCATTTACCAGAAAAGTTCATATAAATTGCTTTTGTATGAATTTTTCATGTAAATAAAAAATAAATTGCCACGTCTATAATGGATCTTGATCCAGATGAGGGGTTGCGAGGGGCACGGCTTCCACCAGGATGCCCCACGCTCAGTTGATGATCGTAAGTGTTCGGAGTAAGGATGAAATAGTCTCTCGCCCCGAGCGTGTTAATCGAGTACCGGCATAATTTTCCCACAGTTCATCCCTTCGGTAGGTTACCTCGGCCTCAACACCGTTGAACCGAGATAGTATAATCGAATGATTCGTGAATGCTAAATTTTTTGCTGTGGGCCCTTGTGCTGAGGAAAAGAACCCGCCCCACGACATCGCAACGCTTGCCTGCAAGCACACTCATGCGTCCTCAGACAAGCCCAATTCCGTCGAGCACCAAAATCTTCGCTCGCTGAGGCAGCAGACCATCGCTGCAGTCTTTTACGGATAGCTTGAACACTCTAAAACACTACAAGCTTTCGCAAAGAAGTACTGCAGTAAAGATAACACATTCTGAGGTACAGTACTGTCCTCAGATGAACATACTCGTAAGTTCAATTTATTCCATACCGATGGCTAGCGTTTAGTATGGAGGATACCATGCACTGAACTGCATACAAAACCCATAAGGCAGACAAACACGGAGGCGGCTGAGTTTTGGTCTGACGATGTATGGCAACTTCAAGGGTTGGAAAACTTGAATTTATCGATGGCATTTTGGGTAAAGGCTGTTATTTGAATATCCTGAAAGGTGCTTTAAAAACTAGAGCAGCTATAAGTTGGGTCTCGGAAGCAATTAATACTTCCAACGAGATAGCAATCGCAGACACACGGCTTATTGTGTGCGTCAATGGATCGTGTATAATGTTCCGCATTTGCATAATATGCCCCCGCAGTCACCAGACCTTAACCCTATCGAAAAACTTCGGGATGATCTGGGCAAAAGAATTCGGCAACATACCATCACAAATAGAACGCAACTAAAAGAAGTTTTACCGATGGAATGGGAAAAAAATTGGAATGATTATACAAAAAACTTAGTTCATTCCATGCCCCATTTGTCTGAACGTAGTAATTAACGCAAAGAATATTCATACTAAATATTAGATAAAATATAATATATTGTTTATTTGATGACCGTGTGGACTTAGAAATAAAGTTCCTTAAACTTATAAGTTGGTTTTGAATAACAAAAATATCATGCTTTGTATTTATATCTAAGCCGCGACTCATTTTTTCCTCGCTGTAGATGCTATTCGAAAATCATTTATGACAATCAAAACAAATGAATCCCGTTCATCCAAACACTTGTTCAGCTTAAATTTTGTTTAACATTGCAGAATTACAGGGTGTTCCAATAAGAGGTGTTATTTTGATATCGAAAGAAAATGCCATTTCTTAATATAAATGATCAAATGTTTATTTCATTATAGAGAAAAAGGTATGTCGTTAATAGTGAAAAATAATATCAGGCAAACGACTACCACGATAACGCTTACAGTACTATATCCTTTTCATGAAATTTTTCATAACCAAATCGCAAAGTGGCTGCTCTTTGTCCTCGATAACCTCACGAATTCCATCTTTGAGGCCTTGAATCGACGCTGGGCTGTTGGTGTAGAACTTCTCTTTCACGTGGCTCCAAAGGAAAAAGTCACAAGGTGTTAAATCACAAGATCTCGGTGGCCAATTGTGATCACCACTTCGAGAGATAACCCGGTCCGGAAACTTTTACCGTAAAAGATCAATGGTTTCGTCGCTTGTATGCCACGTAGCGCCATCTTATTGAAAGCAAACGTTGTCCAGATCAATACCATCCAATTCCGGCCATAAAAAACCATTAATCATCTCTCGATAGTGCATCACCGTAACTGTTGCTCCAGTCTCATTTTCGAAAAAGTAAGGTCCAATGACTCCGCCGGACCATAAACCATACCAAACAGCCACACGTTGAGGATAGAGAGGCTTTTCAACAATAACTTTTGGGTTTTCCGAGCCACAGATGCGACAATTTTGCTTGTTGACGAGGTGGAAATGGACCTCATCACTCAAGATGATTTTTTGATGGAATTCCGGATCATTTTCATGCATTTCAAGGAGCCAATCAGCAAAGACACGACGTTGTTGATGATCGACCGGCTTGAGTTCTTGTGTTAACTGAACTTTATAAACCTCAAGACCCAAATCTTTATGCAAAATACGGTAAAATGACATTTGTGGAATGCCTAATTCCAAAGAACGACGAGGAATGGACAAAAATGGGTTTTCTTGAATACTTTCGGCTACAGCAGCAATATTCTTGGCTGTTCTTGAGTGACGCGCACGGGTTTTATTCTTCACATCACTAAGTTATCCCAACAGCTCGAATTTTTCGACCAATTTCTGTATTGCGGTCCGACAAGGTGCTTTAAGCCGACCCAAAAATGTTTGAATTTTACGAACCGTCTCTGCCAAATTTTCACCATTTTTATGGTGAATTTCAATAATTTCAGTGCGTTGCTGAAGCGTGTATCGTTCCATTTTTATTAATGACGTAGTTTCTACTCATCAAATGTCAAAAAATTACAGCTTCAAAAGTTACATCTACGGGAATAGGGCTATTCAAAATAACAACTCTTATTGGAAAACCCTTTAGTTCAAGTTAAAGGAATAGGTATCATATTATCTGCAGGGCAAGTATTCTTAAAGCGTTATCCTAAATATTTTTATAGTTTTAATTGATTCCTCGAATATTCCTTTTTTGGTAGAATTAATTCTGATATTGAATTTCTGTAATATTGAAAGATTTAAGCTTCGCCTAACAATTTAACGTCTCTTTAACTTTGGATACCAGTATAAACATGTCACCAATAAATTTCAACTACTTGAGCTAAACATCGAATCTACCTTCCCCACAAACACTCAACAAGCATACGATTCCTATCTTAACCGCTACCCTTATCTATTTCAAGTGATGCCTTTTGTATTGCACGGCCCATTAACTTGAACCCCATTATCTATAATCTGTGAATATCTTAATCGATTCTGTTTATCCTCGATATCTTTTTGCCGATTTAATCGGTACTACCTGTCACCTATAATTATCATAATGTTAAACTTGAAGTCTTAATATGCATTTGCTAGAGATGCGGGCCGTAATTACACATGAAGAGATACTCGTGTATATCAGCATGTTTGGATATTACGGTTGAATTTGATTTACATATCTCATCCAATGAATCTGGGATATCTTTGAGCTCTTGAATAACTGAACAGCAACGGCTTGTGCGTGTGATTTGAATGCATGCTTGGATTCGAGCCTGTTCAATATTTAATTACCAATCAAAAGTGGATGATATCTAAGTACTGATGTGAGATAAATTAAATGTGGGTTAAGGAAGATGCTCAACTTGAGTTTTAGAGAGTCTCAAGATGCAGATGCAATTTAAGCCTATTTCATTTGAAATCCATTGACTTGATGCTTTAGTTTTAGGGCAGTGGAATATAAAACCGGGCATTGATCATATTTTGAGGTAAACCAATGCAACAGTGAAGCAGGAAACTATTCAATCTAATCTACAGCTCACTACAGATACCAGTATCTTGCACAGTGACGTGTCATTACCTGTCGGTCCTATCTGCATCTCTAAGATACATTGAAGACATGCACTTAAATCAGGCCTGATATTATCGTTCTAATAGCGTTTCATGATACATGGACCGGGACTCGAAGCATTCTGGCTGCGATCTCTAATAACAATCTAACTAGAATCTTTTGATTAAAAACCTACATATCCCTCTCCATATACTCGTATGTATATTCTGACTCGTATGGAAAGTCGGCAATCTAATATATAGCAATGAAATGCAGCTCATGATAGAGGTGTAGATTAGATACGGAACTGTGTTGCGCATCTCATCATTACAGGGTTCATGTCTTCTCTAGGCCGCCCCGACCTCCGTGTCCCACTCCAGGCTCACAGCATCCTCGTTATTCTTCGCTAGCAAACAGTTGACTCCTCTAATTACTGCTCTGTGGCAAAAGATACAATTCTCTAGTCAAGAAGCGGCGGCAATAGTAGCAACGGCAGCAGTATCCCCAATCTTCAATTGCACTTAGTCAAAGATACTTGCAGATAATAATGACTGTCTTGCACTTGTCGACCAATTAAAATACCAATATACCCCGCGCGCTCGCTCCGCTTGTACGACGTCGTGAAGTGAACTTTTCATGTTATTTTCTTTTGTTCATTTACAGAATTTATCTTTGCACTACACACTTGCTCACGCTTATTTCTGTATAAGAAAGATATGGCGACCCGTTTTCTTCAGATTAAGATGAACGGGACGAAGACGAAGCAGTTGAAGATGTAAAAGAAGTCGAAGGAAATGATGCAGCCACAAGACCAAGAAACTGAACCCGAGAGACATGGATGAATGCTATACTCCGTATCTAACAACCTGTAATAATAATTTTAATTGGATAATAATAGCATGGAAGTGGTCTAGAGTGCCGAGCAAGCTTGACAGCGTATATTTGTGGTTGTCGAGGTCCGTAAGAAAGTTTGAACGAGTATTCAATCTTCTGGTGGACGATAAAGGTAAAAAGCATCCTCAAATGTTTTTCTTGTGAATGGCATTTGAAAGGTAGGGTTGCTTTGTGGAAATCTGATGAAATCTTATTGCTCTGAGAAGTTCTATGATTTTTGCGATTGAACTTAAATAAGAAAAAATGCATGTTCTTTTCGAAGAAATTAACCGGAAAATCGTTTCATGTTATTGCTAAGAACTTTTCCTCAAAGTAAACATTCAAATTAGATTTTTTCAACGATACTATTCACAACGATCCTTTTGCATTTAACATTGAAGTGTCCCAACTGGTTGATGTAATCCCTACGTTGGCGGTAATTCATCACTAGTTTTAAGATCTAACCAACGGCGGATATCCCGTAACATTCTTTCACTATTAACGCAAGATACTTGGAGTGCAACAAAATCCAGATTGCAATCGCTGCAAAATAAACGAGCAAGAAAAATGTAGATCGCGTCTTCATAATTTCATGCTGCCTGTAGCTGAAGAGAGAAATAAAAATATTTAGAATCAGGAAAATTATATCCAAGCGACTAAAGGAGTATATTTCATTGAGGACTCGAACATGTTGATTTCCGCGAATCTAGAAGGTCATCACGATGATGATGGACAATAATTTTATAATATTGTTTTGATATAAAAATCGGAAAGAGGCGGGAAATTACTCGAATTGATTATAGTGTTGTGTTACCGCAAGGTATAAAACAATTAGACTTTCAATGGTAGTTATTGCTGATTTTTCCATACACACATCAAGAAAGTGATATGAGTCAGGTTCCGGAATTTTTATGAAGTTGAAGTTTTTAATTGGGTATGGAAATGCAAAAGCTACTAGTTAAAAAATAATCAATGGTAATCATTCATTTGTGGTTAGAGCATGAACGCATAAGCCGAAGGATTTTTCGGACGGACTACGAGAGTTCATTCAGTGGTGATATGTATCTACTGATTTAACCAACTTCCGAAAAAAAAATTCAATACGGTCATGAAAATGACTAACTATCTCTAAGCAAAGGACCAAGTGGGGCTGTAGTGCTACAAAGAAGAAGAAGAAGAATCATTCATTTTGAACGAGTTTACACAAAATTGCAGCAAAATTAGTTTTATATTTTCTGCCACTCTAGTATGTTATATTCAAAAATTAAAAAACGCAGGGCAAAAACGGATTTGTAAGTGAGAGTTATTTTATATAGGAGTAAAGGTATTTACGCCCATAGTTTGAAACTTTCAGCAGATCTTGCCAGCTGGACTACCCACTAAACATCACTCTGTCAAGAAACCATATCCTGGAGCCGTATAACACATCGTCTCAAGCTAGATATATTTTAGTATTGCCCAAAAGTGCCTTCTGGATAAGGATATCACAGAATACGTATGACATATGTCATAGTATGATCACTTTTTTCCTGCATAAACTCGTAACGTTTTCAGGGTCCGCATTTTTCCTACTGAAAAATGAGGGACATTTATGCATAGAGTGTGGGGCTCCAAAACACGTAGGGTTACAACTTCTCTGTCAACATAAGAACTTAGCCTTGAGCCACCTGGCATGTTGCTTCACGCTAAGCCTCGTCTTTTTTCATCAGAGGAGAAATGCTATAAAAGTATCCTTTCTATCCTCAATACCTCCGGTCACTCAAGCAAGTTCTTTCTAACTATTAGGACTGCCTGAATCTGTTACGCCACATGGTCTTATATGCAAAAATCTAGCAGGCATCCTCTTTTGGGCGATTTAGAAACCCAGACCTATAAATCTTATGTATCAGACTGAAAACATCCATGCCCACTCAGGAGCTGAGCTAAGTAGAAGTCAATCTCACCATGCCTTCGCTTAAGCTACGACCTCAGATCACAAATGAGGTGCGTCCATCTTCCCGTCATGTTGCTAAATCAGAATTGTTGCTAATCGCTTAGTGTACCTTGTTTCTCTTTGTCAGCAAGTAGTTTCCCATCACCTTTGGTTTTACGCTGGTATATGTTACTGCACTTTTCAGCAAGGGGTGCGATGGATATCAGCCCTGCAATGACCAGCACTACCAGCTTAGAGACCGTTTAATATGTGGCTGTAGTTTATCTCTTCATCTATGTCATGTTTGATGCAGCCACTTACAATGCCCCAGTATTCCGTACAGTAGAATAGACTACATAGTCCTCATCAAAAGCTTTATTTTTAATAAAGTGGCTCCCCCTGACTGACTGCCGATACACCCAGCGGCCGTATGAGCTGTAACCCTAATTTGCTCAGGAAAATCCATCTTCGAGCATGTGGCTTTGATTCAACCAGTACTTTCCGACATAGATAGTCGTGACTATGGAGGGTTTGCTTTTGTCAAGATGACCACTTAAGTTTTATCCAATCCCAAGCCGCAGCTTTCAGCAATCATTTAGCTCTTCACATGGCATATTGGCGTACATAGTCTGAGTTGCACATGTTTGACCGAGGGTCAAGCGTGATTCGTCTGATAACTCAAACCTCAGAAACCTATCATAGCAGGTGATCCATAAGTAAGGACCAAGGATAGACCTCAATTGATACCTGATGTAACTTCCATCCTCCAATAACACTACATTATATCGTAGAGGAGGCTACCGTTTTTCAGATAGTCCCTCAGATATTCCGATACTAAGAATGACGTTTCCACCACTTTCAGGATTTACTTCATCCCTCAGGGCTGGTATCAAGAACAACCAGCAGTACAAACTTCAGGTGAAATGGCTGTATGCTTCTGTTTGTTAGACTACACTCACCTCTTCTCTAATTACATTGATGGTAGATCGAATTGCTTTAAAGCTATACTACTACAGAAATAGGTACATGGCAGCATGAATTACGTCAGTGAATCTACCCTTGATGATTTTTTCAAGCATTTTCCCAGCAATGTCTAGTATACATAACAGATAACACGCAAATGGTGCTCGAGGCTCTCCTCTCCCTTACCGATCATCATAAGTCTGGCTATCTCCCAGCACTCAGTGAATAATCCTTCACATAGACAAGCGTTGACCAGAGGCCTGTTCAGTACTGAGACTTCAGTATTGGTTTTAGGTTTTCTTAATGGCATTGAATTCGATAGTTTTTTAGGGTTTTGTAAAATAATTTTACAAAACCCTACTAGTTTCGCGACCAGTCTGTCCGTCCGTCCGTCCGTGTGTCACAGCAGTTTTTCTCGGAAACTACTTAAGCTAGAAACATCAAATTTTGTGTGTAGGTGTAAAGTTGTGACCTCTTTAAAGTTCAACTACAAAAAAATTTTTATAAGGTATTTAAGGGGGGTCTCCCCATATAGGAGAGTGGCCCCCCGAAAAAAAATTTCATTGAAGGTAGCCGATTTGGGTATCAAATGAAAGGTCTTGATGAGAACTTTTCAAAATAGGTCTTAGTTTGGCAAAATTTGCTTCGAGGGACGCACAGGGAGGGGAAATACACGAAAAATTTGTGTCCCCCCCCTCGCAATTGGACACCTGTGATCCGAAAAATCTGAAAAAAATCAGGAATGTAGGCCTTGGTGAGTACAACAACAACAAATACGTTAGAAGTCGCAATTCACTCAACTTTGTTAGTAATAGTATGATTTATCGATTTTATGTTTTCTTGAATAAAATCTTAACGGTACCATTAAATTCAATGAAATTCAGTACGTAGATGTCTATTTATAAGATTGATCTATCCTGAAAGTTTCATAAAGATTGAATCATATTTAGCGAAGTTATAGCGGTTTGAATTTTCCTGTATTACTATGGAGCAATATGCGCTGCATTTATTACTGTGGCAACATATGGCTATGGAACAACATGCGCTTTTTACCGACTCAGACACTACAGTTTTGCTAGGATTTGCATGAAAATTTCAGGAATGATAGGTGTCATGTATATCTTTGAGAATCGGTTCAGCTAGTGGTATCAGTAACCGTAAAACAAAATAGTGGCGGTTTTAAATGCGAAGATTGAATAATTTTGAGTTATTTTTTCCCAACTTCAATGTTTAAGGTGCATGCTTTGAACACTTGATTCAATTTAATGAATGACTGAAGATGAGTACCTACAATTAATGCTCATAAGTGAAACAAGTCAAGGAGTCAAGGAGGGTTTTGTAACCATTCTAGGATTCGAAAAAATTGGCCATGAATCGATGATTTCAGTACAGGAGAGTGGCCCCTGAAAAAAAAAATTCATCAAACGTAGCCGATATGAGTATGAAATGAGAGTTTACATGGGAGCCTTTCAAAACAGTTGTTAAACTGTCAGTTTTTGCTTCAGTGGGGGCACAGGGGGGAAAATAAATGAAAAATGTGTTTCCTCCGTTGCGGATGGACATCTGAAATAATTATCAAGGGAGATATTTATGAGTATAACAATACCAAAAACCTCAGAAGTCGAAATTCGTTCAACTTTGTTAAAAATAGTATGATCTTCGTATTTCATATTTTCTCCAATAAAATCGTCTTTGACATGTTTCTTGATTTGATTCGATCTGGTGACTGCATTTTGTAAATTGAATACAAAACCCTTCTGACATGAGCGTAGGTCTGTTTACCCAACTTGTTAAAGTCTATTGTCAGTTTTGAGCTCTGGTATTCGTACCAATTCGTTAAACATGATCTGGTTTTACAATAGCGCTACTAGTGTCGGCTCTTAGTCATGAGCAAGTTTTGCTCATATCTACTGGCAGTTTTGCTACCAGTGCTGATACCGGTTTTTTTCTGTACCAGCGCTGATACCGGTTCATACAGTACCAGTAACTATCCCGAGTTTTCAAGTGCTAGTACTATCTTTGATGTTGTCAGTACTGGTGCTAGGAATAAGCCAAGTTGAATGTACTGATGAGAAATTATATGCAGCACATAATCCAGATTCTAATCTATCCCTAGTGCCTTTCTTGCCCTCATGGACAAGATTAATTTCCTCAGTTTCATTTTCGTAAAGGGTAGGAATTTCATTAGTTTTTTGTCAAAAATGACATCAACACAAATGCTGTGTGTTAGGAAAAGTGCCATACTATCTTATTCGTCTTTGTTTTCCTCGTATAGATCAATTAGCAAGCTTCTTCAATATGAACTTATAGCCCAGGCCCACGGATCTCTGTCGTCATAGCCTACTTGATTGTGTTTTTTTTTTTTTTTTTTTGTGGTAGGGAGGTGAAGGCATTTATGCCCGCCGAGTCTGGCAGTGTGGGACTCCCATGGAGGATACCTTTGGACTACCCACTAAACACCTCCCCTGTCAATCTGAGAACCTAGCCTGGAACCGTTTGACACATTACTTCGGGCCAGGTCTCATTTTGTTACGCCGTGGGGCGCCTTCAAGCTGGGGAGTCCCTTTCCTAGCGGGATTGATTGTGTTAGCAGCTGATCTTACTGCTTTTGATAAGCTTGTGAAGTTGTTGGCCAGCTTCAATTTGTGTCCGCTTATCTTCCTGATAGAGCATATGATTTTCACTTTGCTGTTCAGTGATTTTAGATGATTATTTTAGATATCGAATAGATCTGATACCCAAAGGAGAATAAAACCTTGCAGGCAGGTAAGAAGATACTTATAGTTGCATTTGCCCCATCCGTAGATTCTAATCTTTAGCTCCTTTATGAAGTTCGCTGCATTCACCGTATGCTTTTTTACCACATATATACTCCTGTCAAGCTCCTTGCATTCCTGTGTGAGATAACCACACCCAAAGTATATAAACCACAAGCCCAAGCCTGGTTCTTAAATGAACAGGGGAAGTTTTTAGTGAATAATCTGAGCACCTTGCGATTTGGAGTGTGGCCCCAAGGTGCAAACAGCATTTTCCCTTCTACCACATAAAAGATGGAAAATGCACGTAAACCAGTTCAGAGGCATTGCTCTTTGCGGTAATCTGTAGATCACCTAACATACTATATTTTTACTTTGTCCTCAGAAGCTATTTAGCTTCCTTCTCATTCAGGTTGACGATAGCCATTCTTTGTTCCTTATTGTTTTCTTATGTCAACTTTACTGTATCTCCACTTCCACACGGTAGTCCCATATAAATGGCTTTTTCTTCTTTGGCCAAATTTCTGATACAGCATATGTTTATATTTCTATGAGTCATGGGCTCGAGAAAGTCCCCAGTTGCTTTTGGCCCAATAGCTTCTTCACTACTCATGGAATGCTTCTTTATTCATAGTCTTTGCTCCAGCTTTGTATAGAAATGAAGGGTACTCAATACTTTTCCCTTTATTTACATTTTGCTTTCGTTTTTAGCGCACTGATCAGCCTGTGTTGCTGAGATCATTACCATCATCTACAAGGTTCATTCCAAAACAAGCGAGACTTTTGTCATAAAATTTTTTTTAGTGGCGCCTTCTGTGAACAAGATAGTGCGTTGAAAAGTTACATCACTCCCTGACTTCCAGTGAAACTTTGGTAACGTTAAGTTCTATAGAAACGACGTCATTGCGTCTAAAGTGACAGTATGTTTTTGTCATCGGTACAAAAATGAGTTTTGAACAAAGAGCTTATATCAAATTTAGTTTTAAAATCGGTAAAACCACTACCGAAACATTTGAATTGATGAAAAAAGTTTATGGCGATGATTGACTATCTCTTGCCAGAGCTCATGAGTGGTTTACACGTTTCAGAGATGGTTGTGAGGACATAACTGACGATGAAGAAACGGGCCGCTCAAAATCAGTGATCACCGAAAAATCCATCGAAATTTTGCGTGAATCTATCAAAAATAAGATAAAATTATCGTTGAAATTCATGGAATCGGAGTTGAATATCTCCAAAACATCGATTTATTGCATTTAAACCGATAATTTGGGCTTACGAGAGGTCTTTGCACGTTTTGTTCCACACAAGTTAAACAAACATTAAATAAACGAGACTTTTGTCATAAAAGTTTTTTGATTTTTTGACTAGAAATCGCATTTTAACCATGAATCACTCACCATATTTGCCTGGCATGGCTCCCTGTGACTTCTATCTATTCGGGAAATTGCATTTGGCCATGAAAAGAATACGCTTTGCCTTCGTAGAGATCATCCAAAAGGCTTGTACCGACATCCTGAAGGACATTCCGATCAATGACCTGAAACACATTTTCGAAAAGGTTTTGGATCGCGCAAAACAGTGTATTGAGGCTGGAGGAGTTTATTTTGAATAAATAAACTTGAATTTATCAGAACATTGCTCCTGTTGTTTCTATTTTAGCCCAGTCTCGTTTATTTGGAACGCACCTTGTATAACGTGGCAGCCTGAGTCGAGCCTTGGCTTCTCTTTTTAATCTCCACCGACCTCGTTTGCCAGTTGATCACTTCCAGCAGGGATCTGCTGTCAGTTTTGATCGTGGCTTCCCATTGAAGCCCAAGTTTTCTCGCTGGATGTCTACCTTGTACTCTACCTATTAATGTTTTTTTTTAACCGACTTCCAAAAGAAAGAAGGTTATCAATTCATTGCATATATTTTTTTTTTTTTGCTTTTTTTTTTGTATGTTCACGCATAACTTCTAAACAGAGATAGATAAAAGAGTCCTCTTTTTGGCAAATGATACGTCTTTCATCCAGTTAGGTCCCGTTTAAAGGATAAGAAATTCAAGTAACGGTAAAGGACTTTTATCCTTAAAACTAAAAAAATTCCGACTTTCACCCCGATTTTTTAACATAACTGATCGACGCGTGTAAGGATTTTGATTATAGAGGTTTCAAATCAAGGACAACATATTGATCTAAAATGTATCGCAACAGAATTGAAATCCCTCCAAGGGCTCTGTCGATATTAACAGTTAAATATGATACATTGATGTCGAGAAATTGAATTTAAATGATATTTCGTACGAAAAGTGCCAATTAGTTGGCACTCTGCAAGGATTTGTTGGAGATAGCGAGACGTTTGATGACGAATGATAATAATGATCAGTATCCTTAATTTCCTGCATAAACGGTTCATTTTTAACCGACTTCCAAAAGAAAGAAGGTTATCAATTCATTGCGTATATTTTTTTTGCTTTTTTTTTGTATGTTCACTCATTACATTTGAACGGAGATAGATAGAAGAGTCCTGTTTCTGGCAAATGATAGGTCTTTCTTCCAGTTAGGTCCCGTTTAAAGGATAAGAAATTCAAGTAACGGTGAAGGACTTTTACCCTTAAAACTAAAAAAATTCCGACGTTCACCCCGATTTTTCAGCATAACTGATCGAAGCATGTAAGGATTTTGATTGTAGAGATTTCAAATGAAAGACATCATATTGATCTAAAATGTATCGGAACAGAATTGAAAATCTTTCAAAGGCTCTGTAGATATTAACAGTTAAATATGATACATTGATGTCGAGAAATTGAATTTAAATGATATTTCATACGAAAAGTGCCAATTAGTTGGCACTCTGCAAAGATTTGTTGGAGATACCGAGTCCTTTGGTGACGGATGATAAAAATGATCAGTATCCTTAATTGTCTGCATAAACGGTACATTTTAGTCCATCATTTCTACCGGAAATAACCCATAAATTAATTTTAAGTGTGGCATAAATACAATAGTTAAAGCAAACATTTCAGGATGCTTTTCTCTTCCGCATTCATTCTTTGCTTACCAATGAGCTTGGTATAGGATCCTTCTTACATCTTCAGACGAAAACGGTACACATAGGATTATAAAATTCCCCGAAGAAATAATAAGGATTGAGTGATTACAAATTATAGAGTTGACTCGTTACTTTCCAGTTAAAATTATATGTAACATATGCCCAGAAATCTAAAATTAGTGATTTCCATAATAAAAACCGGTGAGGATCGCAACCTAAAAAGAGATACGTTGCCTGCTATTATTGATCATAACTATACGATGAAGATGAAAATGCATAGGTGAGTTTTCATTGAGCTATGTGGTATGATTTTCTTCAAACTTTCATGAGAATTAGGTGCCATAGTTAACTGAAAACGAAGGCGATGGGTATCGGATAAACGTGAACGAATGGTTAAGAAGGATATTTTTAAGTAAATTTTATGAGATTGATTGCGGAGTGAATTTTATGTTTACGTATATAAATACATATGTCTATACACACACTTATATATATATATATATATATATATATATATATATATATATATATATATATATATATATATATATATATATATATATATATAAATATACATATATAGATATGTATAGATATATATAGGTATATAAATATATATATATATATATATATATATATATATATATATATATATGTATAGATATATATATACATATATATATATATATATATATATATATATATATATATATATATATATATACATATATATTGTATATATATATATATATATATATATATATATATATATATATATGTATATATATAATATACATATATATACATATATTTATATGTATCAGTATATATAATATATATATATATATATATATATATATATATATATATAATATATACATATATTTATATGTATCAGTATATTATATACATATATATGTATATATATTTATATATATATATATATATATATATATATATATATATATATAAATATATATATATATATATATATATATATATATATATGTGTGTGTGTGTGTGTATGTGTATGTGCGTATAGATGTATGTGTATAAACATTATATATATATATATATATATATATATATATATATATATATATATATATATATATAAATATATATATATATATATATATATATACATAATATATATATATATATATATATATATATATATATATATATATATATATATATATATATCTATAGTATACATATATATATATATATATATATATATGGCTATATGTGTGTGCTTTTGCTTCGATGTTCGCCGAATTTTCAGCAATATTTCTGTTCTCCACTTTATACCAAAACTAGTACAAAGATTCATTCAATTGTGTGATAAAGCTCGCAATAAAAAATCCAAAGTCAAACAATTTGAAAAGTTGAACGATAAAAAAGCACTTTAGGGTCAGGTCAGAACATAAAAATGACGGCTAGGCAAAGTTCAAATTCGAAAATCTCTCAAAGCTACAATTCATATTGGATTATTATGAAATCTAAAATCAATGTAGACTTTGATGAGATCATGGATTAAATGTACCAGAGTTAAATTCGATTCCTATGAACGCTGCAGATTTTAGCTGTAGTGGTTTTTGCAGTGCAGTAAAAAATTATATTTTAATATACGAAAACATGATACAATGTTTTCAAGAAACTGAGTTTTGAATGGTTTGAAATGAAAAAATTTGCCACTAAAAAGGGTGAAATAAAAAACTTTTAGAAAAAAAAAGAAAACCGACTTCGGAATGCCCTAAAAAGGATGAAATAAATTTTATGGAAGCGGTGCCAAATCAAGTTCCCCATTTCAACATAGATACTTCCAACATCTGCACCATCACAAAAGAATGGGGAAAAAAATGATATGGCACCGTTTCCATAAAATTTATTTCATCCTTTTTAGGGCATTCCGAAGTCGGTTTTCTTTTTTTTCTAAAAGTTTTTTTGGTAAGTTGATTCTCTTCCATTCTTTCTACATGGCCCACTCATTGCAATTTACTTAACTTTACGCAAGAGGAAATAAGCGGATCATCAAAAAGTTTATACAACTCATAATTGTAACGTAGTCTTCACTATGTTTCTTATTTCACTGGACCGTAGACTTTCCGGAACACTTCGCGTTCAAATATGACCACTGCCTTTTTGGATTTGCTTGTCAGGGTCCGTGTTTCACTTCCATATAACAGTACAGGTTTGACTAGCGATTTGTAAAAACTGAGCTTATTTTGCCTATGCATAACTCTGAACCTTAGAAAAGGCTTCGTTTGTGGTTTATACTCTCCTATAACACTTTCATAGTATGGCTTTAATCTTCTTTCTATGATTTTGGATAACACTTTATATAACACTTTATATGAATAAAGCAGTGCCGCTATAATTTTCAAACTTTAACTTGTCCGCCTTTTTGTGTACAGGACAATTTGTACTTTTTCCTCAGTCCTCTGACCATATTCTGGATATTCTGCATATTAATCGCTGGAAAAGGACGCCCGCTCTGGAGCAGTTCCGCTAGTATAACATCTATATCACGAGCTTTATATTTTCTCAAGTCACACACTGCTCTCTGTATCTTGTCTATGTTTGGAGATGAAACTGGGACCACTTGCTCTACTTCTGGAATATTCACATCTGCAAATATTGCAGCCATCTGTTTTTTATATCAACTGGGTAATCTATTATTGATCGCTGTGTACTTTTCAAAAGACTTGTTTATGTATTTAAGCCGTCTCTTGTTTGTTTAATAGTGGTGTAGTCCGATTTGACTGACATGTTTTCGTCTATCTGTTAGATCTTAGTGTTAATGCTCAGCCATTTATTCTTTTGTCTGACTTGGTCTCTGGATGTATTTTTTGTACGCCTGATTCCTTTTTTCAACAACTTCCTTGCATTCTTCATCGTAAAAGTTATTTCTAGTTTTCTTTCCTGGATATCCCAAGACCTCTTCGGTTGCTTCTGTTGCCGTATCTCTTACTGTCTTTCGCATGGTTTTCATGTCAATTTCTTTGTCCCACCTGTGGTTTCCTACCGCTGACATGAATGTAGATTGTATTGCTGTTTGGCCTGTGTTTTTGGTACAATAGGGTACCTAATCTTCCTTATTTACAGCTCTTGGAGATGCAGCATTGGAGCTCGGCCCTTATAAGTAGTGGTGTAAATCATAGATAGCGCTGCAGAACGAATGCATGCCGAGAATACTTGTAACTGCTCATTTTTGTATGAGAACATGGTCGATCTGGTTGAATATGCGACCGTCTTGGTATACCCTTGTTCTCTTGTGAATATTTGGAGCTTATTATGACGCCTCTGCTAGCAGCAAAGTCTATCCGGGATTGTTATTGCTGGTCTACACATGAAAGCTGTATCCTTTGGTTGGTCCAGTATGTGGCATTTCTTGGCCAATTTTTGCATAGAAATCACCCAAAACAATTTTGACGTCCTTTTAGGGCAACATATCAACAACGCAGTCCATTGTACTGTAAAATTTGTGCAGTTGAAACTTAGTGACATAACTAGCTAGCAATATTGACAGTAGCATTTCAACCCTGAAGGGCTGCAGAAACTACCACCTGAGCTGGCTTTTTACAACTCCTAGGAACTACGGAGATATGATTTCACCTGTCTGTCTGGCTTTAGTGGGAGTGTTAGTGAAGAACTTCACTCCATAAGGAATATCTTTCATACCACTAGACGATGGCTCCCAAAGCTGTAGTATTACGCATACAAGTAGTAATACTATTAACTCATCTTCTGAATGTCGTTTTGGTATGACTCAGTATAGTTTGTGTGCAACTTTCAATCATAAATAAAACATTTTTTTATTTTTTAGTAAATTGTACGAGGCCTCAGAACCAAGCTTGATGAGCTCTTAGTTTCCTTTTATCTTAGCTATAATTCGGTCGCTTGTCTTACGGAAACACAAGATATTTAGTTCAACCATGAAATATCTTGAGTTCTGAAATTTTTGGTAACCACAACATCTACCGATTAGATCGCAATCCCTAATGATAGTTTGGTTTTGTTGCAGTAACAAAACTTTACCTTGTTCTCTTCTCTTTGATTTCTATTTTTTTAATATTCTGGAATCTGTCCTGGTCAAAACTTTTCTTTTTCAGAATTAATTTTTACTAGTCTCATTTATCTGCATTCCTTGTAATACACTTTTATTTGCTGATGAGGAATTCTTTGATGATTTATCTTCTTAAGTGCCATACTCACTCGAAAATTTGTCTTGCAGTGCTTTTTATCTTCTCTGTATTAAATGGTAGACCTCATCCACTCCAATTTTTCTCTCTTCCTATCCCTTTTTTTCTCATGTCTAAAATCTAGAAAGTTGATCTTGCTTTTTCAAATAGACTGCTTTATCCTTTACTCGTGCTTTACATCCTTATGTCGCTTTTCACCAACATAATCCAACACCTTAGCGTATCTCAAACTCCAAAGTTAACTTTTTCAAAGCAAAGTATGATGTAGTCAATAACTTTGTTTATTTGATATCCGCAGGCCAATCCTCTTTTTTCTTTAAAAGCCGTCGGGCCTTGCTTAATTGTGTGAGCAGACGCGTTTCGACTACTTTGAGTCATCTTCAGTGTCTAAAGGATGTGTTGAAGGGAGCGACTTTATATAGTCGTAGGATGGGTAGTTAGCGAATAGGTAATTAGCGGATGGGTAATTAGCGGATGGGTAATTAGCGGATGGGTAATTAGTGGATGGGTAATGAGGTCAGGAAGTAACTTACTCAATTATGCCACGTAGGGGGATATTATGTTTTTGTTTTTTTGCTTGTTGGCTGTCCGTTTGTTCTGTTTCATCTCGTTTCCGTTTTCGTCTAAGAGTGTGGTCTAGGACTGAGAAAATTGCGTCGGAATTGGTAACAAGTTGTTCGTTGATAATGTCACCGTCTGTCTTTCTATGTTTATAAATTTCAAGCCTTTCTAGGATGTCAAGTCTTGGTCCTTTGTTTTGTTTGTGTAGCAATTTCATAGAGTTTGTCATAGCATCAGGCTCATGTGCGTGGTTTTGAAGGTGCGTCGCATAATTGGAGTCTGCCTTGTTGTATAAGAAAGATCGTAGGTGCTCTTTGTATCTTGTCGTTAGTTTTCGTGTTGTCCTTCCTATATATACCATGTCGCAGTCCTTGCATGTCAGTTTGTATATGCCGCTGCCTTCGTATATCGATGTGTCATTCAGTTTTGGCTTCAGTTTGTTTCCAATGTTGTTGTTCGTTTTGAATGCAGTTTGCAATTTGTATTTCCTAAGGAAGTTTGATAGTTTGTATGTCTCTTTGCCTACGTATGTTAACGATACCCACTGTTGGTCGTTCTTATGAGTTTCCGTCGGTTGGCGTTCCTGTTTTTGTTTGTACTGTGTGATACCATACATGAAACATCTGACCACCCCGCACAACATAAGCTAGCAGCGTACAAATCAATGGTGCAGAGGCTTCACTCCATCCCCATGACTCCTACTAACTACTCCAACGAACTAAACAACATTTACAGAATAGCTAATAATAACGGATACAAACAATGCGACATTGACAAACTAGTCACACAGTACAAACAAAAACAGGAACGCCAACCGACGGAAACTCATAAGAACGACCAACAGTGGGTATCGTTAACATACGTAGGCAAAGAGACATACAAACTATCAAACTTCCTTAGGAAATACAAATTGCAAACTGCATTCAAAACGAACAACAACATTGGAAACAAACTGAAGCCAAAACTGAATGACACATCGATATACGAAGGCAGCGGCATATACAAACTGACATGCAAGGACTGCGACATGGTATATATAGGAAGGACAACACGAAAACTAACGACAAGATACAAAGAGCACCTACGATCTTTCTTATACAACAAGGCAGACTCCAATTATGCGACGCACCTTCAAAACCACGCACATGAGCCTGATGCTATGACAAACTCTATGAAATTGCTACACAAACAAAACAAAGGACCAAGACTTGACATCCTAGAAAGGCTTGAAATTTATAAACATAGAAAGACAGACGGTGACATTATCAACGAACAACTTGTTACCAATTCCGACGCAATTTTCTCAGTCCTAGACCACACTCTTAGACGAAAACGGAAACGAGATGAAACAGAACAAACGGACAGCGAACAAGCAAAAAAACAAAAACGTAATATCCCCCTACGTGGCATAATTGAGTAAGTTACTTCCTGACCTCATTACCCATCCACTAATTACCCATCCGCTAATTACCCATCCGCTAATTACCCATCCGCTAATTACCTATTCGCTAATTACCCATCCTACGACTATATAAAGTCGCTCCCTTCAACACATCCTTTAGACACTGAAGATGACTCAAAGTAGTCGAAACGCGTCTGCTCACACAACTAAGCAAGGCCCGACGGCTTTTAAAGAAAAAACAAAGTATGATGGCTTAAACACAGACCTTACCTTTATTCTCTTAATTGGCCAGAGTTTTTGATTATCTAAACATTACAGATAATTCACCGAAATTGTATGAATACATCAATCATCTAATAAACCGCTTTACTTCACTGCAATCTTCTCGATAAGTGAAACAGAAACTCTGGCTTACTAGCAAGCTCCTCCTTGAACTTGAGAACGTTTCAACCACTTGCATAGGTGAAGACAGCGAAGAGGTTATCTCCACCCGGAAGTGAAATTTTGATAACAAACACTTCAAGAAATGCAAAGTTTTTGAATTTGAATTTTTCAATACTTTGGAAACAGTTGGGAGTTCTAACCAATATTCGGGTGCCACCAAATCCATCACCGTTTACCCTAGCATTTCATATCTTTGAATGTCATGGATTGCCATGAATTGAGGTGGGTTTCAGTAAGCAGCATGATGTCAGGCTGTTGCCTAACAATATATTCATGGAGATAGTTACGTTGATGGAGGCTCACAATGGAGTTGACGTTGACCGAGAAGAGACGAAGCCTATGTGACTGGATGACAAGTTATTTTGAAGCATTTGAAAGATTTTAACGCTGAAAAACAAAGCTAATTTTTAAATTCTGTTTATGGATTCCTTTCAATAAAGAATTAAGTTACTGGTTAATTTTAAGAAGCAACTCATTATTGCTGCTAAGATTTTTTACATTATTTACAGCATTACCTGCTGGGCTCCTAGTGGCGAGTGCAAATGATACTGCGGGCTAGACACAGCTGGAAAGTATTACACTGCGGGGAGCTTTGTTTCTTTCGGAAGAAATTTAACTTTTGCATCTTGATATCGGGAGCACCCTCGATATGATGCTGGATGACCAAATGCACCACAGTTAATGCAGTATAGTCTTTCTTTGGGCTCCATCCGAGCCAATTTGCACTCACCGGGGAAATGGACATCTTTGCATTTTACCCACCGACAGTACATGGTGCAGTTGGCAGCCGAATGATCAAATCTTTGACACAAGTTACACTGGTTGAATCCTCTTACCTGGAGGCGTTCCAATCTCACCACTCTGAAATTCAGTACTTTTTTGTTAAAGGGCACTTGTATTGGTTTTTTTTTTTTGAAATTTATGCGCAGATAAACAGGTAAGTTCAGCCTTTTAATGGTTGACCTTCTTGTTCCAAAGATTTTGACAAAATAAATTCATTCTCTGTTGCAACTTCCTTAAGCACCTGAAAAAGATCAACCGTATCCTCTAAGCAGTCCCCACCCTTCAACAAACAGGTCTGATTTTCCATTTTTTAGGTATAGGTGAAGTTGTTTCGAAACCTGCAGATAGGCCTCGGAATAGATTGGACTCACGGCAAGGACCTCGCAAACGAAAAAAAGGACTATAGCATTTGATCCTGGAATGTCAGATCACTCAATTACCCTGGCCCTGTCAAGGACCTTTTACAACAGGCCAGTCAATATCAATTAAAAATACTAGCAGTCCAGAAAACGGATTGGACTGGAAACGACATTCAAGACATAAGATTGCACACAATATTTAAAAGTGGGAAGTCTACTGGAAAACGAAAATTCGGAGTGGCCTTCATTGTCGATAGGAGTTCAAATCGCACGTTATCGATTTTAAGGCAGTCAATGAAAGGTTGTGTCCGTATAAAAGCTAAATTCTTCAAAATCTGGCTAATTAATGTTCACGTCTCGACGAAAGAAAAGGACGGAGAAACGAGGGAATTATTTTACAATCACCTCAAAAGACTGGTCGACTCATTACCCACAAACGACACAAAAATTATTCTTAGTGATTTCAACGCTAAGGTTGGCAATGAGCTATCCAATCGGGGAACGACTGGAGGATATAACCTCCACGATGAAACTAATGACAACGGCCAGCGTCTTATTGACTTTTCATGTAGCAGAAATCTAGTCATGCGTTTGACTTGCTTCCCACACCAACGCATTCATAAAATGACCTGGGTATCACCGGATGGCGCCACACAAAACCAGATCGATCATGTTCTGATCCAACAACGTTGGGCCTCGAGCATACTTGACGTCCGTACATACCAAAGAGCCAATTGTAACTCAGATCATTACTTGATCAAATTAACCTATCGATGTCGTATGTCAAAGGCATATTCAGCGAAGACCAGCCTGCTACAAAAATTTGACATCGAAAGGCTCCAAACGGCGTCTGTGGCCGAAAATTTTACGGAGACCCTCGACAACCAGCTGACTCCCATCATATCATACGTATCGTTAAAAACGAGCAACGAGCTCTGGATGGAAGTGAAAGCGGCTATCAGGACCGTGGCAGAACACATAATCGGACTCCAAGCCCCGCACAAGAGGAATGATTGGTTTGATGATGAGTGCCAGAATGCGTTAGATAAAAAGAATCAGGCGTACAAAGAATACGTAGGTAGGAGACCCAGGATGAAGAGAGAACACTGTGAAAATCTCAGAAGAGTAGCGAATAAGATAATCAGTATTAAGAAAAGAAAATACAATGACGACCAATTGAGAAGTATAGATATAAGTTTAGCGAACAACAGCACCAGACAAGCATACAAAGTAGTGAAAAGCCTGAAACGTGGTTATCAGCCCAAAACCACGCTCTATCGTGATGACATCGGCAATATCATCGCTGATGAAACCAAGATTAAGGAAAGATGGGCATCATATTTCAAGAACCTCCTTAATGCTCCGCACAGCTCCAGAACATCGGAGCCTATAGATGTCTGCGGAGAGCATCCATTGGCCCCACCAATTCTGGATGAAGTTTGTTCCATCAGCCCAACAGAATAATTAAGCGCCTTGCATTGATGAGATTCCAGTGGAGCTCATCAAATGTGGTGGCAGTTGTGTTTATCAAGCTATTCATAAAAACATCCAGTACATTTGGCAACAAGAATATATGCCAAAAGAGTGGAGCCAATCAATTATATTCCCCATCCACAAAAAAGGTGACAAGCTACTATGCGAAAATTATAGAAGCATATCACTCCTTTGTACGGCGTACAAAATATTTTCTAAAATCTTAAAAAATAAAATCGGATCATACGCCAACAGTATTATTGGGGAGTATCAAGGTGGTTTCAGATAAGGTAGATCGACGATAGACTCATTGTTGACAGTCAAGCAGATACCTGAAACATGCTGGGAGTTCAACGTAGACGTACACTAAATTTTCATTGACTTCAAGCAAGCATACGCCAGTATTAATCATAACGTACTGTACCAAATGATGCTTGGTTTTGGCATCCCAGCCAAATTAGTCCGTCTTACCAAAATTACAATGACGTCGACAACCTCCCAAGTCCGCATCAATAACCAACTCACCGTTGCCTTTGGACTGAAGCAGGGAGATGGGCTGGCCCCATTGCTATTCAATTTGGCTCTGGGGTACGCCATACGGAAGCTACCTGTCGATACACGAGGTACATTACTATACAAGTCGAGCCAAGTAGTGGGCAATGCGGACGACATCAACATTTTGTCACGATCATTAACAACTGCCAAAGAACTCTTCCTGAAACTCGACAGCAAAGCAAAAATAGTAGGGCTACAAATCAACGAAAATAAAACAAAGCTCATAACGCAGTCGAGGAAAAATACCTCAAATACACAAAACATCACACTTGGTGAATACAGTATCGAGAACGTTAGCGAATTTGTGAATTTAGGTGCCAAAATAACGAAAACGGGCAATGAAAGAAACGAAATACGCCGAAGAATACAACCCGCAAATAAAATATTCTATTCAGTATTGACAATCTTGAAAACCAGCTGTATACACAGGAAAACAAAGCTCTAAGTATACAAATCTGTGATAAGATCTGTGTTATGCTATGGGTGTGAAACATGGACCCTAGCTCAAGCATCCGCAAATATATTGGACGCCTTTGAGCGACAGGTCCTGAGGCGAATAGTCGGGGCGAAGCTAGACGGGGACCAATGGCGAATTAAGCTGTATGAAATTTTCGACGAACCGGAGGTCTCAAGGATTGTAAAACTGCGGAAGCTGCAATGGGCTGGACACATGAATCGTATGGACGAACAACGGATACCCAAGAAGGTATTCGTAGGGAGAACTGAAGGCCGGCGGTCAGTGGGGAAGCCGAAGACACGCTGGTCTGACTCGGTCGATGAAGACAGTTCATCACTGCTCGGATTTCGGCATTGGAAGACGCGGTCAACGAAATGAGACATTTGGAGGCGCTGTTTGCCGGAAGCGAAGGCCCAAAAGGGGCTGTAGTGCTAAGAAGAAGAAGAAGAAGTATGGAACCTCCCCAAAATTCAGCGCATCTTTGGCTGACTTGAAATCAATTAGTGATTTTGTTTTGCTAGTTAATTTCTCTGCATTAACTCTTTCGATTACGAGATCACTTAATTTGTTTTCAGCTACCAATAGCCAAAACATGTCTTTTCCGCATTGTCCAAATACATTGATCTGCGGAATTTTTCCAGCCTTCTTGGTGGCTTTTTCAGAAGAACCAGCAAAACTGAGAGTTGGTTTATTCTCCTTATTTTTGAAATACTGAATAAAGTTTATATCATTATCCTTATTAGAGTTGCCTTCGATACTTTCTTCAAATTCCATATCTTTGGTTGGTCTGTCCAATGCTGCAAAATAGTTTTGACTCTCGTTGGTGCCACCAACACTTAGCGTTTCTTCCGAAATTGCTTGCTTTACACTTTTTTTGCTTAGGTTTCCTGTTGCCTTTGATTTTGTGGCTGCGACTTCTGAGGCTTCAGCCGATTCTTGAATAGATCTTTAAGGGACTGTATATATAGCCCTAGCTCATAATTTTCTTTTTGTAGTTTGATAATTTGTCCATTATACGCTATGATTTTAGTTTGCATCCACCATCTGCGTAGTTTTCTTCATCATTTTTTCTTTTTTGATCATCGCCAGTTTTGTATTCGTCGTTTCCCCAGGTTGTCCCAACGGTGGGAAACCGTCGGGCTTCTCCATATCAGCGGGCTTGAAGTTTTCTTGGGTTCTTTGCATTCTTTGCTAATTGAAGTAAAATAATATTCGATAGAAATTTCCTGAGTCGATTGCTTCGATAATATAAGCTTTTTCCGATAAAAATTAACTTCGAGGTGACGTTTTTAAAAATTAATTTAATTTTTGAAAACTTTTGGTCAAGAGCGATTTAAAATACTTTCGGTTGACTGCAATATATTGCACCATTTCTCCACAGGCCAGTTAACGTGCCCTTTCTCAAGTTTTAAACGCGCCTCTGTATGTTTCTTTGTTAGCTGCGACACTTTGGGTGGGCTTCGTGGATATAATTTCTTTTCTAATAGACGTCTGCGTATTGTGACATCTCTCACACCAACCCCTAGGCCCTCTGTTATTTCTCCTAAAGATACTTTAGAGTAATATTTGCTGCGTTATTATACGCCGATCATCCTATTTGGGAGATTTTAGGTTGTGTCCACGCACTTCTGTAAAGCATTTTCTATCATTTGAACAGAACGAGCATCAATTGTGCGGAGATTTTTAATGATTCTTCTCTTCTTTGCTCCAATGCTTTCATTCCTACTTATTTCAACAAAAAAAGTGAGGTCAAATCCGTTAGAAAAACATGATACGTTTTTGTATAATTACTTTTTTGCTAAATATTCTGTGCACCTAGTTTTTGAACTACTGTAGTGATAGCAGGCTAGATTAAAATGTCCATTAAGGACATTTTAATCTAGCCTACTAGGATGTTGGGATCCGCTGAGATTGGCTTGTCTGGGGACACGTGAATGGGCTGGCACACGTGGAATGGGCAACGTTGCGGTGTTGTGGGACGGGTTCTTTCCCCCCAGCCCAATGACCCACTACAAAAAGAATTTGGCAGTCATGAATTCCGGGGTCAAAAAAACGTCGACCGAAGTCGAAAAGGAGATAACCAACTAAAGGTCAGAAATTGCTGATGCAAAGAACAAACTAGACCTGGGGAAGACAGACGGACTAAAGAGGACTTCGTCGTTCCCTTTTTTTTTGTTTTTTTAAATACCTCCATTCCCTACCACTCTCTCCATCACTCTTTCTTCGTCGCACAACGCTCGTGTGATCTGCATTCACATTACGTCGCTTGGTCCTTTGTGCCACCCAGACAATGTTTAACACATCGGTATAAGGGGGCACACAATATAATGTGAACTAGTCCTTTTCATGAACATCTAGTCCAAAAAAATCATGATCAGCTCTCAGAGATAAAAAAATTCAATATAATAGGACGCATTCAAAAAAAAAAGTATTGAGTAACTGTCACTTCAGTATCTCGCCGATAGGGTCAAAAAAGAACGCCCTAAGATACTGGGCTCATAAAAGCAGGATTACAGGTCCACGGTTCAATCAGTGGTCATTAAATGCTCCCTTAGTCTTTTCTTAAATACGATAAGTGAGTTTGCTTCCTTAACAATCTCTGGTAGATTGTTATATATACGCAGAGCATCATTCGTTGCATCGTTCTTTAGACGATCCGTTCTGGCAAGGGGTATTACGAATTGATCTGCATTCCTCGCATTATATGGGTTGATCTGTGATACCTTAATTAATGGCGCTCGTTCCGATCCATTAGTTTTTAAATTTCTGTAGATAAACTTCGCTTTCTCCATAATAATAATTTGACTAAAGGTTAATGATTTAGCCAATTGGTAAACCAAACTAGTTTGAGTAAGCATTGGCAGCTTCAGAATGTTTTTATACGCTTTGGTCAGCAGCCTGGATATACTGTTTAAATGTTGCTTTGCTGATTGACTCCAAATAAGTACTCCATAATGCAATTTCGCCAGGGCAAACGCATTTAGAACAAGTTTCTTGATGTGCATTGGAAAATCCTCATATCTTCTTAACAATCCTATTATTGGGGCTAATTGCCTCCTTAAGCTATTTGTGTGTGGTAACCAGGTCATACGATGGTCTATGATAAGACCAAGCTATTTCATTTCTAGCACCCTTTGCAATTTTTCGCCATTAATATTTAGGTCGACTTCTATGTCTCCTTTGTTCTTTTGCTTGAAAACAATATATTTTGTCTTTGATGTGTTCAATACTAGTTTGTTTCCAATTAACCACTGGTGGAATTTCCCTAGATCCTCGTTGATAGTGTTCTCAATGGCAGTTTTGTCTCGTCCTGAATAAAGTAGAACTGTGTCATCAGCATATAATGTGTGATATCCCGTCAGCCCACATGTATTTAGATTATTTGTGTATAGCAGGAACAAAGTTGGACCCAGTATTGAACCTTGGGGAATTCCTGTTTCCGTAGGTGCATGATCGCTCAGGACATTGTTGATTAAAGTTCTCTACGATCTTGCCTCCAAGTAACTCTTAAACAACTGCTTAGGTTTTCCCTGAATACCGTACGATTCAAGTTTACGAAGCAAGAGGTCATGATCAAGTGGAAAACTCATAAAAACATAATTTGCATGAACTTTCCCATCAAATGAGAAATATTGACATGGCCAATTTATGTTGTAGAATTATGTGATGGAATCACATAACTGTATACTATAAATTGCACGCAAGCGGAAGGCCACTCTACCCGGCAAGGGCCCCTGTTCACATAGAAATGGAGGAGCGCGCCCGATGGCTAGCTCATGTTAGTGGAAGAGCCTGCCATCGATGCGGGTCCTATACCTGGTCAGGTCGAACAAAATGGAAAGACCGAAAGATTACGGTTTAACAATTCATGGTTTATTAAAAATAGATCGCGTACTCTATCAGAATATATAATAATAACATTTCATTCTATTGTACTACTTTTTTAACCGATGACAAACAATTGTACATAAGGTGTTTTCAAACAAAACTTGAGCTGGAATTTCTCAAAAAAAAATTATTTTTTTCCTACAAATTGCAATTGGTTGAATTATTCGTCTCACTTAGGTTGCTTGAATTTTAATTCCAACACAACGAATTTTTATGCTTTTAGGCAACCTATAATAAAAGCTTACATGCTTAGTAGTATACAAGGGAAGTGAAAGGAAAGAAGATATTGCATCTTGGCTTCAAAACTTATGCGTTGATTAATTGCTTTTGACCTTATGACAAATTAAATTGCTTCCATGGGCAAATGAAGAATACTATAAGTTCAATCTATAAAGAACGGCCCAAAATATTTTAAAATGTGATCAAACAAAACAAGGAGCGTTAATTTACGTAAGCTTGCGTACATGAGCAAATGTAGATGCTATTTTTAATTAATTTATCTGTCTAATGCATGCAATGCTTTTGAAGTGACATGATTAAATAGTATTTCTTTGAAATATTTTAGTCAATTGCTTAATACTTTAACTTTTGCTTGCTCCCGCTAATTAAGCTATAACTACTTTTTATGTGAACAAAATCTGCAAAATTCTCGAGATTAATACTCTACTTTCTAGTAGTCTACTTGTGGTTATAAATTTTTCACGGCAAGTAACCAGACGTGTTATCGCCTATCGGTAGCATAACTCCGTTATCACCACGTCACTTGTTAAAGATGCTACGAACTAACAACACGCTTCACACATGACACAGCGGACCCTTCCATGTCTTCCCGATCAAGCGCAAGTATTCTTCCAACGCCAAAAAGTTGCAATATGTACATACCTGGACATCGCTGCATAACGATACTACGTCCAAATATGAGAAAATTCGCAACAAAATCTCTTTCGGCAATTGTTTAATAGGCTAGTCTTTAACGTCTGGAGAAGGTAATGTCTGGTACTCTGCCTCCAATAAGATGATGCGTTTTTTTAGCCCCTTTCTAACTCTGGCGATTTTTCGTCTTCATATGAAGTTCTTCAGCATAATCCAACACAAGGTTCATATCCTCGTCAAATCCAACAATGTGTACTATGCAATTCTCGCATAAAGCCAGACTTGTACGCGCGAACGATTATGTCACTACGACAGTGTTACAAGATTCCACCATCGCCGTCTAGTGGCAACCTCCCGCTATATTTGGATTAAATTCTGAACATGAAGGCGAAAGGTTTTCGAAAGGAAAACGTTCAAATTGGTTGCAAATTTTAATTTGAAATAAGGAAATCGCGGATGAGTAGTCAAGCCGTTTGCGTCACTTGCGAGATATTTAATTTGAAACAATCAACTAATTTGCGAAAACAATCACGAAAGACCCGACAAGAAAAGAAAAACCTCAAATCGGTCAAATGATCGCTTATAACCTCTCCCGCGTGTTTTCGTTTGCTCGTTCTCAAGTCGACCCCTCGATCCGTTCCAAACTTGTCTTTCTTTCGTGTAGGAACCGGCAAATCACATGTTAGCTTGCCCTCGGTAATGTAATACACCGTTGGGTGCACTAGATCAGTGTTCCCATATTCAAAATTTTTATTGGCACATTTAAAAATTTTTTAGGAATAATTAACTGAATTAAAGAAAAACAAGAAAAAAATCAAAATAGTAATAAAATTTAAATCTCATGAAGAATATAATTAAAGGAAAACCTTTAAATTTAACATAGAGGATAATTGATATAAAGTTACATTTAATAAAAGTAAGAAAGAAAACTATTTTACAAATTACGATTATGAATGGAAATAATTAATTATTTTTCTAAGTCTGCCATTAAAAGAAGGTTTTCGAGCAGTTTGCTTTTGTGACTGCTCGATTATTACACTACATATACACAGGTTTCTTACAAAAATAAGAATACGACTTAAAATAAAAGAGAAAGCCCAAACTAATGTATAGCATATTATTTTAAGAATCCTGTTGGAAGCTCCGTCAACAAAATCCAAAATTATCAAGCGGTTATAAGCAAAAATATGACGATTAAAAATATTTTGCAACAACACTCCTATTATTTTGAACACAGATGTAAGTGTTACTTCGCTAGGTGTCAAATACTATAATAGCATTGCGTTTTAAAATCTGGTACTTTTGTTTTATTCAAATTTTAATGCTTATGACTTTACCCTAGACTTTCAAGAAAAATACTATTTTTCCTAGTCTTTGGTATGATCCCTCAAAAATAAAGTAAGCAACACTGATCCAGTGTCAGCCGATGTGAGCGAATTTTTATAACTATTATCAATTGATGATAGAAGCGAATTTAAATGATTTTTTCCAAACTTGTATGCTGGTAATTTTTAATAGTCAAATAATATAGAAACATTTTATGTTCTAATTCTTTTACGGCTCAACAAATTCATAAAATTATATCTGAGCTTCCCCATGATAAATGGAATCAAACTCTTCATTAACACCAAATCGAATGAATCTAAACTCAATTATTCTTCATGGTCATCAGCAATCATCGCCGCCAAGGCACATCGCTACCAACCATATCTCTGCATGATCAATTTGTTGTTTCTCAGTCTCCCTGAATCTTTATTTCATCAATTCAATATCGATTATTGTGTCCGTTAATCAAATTCAATCAGTTCATTAACACATTTTTACATTCCAATCTGAAAATTTCGAAACTCAATCTTTAACAAATTCTCTTCAATTCATTCAATTAATGGTCAAACCATGACGACGAATAGTAGTTTTTTATGATTCGTCTCTAATTTTATTATTATCAAACATTTTCTATTTGTCGATTCATATTACACAACAGTCTAACGTTCAACAATTTCAGATTAAAAGATATAAATTCATGAGGAAGCTCTAAAAATACAGGAAAGAAAAAAAATTAAAAACCCTTTAAAAATGAGATTCAATCGTGAAGCTGTTGATGCTCATTTGCGTTGAATTTAAAGCAAAAAAGAAAAAAAAACGTCGAATTTGTTCAAACAGTTTTATATGCATAATAAAACGATTTATTAAAAATGTAACTTTGGAAAGCTTAAACGAATGTTTACCTAAAACTACGGGAAAGTTGATTTGAATTAAAGATGCACAGTAAATGTGGATTTGAAATAGATGAATAGATCCATAATGACGGCATGAGATGATCCGAAATGTAAAAGTAAAACAAAACATAACAAAAACTAAAGCGCTCATCTCATGAATAAATAATTTTAGTAGTCATTAGAAATTTAAGAGGTTGACAACGAGTATCTTTTCTTTGCCCGGCGGCAGATTAAATATTTGTTAATGAAGATTCGCTTGGATGGGAACAAGTTTGAATGATTTGCAGCTGGCAAATGTTGAATTTATTATTTTATCTAAAATCAACCGAGGATGAAGTCAAATCTCTGCATAAATTCAAATATTTTCAAGATGGATCTCAAAATTCTCACCTCTCAATTTACATACGTTTATTTTAATTACTATTTTGCCTTATATTGAAAAACGATCCTCAATGAACTCGACTAAGCCTATTTAGTCTATTCAAATTTAAGTCTTGTATTAAATCTCCATAAATGTAAATTTCGCTAAACTTGACCAAGCTTGATTTGAGTTTATTATCAAAACATGGTTATAATTTGTGCTGACCATGACAAACGTTATTTCATATATTCCGTCATTAGTATCCAAACGGCTGCTATTTTATTTACAAAATTTGTATTGATGAGCTCGTCCAATGTATTTATATTATTTATTCAACATTATTTCTTTTTCTCATGTCACTCTCGTAGCAATCTTAATAATTATGCCTATCGCAATTAAGTTGGCATTTTTTCTGTCTTTCAAGTATCTATGAATCGACAGATTCGCTTGTGTATCTTTTAGGGATTCATCTTTCATACAATGCGGTTAAGTTATAATTTTAGTTTCTTTCATTCCTGATGTCATTTACATATGTTGTTCATACGTAAATGGTGGATGCACGCGAATAGCTAAAGCGGCGACTGACATTAAACATCCGGCTGTTGAGTTTTCAATCTACGACGGAATTTTTTGAAATGATATTTTCTTAAGACTACTTAAACCACTTCTATTTCATATGCAAAATTTCTTTGTTGATAAGGTCATTATTTTTTCAAGATGACTTTAGAAATGTATGTTTGCATTGTGTATTGAAATGGTGATTTAGTTGCCAACAATAAAAGAGTGTTTTATTTTAGATTCTGCCATTGTAATTGGAATTTGAAGTGTTGATTGACTGGAAGCGGTTCATGTTATTTGATCTGTTAATAAATAACGAGAAGCAGAAACTCAACACGTAAGGAAATATTTGCAGTGAAAGTAGTGTGAATTGATCGATTTTACAAATTTAGTTTAATTATTTAAACTTCTCTAAAAGCTAGCATAACTAACTACTTTTATGACGTATAATCAAGAAAAAAGTTAACCCAGGTGAACACCCCTAAAAGGATAGATTGTTTTTTCA
This sequence comes from Odontomyia ornata, assembly GCA_963969285.1. Taxonomy (NCBI): domain Eukaryota; kingdom Metazoa; phylum Arthropoda; class Insecta; order Diptera; family Stratiomyidae; genus Odontomyia; species Odontomyia ornata. Next base: position 74,370,585 of record OZ017741.1, on the reverse strand, counting down.
TTAGTATAATTCGATCGAGTAATTCTTATCTCCGAAGTTATGCTCAAGAAAAACTTGCGAAAGAAACTATAGCATGAGCCTATTTAATTATTTCGTTTACTGTCGTTTTTCAATAAATAGCACTTTATATTTAAATTGTGTGTCAATTCAAAAGTTTTTGATGAAAGTCGCAACAAAGCTATAGCTACCCGTGCTACCAAATTCGGGACACGATCCCGTCAATTTAACGGCTATGGACTCTCGGCCGACAGGAGTACTCTTGAAGGCTAGGATTCGTTGGGGAATGTTCCCCTACGTACTCGAGGAAACAGAATTTGCCGTCAGGCCCCTCCTAGGATAACAGGTAATAACCCGGACTGAATCTGGACTAGCTTTGGACAACGAACTTGAATTAATGCTTTACATGTCAGCGCCGATGTGATACTCACGCGTGAACGGCTCCAATCCAACTATCATATCGTCTCCATCCTGGCTAAGCCTTGGCATGCCTCGAAGCACGTTTGAAGTTCGCAACATTGAGTTGGTTGTATAGGCTTGGCTGCGATGGACTCCCGAAAAACGCTGGTCTGGCTGTGAGTACTTGTCCCAATAAGGGTTTGTGCCAACCCTCGCATTGTCTTCCTGCTCTACAAAGATAACCATGGGACCAAAAGGGTGACTACATGCATCAACGGAGGTAGTGGGAGACCTAATCAAACTGGACCCCACTCAACTAAAAAATATAAAAATAAATCGACAATAAAACAAAAATAGATAAAAATATCAACTACGGCGATGGAACCAACGGTTACAGCAAGATGTTAACAGCATATTGAGTACGGTACCAATGACAACGGATGCAACGACAGCAATGACGGGAAAAATGAAGAACAACCGATAGCCTTATAGAAATTCTTGCTGAGTTCGGGCGCAGCAAAAAAATTATGCGATTGCCAGAGTGTCCTAAAAAAAGAGCAGCTAATACTGCAGGATGCACTGGACGTATAAGTGGTAGAAGAAATGTAAAAAATATCGAAGACTGAAGCAAGGGTCTTAAATGTCGAAATAAAACCTTCAAACAAAACACCGAGTGACTCAATTATCTTGAGCTACTCGGACGAAGAGTGGTTCTAGCATAAAGTGTAATCGATTGTGAAATGCTTCGCTCCTGCCTGCGATACAGAACCATTCCTTTGCAAGGCGATCAGTTATGGACTTTGGAACTGAAAGGGCTCCTAGCTCGACCAGGCCATTATAGGCGCAGGCAGTTCAAGACAGGGGAAGAGTAAAAGATCGAGCTTTCTGAAGGCGTGGTAGTCTTCTCAACGCCTAATAGCAGCAAAAGATTGGGTGGTAGCACATTTTAAGGGGATCGAAAAAAACGGTGAAAGCATGGGGACAAGCCAACAAAGGTTCAGGTTTCGTTAGAGGAGGGCTTATTGGCAGCGCTATCTAAGGTAGCTAAAATATCAGCTAAAATTACTATTCCATCAATAGAAAAAATTAAGCCTCAACATTCGTAAAACATGGAATCCTTGGATGTGGCTCAGCAGACAAAGAATAGGAAGCGGTGCGAAACATTTAGACTGTATGCATATGTCTTATGAGAGATAAAGGGAGTGATAAAACCAGAAAAAATGCAAACTACCATTAAAAATATGGCCAACTCGTTTGGCTGACCTATTGGTGGAGTTTGGACAAGAAATCACTAACAAAGATACATTCCTTGACGTAGTCAAAAATCTCCATGAAGTGAAGGCAACTTTAGCCTTGCTTGAACCTAGGGCTACTCTCGAAATAAGAGATACTGACTACGTTATGGCTTCACCTGAGATACATGACGTCTTAAACCAAGCTCTTTTGGTCAAGGTGGAACAAAACTTAGGCTGACCAATCCAAATAATGAAAGCCAGCAAATGCCCATTGTTGACAACTCAGAAAAGCATGCTGAACATACTATAGAAAAGGGGAAGATTAGAATAAGTTGAGTTATTTGTAGGATAAGGTGAAGTGTAATCTCCTTCCGGTGTTTTAGTTGCCTCGCATATGGACATACTGCAAGGGGCTGTAAAGGGATAGACAGCAGCTAACTGTGCTATATTTGTGGCAAACCGGGCAAAAAAGAACGATCACACAGAAGAGACACACTGCTTCCTTTGCTAAGATTCCGACGTAAGGTCAGATGATTTGAAGTACGTACTATGTACAAAAAAATACCAAGTTTTCAAAGAAGCCTTTACAAAACCAAACCACTTCTGCAAAGAGCTGTACTCAACGAATTAATCTGCATCGGAGTACACTCGCTCAAAATCTACTCGAGCAGTTTATGAGAGATAGTCAAACTGACTTACCACTGCTCAGCGAGCAGCATCGCAAACAAAGCTCCCCAACATGGTATCCTGACTAATCTGGTACTGCCGCCATCTGCGTTTGAAAAAGCGCCCGCTTCCATGTGAAGGGCCAGGAGCAAGAAGATGGTTTTGTTTGAGTTCGATGATTGGGAATTGCACTTTTTAGTGTATACGTAATGCCAAATGAAGCTTTACCGTTTTTTCAATGCTTTGGAGCACGTTTCCTTGAGCACAATCAGTCACGTGCTCATTGGAGGCGATTTCAATCCAGGAGCAATTGAATGGGGCATGCCTCAATCAGATGCAAGAATAAATGGATCCTGGAAATGGCGGCTAGAACTGCGCTTGTTGTACTGAATATAGACTTTATCTCTAGTTTTTGTCAACGGGCTACGTCGAAACTATTCCGGACGTGACATTTGCTTTGGAGTCTCTAGTACAAAAGGTTGAAAATTAGAGAGTTCTAGAAGACTACTCTACCAGTAATCACCAGTGCATAGCACTTCAGATCCATTACGGCCCTCTTCGATGCCCATATGATTTTCCTTCCAGCCACCGATGGAAGAATGAGAAGATGGGCGTCGAAAGGTTTGCAGAAGTGCTGACGGCATGATCGCGATTTCCAGAAGTTTCATTGGGGAGTAGGGGACCGGCAGCTACGAATGTAGCGAACTCAACTTTGAGAATCATTACATCTGCCAGCAAGTCTTCTATGTCTTGCGAAAAACTCCAGTCTGGTAACCCCCCAGTGTGCTTTTAGTTTTCTGAAACAGCCGAAAAGCGAAGAGAGTCTCACAAGCTCTTACAAGAAGGTTCAAAAAGATGCAGGCACCAAATTACCAGCTTATAAGTCAGCTAGATAGACTAGCAGTAAGGTTACATAGAATAGCAGTAAAGCCAACCACTGGCAACTAGTAGACGTCATGAACAGATATACGAGTATGTGGGGCTTGAGCTATAAGTTAATCATGCCGGAGCTTGGTGTCCGAAGGCTACCCTGCTCTTGCGATCCAGAAAAGATGGATGAGATTATGCGGGCTCTTTTCTTTACTCACCTAGTCTATATTAAGGCTGCCCACTATAAAATACCAGTGTAAGCCCTCTTTTCACAAAGATAGAAGTTGCAGAAGCAATGTTACCTTTGAAGAAAAGAAAGGCTCCAGGACGAGATGGAATTTCAGCTGAAGCGCAGCAAATTGTGATGATTTTTTTCATGCAAATCCTTGTAGAACACGGGTGGCGATGGTCTGATACAAGTGTCAGTGACCTATGCAGAAGGCCAAACTCAGCTGACTAGCTTCGTTTGACAATCGCGTAAGTGTGCTAATCGACTATCTATTTGCGGGATCATATGAGGCGAGTTCTTGTCGCTCCATGAAGCAACACTACAAAATATTTATCACGCGTACTCTACTCTACATAACAAGCCAATCAATTTTTATTATCTTTGGAAATATTGTATTATGTGTCAATCAAGTTTCTCTACAGTCATTCAATTTTTTTTTGTCTCTTTAGAGTTAGCGGACATAGAGGGTTGAAACGAACGCAAACATTGTACAAAAAGCCACAGTTATTCTCCAAAGAAGGTCTTTGCGTTACAAGGAGAATGTTAAAGTGGCTGAAGTGAACCACTCATTTCTACCTAAAGGATGGAAACTTGATAGATATAGTTGACTTTAACCTTGTAAAACAATTAACTAAGCAGTTTCGATGAGGCCACCACCTTTTCTCAGCCACAGGGCTTCTTGACTGCTTAAATTTATTACAAGATGCGTCACCTATTCTGCCCTCACTTGCTGCCCAGTGTGTTCAATGCTTGCTTGCATCAAGTTTATTTCCAGCAAACTGGAATATAGTGAGGCTCATGCTGATCAGCAAAGGCAAGGGAAATCCTGAGTCATCTTCTGCATACCAACCGTTATGCATGCTAGACACAGCCCAGCTCCACTATTGACGCAATAAGAGAAGTCATAAACACGATCTAACATGGTGCACCAAAACGTATAGCACTCTTGACATTAGAAACGCTTTCAATTCTGTCCGATGGGTAGATATCATGGAAGCATTAGTATTCTATTTTCAAGTACCACAATACTTTATGCAAACCTTGCTACTCTGCAGCACGAAGAAAGTAAATCGAATCATGGCTGTTACATCAAGTAACGCTCAAAGCCCCATTATCGTTGAAGAGGCAGTCCTTTCACTAAAAGCTAGGAAGGCTCCAGGTCTAGATGGTGTTTTGGATGAGGTGATACAGCTTATGCATCACCATTGTCCTGACTTACTGCTCAGCACATTCAACGCTTGGTTGCTGATCAGCAAAGGGAAAGGGAGTTCCGGATTGCCATCTTCATACCGCCGGTTATGCTACTAGATACTGCTGAGAAAGTGCTAGAGAAACTCATCAAGGGAAGACTCACTGACGTAATTACTGCTACTGGGGACCTATCTCCTCGAAAGTACAGTTTAAGAGCAGAACATTCTAAAGGCAGAGGCATATACCCGCACTAAGTGCACTTAGAAATATGGGGCGACGCTCTCAGTAAGAAGGTAACCAAAAACGCTTGGGACAGGTACAGGGAAGAGGAGCACTAAGGATTGCATCTTTGTATCTGACAGTTTTTGATTCAGCAGTGAGAGTTATTGCAAGTGTGATACCTGTTGCCCACCTTGCTAGAGAGCTCCGTGCCATTTACCTGCGTGGAAACGAGGATACCAGGGAAAGGGCTGTCCGTGAGGAGAGACAGCGCTCACTCAACGATCGGCAGCAGCCTTAGGTGAATTTAACAAAGTGAAGATGGACTGCGCGCCTTATTCCGGATGTAAGACCGTTGCTAAATCAAAGGTATGGTAAGACTGACTTTTATCTGACCCTGCTTATGAGCGGGCATGGGTCATTTCAGTCGAACCTGCACAAGATTGGTAAGTCACAGTCCCCCAATTGTCCGTTTTGCCCAGGAAAGGAAGACAATGCTTGAAGGCACCTCACTGCGTAACAAAACGAGACCTGGCCTGAAGTAATGTGTCAAACGCTTCCAGACTGGATTCTCGAGTTGACAAGGGAGGTGTTTAGTGGGTAGTCCAGTCACATTCTTGCGAGCATGAGAGTCCCACACTTTGTACGTAAATAACATTCAGTATCGTGGAAGCACTGGTCGAGTCAAAACCAACAGTGAAATACCTGGGAGTACTGATCGACTCAAAAATAAGCTTCTCCATAAAAACGGAGTAATATACTTTTTTTGCGTGATTTATGCGGCGTCTAATCTCATTTTTTGCATCTCTTCCATCTAAGTTGGCTCCAAGATAAACGAAGCTTTCCAAACTTTCAAGGCTATAGTCTCCTATGGTCAGGTTTTGTCCGACTGTCTAGCTTCAGATTCTCGGTTCAGAAATGTCATTTTGGCACATGAGATTCAACGTGCCATGCAGGCAATCGATAAAGATTATTCCCTGCGCATAACCAAAAACGGAGGTCATTACATTTCTGGCCAAGCGTTGAACCTTTGGCCACTTTGGTTTGTGGCTTTTCAGCCACTCTATAGACTGCTTATTGGACTCAGGCGTATAGTAATGGCCCAACGATTCATTCATCGCCAAAAAACGTAGAAAAATTCTGCTCAATTACGTTGTGGCCGTTGAACCATGAACGCGCTGCTGCTTTTGGTCAACAGTCAGTAAATGTGGCCCCCATAACGTCGATAGCTTTTTTATCTTCAAAATGTGCATATTGTATCTCGCCCATTTCCTTTCGTATCCCTCAGCTAACACCCAAGTTTTCACTTTACGATCAGTCAAACGATTCGATGCATTTGGTTTACAATTTTCGCATTCATAACTTCTTTATGCCATCCAGATCAAGGTGCACCTTTGATGATTGTATTACCCATATTAAATTCTATGAGCTACCGGTGAACTGTTGTCCTCAAAGGAACAGATGCAGATTAATATTTTGCCATCTATTGCAATGATTATTCGGAACTTTGTCCTATCAAAAAAACAATGTTTGATCAGGATGCGATATTGCTTTTGCCATTTTTTACACAAACGAAAGTAGCGTCACTCTAACGACTGTAGCTTGTAAATGAATGGATGAAATTTCATATACAAACTAATGATGCATGAGTCACTCGAAATGAGTCATGTTCATTTTTCAGTATCGCCACCTATCTAAAAATCCCGCGACTTCGCAGCCCATGTAGTATCCGTATCGGATTTTATGGATATTAACTCTTTCGAAATAAGTAGAGTCAGTAGGAGAGTCCTCCTACCCGAAGAACTGTGTAACCATTCCAAAGTTGGGAACAACTTTCTGATAACATAAAGCGATGATATCATCCCCCTTACAACTAAAAAAAGTTTGAATATACCCAAAAGATCAAAAATCGCTTTAAAAACACAAAACAGCTATCATGTGGCTCCAGTTTTGTTAATTTTTCAGTATTTTGGGCCAATCAAACATATTCAAATTAGGTCCTTTTTTAATTTTCATGAAAGTCCTAAGAAAATTATAGGGTGTACGTTCGTTCGAAACATATATCTACCATCAGCAAGTGTTGTTGTGATTCTATAAAGACTTGCGGAAACAAGTAAACTTCAAAACGCCTTAAAAAAGCTCGTACATTTCCCCTTCCCCCCACGGTACCGATAAGGCAATTTTAAGACTTGTATTAAAAAGATCTCATTGAGCCCTTTCTAGTGACATCCTACACGACTACGAATAGTGAAATTTTTTTTTAAAGGTCACCTCCCTATATGGGAAGACCTCCCCTTAAAATCTTTTGAAAAAAATTTTCACCCTTGTACTTTCAAAGAAATTACCACTTGTGACCCTTCCATAAAGTTTCATAGCTGTAGCTTCTATAGTTTCGGAGAAAAAATGCTGTGACATACAGACGAACATAGGTCGTGATTTCAATATGATTTTGTGTTTTAGTGCTAAACCCTAAAAAAGATTGAATTCCGCATACAAATACCTCCACCGTGAAAATTTGAGCAATATCCTATAGCCAGATGAAACCAAAACTTATTCGTTTGGTTCTGATGGGAAAATGTACGTTATACTCGTACATCTGAAGAACGCTGAATTCGATTCAAAATACACTAAGAAAATAATTAAACATTACAATACATTGTGGAGGCAACATTATGGGATGGGGGTGCTTTTGGGGTTGATCCAATTTTTCAGATAGAGGACAAAGTGTGTGCAGTCGATTTCGTAGAAATCTTAAACACACTAATGCTTCCTTTTGCTGAAGAGGGCATGTTACTGAAGTGGGAGCATATGCAAGATAATGACTCTAAGTACTTTTTCAAACTAGTGAAAGAGTGGCTTAGTCGTAATAAAGTAGCAGATATTGAGTGTTCATGGCAATCTGCCGATCTTAATCCCTGAGAACACCTATGGGCGGTTTTAAGCGCAAGAAAGGGGACTGTAGAGCCACGAACAAGGAATAATTGTGGCCAAAGGTTCAAGCTGCATGGTGCTCCGTTCCTATTGAAACGTGTACCAAGTTGGTCCACTCCATGGGGCGAAGGTGTGCAACAGTAATAAAAAACAAAGGACAAACGACAAAAAATCAAAAGAATATAATACATTCAAACGGTAATATCATTAGTTTCTCAAAATAAAAACACATGTGAATTTTGTGTCATAATTTTTCCCAGGCTCAAGTCGACAGAAAAAACAAAATCTATTTTTTCACAGTTTTTGCTATATTTTATGCACAACTTTTACGTTGAATATTTGTAATACATATTTTGGTGCCAACATGAATTAAATGGGCCCCGAAAAAAACCATATTGAACACCGCATAAACACCGCCAATAAAGCACATTACTCCGTACTTTCCATTCGAAGTTCCAGAGTTGGGCACAAGCAAAATTAACTCCGCATTTATAAAACACTAGTCAAACCTGTGTTGTTATATAGAAGTGAAACACGGACCCTGACGAGCGAATACGAATTATTAGAGAAGCTTTATAAACTATGAAAAAGTTTTGACCTCATTCAGAAGAGCTTTAGATAAAAACCGTCTTAAAATGATTTGACATTTTAAAGAAGTAATCAAGACTTCTATCACCCTCAATTAAAAGATGACTTCATTGCTGACATGCTTACATTTATCTGTTGCATTTGAAACCAATACCCCCCCCCCCCCCGATTAAATGGTAGTAAATGCTCTCGTGGTCGGACATTGGGTTTACTGGTTAGCCAATAATGGACCATTAAACACCGAGAGATGCATATAACTGTAAATACATTTACAGCTCTGCTACTAAATCCTACTGGTATCTCCTTTGTGTGGACGTAAGACGGTGAACACGAATCTTCCCCGCCTGATAACGGAATTGAATGGAAGTTGGGTGATAGGCTATCTTCCCGTCCCTGGAAAACCTTTAAAAGGTTTCGAAACCTGTAGAAGGGCCTCGGAATGGATTGGGCTCACGGCAACAATCTCACAAACGAAAAAAGACTATGGCATTGGACCTTGAAATTTCAGATCATTCAATTACCCTGCTGTATCAACAATTTACAATTTGGGCTTTACGAGCCGATTACGGTCGACATAATCGACCTACACAGCAAACAATTTCGAATACTGTGAGAAAATTTGAAGAGACTGGATCGGTTATTGATATTGCAAGGCCTGTGCATCATCGCAACATTCGTTTTGCTGAAAATATCGCTGTTGTTGCTCAAAGTGTGGAGGAAGACCCGAATTTGTCGATTCCTCGACGTGCTCAACATTTGGGCTTGTCTTACGGCTCATTATGGCGGATTTTGCATTTGGATTTGCATCTCCATCAGTACAAAATTCAACTCACTCAAGAACTTAAGCCTCAAGACCATACACAACGCAGAATGTATGCGAATTGGGTGATTGAACAACAAGCCATTGATAACGACAACATTTTCTTTAGTGATGAGGCTCATTTTCGCTCAGTGGTTACGTAAATAAACAGAATTGCTGCATATGGGGCTCTCAAAATCCTCAAGTGATCGCAGAAAGGCCTTTGCATCCGGAAAAAGTGACCGTTTGGTGCGCATTATGGTCTGGTGGTGTTATTGGCCCGTATTTTTTGAAAACGATCAAGGAAGAGCCATTACAGTCAATTCTGACCGCTATGGACGGATGTTAACCGATTATTTTTGGAGAGAAATTGAAGATTATGATCTGGAGAGCATGGGGTTCCAGCTGGACCTATCCACAAGCCACACAACACAGGCTAATCGAGAAATTTCCAGGACGCGTAATTTCGAGATTGAGTGATGTCAATTAGCCCGCAAGATTCTGCGGCCTAACACCTTTGGATTTCTTTTAATGGAGTTATGCAAAAGATCGTGTTTACGCAAACAATCTTCAAAATCTTGAGCAATTGAAAACCAATATTCGTGAAGTTGTGGCCGAGATATTGCCGGAAATGTGCCGAAAAGTCATTGAAAATCACCTCAAAAGGATTGAGGCCTGTAAGAAGTCCTGTGGAGGACATTTGAGTGATGTTGTATTTTATGAATAATGGCAAGGCTTAGTCTTCATATTGAAAAAAAAAAATTTGTTTCCATCTGAATGTTTTATGTGTTTTCTTTAGCTTTACTTTCCCAAACATAAAATGGATAACCCTGTATTTGGAGAAATTTCAAATGGCTTTAACTTCCGTGAATATAATTGGATTTTCAGCAAACTTGCAGAATATCAGTATCTTATGTAAAACTTCTTAAATTTAAGGGTATTTAAGGGTATCCATATGATTTTATTGGGGAAAATGTAAAATTCGATGTTCATACTATTATTAACAAAGTTGAGTGAATTTTGACATTTGAGGCATTTGTTGTTGTTATGCTCATAAACACCTGCCTCCATAATTTTTTTCAGATTTTTCGGATCACAGGTGTCCAATCGCGAGGAGAGACACAAATTTTTCGTGTATTTCCCCTTCCGGTGCGCCCTGAAGCAAAAAATACCAGTTTAAACCCTGTTTTGAAAAGTTCTCATTAAGACCTTTCATTTGATATTCATTTTTTTTTTCTTGGGGGACACTCCCCTCTATGGGGAAGCCCCCCTTAAGCACCTTGTAAAAAAATTTCTGTAATGAAACTTTGAAGAGGGCATCATTTTACACCTTCACACAAAATTTATAGTTTGTAGCTTATACGGTTTGCGAGAAAAAGTGCTGTGACACACGGACGGACGGACAGACAGGCACGATTTTAGTAGGGTTTTGTAAAATTATTTTACAAAACCCTAAAAAAGATATGCAAATAGCAAGATAAAAGTAATAAAAAGTGCAAAAACAAGGAGAAAAAAATACTAAGAGTTAACATATTTTTTATAAACTAAATATGAGAAGGGGAAGGGCCCAAGCTTAAGGTCCTCATAGTTACGAGATAATCTGAGCATGGATGAGTGAAAGTACACCAAACTACTTGCGAATGGAACATCAAAGATATACGACGACCTCGTAAAACGCATAATGCGCCTCACTAGAACCTGATTGACTAGCCGAGTATCGAGGAAACCACGGTAAAGCCTGTAAAGCAAACATTCATCAAGGTAGAGTCCACGCCTTTCCAGCGAAGGAATATTGAGGATAGATAAGCGTGATTCATAAAAAATGTTATTCGGGTAAATCTCTTTCTGTTGTACAGCTTCTAGCAAGAACTTCAAACACTTCAAATGAGGCGATCAAACTGGCGACCAGTACTCAAGGATGGGACGAACTAAACTAGAATATAATTTAAGACACGATAAAGGATCAGAAAAAATATAGGAATTTCTTAAGATCAAGCCAGAAATGTGAGAGGCTTTAGAAGTAATTTCAGAAATATGAACATTGATTTAATTTAGGGTCGAAAGTGAAAACTAAGTCCCTGAAATGTGTCACCGTACTTAGGTACGAACTATTTCACGAAAATTGAAAGCTTATAGGGCAAGGGTTATTGGAAAGTGAAAGACGGATGCACTTAGAAACATTTAGTGTAAGTTGAGTATAAGAACTCCGAAATAAAATGGCATTCAAATCATCTTGAAGCAAGGCATAGTTCTCATTAGACGACACTACATTGAAAACTTTGACGTCATCTGCATAAAGAAGGCAGGAGGAGTTGATGACAACGGATGGTAAGTCATTTATAAACAGAGTGAACAGTAGTGGACCAAGAATGGATCCTTGAGGAACAACCGAAGACGGATGGAAGGGAGTAGAAAGAAAGCCTTGAAAAGATAAATGACTGACACGATTGAATAAATAAGAGGATAACCAGTGGAGCAAATAATCAGGAACGTTAAAAAATTTAAGTTTGCTAAACAAAATATCGTTATTTACTGAGTCGAAGGCTTTAGAGAAATCCAAATACAAGTTTTCGACTTGTAAACGGTCCTCCATGGCTTTTAAAGCAACGCTCATGAATTCTAACAAATTCGTTAAGGTTGATCGCCCTTTGATAAAACCATGTTTTTCAGGAACGAACAAATCATGAGTAAGTGAAAAAAGGTGCAAGTAGACGATTTTCTCCAGTAGTTTGGAGAAACAGGGTAGTGAGGAAATAGGCCGATAATTGGCAACGTCTGAGGTAGGAGGATATTTTCCAACACGAAGGAAAGGAGCTGGAAGATAAGCTAGAGTTGAAGGGAAAGGAAAGAGTGACACAAAAGAAGTAGCTAATGAGTTCAAAAAATGATTGGGAATACCATCGGGACCTGAAGTAACATCATCAAATTCTAAAATAAGCTTCATAACATCTTCCGAATAGCAAGTAAAAGGAATTGAAGATGGCATGTGTATGATTTGGAATAAAGGTCTATTGCTGGGAGTAGCATTCGAAATATAAGAAAACTGAGTTCTAAAAAATTCAAAAATCTCGGGAAGTGAGGTGGCTAAGCAGCCATTCAAATGAAGTGAGGATAGGAAACTGGAAGAGGATTTGAAAGAACGTATATACGGGGCCGGTCCCAAAAGTACCCGAATCGAAAAAAAAAACAGTAAAAAACTTGCGGAAATGTTTTTTTATTTTTCAACGTATTCTTCTTTCAGCTCGATATACTTTTTACAACGATATTCTATAGCTTCGACAACCGTTTTACCGTCAAGCTCCTCAAAATAGCTACTAACCGCAGACTCTACCTCTTCATTGTTAGCAAATCTTTTGCCACCGAGCCATTTTTGCAAATTCGGAAAAAGAAAATGATCCGAGGGAGCCAGATCTGGTGAATAAGGTTTATTCATTTATTTCTATTTTAACAGAAAAAAATTCCAATAAAAAAAAATAGATAAAATAATAGTACAGCAAAATGAATTTAATAATAGCACAGCATGCACAAAGAAAGATAAAAGTAATAAAAAATACAAAAACTAGGAGTAAATAAATAAAAAAAATTACTGAGAGCTGAGAAGAAGACAGTTGACAAAACTTTTATAAAATAAATACGATAGGAGGAAGGGTCTAAGCTGAAGCTTATCATGGCTACGAGGTAATCTGAGCATGAGTGAGTGAAAATACACCAAACTACGTGCAAATGGAACATCAAAGACATTCGACGATCTTGTAGAACGCATAACGCCTTGGTTGACAAGGCGAGTATCGAGCAAACCACGGCAAAGCCTGTAAAGGAAACATTCATCAAGGTAGAGTCGACGCATTTCCAGCGAAGGAATATCGAGGATAGCTAAGCGTGATTCATAAAAAATGTATGGAATCTAGAATTTCAAGAAGACGATCCTGGTAAATCTTTTTTGTACAGCTTCTAGCGTGAACCTCAAACACTTCAAATGAGGCGGCCAAACTGGCGAACAGTACTCAAGGATGGGACGAACCAAACTAGAATTTAATTTGACACACGATAAAGGATCGGAAAAAATATGGAAGTTTCTTAAGAATTTACTCATTGATTTTAGCCATCGCAATGACGCACTTTCTTTTTCGTCAGATGGGCCGTTTTTTCTTGATTAGGCTGCATAATATGCACCGTTGACTATTTTTCAATTTTCGAGATAATCAATAAATATTATTCCACGCGCATCCCAGAAAATGGATGCAATGACCTTGCTAGTTGACTGAACTGTCTTTGCTTTCTTTGCAGCCGGTCCTCCCTTTCCAGTCCACTGCTTTGACTGCTCCTTGGTGTCAGGTGTGAAATGATGGACCCACGTTTTATCCATGGCTATGAATCAACGCAACAACTCGGCTTAATGCTGCGAAACATTGTCAAACGATGTCGATGGGAACATCCTCACGTTGCTGTTTGTGCTCCATTGTGAGCAAACGCGGCACCCATCTTGCGCACAGCTTTTTCATGTCCAGATTTTCGGTCAAAATATAATGCACAGCACTTTTTGAAATGCCTGCCGTGTCTGCTATCTCGCGCACTTTTAGTCGACGGTCATCCAATACCATTTTGTGAATTTTTTTCACATATTCTGACGTAGTGACCTCACTTGGTCGACCTTGCTTCAACTCAACTACCCAATATTTGACCGTTGTAAACGTAGGAGCAGACTTCCCCAGAGTCAAATCTAATTCGGCTTTGATATCGGTTGGACTTAGACCTTTTTAAATGAAATTGAATCACATAATGATGCCCGATTTTGCTATATTTACAAATTCACTGAGAGTGTTCACTTTGGATGTCTGTAAAAAAATAATAATAGACTTACCGTTATGAATTTTTCACATTAAGTTGTTGAAAGGTGATATTGTCAATCGCAATAATTGTTCTTTTTAAACAACCTGTATTCATGTCAGGTCGGGTACTTTTGGGACTACTCTCCAATTTCCAAAATGGTTTTGAATGATTTGAGTTTAGAGAGCTTTCAATACTATGAAAATCTCTCTCTTACTATCGACCTTAGAAAAGCATTACCTGACTCAGGGGATCTGTCACGTGGAAAACGTTGACGTGCTCAATCTTTAGTCTCGCATCGAGAGTTAAACAGGTGCAGTCAGAAGAGTTCCTTATACTGATAAGCGGAGTCGAGTTAGAAATAGCAGCGTTTAAGAAGTCATAGAAATTGCTGTAACAAGTACCGAGTCAAGATCGCAAAAGAAGGAGGACCAATCAACAGAGCGAATTGTTTCGGGAAGTTGCTCATAATTAGTTTTATAAAAGTTATAGCGCTGACGCTCTTTCTGATGCTTACGGATAGAAGCAATCTAGGAAATTTCAAAGCGTAAGGGGGGATGATGGGGAGCAGGAGAAAGATAAGGAAAAAGAACTGGAGGTGAGCATAACAACGATTGCTCTATACTTTAGAAGAATAAGTCAAGGATATGATTATTAACGTTAACGTATTAACCGAATTTGAGATGAATCAGAATCAACCTGATTGTCACCCCATGAGAGTTTAGGAAGGTTCAAATCTCCACATAAAATACGGTGAAAATTTGAAAAACGCGATAAGAAAATACTAGATATTTCGGTGAGGAAGGTATTGTAAACCGAAACAAGTGACTTACAAGGTATATAAGTGCAAAAGACAAGAAGAGAAAGGGAAGACAAAATAACTATTTTTGCCCCCCATACATTCTATAGGAGCAGTGAAAAGTAAATTTGTCAGGGGGACGCCAGTAAAGGCATTCTTGTAGGTGACTAGAACATCTCCTCCATCTGACTTGCTGGAGATTTACCTATCACGATCACGCCTTACAATTGTATGGCCAGCAAAATTTCAGAGTCAAATAAACTATCAGTCAACCAGGATTCAGAAATACAGATCATTTCATCGTTTGAGAGAGAATAGGATACAATTAGATCCTTCAGCTTGGGTCTTAAACCCCGAACATTTGTTCACGCCCCAACCGAAGAAAAGGACAAAGAAACGAAGGAAATGTTTTAGAATTACCTGGAGAGACTAGTCGACTTATTGCCTACAAACGACACAAAAATGATTCTGGGTGCTTTCAACGCTAAGATTGGCAATGAGCTATCTCATTGGGGAACGACTGGAGGATGGTCATTGAACAATTACTTAGCCTCACCGCCCAATGGTGCTGCTATTACAAAAGAGTTTTACCATCGTGCAGTACATTCCTTTAATAGCCTACTATCAAAGTTTCATTCAATTCCCTTCATTAGTTTTGTTTTGATAGCCTTTGGAAGCGAGCGTGTCGGTCGGTTGTACAAAAATGGAATTAAAAATGATGAGCCACGCCCAGGTACCCCGAAAACGGCTGCTACGGAGATAAACGTTAAAAAAATCCACAATCTCGTGTTGGCAGACCATCGATTGAAGGTTCGCGAGATAGCTGAGACTGTGGGCATCGTAGAAGGAACGGTGAATCATATTCTACACGAAGAACTGGGCATGAGAAAGCTGCCGGAAAACAAGCGCAACCGTGAGACTACATCGGTGGCGTGCTTGGCGCTGTTTTAGCGCAATCCAGCGAAGTTCTTGCGTCGTTTCGTGACTGTCGACGAAACATGGATTCACTGGTATACACCAGAGACCAAGGAACAGTCGAAACAGTGGACTTCACCTGGTGAACGTGCTCCAAAGAAGGTGAAGACTGTTCGATCGGCAAGGTGATGGCCACCATTTTCTGGGATTCACAAGGTGTGATCCACATCGATTACCTCGAGAAGGATAAAACAATCACGGGGTGCTACTATGCAGACCTATTGGGCCAATTTGATGTCAGATTGAAGAGAAAGCGGCCCCACTTGGCGAAGAAAAAAGTGCTGTTCCACCACGACAACGCGCCGGCTCACTCCTCCACCGTCGCCATGGCCAAATTGGTCGAATTGCGCTACGAATTGCAGCCCCATCTACTGTACTCTCCAGATTTGGCCCCCTGTGACTACTTTTTGTTTCCAAACCTGAAAAAATCACTCGCCGGGAATAGATTTGGGTCGAATGAGGAGGTCATTGCCGCCACGGACGCCTATTTTGCAGCCCTCAAGAAAATGTATTTATTCGACGGGTTGAAAAAGTTAGAGCATCGCTGGGCCAAGTGTATCGAGCTTGAAGGGGATTATGAGGGAAAAATAAATTGCCACCTTTCCAACATTTTCGTTTTTCTTCTGTAGGCCAAGTACTTGTTGAATGACCCTCGTAGCCTTCACGATGGAACAAATGACAACGGCCAGCACCTGATTGATTTTGCATGTATCTAGCCGTACATTCGACTTGCTTCCCTCATTGACGCATTCATAAAATTAACTGGTTATAATTGGATGGCAACATACAGAACCAAATCCAACAACGTTGGGCCTCCAGCATACTTGACGTCCATATATACCAAGAAGCCAATTGTAACTTAGATCATTACTTGATCAAACGAACTTATCAATGTTGTGTATCAAAGGCATATTCAGCGTAGACCAGCCCGCTACAAATATTTGTCATCGAAAGGCTACAAACGATGTTTTTGCCCAAAATTTCACGGAGACCCTGCGACAACCAGCTGGCTCCCATTTTATCAGACGCATCGTTAACGACAAGCAAGGAGCTCTGGATGGGAGTGTAAGTGGCTATTAAGACCGTGGCAGAACAGACGATCGGACATCAAGCCCGGTGGAAGAAAATGATTGGTTGGATGATGAGTGCCAGAATGCGTCAGAGAAAAAATCGTACAAACATTACGTAGGCAGGAGAATCAGGACGAAGAGACAAAACTATGAGAACCTCAGAAGAGTAGCAAATAAGATAATTAGAATGAAGATATGAAAATACGTCCACGAACAATTGAGAAGTATAAGTGTGAGTATAGCGAGCAACAACACAAGACAAGCATACAAAGTAGTGAAACCCCTGAAGTATGGTTATCAGCCCAAAACCACGCTCTAACGTGATGACATTGGCAAAATCATCGCTGATGAAACCAAGATTAAGGAAATATGAGCATTGTATTTCAAAAACCTCCTTAATCCTCCGCACAGCTCCAGAACATTGGAGCCTATAGATGTCTTTGAAGAACTCCCATTGGCCCCACTAACTCTGGATGATGTTTGTTTCATCATCAAAGTCCAAAAGAATAATAAAGTGCCGGGCATCGATGAGATTCCAGTGGTGCTCATCAAATATGGCGGCAATAGTGCTCATAAAGCCACGCACGAAGTCATCCAGCACATATGGCAACAAGAACATATGCCGAACGAGTGGAGCCAATCAATTATATTTCCTATCCACAAAAAAGATGACAAGCTACAGTGCGAAAATTATAGAGGCATATCACTGCTTTATATGGCGTAAAAAATATTTTCAAAAATCTTAAAAAAGAAATCGGATCATATGCCAACCGTATCATTGGGGAGTATCAAGGTGGTTTTAGAGCAGGTCGATCGACAATAGACCAACTGTTTACTGTCAAGCCAGTACGTGAAAAATGCTGGGAGTTCAACGTAGACGTACACCAAATTTTTGATGACCTTAAGCAAGCACCCAGCAGAATTGATCGTAAGGTACTGTACCAAATAATGCTGTCCTTAGGCATTAGTCCGTCCCCCTGTCCCCTCCCACTAGGAGCGGGATCCCCCAGTTTGAAGGCGCCTCACGGCGTGACAAAACGAGACCTGGCCCAAAGTAATGTGTCAAACGGTTCCAGGCTGGGATCTCAGGTTGACAGGGGAGGTGTTTAATGGGTAGTCCAATTGCCTTCTTGCGAGCATGGGAGTCCCAGACTCTGTGCATAAATGGCATTCACTTCCCTACCACAAAAAAAAATTAGTCCGTCTTACCAAAATTACAGTGACGTCGACGACCTCCCAAGTCCGCATCAATAACCAAAACACCGATGCCTTTGACGTAAATATCGGACTGAAGCAGGGAGATAGGCTGGCCCCATTGCTATTCAATTTAGCTATGGAGTACCTCATAAGAAAGCTACCTGTCGATACAGGAGGTACATTACTATACAAGTTGAGCCAAGTAGTAGCCTTTGCAGACGATATCAACATTTTGTCATGGTCCAAAGAACTTTTCCTGAAACTCGACAGCAAAGCAAGACTACTAGGGCTACAAATCAATGAAAATAAAACAAACCTCAAGACGCAGTCCAGGAAAAATACCTCAAGCATACAAAATATCACACTTGGCAAATACTGTTTCGAAAATATGACTGAATTTGTGTATTTTGGCGTCAAAATAACGCGAACCAGTATTGAAAGAGACGAAATACGCCGAAGAATACAGTTCGCGAATAAAATATTTTTTTCAGTTTTGACGATCTTGAAGACCAGCTGCATACACAGGAAAACAAAGCTCCGAGTATACAAATCTGTGATACCAACTGTGTTATGCTATGGGTGTGAAACATGGACCCTAACCCAAGCATCCGCAAATACTCGTATGTTGAACGTCCTTGAAAGACGGGTCCTGAGGTGAATAATCGGAGTGAAGCTAGACGGGGAGCAATGGTTAATTCGATACAATCATGAGCTGTACAAAACGTTTGACGAGCTGAAGGTTTCAACGATTGTTAGACTGCAGAAGCTTCAACGGGCTGGACACATGAATCGTATGGACGAACAACGGATACCCAAAAAGGTATTCGTTGGGAGAACTGAAGACCGGAGACTAGTGGAGAAACCGAAAAAACGCTGGTCTAACTCGGTCGATGAAGACAGTTCATCGCTGCTCGGATTTAGAACTTGGAAGACGCGATCAATGGACCGAGACGATTGGAGGCCCTTGTTGCAGGAAGCGAAGGCCCGATAGGGGCTCTAGTACTACAAAGAAGAAGCAACATATTTGAAATGCTTCCTTTTAGAACACTTTGTACTTTGCAAAAAAGTCCTTAATTATTTCATTACGCTGCTTGCCGGCTGAGAAATCTACCGATGTATTATGTGGTCCATTGAAATCAATACGTTTTTATTTTTTTCCAGTCGTCTATAGTTGACAGTCGGTTGTGCATGCGCATTTTTGGCTGTCGACTATAGTCGACGCTCGGCTGTAGGCGTTCATTTTTGGCCATTGACATTAGTCAAAGGCCGTACTATAGTGGTTAAATGTTTAAATACAATTTTAAATATTGAAGTACTCAACAAAACACGCTGAGATTTGAAGTGAGCAAGTTCAAAGCACGAATTGATTTCATCGCAGCTGTCAAGAAGATAGCTCGAATTAAAATAATAAGGTTGGATGCATTTTTGCACTTTAAAGTCGTTTCATTTTAAGCTTTTAGGTATGCTGAAATTCCACATGTGTTTGATAGTTCTGCACAGCAACTTTAATGAAAGAGAAAATCACAGTTGTATCAAAAACCACGTTCATACGATGTTTAATTAATATATCACAGCCTTCTTGCGACCTGTTGCAACTTCCATAGGGAACAATCACCCTCTGTAATTTTTATACCATTACAATCGAACTCCAATTAAACCCATCCACCAAACAAAATCGCAATATAATCACTCTCAGAATTCATTCAATTATTACACAATGATCGTCTCGAAAAAATCAATCATTTAAATTTCCTATTCATATTTCGCCTTCCCTGTTACTTACGCATATTATAACAATTCTCCATACACAATTGCCGGCCCTCTACAAACCACACACAATAACATGATTACAGTGCAAATAAATCCGCTGTGAAAATCTCCGTCTACGAGATACCATACAAATTATTTCGTCAACAATAAAATTTTCTTTGGACCGTGGTTCCTCCTCATTTGGCGAACTTTTGAAGGTTTTTTTTTTCTGCCGCGCTTTTCAATCCACACTCTACGCTACAGGTACATTTGCCGAGACGTTAATTACATACTTGGTGTAATACGGTGAGAAATCAAACTCTACGCTACTTGGATTCAAGTCGTACTTTAATATCAGGTTCTGTTAATGGAATTTCAGTGTATTTTTGATATGTGAAGAAAAAGATGCATTCAAATCGAATTTTCTTCGTATCATTAGTGACGGTATTAAAAAAGTCCGGCAATGCGGTGATTTTGTTGAAGTCGCTTCGGCGGACGATGATGATGATGGTCGAAGTTGAATAGAATCAAAATTATCCATTTCGATTTCAAATTCATTTTCGATTTCGTTAGCTTTAGAGTGGTTGGCGAGAATGTTGTTGGAGCTTGTTGGAAATGACCATTTAATATGATACACATATGTGTATCGTACGTCTTTCCGGTTGAGATGAAAAGATTTAATTCTTATAATTTCATAGAGAAGAGGAGAAAAATTGGGGTATTTTCATATTTTCTTGCATTCAGAAGAATTTCTAAGAGTGAAATATTATCAAGTTAACATCCTTCATAATTTAACACAAATACAATCTGAAAAGAGGGGATACTTGCAAAGAAGCCCCAATAACAATCAGAAAACTTTTCAACTTCCATCCTGTTAAAGCTCTCACTCCTCTATACTCTTCTTAAAGTCTTAAACAATCAAGTTTTGCATGGTTTCAATTGTTGAAACGGATACCTAAGTCTTCTACATTCGGGATTGATATTTTGAATTGAAATGCTATTAAAATATCGGTAGCAATTGCCGATAATAATAAAGCACATAATCCGGATTAACTTGGGATATAATCGGATATTTTAAAGGTATTACGTGGTCGATGGGGGATGTTGAGTATGTAATTTCTGGGAATTTCGAGAATATGATTTAATTTTCTGTGGAAGTTTAAAGATTCGTAGTACTATGCATGTTTATTGAGCTTAAAAAATTTAAATCATGCAAGATGAAGGAAGGGCAAAAACGTTTTCAGTGCTACATTTTGGGAGTTTCATCACAAGCAAGGAAATTAATATTAAAACTGATTTGCTGTGGATTAGCTTTAGAGCAAGGACTGACTTCAAAGTGTACATGTAATGAAGAAATATTTGCATTTCTGCTAGAAAATTTTAAGATAGCTGATTTGTGCATTTAAAAGGTAAAATAACAATTGATACTGATAAAATCAATTTATATATAAATTATTTAGCTTAAATTGTTTAGAAGAAATCGGGAAACGTTAAGATATGTTGTGGTAAGCAAATGTAGATGTGTTACTGTAATTATGGCGGCACACTTGGTGCTCGATTCATACTCCTGCCAGAAGGATATTGTAAAATTATTAGAAAATCAAACAAATTCTGAATATCAAAACTTCATAAGCTTAAATTGCATGAATTGAGCTCCGAAAATAACATATTGTAGTGAATTATGAAGTTTCAAAAGGTCCGTAAAGGACTGCGGCGATGTTCTGCTGCCTCGGCAGAAGAAGATGGAGGTATCTGCCGAGAATGCCCTCGTCTGGAGACGCGTGAATGCGCTGGCAGGCTAGCATTGCGGTGTTGTGGGGTGGGTTCATTCCCCCAGCACGAGGACCCACTACAAAAAATTTCGCACTCACGAATTTGGTGGTCAATTGATCAAGAGGCGACCGAAGTCGCAAAAAGTGTAGATAACTACACTGAGGGAGAAAGTACTTGTTCCGAGAACAAGTGGAACCTGAAAAGAAAGGCGGACTTGGGGTAACCTCGTCATTACCCGACGAAGCTCATGGCCCACAAATGAAAGAAGGGCAACCGGGTGGTGATGGAGCCCCTTCGCACCCACCCAACCGGAATAAATCCATATTTTGTTGCAGTGGCCAGGTATTCCTCTTCTGAGTGGAAAACTCATACAACTTGACTTGTATGAACTTTCCCATCAGAAGGGGAGTACCTCGGTGACCAATTTATGCCATAGAATTATACAATTCGATTGCATAACGCTATGCCATAAAGAGGCACTCTGCTTGGGCCACTCAACCCGCGATGTCACCTGAAACAAAGAAGGATTAGTTAGGTATCCGGCGGCTGGCTCATGTTTTTAGGGGGCAGCCTGCCACCGTACCGGGTCCTATACCCGGGCAAAGGTTATCGGAAAGGAAAGACCGATTTTCTAAAAAAATTTAGCACTTCATTTTTTCTTATGTAGTAAGTATTTCTTCTTTTATATATAATCTGTGGTCAATATTCCGATAAGAAAATTCAATAATATTCTTTCGACACAAATTAACTGGTTACAATTCAAATAATGTTTGTGGAATATAACGCAAAGCTTAATGTATAAACTGATCGCAACAAAAAAATATGCAAAAATATATGTATCTAAATGTGCAAAAAAAAAAAATATAGATATAACAACGTGTGCAGAAAGAATATATGTATATGTATCAAAATGTGCAAAAATAATATATATATATATATATATATATATATATATATATATATATATATATATATATATATATATATATATATATATATAACAACGTGTGCAAAAAGTATCAAAATGTGCAAAAGAGAAAAAAATATATGGATATGACAAAGTGTGCAAGAAAGTATATAGATAAATTTAAAAATAATATTCAACATTATTAAAAGAAAAGATTATTTATAATTTATGTAAAATTATTACTTCTGTAAAAATATAATTTAATTTAAATTATAAATAATATAAATAGAAAAGTAAATTTTTAAAATTATAACGAAATATTTAATATAATATAATATATATAATGACATATAAGGGTACACACCCAAACATCCTCGTCGAGCGCCCGCTGATGATGTAGGTTGTCCTGAAATTCAAATTTTTCTTCGGTTATAGCAACTTTTTGCCTTTGTTCTTTCGTTGACTGTGATATTCAAAACGTCAATCGTCAATCTGCGCCAAAGGCAAATAAGACTTATCACCTGAAGGCGAACACTGTGGTATCGCTGAACTACACGAACCATAAACCATAAACTTCATGGACACGGAATAAAAATCAGGTTCGGCTAAACAATTCCTGCAATCAGTTTCGGTCTGTTAATAATATGGTGATAGCCCCCGCTAATACAGGGAGAGATAAAAGTAATAAAACGGCAGTAATAACAACTGATCAAACAAATAGCGGTATACGATCGAATAATAATGTAATCAATAGTTGCTTGCTAATGTAATCAATAGTTGCTTCAGGGAATTTATCTTTGGGATGGATGAAGATAATGATGAATAAATTCTCTTTACAGTATGTCCAAAAATTTTGTTAGATCATACGCGCCTTCGTCTCACTTAAAAAAAAAAAAACCCGTGCACCTTGAGTTGATCTGGCTTCGCAAGTCCAGATTTCGTTAGCCACTGGCAAATGTTTTCTCGCTGATCACCTTGAAGCTGAAATACTTCACCGTATTCGGGACGCTCTATTACTGTGCCATTGTGCGCAAATTCCTTTTTACATGCTCGCACAATTTTCTTCAGGTCATATTCCGAGGAAAGGCCCTGCACCGTAGTTAGTGTTTTTCGACCATTTCTCTGCTGAATTCTTATGTGCCCAAGTCCGTCCTGTACAGTATCATCAGCACAATTGATTGCATCAGCAAAGGGGTCAAAGTTTTGCAAATTCTGGATGGACATACGATAAACAAATTAAACACAGGCACGAAATACAACTGCCAATCGAATATCGGGCACAACTTGTCAAATCCAGATTCTGAAATCAAACTGCTCGCGTGTACGACAACTAGGCTCGAAAGATCTCGTCCTCCTCATTCACTTGATTCACCTGCAAGCATGCAAATTAAAAAAAAAAGAACCCACATTATAAGCGCCAATCTTCCAGACCAAAATGACAACAGTCAAATATCGAACAGATGGAAAAACTAACTACCGAATATTTCCTTACATACATCAGACGGATCCATATCCCATACCGCTGGAATTTTAGTTATTGCCTTTAAATGTTGAACATGACCTGGATCCTTTCGCAGAAGGCAATCACTCTGAAGAGGGCAATCACACCAATTCGTAATTTCTTCCTCTTGTTCAACGCACTCTTGTTCTTACTTGAACGAGTTATGAACGTCACAAAAACTCTTCACTCGCCAAGACTTAACGTTCTCCTCCTTCACTTGATTACCACACCTGCGCCCTGTCAAAAATCTTAAATCGTCCCAGATCAATCTTAAAGGGCTGCGTTCGTTGTGATCAAATTGGAGGGAAATTGATGTCCCATACAATTTGCACAAAGCAGCTGGTTTTTCGTTTGTTTAGTTGATCTGGGACATATTATGCCTGAATTTCCTTTAACCCTTTGCCGGCGCCGAATAATCGAGCAGTTTTAGTTGTGCGGAAGAAAGAAAAAAAAAATAATAAGAAATAAAATAAGAGAAAAAATCTATAAATTGACGTAAATAGAATTTGAATTCTATGTGGATTGATCCGATAATTTAAAGAGAAAAAAGGAAGAGAAAAAAAATAGTAAATTTAACTAACTGCTCGATTACTACAATATGGCTATTATGTATTTTGATTTGCCACAATTTAATAGGGTAGTGACCTCTATGTTTGAGACCTCATGATACCATATCAAGGTGAAAAATTATTTTTAAAATTTTCATCAAAATCCTTACACATCTGTGGAGTGTTGGCCTTTTTTGAACGTACATTTAAACAGTATCACGCATAATTGTTGTTGCAATTGATAAATTTTCAATTGTCTATAATTTAACTGTTTATTGCTTAAACTTTTTTAATACCTCCATTCCCTACAACTCTCTCCATCGCTCTTTCATCGTTGCACAACGCTCGTGCAATCTGCACTTCACAGCTTCAGAGCTTATAAAAACCAGCTGTCTTTAAGTATGTCGACGTTAGGGTCTAAATTGACCTAAGATACTACATTTTCAATCCTCCGGACTTATTATTAATTTCTTTAAGAGTTTTCTTAAAAACCAATAATAAGTTTACGTTTTTCACTGTTTCTGGAAGATTGTTGTAAATACGCAGAGCATCATTCGTTGCATCGTTCTTTAGTCGGTCAGTTCTAGCGTAAGGTATTACAAAATTGTTGGCATTTCTTGAATTATATGGATTTATTTGGGATAGTTTTATAAAGGGGCTTCGTTCCAATTCAGGAAATTAGACATTTGAAGATAAACTTAGCTTTCTCCATAGTAATGATTTGACCGAAGGTGAGTGCATTGGTCCGTTGATACACTAGTCTTGTTGGAGTGAGGATCGGAAGGTTTAGAATATTTTTATAGGCTTTATTTAGTATCCTGGATATCATATTAAGGTTTTGCTTTGACGATTGGCTCCAAATGGCCACCGCATAATGTAGCTTTTTCAGTACAAATGCATTTAATACTAGTTTCTTTATATGCATCGAAAAACCTCCGTATCTTCTCAACACTCCTATTATTGGTACTAGTTGTCTGCTCAAATTATTTATGTGTGGCAACCATGTCAAACGACGATCTATGGTAAGACTGATATATTTAATTTCAAACACTCTTTGCAATTTTCCGCCACTAATTTTTAGGTCAACTTCTATGTCTTCCTTATTCTTCTGTTTAAAAATGATGTATTTTGTCTTTGTAGTATTCAATGCTAGTTTGTTTTCGATAAGCCATGAACGATATTTATCTAGATCCTCGTTGACAATATTCTCCATGGCAACTTTATCATGTCCTGAATAAAGAAGTACAGTTTCATCAACATATAATGTGTGGCGAGCTTTCAGTTTACAAATATTCAAATTATATGTGTACTCGTATAGCAAAAACAAGGTTGGTCCAAGTATGGATCCTTGAGGAACCCCCGATTTCATTGGTGCTAGATTGCTCAAGACATTATTAATTGATGTTCTTTGGAATCTTCCTTCCAAATAACTTTTAAAAAGCTGTTTCGGTTTTCCTTGTATACCACACGATTCAAGTTTTTGAAGTAACAGGTCTGGATCAACCGTATCAAAAGCTTTCTTCAGGTCCACAAAAAAAAGCAATAACATAATCTCCTTTATCAAGACTTACATTGATGTGACGTGAGACAGAAAGTAACGCATTGAAAGTACTCTTGTTCTTTTGAAAGCCAAACTGCTTCGGATTTATGATGGGATTTTCCATTAAGAAAGATTTTAAACGATTATTTACAAGTTTTGCGAATATTTTACTTAAGGCTGTCAAAAGTGCAACAGGGCGGTAATTATTCGGGTCCAGATGATCTCGTCCTTTGAATATTGGAATTGTTTTTGCCAGTTTCTCTTCGTCCAGAAATGTTCCATTTCTAATATGCTTGTTTATAAAATTTGCCAGTGGTTCAGCTATCTGCTCTTTGACGAGAATCATTTCATGTGTGGCGATGTTGTCAATAGCTGGTGCTGATTTTTTTTTTTTTCAAATTTTCGATTGTATTTAATACTCTCTTTTAGTCGTTTGATGAATGTGAAAGATGGACTTAGGTGGGCTATTTATAATATTGAATTAGCTAGTTGACTTTTCATCAAACTCCCTGGTAATTTTTCCACCAATTGTTGAAAAAAAAGTGGTTTAGCGAGCTTGCTGTTCCAAATGAGCGTGCTGCATTGTTAGAGCCCATGCCAAAAAATTCAGCATTTGATGACATGATCCAGGGTGACGAATTATCTTTTACTTCATTTATTATTTTCCATATTTCGTGTGAGTTGTCCGCCGCTGTTTCCAATCTTCTGGAGTAATATGCAAATTTAGCTTCTTTTATGAGACGTTTTGATTTTTTTAGGGCTTGGTTATACAGATGTTTAAGTGCTTGATCTTCAAGGTTCTTTTTGTATTTTTTATAAGCCTTCCTTTTGTTAATACTAGCCTCAATAGTTTTCTTTGTTATCCATGTATGTTGTGGACATCTGATCTTTTTCTCAGCAACTAAAATTTCGATTTGAAAAGATCCTTGTCTAAATATCTGAATATTTTGTAAGTAAGTTTTTGCTTACTGAGATTTTGACCATGAACGACAATTTTCAGGACACGATGATCTAACTCCGGCCAGTGTGCAAGTGTGAATTTAATGTTTTCAGCAATTTTTTTATCATTTGTTGCTGTGTGATCTAGGCAGGTACCTGAAGTAGGGCGAGTAATTTTGTCCTTATTGACAATGACCGCTCAGTTTGTTTCCAGGGTATCCTTGTAGATTCTCGACTCTGAAGATTCTGCAATCAGGTCTATGTTTGTGTCAGCAACTGTGATTAGATTTTTCAATTGAGTATATTGCATCTTTTACTGTGCAGAAATCCTTCTCATTGAGACGATTGGGATTATAGTAAGTACCGATTTTTAGTTTTTCACCAGCGCAGGTTATTTCAATTGTTTTTATTATATTATATATGTCAGATGTTATTCTCTTTGTCACGAAATTAATTGTATTTTTTATATAAATTGCTGTACCTTCTCCTCTTCTGGGCCTGTAGGAGAAAACGGAGCTATATCCCGGAATATTGTAATACTTTGCTTCTTTAGGATAGATCCATACTTCGCTTAGTATAATCAGAGGATTTTGCTGCAGATAGGTTTGAATATCACTCAGCTTGTGTTGCAAGCTTCTTATATTGGCATAAAAGATAGTTAATTTGCCGCTTGATTGAATTTTGGGATTAACAATCACCATCAAAATCGTAGTCAGTACTCCTCCTAGCAATTACAATCCTTCTTTGTTACTCTGGGCACTCCCACCAGTCTGCTCTGTGTGAGTGATCAGTATTCTTATTATTACCCATATAATTGTAGCAGTTCTCATGTGTGCTTTTGTATTCCTTGAGCTCATGCTTTCCTCCATATTTCACAAAGTTTTGTTCTCCTTCGCATTTCGACGTCTAATGGTTATATTTTTGGCACTTAAAGAAACTTTCCGAAAACATGTGCTTTACATCAGGAAATTCAGGTTGGGTGAATTTAAGGATTTTATATATTAGATGAAAATTCGTAAAATGTACTATTATTAACAAATTTGACGAAGTTTTGATTTCTGAGGCATTTGTTGCCCTTGTACTCATAAAGACCTACTTTGATGATTTTTTCAGATTTTTCCGTCGAAAGATATCCAACCGCGAGCTGAAGTGTGTTAGTTTAAGACCTGTTTTGAAAAGACCTCATCAAGATCTTCGATTTGATACACACATCAACCTTCAACCGCCTTGGGTTGTATAGCCACACCAGTATAATTACTTTTACTTTCAAGAGAGCATCACTTTTGATTTGTTGCGAGTGAACACATAAAACATGCTCGGATATATTCCCGCTTCATAATTGCAATAGTGGCGAGCAAACAACATCTGTGTACTCGCACTTCGCCAATGAAAATTAGCCATAGAAACACATACGCAAGTAAATAAGCGAGCAGTTAAGTAAACGAGAAAGTTCAACCCGCAATGATATTTACATCATGAACGAACGGGGTGCTTCGAAGAGAGGTAAGCGGAAAGGAAAACCGAAAGTTCCGGCATAAACACTCTTTCGCTGAATGTCCCCAGTTTCGCAACACTTTCGAAACTTAATGTCTCTACCTTACGTGGTTTGCAAGAAAATTTGCTGTGACACATGGACCGACGAACGGATGGACAAATAGGTCGCTATTTTTGTAGGCCATTGTAAAAAAATTATTTTACAATACCCTAAATATTGGATTCTGTGGGTATGAGGTCTTGCACCCTACGGGATAAAAAAACCTCTAACTGTAGTTTGTACGATTATATTATAATATCAATTAATAAACTTATACGGCATGCTATCTTCGAAGATGTTCACTGATTCTTTCACCGCACCTGATTCCCCCAACTTGACTGCCTGACTCTTGTGCTTTGCATAGTTCTTCGTCCGACTATAGTTTTGTTAAGTCAGAGTTGGCAGCTTGGTGAATGAAAAGTAAAATGGCACGACGGTTGCATCCTCACTCGTGAACACAGAACTGAATTTTCATTTCTTGTCTCAGCCATTCTCCAGGCTCTTAATAACGCAAGGGTTGTTTTTCAAAATGTTACCTTCTTCATATGACTCACAATATTTTGGCTATGATTTATGAAACTCACAGCGGATATATTTCGCATAACCACTAAATCTTGTTCTTCGTATGAAACAGGAGTCTTATACTTCTAATCGAACCTTATTTTCCATCGTTCCTTTTAAGTCACAATACGCTGTGCAGCATACTGATGGATTTCACTCATCGACGGCACTTGAATGATCCGATTTGCAGTTACATTACTCAAACGGAAATTGAGTCGACTTAGGAATTGAGAAACCATTGCCAATTTGGAAGAAGTTCGTCCTGTTGTATACTGTTCATCGTCAAACATTGCAAATATGACAATATAGACTAGTTTTTGCGCTTGATTCATCTGTTATTGTGAGATATTTGCCCAGGCATCTTTGCATAATGAATATCATACGTTGTACCAAAATTCTATCGAACTCCCTCGCCGTAAACGCTGACTTCAATCACTAATAATATGGATACGTAATGAAAAAAATAACGTGATATCCCTCAGCGTGGTTACCACTTGTCCACTGCTTGCCGCTCTTGCGGCTCGTACCATTATAAATTTACTGAAAGGGTCCATTACTCCTAAGTGATCAATATGCAACACCCTAAAAGGTATTTTATTCTGTTCTGACGATCTTGACGACTAGCTGCATACACAGGAAAACAAAGTTCCAAGTATAAAAATCTCTGATAAGACCTGTGTTATGCTATGGGTGTAAAAACATGGACACTAACCCCAGCATCCGCAAATATATTGAACGCCTTTGAGTGACGGGTCCTGCGGTGAATAATCGGAGCGAAGCTAGACGGGGGAAATGGGGAATTCAATACAACCATGAGCTGTATGAAATTTTTGACAACCCGGAGATTTCAACGATGGTAAGGCTGCGGAAGCTACAATGAGCTGGCCACATGAATCGTATGGACGAACAACGGATACCCAAAAAGATATGCGTTGGGAGAACTGAAGGCCGGAGACCAGTGGAGAAACCGAAACGCTGGCCTGACTTGGTCGACGAAGACAGTTCATCGCTGCTCGGATTTCAATATTGGAGGACACGGTCAATGGACCGAGACAGTAGGAGGCACTGTTTGCAGGAAGCGAAGGCTCGAGAGAGGCTGTAGTGCTAAGAAGAAGAAGAAGAAGAAAATGTATTATTTCAATTTGTTCACAAACCAAACGGCCTTCGAATTTTCTTCTGGCACTTTATTGGGGAGCATTCCGGACATAAAGCAATATACAACTTTATGTGGTTGCAGATTCGAGCAGACTACCAAAATTCTTGTCTGTTATGTATCGTTTTATCAACGCCAAAGTGACCTGCATCATTTTGAAAACCTTTTACTTGTCTCCAACAAACGGCACATGGCATCACGAATTCAAGGTCGTCATTCACTTTTCGCATTAGTTTTCGCTTTTAAGTGTTTAATTAGGCAAATTGATTCAATCTACACTTTCCCCTAGTTATATCCATGATTTCGTTTGGTCTGGAGTCTTACTGCAGCAGCGATATTAGCCAGTTATTCAGATCAGATTGTTGTATCGTTATTGTAGCATTAAAGCCCATTTCTGGCCTTGGCTTCCCATAGGAGTGGCACCAGCTGCTTCGGTATATCAACCGCGTCATCCAAACTTGAAATCTGAGTAGCAGTTTACTGCTATCGCCCTCTGGGTTGGACCAGCGGTTCCTGGGTTTTCCAACTAGCCTCGGCCCTCAGCTTTGCTAATAAATACCGTTTGAGGTACTCACCTTTGGTCCATTTGTTGTACATGGACAGTCCATTGCAGCTTTTGCATTTTTATCAAAGTGAAGACCTGTGGCTTATCGACCATTCCATACAACTCGCAGATGCATCACATTCGCCATTGATCCTCTTCTCATTTGGCATCTAAAATGCGTCTTAGAATCGGCCCATAGAAAGGGTTCAAAATTTTTGCGGAGGGTTGAGCTGAGGGTTCATGTCTCACATCTGTAGTATAGTACAGGTCTTATCTCAAATATTTATACTTGGATTTTGGTTTTTCTGTCCACGCAGTTGGCCTTCAGAATATCTAAAACTGAGTAAAAGGTTTTTATGCGAGCTGAATTCTGAACAAAATATAAATGTCATTTGCATAGGCTGTAATTTGGCTCGATTTGTAGAGTATTGTGCCTTGCATATTAACAAGTAATTTCAATAACATACTCCAAAACCAGATTAAAATCAGTGGAACCAGCTCATCACCATAATAGTCCGACATGTGTTCCAAAGGTGTTTGTAATTTAATTATTGATTCTGACTTTTGAATTGTTATATCATCAACAGCAAGAACCAATTCTAGCCCTTTGCGATCGGTTCTGTTGATCTCACCGGAGTTTTGATACAATCTACAGAACTGAGACTGGTATAACCAGTAATATATTACCGCAAACATTACACTAATGCCAAAATAAAGTACAGTCACCACAAGTTAGAAGTACTGGGAATTGTTGAAACGTTGGATCAATGCTGATTTTATTTAATTGGAAAACATTTCCGAGTGGTCTCCGATTGCAATGCGATATCCACAATGGAGTTGACCTACCTACTGAAAATCGAATAGCTCGTTGATGGCTGAAACTTGAAGATTTTGAATTTGAAATAGCACATCGAACTGAAAATAATATGCTGTCTGCCGATGCATTAAGGCGTCGAGCAATCGCGAGAACCAACAACAATGGCAGATAAAGTATTGTTGGTACAACAACCTGGTGGATCGAATTGAACTGGCACCTCCTCATGGCGCCTGCTGGATATTCAACCAACGATGGTTTTAGTGAGCATAGGATGCTATATTCCTGGATAGTAGCATGGGGCCACCAATCTCATCAGACAACATCTTATTCCAATGAAATCAAAAAAAAAGCCACAAATAAAACAAGGACTACATGATTGGATCCAGGAATGCCAGATCACTTAACCAATCTGGCACTATTAAAGCATTGTTACAAGAGGCCAGTCAATACAAAATAAATGTTCTCGCAATGCAGGAAACAGAATGGACTTATAGCAGTATTTCAGACATGAGATAAAAAACTAATGAAAATGGGAAGCCTGAGACACATTTATTGTGGGAAGGGAATTCATATCACACTACATTGACTTCAAACCAATAAATGACGGAATGTGTGTGATCAGCATCAAAACAACATTTTTGGGATGGGGCTGATAAAGGTTTATGGCCCGTCTGAAGTGAAAGACACATTTAGCAACCACCACCAACTTTGACCAATTCGTAAGCTCGCTGCATTGCGCCGTGACAAATTAATCGCGAAAGCAAAAGACTCGCCCAATCCGCTAATACATGCCCTGGCGAATTGAAAATCAGCAGTTGCTACCACCTATCTTTTGGCCGTAACCTAGCCTCATAGATTTTAGCTAGTTATAAGTAGAAAGTTAAGTTATGTTAAGCTAATATAAGTTCAGTAGAGGTTTTTGCCGAAATTTTCCTCTAGCTAATTGTAATAATCTCATAGAAATACGATAATATGCATAGTTTTAATTAATGTTCAAACGATGGTGAGATGACCTTGTCAGAACACCTACTATATTATAAGGCCTCTGTACCGCATACATTCCAATAAAGAAATTATATATATATATATAAAAGGATTCTCGCTGATGTCAATGTAAAGGTAGGCAATGAAGTCACCCATCGGGGCACAACTAGAGGCTACAGTCTCTACGATGTTAGTAACGATAACGGCCAACATCTGATAGACTTCGCATGTAACAAAAATATAGTTATAACCAAATCAACCACGTACTCATTTAACAAGGTGGGCATTTAGGAGACTTTTCATTAAGCAAGTAGCGACTCGTTCATGGAGCAAGTTGTGACTCAGACCACAAATTGGTCAAATCAGTGTTTCGATACCACCTGTGAAAGGCATTTTACATGAAAACCAGCCCTCTACAAAGTTCAATATCGACAAATTTCAGATGGCATTAGTTTTTGAAGATTGTCATGACTCCCTTGAATCCAAATCATCTCCTGTCATAGAGAACATGTTGGAAGGGACAATCAATGAGCTATGGATGGAGGTGAATATTGCAATTAAAACCAGAGCAGAACGGTCGATTGGGTATGTGCGGAAGAAACAACTAGTTTGATGATGAATGCCAAAATACTTTGAATAGAGAAATCAGGCATATATAGAACATGTACATACAAAGCCAAGGACGAAGAAAGAAACGTACGGGAGCCTAGGCTGTGTAGCAAACCGAATAATTAGCAGTTAGAAAAGAAAGTGTTGCAATGACGAATTAAGGTCTATAAACAAAACCCTTGCAAGTAACAGATCGAGACATGCATCAAAAGTAGTGAAAAGTATAAGACAAAGACAATAGCCTAATATCACACTATGTAAAATTGGCAGCAATAATATCAATGCTGACGAATGTAGGATTAAGAAATGATAGGCTACTTATTCTAAAGAGCACCTTAATCCATCCCATCGCTCAAGAACTTTGGAGTAAATTGAAATATTTAATGAGTCCGCATTGACCCTCCAATCCTGGTAGAATCAATAAAATATAGTGGGATGGCTGCATCAAAGGCCATATGCAAGGTAATCCAGTACATCTGAAACTAAGACTGCTGCACGAGTGGTGCCAATCAATAAGCATCCCTATCCATAAAAACGAAAATGGCGAATTGTTATGTGGAAATTACTGACGCATATCCTACAAAATCCTTGCTAAGGTATTAGAATGCAGAATGATGTCTCTAGCTAAAAAAACAATCGGGGAATATCAAGGTGATTTTAGAGATGTATGGGAAGGCATTGACCAACTATTTACAGCTAGGCAAATAATGAATAATGTGAAGCACTATATAGAACAATGCTTCACTTTGGAATCCCAACAAAACTAGCCCATCTAACGAAAATGACTATATCACCAACAACTTCAATAGTCAGAATCAATAACTAAATAACAAACGCCTTTGATACAAAGGTGGGACTAAAGCAAAGTGATGGGCTGGGCCCACTGATATTTAATCTGCGTGATTGTCTAATACGAACGGCTTCTGCAGGTTTCATTTTCACCGAATTCGCTAGCGGTCAAGCAATTTTCGGAAATGTTTCGAGAAATTTGCGTAAGAGCCAAACTATTCCGAATGAGATAATTGGCTACATCAAATAGGCCTGCACGTACGACAGCATTTCCTATTCTTAATATTGCCTCTATTCTTGTCGTACATCCTAAGCATCTACCTGCAAATCCATTAAGTTTAACCGGTGAACACTTTATCAAGCTGTATGCAAAAAATTCTTGTACCAGGGATCAGTTGCTGCCCAAATATAGAAATACGTCCATAATTTTACCATTATCCCAACGGTTTTCATAATTTGGTTTGAATGAACTTAAGGAATATTTACACTATTTACTTAGTCCGGCTTATCTTGTCGTACAAATATTTCCACAGTGTTCTTCGTCTATCGGCAAGTAGCTATAGTGTTTTATGGATGTTAACTAAGTACGTGAAGGGTGACAGTGATGAAATGCTGCCTAGGCGAGCTCAAATACTGAGCTCTACTGGGATGACAAGACTTAAGGGGATGTACGCATGTTGGCAGCCAGCTTTCTGTGGTGTAACGACGTGGTACCATTTTTTTTTAAACCAAGCCCACTTCAAATAATGTTCATTCGTATAAGTTAAAAGGTTACAACTTAAAGGAAAAAAATCCTACGTAAGAACTGCAGGGAAGTTACATAAAGAAAACTCATACTTTCCTTATCATCTAACCAATCATGTCTTACGACGGGCTACTGAGATTGTAGATGCCAGATGAGTCGCACTTCATCGGCTATGTGGATGATGTTGCAGCTTTTGTTACAGCACGCACCGTTGAATTAGCACAACTTAGGCTAGGTAAGCTAATGCACCAAGTTAGAGATTGGATGACTGCTCGCGGTTTCAGTTTAGCACTGGAGAAAATCGAAGTGGTCATCTTGAAAAAATAAGAAGGAGAGTAAGGATGATAAGTATTGGAGACATACAAATCGAACCAAACCCAGCGGTGTAGTACCTGAGGCTACTGATCGACTCGAAGATGAGTTTCTCTGAGCAAATCAGGGCAACGGCTGAGAAGGCTGCTTCAGGAGTATTGGCTCTGAGTTGACTTATGGCTAACGTGGGGGGACCCAGCCCATCGAGAGGGCGCTTCTTATGTTTAGACACGACTTACCTTTCCAGCAAATCCTTCTTTTTCCAGCAGGAATGGAAGAAAACGTGAAACTATGCCCGTTACAAGAGTAGGGTTTTGGAAATCCGCGGCCGGCTGGTTTCGTGTCGCGTTCGGTACGCGGTACCATGATTTGCGTAGCGTTTTTTTTATTAGAGTAGGGTTTTTCAGGTTCGGGTTCGAGTAGGATATTTTTCGGTATCGCGTCGGTGATATTTGGGAACGCGGAATCATATACATTTTATTTGTTGTTGTCTGAATGTATGAAAGGAATACAGAATAAAGTAAAGTAGGTTTCTTTTCCGTATGTTACTGTTTTTGACGCGTTTGAAACGGGCACGTAATGGTGGCTGAAATAAAGTAATCGAGCGTAATCTATTTAAAAGACCTGCGACCAACATCCTCTCCGAACTAGCTGGCCGACAAGTACCCACCGCGAAATGGATTACGAGTGCACGGTCTGGTTGACCGATTAGTACCATTCGTTGGCACGACTCAGACTTCACGTCTGGAACCGATGAGAGGTTGGTTTAGATTTCCTTCGAGAAATCTCGACATTCGAACGATATGAAGAAGAAAATCATTACAATTATGAATTGATTGCTGCGAAATTTTTGGCAAACTAGGATCTTGTATTAATCTACATAATTGAAATTTTTTTAAGAAGTTTAAGAGTAACATTTTATTTTCATGAAGCAAAACATAAAATTGATAAATCAAATTACTATAAGTTGTTTTCGCTGCCTTTGTACTCGTAAAAATCTGCCTTCATGATTTTATTCGGATTTTCAAGCTCAAAGATGTTCAATTGTGAGGAGGAGACACATTTTTGGCACAGTTTGTCTCCCTTGAACTTCCTGACCTTTAAACTAGCTTTTCAGTTTCAGATTCTAAAACTTCTAATTGACATTCGATGCGCAACGTCCTTCCCAACGATGGCTTCCGTTGAAAAAAAAATTAAAAATCATATATTTTAATTCTAATGGTCACTGTAGTATATGCGGCGACCTCTCTTAAAAACTTTTGATAAGACCTAAGACTTTGAGAAGCAATCAATTCTGGTCTGTTAACCAACTCTGACCATTGTAACTTTTTCAGATCTCCTTATAAGCATCAGTAATACCTTGTTTGCTTATTCTTCCCAAATTTAAGGTCGAAGATATAGTAAACAGTTGAGCAACCCCGTGGTGATCAGGACCGGCTGCTCCTGACGAGAAAAGCTGAAGTTTCTATCATTTAGGCAGGGATGAGTGGTTCATTTAAGCCACTTTAACGCTTTTAGGTTTGATATTCTCCTTATAATGCCACGACCTTCGCCAGGGAAAATAACGGTGCAATGTTTGTGTCTGTCTTAAGCCTTAACGTCTGCTGACTTTAAGGAAACATAAATATTGAATCTCTGTAGAATAACTTAATTGACACATAATAGAACATTTCTAGGGATAATAAAATTGATTGGAATGTCGTGTAGAGTAGAGTACGCGAGATTAATGTTTTATAATGTTGCTTCATGGCGCGACAAAGAACCGCCCCATATGATCCCGCAAATTGCTAGCCGACAAGCACGCGAACGTGATCGTAAAGTAAAGCCTGTTAGCTGAGCTCAGTCTTCCTTTATAGCTCACTGACTTTTGTGCCAGAACAATCGCACCTGTACCCTGCACGGACTTTAAACACTCCGATTCGAAATCACTACAAAGAGATTTATGGTAGCATTGTATTTCCTGGTCCAACGATTCTAAGTGAGATGGTCTCGATACTCAACATTTCTAAATCGTACCTTAGAATTACGAGTATGTGTGTGTCCTGCAACCTCTACCTGCCGCTGAATTCCTTCTGTTTTAGCTTCATTCTCGATTATAGTTTTTGATGGTGTTTTCTCTTATACGACTGTTACCAACGCAGTTGCGACGGTTTTCGTCAGAATTTTCAGTCCCACAAACACAGGTTGGGTGATGTTGTTCGAAAATTTCAGTCTTTATATCCGAGTATGTTAGTAATTTCCCCTTTTACCCCTATGATACTGTACTGTTTCGCGTTTTCTTGTTCTTAATCAGGCATTTTATGGGCAACTTATCTGCGCAGATATATATTTTAGATTACAAAGCCCTTTCTTAAGGGTTTGTTTCGACTTTATTAAAGATGACGATGGTATGCTATGATACCTTACTTGCCAAATCTTTTGGGTTGTAATCTCCCATTGCGCCTGCATGAATGCAGGAATGTGTTTTGAAAGCCGTGAGGTTTACACAGCGGTTATCAGGTCACTGATTAATTACTTATGTGCAGTCTGGTGGCACAAAGTAGAACGCTCTTGCTCATCATCTTGCTTGGTCAGGCTGCAAAGAATGATGTGCCTAGGAACTACCGAGGCGTATAGGGCAACATGAGACAAGGCCTTGAATACCGCATTAAACTCGCCCTGATTCTTGCGATAACAAGATACACAAAAAGATTTTCAGGAAGCTAGAAAAACACTTTGAAGTTGTTGGTGAAGTATGTCCCTGAGACAGTTATTTTAACTGATATGATGAACTTCGTCCTGAGCTTTTACAGAATGTCTCATCATAGAATCCCAGATATGATATAATAGTCCCATTCCGAGTCGCTAATTGATGGAGCAGGTATGACGTTCTACACAAAAGGCTCTAGGACCAACGAGTAAACTAAAGGAAGATAGTTCCTAAACCAAAACATCTAGAAATCGATACCGCTAGGAATGCTAACCTCTGTGTTCCACTTACAAGTGTTTGCTGGCCTAGACGTAGTATCTTGGATGTCAAATTAACATCTGCAGCGACAAGTAGGGGTATCCTCTTCTGGTGAAATCTAACACCGAAATATTTGCTCAAGTTTTTCTAGGTGCCAAGGCACGGATGGTACGAGACCAATGAAAAATCCTACGTTTTAGCATAGGAGGCTCAAATTCGTTGCCCTTTACTCCATCTACTTTATAATCTGCCGATTGAGGGCTGAGTCCGCGGAATCTTGCCGAGGATGTGTATTAGCTGTAGACTTAGCAAATCTTCAGTATAAGAACTAAATCAGCAATTAACAGGTTTTCTACATAAATTAAGTAGCAAAAAGTGCAGAACATTGATTGGACTTTTAACAGTATACAATTTCCTTCGTGCTCATTTGCACAGAATATTTATTGTTGCAGACACTATTGTTTCAACGGTGCTTAGAGAAGAATGAGACAACTATGCACCAAATATCTAAATATCCGGCCCAACGCCAGGCTGCAGGTATTCGGTGTCAGAACAATGAGTTGGAATCTACTCGCAAACATAAATCTAGCAGACCTATTTCGTTAGGCTAAAATAAAGAGTCGAGTCTTAAGGTTGAGGCTCTTGAGTGTAATGGACCAGGATTTGAGCGTTTGAAAGTGCCCGAAATAGCCATCTTACACCAACATAAAATCTACATATCAAAAATA
The DNA here is from genome assembly GCA_963969285.1 of Odontomyia ornata. NCBI lineage: Eukaryota > Metazoa > Arthropoda > Insecta > Diptera > Stratiomyidae > Odontomyia > Odontomyia ornata. The sequence continues at coordinate 74,331,913 of OZ017741.1, read as the reverse complement.
CGTTTTTTTCTCTTTTATAGTCGTATATTCTTGTTTTCTTCAAATTAATTGAAGGTATCTGGGAGTCAAGCTCAGACGATCGCTTGACCTAGCTAGGGACATCTCCTTACAGAAACCCAAGAAGCACAGGTTGTGCCGGGATCTCTGCAGGGAAACAGAAGAGCTGGCTCCTGATAGTCTAATCCGAAAGATGCTTGAATCGATTGACAAATGGAGCCATTTGGGCCATTACCATAACATTAAATAACAATTCAAAGTAGCTGGAGAGTGCTTCTGGCAAAAGGTTTTTGTAGATCAAAGTCAAAAGCGCTTTATTCAATACTCATTGGTATAAATTTTCAAATAATATAAAACAAATTCCAAACAATAACAATACAAAAACGTTATGGCCCAAATGGCTCTCTAAATTAATACGTTATCTTTAAACACATTTCATCAAAAAAATTATAGCAAATTTAAATCAATGAAGATTATTACATATTTTATAATTGAATTGAAAAAAGGAGAAAAAACCAACCAACACTATCTTAAAATCATTTATAATTTAAACACAACAGTGAACTTTGATTCTACACCTAATATGTTTCAACTTAATTCTAATAAAATGCAATCAAAAACTTTATCTTATACTAAAACATTCTATACAATGTTTTTAACCTAAGCATTTAACCATATCTCTAACCTAATATAATAAGCATAACATAAACCTAACCTATACCTAGTTTTTAACGAAAATAAACAACAATACTAAATGTAGCAATAATGAGCTGAAACTCCAAAACTTAATAACGAAACACACCAAAGCTGCAAATAAACACGAATAATTTAGGCATTGTCATTCAGCCACCAATGCCTAGATTGCCCCATCTCAGCTCGATCAGCTTCAACGAATCTAGCAAATGAGTATCTCCATTGAAATTGTTGGTCTCGTGAGCTCAAATTCGGAGGATATTTCATCTTCTTATCGGTGGCCCGTCGATACATGTGATATATGACTGTGACGCTGTTAGAATCAAAAACATATTGTTCCACGTCCAAATATACGAATGCTTCAGGAGGAACGAAGCCAGTAGCGAGACAAGTCGCTATATACCCGTCTGTAGGGTGGAACGGCTGTGAAATCCAAGGGTTTTCACTCACAGATCTTGATTCCGAAGAATTTTCAATATAAAGATATCGACTCTTGTCACTTGAGCAGCTTGATAAATTCTTCTATTCGATAAATAATGTTTCCAATCCGTCTCAGGCTTTCTGTACAAACCAGTACATGCACGGACATTTCCTTTCGAAAACTCTCAATTTTTCCATGGTACTAGCACTCTGGTTGTAGCAGATCTGACATTCGTATGTCAAAACTGGTCTAACCAGGATCTTGTAACAGATGATTTTGACCTTTTGATCAATGTATTTGGAATGAAAGAATCTTCGTAGGGCCATGACTACTTTTTGTGCCTTACTGAGCATGATTTCGACAGGTTTAGTATAGTACAGATACTGATCGAGATAAACACCGAGGTATCGAACACAGAATTTAGGTGGGACTCGTTATGAACTACCCTCGTCAGCCATCATGTCTTGACTGACCCCTTGCAGTGTTGTTCGAAACAAGATTGTTTCACACTTCTGCGCATTGATTTTCATTCGCCAATTGTCAGTGTACAGCTGTACATCATTAAACATTTTTTGTAGATTTCTCTGAACTATTGTAGCTTTTCAGTCTGCCGTATAGATGATCAAACCATCAGCAAACGCTACCAATGATCGGGTTAGTGACACGTTAAAAACAAAGCCGTTCAATAGCTTGCGAATGAAGATTGAGAAGAGTAGAGTCGCAGTAACTGTTCCCTGCTGTAGACCATTGAAGACCTTGAATTCGCGCATTGTTGTCAGACTTCCATCAGTTAGAACAAACGATATCCCTTATAACATATTGCACATCATGGCGACAAGGTGTCTGGGGAACTTGTCCTGAAGGAGTTTAGAAACGAGTCCATCTGACCACACCGTATCGAAGGCTTTCTGCATATCATTGAGACACGCTCCAACACATTGTCTATCATTTAGTTTCCAACAGATGTCTGAGGTTACTTTCGTTATTGCATGTGTGGTCGAATGCCTGGCACGAAAACCAAATTGGCAATTCGGGATCAACTCATATTCCTCAATGTGGGCGTTTAATGCTCTGTTGAGTATCACTTCAAACACCTTGCTGATGTTAGGCAGCAAGCTGATTGGGCGATAGCTTTTGGGGCATGAAGATTTTTTTCCTTTCTTCAAGATCGGAAATACCTTAGCCTTTTTACACTCATTTGGGAAATATGAATTGCTCAACATGTTGTTGAACAATAATATGCAATAAATCCTAATAGCAACCTCAGGCAAATGTCGGAGAACTATGTTTGGAATACCATCAGTACCACATGATTTCTTGTTGTTTATCCTGCAAAATATGAAACACAAGTATTCATAGCTGACAAAATAATCAATAAGGTTCAAGCTCGGTATGAGGTCAGATGTTAATGTTTCATTGAAATGAAGAATTGATTGGCCGTTCAGGCTTGATGTGAAGTCGGAAACTTTTGCTTCAACGACCTCTGAAAATATTTCGTTCCCTCTCTCAGGGTTTGGTTAAATGAACCAATTCAAAATCTGTTCCAATCAGGATAAGTTTATCCAATCCTTAACATATAATCCTGTATCCATTTCTATCCGGCGTCGTACTATCAACTTCGATACCAGCCCTATCGAGAAGATTTATCTGATCACTAGTGACTTCAAGATTCGATACCTTCACTCGAGACTTCTTGCGGAATATGCTATTCAGTTTCGCAAAAACGCCATCTGGGATCTGTGGGCTAACACCCCTCAATTTTTCCATCCATTGACTGCTGACCTCACTCCTTAAGTAGGAACGGATTAAATTCCGGACATACTTCAGGTGTACTTTCAACAAAACCAAAGTTGTAGTCCAAAAATCGTCGATAATTATTGTTGACACGTGTGAAAAGAAGGGTTTTTCAATCTTTTCAACCTTGCGATAGTTGGTGTTTCATATCCTTCCATATTGTTTCGATGTTTAATCTTTCTCAATCATTTCCAACGTCAGCTTCTCTAACTTCGACAAATAGAGATCTATTTCATCGTTAGTTAGATTCCTGTCATTAGGAACCATTGAGCAAGAGTTGCCATCATCAGAAGGGGAATATTGTTTCTGGTACTCCCGATTAAACTTTTTTTCAAACTTTCCCTAGTCTGTTTTTAGGGTTTTGTAAAATAATTTTACAAAACCCTACTAGTTTCGCGACCAGTCTGTCCGTCTGTCCGTCTGCCTGTCCGTCCGTCCGTGTGTCACAGCAGTTTTTCTCGGAAACTAGTCAAGCTAGAAACATCAAAGCTTGTGTGTAGGTGTAAAATGGTGATTTCTTCAAAGTTCAACTACAAAAAAATTTTATAAGGTATTTAAGGGGGGTCTCCCCATATAGGAGAGTGACCCCCCGAAAAAAAAATTTCATTGAAAGTAGCCGATATGGGTATCAAATGAAAGGTCTTGATGAGAACTTTTCAAAACAGGTCTTAGTTTGGCAAAATTTGCTTCGACGGGCGCACAGGGAGGGGAAATACACGAAAAATTTGTGTCCCCCCCCTCGCGATTGGACACCTGTGATCCGAAAAATCTGAAAAAAATCAGGAATGTAGGCCTTGGTGAGTACAACAACAACAAATACGTTAGAAGTCGCAATTCACTCAACTTTGTTAGTAATAGTATGATTTATCGATTTTATGTTTTCTTGAATAAAATCTTAACGGTACCCTTAAATTCAATGAAATTTAGTACACAGATGTCTATTTATAAGGTATTTAAGGGGGGTCTCCCCATATAGGAGAGTGACCCCCCGAAAAAAAATTTCATTGAAGGTAGCCGATATGGGTATCAAATGAAAGGTCTTGATGAGAACTTTTCAAAACAGAGTTTGGCAAGATTTCCTTCGAGGGGCGCATAGGGAGGGGAAATACACGAAAAATTTGTGTCCCCCCCTCGCGATTGGACACCTGTGATCCGAAAAAATCAGGATTTTAGGCCTTGGTGAGTACAACAACAACAAATACGTTAGAATTCGAAATTCACTCAACCTTGTTAGTAATAGTATGATTTATCGATGTTATGTTTTCTTGAATAAAATCTTAACGGTACCCTTAAATTCAATGAAATTCAGTGCGTAGATGTCTATTTATAAAATTAATCCATCCTGAAAGTTTCATAAAGATTGAATCATACTTAGCGATGTTATAGCGGTTCGAATTTTCCTGTATTACTATGGAACAATATGCGCTGCATTTATTACTATGGCAACATATGGCTATGGAACAACATGCGCTTTTTACCGACTCAGACACTACAGTTTTGCTAGGATTTGCATGAAAATTTCAGGAATGATAGGTGTCATGAATATCTTTGAGAATCGGTTCAGCTAGTCGTATCAGTAGTCGTAAAACAAAATAGTGGCTGTTTTAAATGCGAAGATTGAATAATTTTGAGTTATTTTTTCCCAACTTTAACGTTTGAGGTGCATGCTTTGAACACTTGATTCAATTTAATGAATGACTGAAGATGAGTACCTACAATTAATGCTCATAAGTGAAACAAGTCAAGGAGGTGGGAGAGAGCTCCTAGCAAAAGGGTTTTGTAACCATTCTAGGATTCGAAAAAATTGGCCATTAATCGATGATTTCAGTACAGGAGAGTGGCCCCTGAAAAAAAATTCGTAGCCGATATGAGTATGAAATAAAAGTTTTCATGGGAGCTTTTCAAAACAGTTGTTAAACTGTCAGTTTTTGCTTCAGTGGGGGCACAGGGGGGAAATACATGAAAAATGTGTTTCCTTCGTCGCGGATGGACATCTGAAATAATTATCAAGGGAGATATTTATGAGTATAACAATTCTAAAAACCTCAGAAGTCGAGATTAAACGATGAAAACAAGATTAATTTTCGTTTCTTGTTTATCGATTCTTTCCGATAGAGAATTTAATTGCTGTAAAATTTTGAAAAGCAGTTCATTATTGCCACTTACATTATTTACACTATTTGCCGCATTTTCTGCTGGTCCTCTAACAGCTTGTGCAAATGATACTCCGGGCTTGACGAAGTTCGGAGCTAAGACACTGCAGTGAATTTGTGCTTGCTTTGGGATAAATTTTACTCTCGAATCGTGATATCGGGAGCATTCTCGATATGATGCCGGGTGACCAAAAACACCGCAGTTACAGTATAATTACTCTTTTGGCTCCGTCTGAGCCAATTCGCACTCACCGGGAGCATGCACGTCCTTGCATTTGACGCATCGGTAATGCATGACGCAGTTGGCAGCCGAATGCCCAAATCGTTGACAGCGATAACACTGGTTGATTTTTCGTTCCTGGAGGCGTTTCCAGCTCACCGCTCGGAAATTCAAGTATCTGATTTGTTGAAGAGCGCTTGCACTGCTCTTAGTTGATATCTGCACTAAATCAAGTGGAAAAAATTTTTTTCTACCGGCGACCTTCTTGTCGCGAATGTTTTAACGGAGATAAATTCGATTTCTGGTGCTGCTTCCTTGAGCACCTGAAGAAGATTGACGGTATCTTCTCCGCAGTCCAAGCGCTGCAACAAGAAGGTCTGGTTTTTCTCGCTTTTCGGGAAATATGTGAAGTGTGGAACCTCCCCAGAATTTAGAGCATTTTTTGCAGATTTGAAATCAACCAGTGATTTCGTTCTGATAGTTGACTTTTCGCAATTGATTCGCTTTATCTCGAAATTTGTTAATTTGTTTTCGGCTGCCAACCATGTCCTTTCCGCTTTGACCGCATACATTAACTGGCGGAACTTTCTCTGTATTCTTTTCTACTTTTTGAGGAGGACCAGCAGAACTACGGGCTGGTTTCTTCTCCTTATTTTTGTTTTTTTAAAAAAAGTATAAAATTATCATTATCTTGGGTAACATTATCTCTAATATTTTCATCAACCTCCATTTCTTGTTGGAGTCCGTCCAGCACTGCTTAGTAATTCTGGCTGTCGTAAGTGCCTCCAGCAGTTAGTACTTCTTCTGGGATGACGTGTCTAATAGCTTTCTTCTGCTTAGCTTCCGTATTTGTTTGTCGTACCGGTTCAGTATCTTGAACTTTCTTCGCTGTCTCGAGCATATCTTCGTACGTTTTCAGTCTTATTTTTAATTCTTGAATTTCAGCTTGAAGTCGCTCACTTCTTGCTTATCTTCGACTACTTGAGTCTTACGCCCACCATCTGCGGAGTCCTGGGTGCTCGTGTGTCTTCGCTTATTGACGCTTGCCGCAAATTTCGCATTGTTATTCTCCCCGGGGCCCCCCAATGGAGGGAAGCCATCGTGCTCCTCCATACAGCAGTCCCCAGTTAGTCTTCGGTTTGTTTCCTTTTGTCGATTTATTGATTCTGTGGGTCGATGCCTTCGACGATAAATGCTTTCCCAATAAAATCAAAATATGCTTTTGACTGGCTCGTAAAAAATTAATTCAATTTTTTGAAACTGCTTTTGTGAAAAATTAATTAATTTTTTAAATTAATGACAGGAGCGATTAAAAACACGTCTACACGCAACGAGTGCTAGACAATCAGTAAAATAAACATCATCCTCTGAACATCAAAACTTAATTCATATACAGATTCCATAAATTGGGTTAAAAAACTGAAAATGGGTTATTTTGTACTAAAATTTGAGTAGTCATGATAATATGTATATCAGTTTTATTGAGCCATTTCTAAAAATTTTATAAAAATCTCCCCGTTCTCCCCAGTATTGTGTTGTTGTGGTTGTTAAATATTCAATTAGATATAGCTTGGTTGTTTATGCCTCGCATTCAGGACACTTTCACCTTATACTAAAAATCTGGATATGATAGCAAATTTAAGGGTCCTCTTTAGATTTTATGGGAAAAATCGTAAAATTCATAAAGTGTACTATTTTTAACGAATTCGATAGACTTTTGACTTGTGAGATATTTGTTGGCCATGTACTCATTAAGACCTGCTTCCATGATTTTTCCAGATTTTTTGGATCACAGCTGTCCAGCCGTGAGGGAAAGGCACACAAATTGTTGGCAAATTTCCCCTCACCCTGCTCTTATTGAAACAAAACGTTTAAGACCTATTTTGGAAAGTTCTTATCAAGGTCTTTCACTTGATACTACCTTTAGTGAAAAAAATTGTTGGTGACATATGGCAGAAATTTGTTTTTCACTGGAATTTTGAAGAGAGCACCACTTTACACACATTTACGAAATTCAATATTTCTAGCTTATGTGGTTTGCGATAAAATTTGCTCTGAAGCACGGACAGATGGACAGACAGGACGCGATTTCAGTGGGTTTTTGTGAATTTATTTTACAAAACCCCTAAAGAGGGATCACCTGAGCCCTAAACGGCACTTGTTTCTCCCTCCATCCACTCCCGCTAGAAGAGGGATCCCCCAGAGTTTATGGCGCCTCGCGGCATGGCAAACTTAGGCTTTGCCTGAAGTAATGTGTCAAACGGTCCCAGGCTAATTTTTCAGACTGACAGGGGAGGTGCTCACTGGGTAGTCCAGACGTCTTGCGCGCCTGGAAGCCCCACATTCAGGGCGTGAATAGCCTTCACTTCCCAACGACAAAAGAGGCACAGTCAACGGCAGGCTAAGACACCGAAATCTGGCGTGATGCAGTGATGAACTGGTAAGCGATCACCTTATTCTTTTTGAATGCTGAGCGCAATTCATAGATAAAGAGAAGGCTATTCCCGTGACAGGATGACTAGCTAAACTGGATGATAATGAACTCTCTAGAATTTTTTACAGTAAAGTTGAGATTGACTGATAAAATCAATGGTACTCACCTAATGCCAAATTTAACTTTCATTCCAATTTTTTTATTTAACTTTGAAGATCGCTAAATTATTATACTTACAATCATTCAACTTTTGCCGTAACCGCAACTAAAAACTGCTGAAAAATATTTCACTATACTTTCTTTCCTTTCACTGTACCCCGAAATATTCAAAAAATAAAGACCAACGTTTTCAATTAAGTATCGAATGTTTATTTTTTTTCTCATTTTTCTTTTTATATTTATTGATTTTTTCTTTTGTTTTCGCTTATTTTTTGTTTTTCAATATATATATTTTTTATTTATATGTAACCATATTTTTTCTGTTTTCATGGATGATTTTGTTTGTTTTTATGTTCGTTTGTGTGTTACATTTTCACTGCTTTTATGTATCTCAATTCGAATTGTTTTTTTGTGTTTCGTTTGTTTTACTTTTTATCAATGACTATTTACAAAAAATATATATAAACTTAAATATATATATATAATCGTTAGTATTAGATATATATATAGGTAATAGTTAAAATTTGTGGAAATTTTACAATCAATATTTTTTGTGTTTAATTTTTTTTTTTTCATTTATCTTGCAATTACTGGTGACATACAAATTAGAATTTAAGAGATATTAAATTAAATTAAACGACAAGATTTCAATAAAATAATTTACAGCACAATTTTTTTAGCGTAGAGTTAAAATATAAAAAAATGTTTTTAAATTTAAATAATTTTCAGTATGACTTTTTGGATTTTTTATATTTTATTATTTTTCAATACATTTTCGTTTTGACTTTTTTTTAAAGTAAATCAAAAACGTGTAATGATACGTAATTTTTCGTTATGCTTTTTTAAATCTTAAAAATTTAATTGTTTTTAACTGGAAATATTTACAAAATAAAATAAATACAAATTATGCAAGACAAATTAAATTAGTAAAAAGAAAATATAGTAAAAACAGATTCATATTGAAAATCGAGTTGTGGTTTTTGTGTCCTAAAATTGTTTGGTTTTTTGTGTAATGATTTCAATTGATTTTTTGACTGTTTTATTTATTTTTTATATGTATTTTCAAATTCTTACGTAAGTAAAATCACTGGAATTGTTGCGTGTATATGAAAAAATGAAATGAAAGAAATTCATGTAACTATTCAATTTTAATGAATAGTTGAATGAGATCTTTCATTTATTCTTTTTTTGATGTCCTTATAGAAAATTATATACTATATGTAGTTTTTATATTTTCTTTTACCTCACTTAAAATGCTATCAATTATGAATCATTTTTTTCATTTTCTTTCTTCATTTTTCTCTCGTTTAAATTTATTTGATATTTACACAATTACAAAATTTACAAGTCTTTTTCAATTGGTTTCTTGTTAATTAGTTTTTTTTTTAAATTTTTTTTTCTTTTTCTTGATGTACAGTTATAAATTTTCTTGTTTCTTTTGTATTTTTTTTTTCTTGTTCCATTTAATTTTATTTTGTTGGGTATTAATTGCATGATTAAATTTGAATAGTGGTCATATAATTTTCGAGTTTGTTATTCCAAAATTGTTGGACGCTCCATTTTCGGACATCAGACATTGATGTTTGATATGATTTTTTTATATAGGAGTGTGAGCACTCGAAAATTATTCGGCTAGTATATAGAATTGTGTACAATATTTATATAATTTCAGTATTTCTGTTTTTTATTTAAAATATGATGCCTATTTTTAAGTCGGTGATAGATATCTAGATTACAAAAAATAAATTAGTACTGCTTTATTTTAGACACACTATAATTTGAGGGCAAGATTGAATGATTTTGTATTCTAAGGTAGCGCTAAGTACAGACGCTAAATTTGTTTTTCAATACCAATATGAGTCTGAGCATAATTTTGCAGGTTTATGATTTTTTAAATATTCGTTTTATTTCGGTTTCAAGTTGTGTTAGTACTATTATCTTGGTATTTTAGTTGATTTTATTATATTATAATTACTAAATTTAAATCACTATACCTAGTAACGTCTAAAAATTAAGATCATCAATGATAATGCCGTGATGTCAGCGATCTCCGACCAGCTGTATTGCTATTGGTTATGCTACCATTCCGCATGGGTAGGGCAGGCGGCGGTGGAGTGAGGGCAGGTGAGGGTGGATCACAATCGCGTTCCAATGGAAGCGAATAGTGGCTATTCTGATGAATATAATTATCACTGCTAATTGTATGATGCTTGCCGTAATGCGGATTGGTGTTCGCGCGTGTGTTAAGGATCAACTGTGGGTGACTGTAGTGGTTCTCATTCGGCAGTGTATTGGCATTGTTTGGCTTCATTGAAGACGATTTGACATGTTGTTGAGGCTGCGCCTGTTGCTGCTTTTTTTGCATCATCAGATGATCTTGACTTAGTTGTAGGAATGTTGGTGGGCAACCGTTAGTACCGTTATTCAGTGCAGTAGTGGTCGGTACATGAAGTTGCTGGAATTGTTGTTGCGAGGCACCCCTCCCCCGCGGAGGAGGTGGTGGCGCTTCTAGCTATAGTTCCGTTACCGGTATCGGTCGAATCGATGAATGGTGGTTGTTGTGGTGTGGGTAGGAAGAGAAGCCAGAGTGGATGCCTAGACTGCAGGGTGGCTGATGGCGTGACATGTAATCTTCATCGGAGAAAGTTTTTTGATATTCGCGTTCTTTACGCCCAAGCGCACTATTTCCCCATCCACCTTTGAGAACTTCGCGAATCTTTCGGCGACATCTGTAAATAATCAACGCTAAGGCGGTAAGAGTTGCTGCTGAGCCTACTAGCAATGCACCAATCATAGCTTGCTTTTTCGGGTCACTATGAGAACAACCCAGAAGTTCGGGACTTACTGTTCGTAACGGTTCTTCTCGCAATCTTTCAGGAGTTCGACACAGAACATTCGCAATGTTGTCATTCGAGGAATTCTTCAAAACTAGGAGATTTCTGAGCCATAATACTCTACAATCACAGTCTAGATCATTCTCGGACAGATCCAAAGTGTGAAGATCATTCCATTGAAACAGACCTTCCGGCAATGTTGTCAAGGCGTTATCTCTTAGGATAACGTGCTTCAAGTGCGGCAAACCACTTAATGCTCCCTCCTGTACTTCACTCAGCATTTTATTACTGGCGATAGTTAACGATTCTAGATTAGTATTCGTTCCAAACGCACCACTTTCAATCTTTTTGAGATTCAATCCACCACTAATGTCCAATTTTTTTAGGCTGGTCAAACCAACAAAGGCACCTTCAGGAACAACTTCGAATGCATTTTGGCCTAAAGTCAGTTCCTCCAGTCGAGTCAATGTACTCAACTCTACAGTTGGTATTCGACTCAGCCGATTGTCTGAAAGATCTAAAATGCGTAGCCCTTCTAATCCTTTAAGAGATTCATGCGAAATGTTATAAAGACCAGCAGTTTTCAAGTCCAGGCGACTTAATCCTTTGAGATCAATAAACGCTTCTTTCTGCACAGACTGGAATGAATTGCTTCCCAAGAATAATTCAGCCAGACTAGGCATCGCCTGGAATGTTGGCGTCGGGATGCTAGTCAAAGTATTATCATCGAGATACAAAACTCTCAAATTGACGAGACCATTAAAGGCAGTTGGATCGATCTTACTAATTCGATTCGCTCCCAGATTCAATTCCTCCAGCTTCGTTAGTTGCGAGAATACTCCTCGCTCCAATTCATCTAAATAATTCCCCCTTAAATTCAGTACGGTTAACGATTGTAACCCCATAAAAGTGAAATTATTTATTGCTCCTAATTTATTATGATTCAAATGCAATTCTTGCAATTTCTTCTGGTATGCAAATGTCCTTTGTGGGATATTCATCAAATGATTGTAGCTCAGATCCAGGAAAGTCAATTCCGCATAGAATTGTATCGATGAATCGATTGTTTTAATCTTATTGTTCTTTATGACTAGCCTTTGAATCGATGGATTCAATGCGATTGGCAAGACGTCCAAATGTCCTTCCCCGCACTTCACTACTAACGTTTCATCATCACATTTGCATCCGATGGGACAATTTGCCAGACCTGTTGTCCTTCCAATTAGGACTAACATCACGAGCAAAGTGAACATTGTCACAATACATCGTCGTCGCTCTCTGTAGTGGATCCAATTTGTGTTGTTCATTTTTGATACTTTGCGAGCACTCATTTTTTTCTTGCTCGTATCCTTTTTAGTCGTGCTTTTTTGTTGTGTTGACTTTAGATCACACACAACACAAACCCCTTCTAGCTAACTGATTTTGATGAGTTCTCCGTTCCGGTTGAGATGAACTCGTGTAAATTTACCGGTATATCTGTAAAGAGAAAAAAAAAATGAGAAAATAGGAATAACTTGTCTGTAAAATGGTATTGATTATTTTTCGGAAAGGATAAGGAGCGAGAGAGAATTAAACTGAAGAGCTTTCTTTTCGATTCTATAGGATGAGGCTGAAATGCCTTAGTCTAGGTCTTAAATTCAAGAGAAATAATGACAACAACGATTCGATTCGAATTTAAATCGCAAGAGGATATTTCAAAAGGATTCATTTACTATCTTCTCTATCAATTGGCTCCGAGTATTTGTTTTTTTTATACGTTGTCTTTATACGTTATTTTTTGTTTCGCTATTCCTTTGTTCCCAATACTCGGTGTATATCGTCAAACAGGCAGCATATGTTAAATCTTCCAAAGGGAAAACTGCAAAACGGTTAAGTTCCAATTTTATAGATCTATTCGAGACATTCTTTTGGAGCTCAACCAAACTCACAAGGAGGAATATGTTGTCGTTTTTTGTATTAGGCCTTCTCTGATGCGCCCCCCATTTTAAGTTTTTTCAGGCCTGGAAAATTGTCTATGCCTACTTTATTTTCTAGAAGAGAACAGAGAGAGAAAAAGGATATTTTTCAAGAATTGGTTTCCAGGAAATGTATAAGGGTTTTGTTCGATTTATTTGTAACAGGAAAACTGAATGGTAGAGCAAGGAAGGGCTAAATTGTGAAGGTTTTGAGAGTCGAGAGATAGAAATACGAAGAAAAGAGTTAAAGCAGGAGATATATATGCACATAAAATTGAATATTAGAGAATTGGAAATCGAGTTCAGGTTGCGATCTGATGGAGGAAACTATGTCGTCTGGGACAAGAAGTTTGGAAGCCTACCTAGTCCTTTAAAAGTTACCCATATGTGTTTACTACATTTGAGTTATATCGAACAATTCTGCACTGGTTCCTAGAAATACACAACGAAATCTAAAATTTTCCAATCCTTTAAATCGGATTCGAATTCAAGGACGTATATTCTGATCATCATAGAGAGGTTTGAGGACCATTCGTTTAGTGAATAGGATTCGTTTAGATTTCATTTAAAATTTTCGATAGGATGAGGTGAAGGATAATCAGCGTCAGAATGATGAGAGTGATAGTTTTGCAATTCAAATGTGTCCTGGAATAGTAAAACTGAATTTTCAGGATTCACTTAAGAGAGTAGGTTATTGTTGTAGGCACATATGCTTTGGATGCACAATACGTAGAAGGATTACAGATATTCAAATTTATGCCAAATATGTGATGGTTTGAATTCGGAATTGGATTGGGTTTGGGTAGGTGAGGGGATTTTGCAGACATTGACCTAGTTTTACTTTATGTCAGGATGGTTTTGGTAGGTGAAGGTAATGTTTGAATTAAAAAATCATACTACATAATGTAAGGTTATTACAGAAATTATGAAAGGATATAATGGATGCAAATAGTAGGTTACTGAGCCAAATCTAACAGTGGATGCAAACCAATAGGGTCACCTGGGACTGTTATGCAATTTATTATTCCCACAAAGCTAGCAAAACTTTTCAAATCTTACACACACAGCGTAAGTTTAAACTTAAAACTTTACTGATGCTCAGTATTTCATAAATTCAAATAGCTTTCAAAGAACTTTTCTGTAAATTCTGCTCTGTTTAATTGTCTATCCATTTGAGTGTCTGTCTTCCCACTAATTATTCTAAGAACTTGCTGACTTTGTGTCTACCGCTAAATATGGATAAACACAAAGGAAATTCTCTAAAAGTATGCTAATAGAATGTTATAACAAGTTAAGTAGGCAGGAGAGTGCTCTTGCCGGAAGTGTTTCAGAAACAAATTAGGAAATCAAACAATGTCTTCTAGATACTGTTGCGGATTTCGGCGTACCGGCTTTCTTCCATTCGCAACTTCAGATTGCCGCCGTAACATCTCTACCTTCCTTTTGGCATATATACCCTTTTCCTCAGTAAATTTATTTATTTTTATTATCATTTAACAATTTCTCTATTATTTTTATTTCCCCTTCATCACAATTCTACCCTTTTCCCTTATTTTCAATGACAAAAAAAAATAGTGATAAAATAATAATTTTAATTTTCCCACTAACATCACTCCATTCATGAATTCACAAAAAAAAATTTTTTATTCGATACATTTACCCTAACAAAACCTAATTCCTTCCTTCATACTAACTAATTTTATTCATTAGCTCCCACTAACAAATTTTATTTTTCATACTAACAAAAATTCATTCACGTTTCCCTACTAAGAAATTTCATTCCCATGCCCATCAAGAAAGAAGCATCGTTGAAGTGAATGAATGGGAAATCAACAGAATGAGGCTCTGTTGGTAGCGTCGTGGATTCTTGACCGGGGGTCCGCTGGGACCCTGGGTTTAAGTTCCCCGAGCGCAGGAAAGCACTCTTTTTGGAGTATCGGCAAAAGCAATTGATTCCATATATATATGATAATTTGTATCTAATCAAACGCTTCTATGGTTATGCAAATTGCCATATATGCAAAATGGAAATTGTTGCGTTTGTCGATACGAAAAGATGTGTGGGTAGCGGAATTCAAGTGTATTGAACTTCGATTACGTTACCCAGATGCGGCAGCGGTAATTAGAAATGAAATGATTACGGGATTGGATTTTTGGGTGTGAAATTTTGGATTGGGTAAAAGTTAGAGATTTGGCTGGTGAATAAGAGGGATTGCTTTTGGCGAGGGAGTTTTTAGCGAGTTTTTCGATGACGCGGGGAAAGAATCAGAAAAGTCTTGATTTGGATTCAGTGAGGAAAGCTTGCATCGACGACATTATCTCAAGTTGGTGACGGATGTGCATATTTGGGGAGAATCGTAGGAGTGGTTCATGAAGTGTCGGGAATGATTATGAATTGTGATTATTGGGACTGAAAGAAGAAAAAACGAGAGAATTCAAGGGAAGTGTTGTTGTGCAAATTCCATTAATTTGTCTGTAGCGGTTAGAAGAAAAAAGTTTAGGGTGAGATCGCGATATGTTAAGAAGTGAATTCCCTTTATCCGTGAAGCCGATAATATAAGTTTCAGCATAGTCCTGGATTTTAGTAATATTAACTACTTTGCCAAGATTAAATTGGTGCGAGTTTGAGAGTGATGAAAGGAGTGGAAATTATTAAATTATGTAAAAAAACGTAAACAAGTGTTAAGATTGATAATTTGTGAAAAACTTGAAGTAAAGGTTGATTATTTATAAAAACTGCTTTGTTGGTTTATGAAGAGGGCTAAATTTTGGACGTTGAGTTTTCTTCAATTTCATATGAACAGTGAAAGACTGAGATGGTGGATCGTAGTGACGAAAGTGGCCGGTTTGGGTTTCGTTTTAAGTAGTATCAATATTTTTAAGACCGGTTAAACCGATGATGAAAAAACCGGAAAACCGAAGAACCGGCTTTTTTTTTAAAAAAAAAAAAAAAACCGCCATCCCTACTAGATGCTGATAAATTTTTGGGTGATAAGATGGAAAAAAGTAATATTAAGCATATCACCTACTAGAGTACCGTTAGATTACGCAATTTCTTTCGCAATTCTTAATGGCAAGATTTGATCGAACTAGTGTGCCACATGATTAAATAGAGGAATTTATTTTAAATGGTTCGATACTATCGCGTACAATACTGGCAGCAATAGAGCTCAATGTCAAATAATGAGCGTAGTACCAAGTGACCATTTCCTCTAAAGTCCGAGCAATTCTTCAAAGGATTTAGTATGTCAACATTAAAAATTGATTAGGCTAATTCAATCAGTTTTAAATTCACATTCTAGGGGCGCGAGCTCTGATATTTCTGGTACACTGCGTTGTGTTGAAGAACAAGTAGAGAAGACAAAAGTTTGTTCCTATCAGAAGCGTTTTCTACTTAGTCTATAATACCATAATGAATAACCTCAAGAAAAATTTGCCTTGTTTAAAAGCATCCGCAGCTGCTATAGTTGCTAAGAGAACATACTAAGATACGGACGGATAGACAGATGGAAAAAAACTAACAAAAAAACATAAAAACTTAGACGAAACAGAATATGTTCGTGTTAAAATATTGCCGACTTGCTAGCTTCCTCAAACTATAAAATGCGATCTGTTCCTAACATATGATTGAGATATTTCAGGTTAGGCCTGGACAAAAAACAGATTTGACTTCAAAGAGTCTGCAAATGTTACATCAGGCCTTAGATAAATGCATATAGCATCTGAGAAAAAAACCAGTTCCAGCAAGATCCATTCGGAACGTGCATTGTCTTGTAAAAGGACCAAATATTTAGTTTTATCTAATCAAAAAAAAAGTGGTAATGTCTAAAATTGTTCAATTTGGCCACAGTATTTCTGTAACCGCTTACAGTAGAGCTACACAAGCAAAATTCGCGCTTCTTGTTTGCGTTAGGAATCACTTTGGTGAAATCTTATTTTCTCTAACGTAGGATGGAATTAATAGGTATATTACAGTTTGGGAACAGACAAAAGCAAAGATTGAATTTCAATGAAGATTACTCTAAAGAATCAGATCCAAGTTATGTTAAAATATTCAGCAGAGGTAAGGTCTAATTTAAGTCACCAAAGTATAGCTTAATTGACTTTTTTTGCGTGCAAGAAATGGGGGTAAATACTGTGGAGACCTCTTCAATGAAATATGAGAGCTCTCTCCTGATAGTTTAATCGAAGAGATCTTTGGCTCGATTGGCAAGTGAGACCATGAGGCACGCTACGTTCAAGCTGTCCTGACAGTAAAAAGGACTTATATGAGCACCTGGAGGCATTGGGGATTAAGGAGTTTCTTTTCTATTAATTTGTCTCTCTTTCTGCTAGAAAGAAGATTACTTAACTCGATAGCGGCTTAAAGCGTAGCAACACGAGGCCTGCCCCGAAGTAATGTGTCGATCGGTCCAAGACTATTCGTAGGTTGACAGTATAAAAAGAAAAGCTTAGTCTGGCTTTCTCAAATTTTCTTTGATACTCGCCGAACAAAGGAAGATATTGGTCTAGCTCTGTTCGCATTCGTAGAATTTCGCCTGGTTGGATCTAGATGACGAGTGCTTTCAAAGATTAGTTAGACGAAGCCTAATCGTATATTAAGTATGATATATTCGTTAGGCGTATTTTAGTCCGCCTATCATTCCGTACTTTCCATTCTAAGGTCAAGAGTTGTTTGCAGGCAAAAGTAGCTAGGTAGTTACAAATCACTAATCAAACCTGTGCGGTTATATGGATCCTGACGAGCAAATCTGAAAAGCCAGTGGACATATCTAAAGCAAGTGCTCCGGAAAATCTTCGGTCTAGTGAAATCAGAAATAGAGTGGAGACTGTGTTACAGCAACAAGTTGTATGAATTATTCAAGGAACCACCTATATTTACTTGCGATAGGATCTAATAGCAGATATTTGCTGGGACGGATCAACTGGCAACCAAGGACTGGTTTAGACTATCGCATCATAGATGATGATGATCTTTTAGTTTTTGTTGAAACAAGGGCAAAACAATGTCCAATCTAAGCATAATAACACACTTCTCTATTAACCCAGAATTAAATTACGCTTGATTAGAAATATTGCCGTAAAACTTTGCTGGACAAAGCTTGATCCTTCAGCAACAGTGCAGTGCTTGCAGCACTGCCATGCTGCAACATATATATATATATATATATATATATATATATATATATATATATATATATATATATATATATTGTCGCGTGTTATTGGTTCGCGGCCAATAATTTTAATGTTCCGGGAAAGTGAAAACGCAATGTCTTTTAATTTAAGTTAAAAGTGTTTATTTAATTCAAGAAAATGCACAATAATCAGTTTAACACTTTCACTAATTTTAATTTTCACTATTAAAATAAAATCTAACACTTGTCCATAAATTTCTTATCGCAATTGTCTTCTAAATCACTTCACTATTCCGAAACACACTTCCACACACTTTCGCAGTTCTTATCGCGGTCGAATGAATGATTCCCCCATTCATTCAGCTCGCCTTTATATAGGGTCTCTACCTATTCACCCATTTCTCGTTTATTGGCGAATGTTCTACCGAGAAAATTAATGAATGGAGTGACGTCACTTGCAGATGTTGATCATGCTTGTTGGGTTCTCGGGGTTTCGAGTGAATTCGTGTTCTTCATTGTTGTGAAAACAATTGCGACAGTAGCTCGCAGAATTATTTGTACATGTAACACTGCCCCCACCTCAGTTCTTTTCGCCCCGAAAAGATGTGTCGCCAGTTGTAGTCAATTCTCCCTGGGTGTAATATGGGGCAAGACGGTCCAGATGCACGATTTTCATTTTAGCTCTCGGCTTACGATGTTCCTGTATTCGGTATACGACGTCGTTGATTCGCTTTGTAACTCGGTATGGTCCCTCCCAATTATGTTGCAACTTTGGAGACCTACCCTTTCGCCGTTGCGGGTTATAAAGCCACACCAAGTCATCTTGCTGGAAGCCAGTAGAATTAGCCTTTAGATCATACCTGGTCTTCATGCGGTCAGTAGCCGATTCGAGGTGTTTTCGCACTGTCCGATGTATCTGGTTCAACCGTTGTCTTAGATCACTTGCGTACTCCGAGACCGTTTGGGGTTTCTCAGGGGATGTTCCGAACTTTATATCGGCTGGCAAACGAATAGTCTTTCCAAAAATGACTTTGGCTGGGGCTTGGCCCGTCGACGCATGTTCAGCGGCTCTATATGCCATTAAAAATAGTGGGATATGTCGGTCCCAGTCCCTTTGGTTCTCGTCAACCATCTTGGCAAGGTGTTTATTGAGCGTGCCGTTGAAACGTTCGACCATTCCATCGGATTGGGGATGCAGCGGTGTTGTCCTCGTTTTCCGTATTCCCAGCTGCTCGCACATTTCGCTAAAAACTAGTGACTCAAAGTTTCGGCCTTGATCCGAATGTAGTTCACAAGGCACGCCGTACCTGCTGACCCAATTTAACACTAGCTGTTCGGCTACAGTAGTTGCTTCCTGGTTGGGAATGGGGTAGACCTCGGGCCACTTGCTGAAATAATCAGCTACAACCAGCGTGTATCGATTTCCCCATTCAGATTCAGGAAAGGGTCCAGCGATGTCAACAGCAATCCTTTCGAATGGCACGCCTACGTTATAGGTTTGCATTTGTCCCCTCAGTCGTCGTTTTGGGCCTTTGACGGAAGCGCAAATGGTGCATCTGCGACACCAGTCCTCTACGTCTTCTCGAGCGTGGAGCCAGTAGAATCTTTCCCGCAATTTCGCTAAGGTTTTGTTAACACCAAGATGGCCTCCCAAGGATCCTTCATGCATTTCCTTTACCACATCGTGGATTCGGCTTTTGGGTAGTATAGTTTGCATCCTATAGGAGCTGCCATCCGCCGTTTCCCATTTCCGCTTGAGTACACCACCCTCCACCTGAAGGGAGTTCCATTGTGCCCAATAGCTTTTTAGGGTTGCGCCATGCGTTGAAACGTCCTTCCACTCAGGTCGCCCAGTCGTCTCCTTCCATACGAGCAATGGTCCGATGTCTTCATCGGCTAGCTGGGCATTTCGAATCTCCTCCGATGACCAACCTTCATCGAATTCGGCCGTTATCAGTCGCAGATCAACGGGCGGTTCCTTTTCCTCAATCCGTCGGCAATGCTTGCAGTTAGCTGGACATGAGCGACGAGATAGGGCGTCAGCATTTCCATGAACTCCGCCCTTTCGATGAACAATTTCGTAGTCGTATGACTGCAATCTTTCGATCCATCTCGCAACTTGTCCCTCGGGGTTTTTGAAGTTAAGTAGCCATCTCAATGATGCATGGTCCGTTCGAAGAACAAATTTCTGGCCATATAGGTACTTATGGAACTGCTTGGTGGCCTCTATTATAGCCAATAGCTCCTTCCTGGTCACACAGTAGTTCCTCTCACTTTTTGAAAGAACTCGACTGTAATACGAGAGGACTCTTTCTTCGCCATTGATCTGCTGGGAGAGTACAGCTCCAATACCGCCGTTGCTTGCATCGGTGTCAACCACAAACATTTTTCCGGGTTTCGGATACGCCAGTACGGGTGATTCACATAGCTTTTCCTTCAGGGTCTCAAAGGCTGTCTGGCATTGTTCATTCCAGACATACGGACGATTTTTCTCGGTTAGCTGATGAAGACACTTAGCTATTTTGGCAAAGTCTTTGACGAATCTTCGATAGTAGGTTGCCAGGCCCAGGAAACTTCGTAGTTGGCGCTTGTTGTTTGGTGTTGGCCAGCTTTTCACGGCTTCAATTTTCTCAGGGTCTGTTTTGACCCCTTCAGCTGATACGACATGTCCCAGGTATTTTACTTCAGCTGCGAAAAGGGTACACTTGTCGGGACTAAGTTTCAAATTTGCCAGTCGCAGTCGGGAGAAGACCTCTTCTAAGTTCCGCACATGCTCTTCGAACGTTCTCCCGATGACGATGATGTCATCTAGGTACACCAAGCAGGTTTCCCAGGTTAGACCACGTAGCACGTATTCCATCAAGCGTTCGAAAGTGGCTGGAGCATTGCAAAGCCCAAACGGCATCACCACGAATTGCCACAATCCGGTCCCAACTGAAAATGCGGTCTTCTCTCGGTCCTTCTTGTCAATTTCTACCTGCCAGTAGCCACTCTTGAGATCGAGTGTAGAAAACCATTTTGCGTCGGCTAAAGTGTCCATGATGTCATCGATGCGTGGGAGCGGGTAACTATCTTTCTTAGTGACGTCGTTAAGCTGCCTATAGTCGACACAAAAGCGAGTGCTACCATCCTTTTTCTTTACTAGAACTACAGGCGCGGCCCATGGACTTACAGAAGGTTCGATAATGCCTTGCTTTTCCATGTCCGAGATCAGCGCGCTCACTTCTCCTTGTTTGGCTATAGGGAGACGTCTTGGTGCTTGTCGAATCGGCTTGGCTCCCTGTGTATCTATGACGTGAGTTACCAGACTCGTTCGGCCTTGGTCATCCGGGCTTGTTGAGAAGATGTCACTGTACTTGGTGACCAGATCAGAGGCTCGTTTGAATAGCTGCACCGGCAATTTGACTTGCTTCAATATTGCAGACGTGGATTCCCGGGCTTTGTCTGTGTCTTGCCTCCTTTTCCAATGATGGTTGTGAGAAGCTTCCAAAGAGGTGATGGTGGAAACAGGCTGGCAGCTGCCGATGACTTCTCCCGCTTTGATGCTCGTGGTTGAGTCTGCGGTGTTAAGGACTCTAACCGGCACATATCCGTTCCTTAAAGATCTTACAAGGCTTCGTCCTACAATCAAGCTGCGCAATGCGGATGTCTTCGTTGGCTCTATCAGATAAGATCGGTGGTCTCCAGAATCACCATCAAGCTTGGCCCATACAATGCTTTCGGAGGAATTCGGTACATCAGTGTCAGTACATACCACTACATTCATCTTGGGGATTTGGACGCTAGGATCCTCCATCAGTACTTCGACATTCTGCCATTTCAACACACGTTTGCCCAAGTCTAACGTGATTCCATGTGGTCGCAGAAAATCCATTCCGAGAATGCAGTCATCCATAATGTTCGCGACCAGAAAATTATGTCGGAACACAAGGTCTCCCAACTGTATCTGGAGGTTGACCTCTCCATGAACAGGTGCAGTTTCTCCCGTAGCTGTCCGTAGTGAGAAAATTCTGCCCTTGTGAAGTTGTTGCTGTCTAACTAGGTCTGGTCGGATAATCGATCGGGTAGCACCAGTGTCGATTGTTATGGTGCAGTGTTCTCCGTCAATTTGACCCGGAAGGCATAAGTCCGCTTCTCCACGATGTAGTCTTGACACGGTGATGGTGGTGCTGGGGACTTCGATCCTCCTAGTCAACCTCTGCCCCACAAATTTGGCTCTTGCAGTTTGATGGTCCTCCATTCTAGGCTCCTGACACGGTCTGAATCTCCACCATCCTGGACAATAGCTCCATTTTCTTCGCTTCTTACAGTCTCTTTGCAGGTGCCCTTTTTCTCCGCAATCCCAGCATCTAGGCGCACCATTACCCTGCGGCTCACGCTCATTTTCCACGCGCTTACACCTGCACTCGTCTGCCGCTACCTCACGAACCCGGGCAGTGGTACGAGTCACATTTTTCGCTGCCTCAAAGTTCAGACTATAAGCCAATGCGTCCTTAACCGTTTGCTTTTGAGCTAAGCGCACGGCTTGTTGCAATTCCGGGTCTTTTAGTGCGTTGATGAATGCCTCTGTCGCTGCATCATCTCGATGTTCTGGGTCGTAGGCTGGATAAGCCAAAAGTGCCAGTCGCTCAATATCTTGGGCTAGCTGCTGTAGGGTTTCACCAGACTTCTGCATTCGATGCCTTAGCTGTGACCGATAAATCTGCTTTAGATGATCGTCTCCATAACGCATGTCGAGCGCATTCATTATAGCATTCGGGTTTGAGTGCAATTCAACGGGGATCGTCTGCAACAGCTCGGCAGCTGGGCCTCTTAGAGCAAGAATCAATGCAGTTGTTCGTTCCTGTTCATTCCAGTGATTTATGCGAGCGGCTGCTTCGAACTGGGTTTTGTAAATAGTCCAGACCGTTTGGCCATCGAATATTGGTGCTTGCACATTTCTAGATGAGCTTCGCGCTGCTGTTATAATTGGGGCTGGTGAGGCGGTTACTATTGCCTTCGCTGCTTCCAAATCCTTTTTCACTTTTTCCATCTCATGGTTGACCTGGCTGATCTCAAGGTTGATTCTCTCCTCGACCTGGTATACCTTCTCCTCGACGCATTTAATTTGGCTGTTGAGACTACTGAGCTCCGCTTTTATTTCGGTTGACTGTTTTTCCAGCTTCTGTGCGATGTCCACCTTGATTTCGAACGCTTGTTGGTCTAGCTGCGCTGATTGTTCGCTAAGCTTCGCTGATTGTTCATTTAACTTCGCTGTTAAATTGGATGACTGTTGTCGCTGCTCTTGCTGCATCAGCATCAACATCTGCATCAGCGCATTTTCTGGTTCCTTTGGTTTTGGTGTTTCCGCGTCTCCATTAAGCTCCGCCATGGTAAATTCATTTATTTTCAAATGTTAGCTTCGCGGTTATTTTTATTATTTCGGCTTTTATTTATTTTTCCACCAGTTTCCACGTTATATTTCACTATTGTGCATTTTTTTTAAACGTTTTTCACTTTCAAAATTTTAATCTCACTTCTCGACACCATTGTCGCGTGTTATTGGTTCGCGGCCAATAATTTTAATGTTCCGGGAAAGTGAAAACGCAATGTCTTTTAATTTAAGTTAAAAGTGTTTATTTAATTCAAGAAAATGCACAATAATCAGTTTAACACTTTCACTAATTTTAATTTTCACTATTAAAATAAAATCTAACACTTGTCCATAAATTTCTTATCGCAATTGTCTTCTAAATCACTTCACTATTCCGAAACACACTTCCACACACTTTCGCAGTTCTTATCGCGGTCGAATGAATGATTCCCCCATTCATTCAGCTCGCCTTTATATAGGGTCTCTACCTATTCACCCATTTCTCGTTTATTGGCGAATGTTCTACCGAGAAAATTAATGAATGGAGTGACGTCACTTGCAGATGTTGATCATGCTTGTTGGGTTCTCGGGGTTTCGAGTGAATTCGTGTTCTTCATTGTTGTGAAAACAATTGCGACAGTAGCTCGCAGAATTATTTGTACATGTAACAATATATATATATATATATATATATATATATATATATATATATATATATATATATATATATATATATATATATATATATATATATATGGGTTCGTGGTCATCTGGAACCCCGCAGTCGAGCTGCCCTGAGGTGACTGATGTGGCAGCTCCTGAGGAGTATATCGGTCACCTCGTACGAAACTGCGAGATAAAAGATCGATTTAATACATTTTTTTCATTTCTAAGGTCTGAAGTTTAACCTGTTGTAGGGAGTGTAAGAGATTTTAGAGAAAGGCTGTGGTATTTTGAATCTAAGTATGGCCAACCGACTTCCATTCAGCTTTTCTTTTATATATGTTCACTCATAAAATTAGAATAAAAGTAGGTAAAATGATTCTGTTTTCACCAATGTGTTGGGGTTTGAAGGGCGTGTGAATTGAATAACACTAAAGGACAAACCCTGTTAGGTGAGTCTCAATTTCCTGACTTTGGTACCGATTCCTCTTCACCAAAAATTGGTCCACGCATGTAACGTGATGCAAATATTTAAAAGGTAATTCACGCAAACTAGTTGTTAGGAGTATAAAAAGCCGAATAGTTGCTGAATTCTTCAATTTTAAATGCATTGAGGAAGAAAGCGGATTGCTTGTGAAATACTAGGGTTCCCGCTGATAGGAAACGTTCTTGGTATCAATTATTTTAAAAGCATTATATATAGTGAAAAAGGTAAAAATTTGAAACAAAGTTGTCGATGAGCTGTGTTTATTTTTTGTCTGTGTTGTTAATCTTATTAGTTAGATATGGCAGGATTCAACCATGAAAGTAAAGAAGTATTTTTGGAGGACATACTTTTGGATGGTGACAGTCAGTGCAGCTTGGAATCTGATATGGAAGATCAAAACGAGCCAGCCAAATACGAGTGCTAATAGGGGGGGCATCCACCAGAACATTCATTTGACTAGGACAACGATCTTATTGGGTTGATACTTCTTTCGACCTCCCTTTCACTATAAGCTCCTGTGAAGGAACCGAAATACTTGTCGAAAGAAAATCATCGCATGGTACCTGACAAACTTGCTGGTTCTGACGGCATACCAAACCATATCGTCGAATTTCAGGAAATTACACCTACAAAGTTCTTTCGCATGTTCTCGACAGATGATTTTATTGAAATTATTTAATTTCAAGCTAATCTGTATGAAACCCAAAATGGAAAATAGTTTTCTTCAACAACTTCTGAAAATTAAACGTTTTTCATGCACTGAATTTCGTGATTGGAGTGAAAAAATTATCTGGTTAAAGGAATTGTTGGTCTTCAGCTCCCAATCGGCATGACGAGTATATAAGCTTTTCAATGGCACTAAAAAGATTTGGATGAGTGCTCAATAACTTACACTTGAATAATTATCTGATGCCGAAGAAAACAGCTGTATAAAATTTGGCCTTTACTGGAGACACTTCAAAAAACTTCCGGGAAAATTATCAAGAAAAAGTGGCTATTTCCTAAGGCAGTTTTTACCCTTACATTTTACCAGACTTTTGTTAGTCTGGTAAAATGTAAGGGTAAAAACTGCCTTAGGAAATACAATACATGCCCAAAAACCCAGGAAAATGGGACGTCAAAGTTTGGATGATGTGTGCCGAGGCAGGATAGTGTCTGAATTATAGTAATTATACTGGAAAACAAGGTCATTTCGTAGAATTTGATTTAGAAGGAAAAACTATACGGCAGTTTTGTGATAAATTTGACTAATTGAAAATTGCCCAGGTATTGACCGGAAGTCCAAAAAATGGTGGCAAAGAATCTTTTTTCACTTTCTTGACTGTGCTGTAATCAATTCATTTTTGGTTTATAAGGAACTTTAGAAAATTTACCGCCCAGATATGGAAAAATCGGCTACAAAGGATTCCCGGAAAAACCTTTATCATAGTATCCTAACCTAACGTCATCTCAAGCAAGTAAGCAACCACAAGGCTCCACTGATTCTAACAGTATTTCTTCATCTTATCCTTTGCCGGTCTAGTTGAAACGTGTTTGCCGGGGCAGTTGAAACGTCACAAGCCGACAGTTCCAACAGAGTTACGCCTAGATAGTACGAGTAATTTGCATCAGCCAATGCCAACCACATCGAGAAGATGTACGAATTGTAGTACTAAAGAAAAACCAGTACGTACTTTATGGCAGTGCTCAACCTGTAAACTGCCTTGTCGTATTTAAAAGATAAGTCATGTTTTCCAAATTACCAAAGAAAGCAACTTTTTCATTTTTCATAATAAACAGCTTTACAAATACTTTTATTAATTACTAATTTGCGATGACCGTGCAGTGGTTAGAAAACTAACCTCATTCCTTGGAAGCGTTGCTTTATGAATATTTTTTTCACATTTCTAATGTTAAGGGAACCATTTAAAACATTTATCACAACATTTTGGTCCAAACATTGTTTACACATAAGTGTAGCTGAAAGATTTAATGATGCTGAAAGAATGAATATAAAGCTGAAACCCAAAAATTTTGATAAAACTGGTTGAGTATATGAAAAGCTCAGAAAAAAATACTCTCTAGAAACAATAACTATTCCATACTGGAACCTTATGGTCATCTAACAAATTATCACAAATCATACCTTAACATTAAAATCTGACTACAATTTCTTCTCCACAGTAAGCTCAACCAGCGGAAGACACTATGTTTCAAATGAATAGCTAATTAGGAAAAATTTCACTCTTAATTATAATCATAAATCTAGACGATAGTTCAAGTAATTGCCCAGTTATATGCGTGAAAGGGTTTTTCGAACTGAACTTTCTTCATTACTTAACACTCTATTTCCGCTGGGCCACAAACCAAACATCTGACTATTGAAAACGTATTCAGTTTTATGGTACGTTTGGTGTTAATTAAGCAGTTGAAAAGATCGTATTTGATGACTTTAGTGTTCATTTTATACTTTCCCATATGTGGAGCTCGATATCAACTCAACCAAAACCCAGGACCATACGAGTATGCAATATTCAAGTCACGCCTGTGTTTTACTATGAATTCAAAGAACTTCTTGAGTAGGAAGAACCTAGTCTTATCAAGTCCTCTCTCTCCAATCATACATTGTGTCTCAAGCTGTGAATGAAATTGCATATTTTAAAAACGGAAATAATCGATTTAAATGCATTCTTCTTATGCCTGCGTGTAAAATCAACCCAACATAAAATATGCAAAGTGTTCGTTTCATATGTTATGTGTGTCCAAATCGACTGCATTCTGGTAGAGGAAAGATATAAAATCCAAAACACAAAACAATGCATAATGTAGTCGCGGTAGAGTTTTTAACGACTGCCGCTTTAAAGAATGGTGGTAAAAATCGAGCCTTGGAAAAAGCATGGAACGTGGAGGAAAAAATTGCTGAAGAACAGAAACAGAACATAATAAATTTCATGGTGCTGAAAAGATTTATTTCTTTTACAGCATGTCCGACAGATCTAGCACTTTGTCCATTGCACACCAGAAAATATAAACATAAACAGCAGTTGGCTGTTGTAATATGCACCTAATGGAATGGACTGGACTGAAGAATCAACTGAGCCCATCCCCGATGGGAGGTGAGGTGTAGAGCTATGTCCTAGAATAAACAAGAGAAAGCGGGCGACTTTGGGGCTCGATTTTTTCCGCACGATATCATGGTAGCTCTTCTTTTGTCTTCCTACTTCACATAAATGTACAATACATATGTGTAGCGTTATGTGGCACCAAAGAACGGTAAAAAATAATCGAAATATAAAATTCAGAGTACAGAGAGAAATACTGCATTGTTTTATTTTATTCATCCATTGCACTTTGTTGGTCTTTTGCTGAAATGATCTCAAAGGAGGAATCTTTACCACGTTGTCGAACGCGTTGGTCCAATGGAAGAATCAGCTCAAGAGTCTGCCTCCCATCGTCATCATCATGACCATCTTCAACGTTGGTATGTATGTTGTATAATATGTGTAGCAGCAAGAGCAAAAGACAAGTACCCGTATTCACTTTGAATTGCTTGACCATAATAGCATGACGCCATAAATTAAAACCACTTTTCAATGGATTTTTCGACATGCCACTTCCTTTTCGTTGTTGTCGTCGTCGTAGTCGTTGGCTTCTTCTTTTCCTTCATGATCTTAGTCTTATAAAATTGCATTGAGAAAAGATGCAATTGTAGGGTGGAAGGAATGTGTTGTGATGCTGTCGTCTTTCGTTTGTGGCCTTTCTTCAAGATATTGGCATTGAAAAGCTCTAGCAGTTGTGGTGTTAAGATATCATGTTAATAGTATTTTTCATTGGACGGTTAGTTAGAACAATCGTTTTATGAGGTGGACAGTTGAATACGAGTGTTCTACCCCCTTCTGGTATTCAATTTAAACGACAGGAAAGACGCTTGATGAAGATGCTGAAATGGCTAAAGAGTGCAGTGTGAGATGCAGCGGTCTCAGTGTTTAGATTGAATTGTAAGATAGATGGCTTTAACTAACTTGTCAGGGACATGACTATGCTAAAAAATTTTGATATCACTCAAACCTATTTAATAAATTACATTGCTTTTAAATTTCACCATAAATAATTCCCTTTTAGAGTTTTGTAACCTACGAGTATTATTAAAATCGGTACGTCAGAGGGTCACAGCAAGTTTTCTCAGGAACTAAAGAAGCTACAATCCATCAAATCTTGTAAACAGCTCGGAAGTTTCTGGTGAATAAAATATCTATAGTCGAAAAAAATTTCAAAGCATTTTAACCCCCTGAACCCCTTAATATTTTTTTCACCGAAGATAGTCAAGTTGGGTATGAAATGAAAGGTCTTGATGAGATCTTTTAGTATCAGTTATTTACAAGATCGATATGGAGGTAAGTAGGGAGAGCGGAAGAACACGGTATTACAATAATTCTACAAAAGGTCCTTATGCACTGTAAGTTTCAATAAAATCTAATCATATTTACGGAAGGTATACCCCTTTGAATTTTCTCAGTTTGCAAAAAATCAAACTAAAATTTTTTACCTCTTGGTCATTTGATCGAACCAGACACTTTACTCTTGATTGGATGTTTTCCAATTATTCAGGTAAGATGAATAACAAAAATGCCTTTAAAGTTTCATTCAGTCAATGCTCATTTGTAATAACGCCACAAAATGGGAGCTGGTTAAAATGGAGTAACAATGTGTTTGGTATAGACGGCGTTAATGTTGTTATTGAGGTTGTTCATTTTTGGTGTCTGCATATCGCGGGTTGAGTACAAACCCCTTCTGGCACGAGCGTAGTTCTGTCTAACCTGTTAACTTCTAATATGTTGCTTCATCAAACAGTTTTTCTGCTCCTCGCACCGTCCTTATGTCTTACCGAAAACCTCTGTATATTATACTACTCGATTTTCATGACGAAAAACGTTTGTAAAATTATACAAAATTCGTTTAAAGGTCATCCATGTTTTTCAGCATTTTCGGATAAGCAAAAATCGGAGGAATATTACCAAAAAATTAATATAATAAGTTTATTTTATCTAGACGCTTAGGTAACTAAACTGAATTTCATGCCAGATGCCCAGTAAAAAAAAGCAAACATCAATTTTAAGGAAGTTGTTTTGCTGAGCTTATTCACCTCCTCACCCTTTCCTCCCACCACTTATTATGAATAAATATTTATTCATTTATATTCATTCAAACATTTATTAATTTCAATTCATTTTTACGCCAACTTGCCTTGGAATCGAACTCGCATATCACAGATCACAAAGAGGGCACGCTCGCATTTAGCCACGAAACATGTTATCGAACCCAAACTAAATCATCTACTATACAAAACCGCATTCAAATGTTCGATATTCGTGACTGTTTTTATGCGTTTTGTATAATCTACAAAAGTTGCAAGTACAATATATATTTGCCTAGTTATTTCTTATTTAATTTGACTGAAATTCCGCGTAATTTGCTCAGTCATGAAAAATTTTTATGGTTCATATGAATAAAATTTATCCAACTGATGTTAGTTTTAATGTCTTTTGCTCTAGTGTATTTAACAATAAACCAGCTAATGGCTTTCAATACAAAATGATATTGAGTGTAATCAGGATAAATATATATTTTTTACAACATAAGCCCCTTCTATTCAAATTTCACCGCCGCTTTGGAAAAAAGAAGGCAAAACTTCATCAATTCTAGGACTCTTGGGTCTAAAATTTAGAAGTAGGTTTGACTATCGTTAATACTAGACAAAATAAAAAGAACGATATCGTACTTAATTTTTTTTAACAATCTTAATCATTCATTTCATCCTTTTTTTCGGCGCATCCTTGTTTCATTCCATTGTATTTCTAAAACATTTTTTTCCTGTTATTTCAACCAATTCAATTGGGTATTAAAAGCTTCAATTCTCAACCTTTTATTTCAATTCCTTGTCATTTCAATCTTCAAGGAATTTTTCCCCGTCAGTGTATTCGCTCTTGTAATAATGAATAACCGAAAAAGACATAACAAAAGGAAATGTAGTGCATAACGGCAAAAGAAAAGTAAGTTTGCCGGAGACCTTTTAAGGTAATTGGAATATTGAAACAACTTGAATCAGAGCAAAACAACTACTTGCTCAAAGAAAAGAAAAAATGGAGCCAATCAGTCAGAGCCAATGTTTTTTCCGTTTTAAAGAGCTCTTTTTATCACTCAGATTCTGAAAAAGAGTATAGTTTAAATTTCACGAAAATCTGTCTCATAGATTTATACTCATAGAAGGCTAAATGTGTTTCTCATACCTTTATCCATTTAAATGCGTCTTTCTCATCGTTCTTTATACGTAAACCTATTCATTCTAATACGTTTCTTTCTTTACCCCTTGTCTTCTACCTTGAGCAAGCATAAAAAAGGATTTCCGGTTATTTCTCAACCAGAGGGAAAAAAATACTCTACGAGTGCCCTAGTCAATAACAAAACACATTGGTGAAATGATGCTCTTCGATTAACTGTGCGTATACACAAATATATGATATCCTTTTATGTTTTCGCCATTCTATCAAAACAGAAGGCTGTAAGACATAGCACAAGAAAGAAGTAGATGTGAGTGCGATTGTGGAGAGACGGTAGAAAAGAAAAATATGGCAAGGTCCATTTGATGATAATGAGAAGTATTAAGCAGAAAAAAGAGAAATGAAATGAGTCCTGCGGTTCTCTCTTTTTGGTTAAGGAATCTTTTGAAATGATTGAAGCAAGCATAGCAACCGTATTGTTTGTTATGATTTTTATGTTGGATCATTTTTGATGTTGCTGATTTTTTTTCTTTGTTAGTTTGTCGGAATCTTTTGTTTTATGTCCTTTGAACATGCTCGGTTTTGTGCGTCAGGATACATTTTGTGGGAATAGTGTTCAGACCCTATGTTCGGTGGAGCGGATTGAAAAAAAATTAGTTTCTTTATATGAATAGATTTTTATTTGAATGTCTGTACAGTTTCCGGCTAATTGTTTTAAGGTATTCGAAGAAAGATTCTGATGTGTAGACAATTTGTACTGCTTTAGTATAGTAGGAAGACTCAGTAAAAGCCGACGGCAGATTCCTTATAGAATTCAAAAACTGCCAAACGAAATCTCTGAAAAATTTGCTCGCCCCAAAACATCCAAGAAGTCATCACTTCTGACATTTCCACAGTTTGACCGCTGTATACTTGTAGTTTGGGAGAGAAACTGATGTGACACACACACGAACGAATAGACGGACGCAAGTCGTGATTTTATCGAGTTTTGAATTTTAGTACAAAGCTCTTAGTGTTTTTTTTTTGGTTCGAATATTAGCTTGAAAATTTCATCATCGTCGATTGTATTGTAGATAACTCACAGCAGTCAATAATTTTGTTCATTTGATATCCACAGCCCCATTCTCTTTTTTCTTGAAAAGCTATCTGGCCTTGCTTTGTTGTGTGTGCAGACGCGACTCAAAGGAGTCCAAACTCGTCTGCTCACCCAACAAAGCAAGGCCAGACGGAAAAAAAGAAAAGAAGAAAAAAACTCGAATTGCATCTAAACTGGTAAATGAAGTCAAATTCTATGCATTCTCTTGTCAGTTTACTAAGCCACTGTTTTTCTCATCAATTAAAAAGCAAAAGCACTTTAACGTTTGATGGATCAAATATCTATGAGCTTTTGATACCTTCAAAAAAATGTTCAACCTCCAACCTGCCCCAGGAGAGCTTCATTCTTAGTTGTCATTCATCCGATCTGAGTAAGTCAAGTGGCCTTAAATTGCCAAATCAACATTTCCTAATCCTATTCTCTTAACATGAAAAAAAGGAAGCATAAAAACCAATGATTAAAGAACTCGAAGTTTCAGGAGAGTGCTCCTGCCAGGTGGGTTTTGTTAACCAATTAGTTACTGAAACAACTTCTGAATATCAAAACTTGACTCATCTACGGATTCCATGAATTGAGTTCGAAAAAGTAAATCATGGATATTATATATTTAAATTTTCCGTCATTCCTAAAATTTTCAGAAAAATTCCTATACATTTGTAGTGTCCAATTCCGTTGAGTGCATCTTCTCAGTATCAGCTGTTGTTGTTGTGAATAATCTATCGGCTGTCACTTAGCTGTTTGTGATTCGATTTTCTCGAAATTTTCGGGACACGTACATCTATTATTGGCAAACTTAGATACTTTTGGTGAATTTAAGGGGCCCCTCTTGTCTTTATAGGCAAACACATAAAATTTATCAAACGCTCTGTTATTAAGAAGTTGATCGAATTTTGGCTTCGGAAGTATTTGTTGACTTTTTCTTAAAGACCTACTTCCATGATTTCTTCTGATTTGTCGGATCAAAAGTGTCCAATCGTGAGGGGAGAGGGGCACCAAACAAAACATTTGCAAATTCTTGATTTGCTACAATTATAAATTCCCTCTATATCAAAACCCATTTAAACTCCTTACAATGCTACTCCAATCCACTATTGACGATACTTCCTATCAGCACACCATATGTTGTCCCCTTTTCAAAACCAATAGAAAGTAACCACAAATTATAAAAAAAAATCCATCCACCACAACACATCTTTCCAACTGCCTCAACCCACATAGTATACACACATTTTAATATCCCAAAATAATCTTAAATCATAAATTACAGAGTCGCGTGCTTGTCATTTCTGTCGAATATTCAAATTTCAACAATAAAACGTTCCCAAAGAAGGAAAAAAATGACAACTCAAGTTGATCCTTCCGATAAATATATCATAAAGGACATTTATTTCATTCATATAAACGTCGCAACATTGTAACTTTTCGTCCTTTTTTGTTTCATGAATTTACTATCTAACATGACAATCCATGCTTGTAGATTTGATGTTCCACTCTTATACACTGAATATACTTATCAGACAAGGACAACCCCAAAAAAAACATTCAAATAGCAACAACAAATAAGACATGACCCTATTCATTTATTAAAATCTACAACATAAACTCATCGTCCGCCCTCGTTTTCTTATCGTTCACCAGTTTTTTAGCTGTTGCCGTAGACTTTTTTTTACTTTTTACCTTAAAAAACAAGATGCTTTATAAAATATTTAATTTGTCGTTTTCTGTATCCTTTTATTTTTGTTTGATGGGCACACATGCATGTGCCATGTGTGTGTTACAAAGACTTTACCTATATCTTGAACTTGAAAAGGAAATTGGCGATGACATTTATTAACTGATGTTTACATTTAATGTCGCTAGAGACGAGGGTGGATCGATTGGAGTGGATTAAAGAGGATGATAAAGATATTTTTAGTTTCAGGAGAAAGTGTAGTTCTTATTTTTTTGCTTCATGGAAGTGAAATTAAAGCAGAATCACGTAAGTGACAAATTTATAGGCTAGAAACTTTGATGACTTGTAAATTTAGAAATAATTGACAGTACATGGAAATTTTGGACTTATAAAATTTGCATATATTAAGGAGTTAATGATATTTTATTTTCCAGCAAGTCATTTGTTCTTTTGTTTCTTCAGTGGCAGAAATCAGATATTTATTTTCTTACAAAGGATATTCTTTAAGCTATCATCCTACTGGTTAAAATAACTTTATATGAATTAGCACCAAGTCATGCGTATGTTCCGCATATAAGCACTGTGGGTAGAAGAAACCTATTTACCTTGTTTGGATAAAGAATTTAGTGAAATATTTTATCCGAGTTCGTCACGCATAGACTGCTAAATTACTTAGCTGATATTTTAAATTATGTCTGAACTTACTTAGATGCCTTTGAAGTTCTTGGTTTCGTTGAATATTATTCAGAAGGCAATTAACTATATTTCTTTCCAGAAAAGATAAAAAATGGTTTTCATCTGCTGTCTTTTTGATTAAATAGTTTTATGAAATATTGAACTTATTAAAGTGGATTCTTGAGCCAAGACTCTAAAATTCCAAGTAGAAATTTCAAAAATCTACCACTGAAAACTTTTAAGAGGCATCTTCGCGGTCAATGTGGTAAAATGACCTAGTTTCTCTAAGCGTGAAGTAGAGTTCTCTCTATTTTATGAAGAGTTCTAAAACATTTCTCAGTTTGTTGGTGAAAACGTATCCTAGAGGATGTTATGGTCAGTATTAACTATTCTAATCACTACACTGCATGGTCTCCTTTAAGTCATACAGAAAGGTAATGCCACCATAAGACTTTAGAATGTGCTACTGTAGATTTATTTCATATCCCTACGAGGGCTACCTGACTAAATCAAGCCTTACCAGCAATGAATGGGGAAGAAGGTCCTCTGTGTTATGCAATAGTTGTACTATATCCTAGCAGGTTCTAATGAAGAGTTTTATGAAAATCAGGTGAATGTCAAAAGCTACAAAAGATCATTTAGGTTAGGGTTTCAGAAAGGGTTTCACTGTTGAATATTGTACTTAGCTGATGTATTAATGGCAGAATATGTGTGCATATTCGAAGAACTAAATCGAAATCTTATATAAGCCAATTCATTCAGGAAATATAGACCTCTTCGATAAAAGATTTCCAAATATTTCTCACTGATGCAAAATTCAGACATGAAGCTTATAATTTTGATATTAAGCTCATCTAAACGAGGAACTATTCTCTGGTTACTATTTTTGACGCAGATCCAAAAAATATCTTTAGGGATAAAATAATTTTGGGAGCTACTATACCTTTTAAGGAACAAGTCCACGTTTTTGCCAAGACAAGAGGCATAGTCTTTGATAGCAATGATTACATGTCGCAAAAAATTGCCCATGAAAATGAATGGATGGCGATATTAGTCCTCTTTTTAGGTCTTTTCGAAACAAGATCAAAGTACTTTTTTTGCGGTTGGTAAACATAGTTTTTTTTAAGTGTAAAGTCTGTAAGAGTGATAAGTTTTATTATAATGGGTTAGAAATTTTATTCAATTTGGTTGCTATTTTCAAATTGATAATTGTTAAGATCCCAAAAATTACAGGAAACATAAATAAAGATATTAGAGTCCTTTTTGCGGCCATCAGAATGCTTAGAAAGAAGAACGGCTAATGCCTCCAGCACAGACACAAGATTTCCCAGTTCACCGTTTATACCGCAAGCTAATAAAAGCTACAGAGAGTAATTTGGACCAAAGGGAATGGCTAGCAAAGATACCAGTCTAAGTTTGCGGTCATCAGGGTAGTTTAAGATGAAATCGAAACCTTTTTAGAAATTAATCGGTAGGATCTGATTTTCCAGAAGGGCTGGTATTCCTAATACTTGTGAAAATGGATCCTTTGAACAACAATATCAGATTATAATATTTTTGGCGAGATCGATTAAGAATTTTTCTAGATACAAATAGATGATTATGACGTAAGTTTAAGGCATCGTAGTCATGATCGGCTTTTTTACTGGCCCCTAACTTTGAAGACTAATGTTTCCAAAATTTTTGAAAATTACAGACGCTTTCTCTTTCTTTCATATATTTGAAATATCTACAAATATTTTGCGTCAAACCAGGGAACCAGAAAATGTCTTAATAGAAAATTCTTTGCCATTTCAGTTGCACAGAGGAGATCATTTTCAGCTTTTTACCAGATCGATGCTGGAGATTGCACTGATAACCCATCATTACCCACGGTATGAAAGATGAAATTACATCCAGACCAAAGAAAAAGGGATCAAAATTCTCTCGATTTACGAGTCCATATGCCAGCATATGACTTTCGGCTAAAATATGCCGGTTTGCTTTACTATATTCTCCCATAGTTCGATTTTGTACTTTCTGGGCTTTTTGTTTAGTCTAAGGGTTTCGAAGTTAGCGTCATGAAATTAGAGGGTTTCGGTTTAAATTTATTGTTTCTGTTCCTTATTACATAGCACTGCGAGTATGTTATAATTTGAACAATCTTGTCCGTTCTTTTCCCCCCAAATCGTTGAAACATCTACCTATTCAGAGCTCGGACTTAAAGTCTCTTATTTGATCAACTTCTCATAAGATTTAATTATTATTATTAATTATTATTTTTTGTACGACAAACAGTGTCAACTGTTTTACAAGATATTTTCTTCTGACAATCACTGTAAGACTTTTGCATGCTACGTTTCTTGTTAAATTTTTAGATAAAAAAAACTGGCAGGGTCGTAAATACTTTTGCCAAACCCGATTGAAGGAAATACCAAGTTTACTCAAACCGAAATAAGAGTAGATACAACCATAACTACCGAAAAACTTATTTTTTGAAAGTGATTCTTTTGTTTTCAAGTGTAACAATTTGCTTTCTCCTTTTCACGATGTGTCGATTGCAGATGAAACTTTTAGTAGACGTAGTCTTTAATTTTACGATGCACGACTTTTTAAAAAGTCAAAAATTACCATAAAAAACGAAAGTGACACAGGATCGGGTTGTCTAACTGCTGAAAAGCAAATTGGAAAAGTTTTTGAGGTCGTAACGGTAAAACTACCGTTAGTCTCCCAAAAGTGTCGAGCCTACCTTCATTTCTCCGCACTGGTGTTATTCTTTATCATCCGGTAATTGACATCCTTGAATTTGAATAACACGCTCCAAGTGCGTGCTTTCACTTCCTGAAGCAGTCCTTGAAGGAAGTTTTTGGAATTGCCTTTAGTGATTCGTCACATTAGTTTCAACCGTCTCTTTGTCATCGAACCAATGTCCTTTGAGCGAACTTTTCAACGTGACTAGAATAGCTCGGAAACAATTGATATGATGAAATAGGCGATGGGGGAGGAGTGTATGAGAAAAGCAAGAATAAAAGATTGATACAAGAGTCTAAAGATGGCTGCACATCAGTTAGCAGTGAATCTCGCGCTGGTCGACCTTCGACCGCAATACCATAAGAAAACGTCCACAGCGTATGTGACTCGGTTGACTATGCGCGAGCTAGAAAGTAATCTTGACATAGCAAAAACTACTGTTTGGAGAATTTTAACTGAGAAACTTGGTTTAGACCATGAAATAAAGTATTATATGCTTCTTTTACCATTGAATAATTTATATTTTCCCTAGCATAGGTACGTATTCTCCTTTTTTCGGTATTTGGAGTCTCCTTTTGTCGAAAAGTAATTGATTTTGTAGATATACTTCAACTAAATCAGAAATCAAATATTAATTCGTATGAGCCCACGACACATTTCGAGATGGTGTCTCAGTATAGCCTGATGAAAAAATTGTTTGGACAATATAGTTTTTTTAAGACCATTTATAATTGCGTTTCCTGTCGCAAAATTTATATTTAATGGTTGACGTGACAAATTTAGTCAAGGATACACATTGTAAGTAGAGTCCGTGTTACCCTTATTCGAAAATTTAGGGGAAGTCCCAAATTTTATAACGGGATTTTGTTAAATTCTTTACTTTGCTACTTGCACTACATCCCATGAAACTGAATGGCTTTGACTAAACAAATAAGCAAACAATGATACCCAAAATGTCATGAAAAACTCTAGGTTGATAGAAAATCGGACTCTCTAATCACTTTCTATGGCCTAGTAAAAAGTAGGCAATTCTGTTTTCCGAAATGAAAAACCATGAGTTTCACCATTTTCGATGCGTTTCTTGCTCTGAGATTGGTAGTTAATTTTATAATGGTTAACCGTAGATACACATCGCAAATAAAGTCTCTGTTGGGAAAACCAGGGGACATCGGCGTTTATAACGATAGTCTGTCTTATATTATAGCTTCCAATACAATGAATTTCTTAAGGAGAAGGGAGAAATTTCTGCTGAAATATTGTAAATGTCATCAGCTTACCTATAATTCTCTTCGGCTTTTCTCTCGTCGATGTTCATTTAATTGATAATCATGGTTGAAAATTTCAATCCTTTCGTTGCTCTCGTCATTCTGGACACAATACAAATACCTATATCATATCATTTCGTAACCTGCAATTAGAAATAGAGATAAGTATTTGTAAGTCATTCACATCGTTAAGGTTAACAAAACTTAAAATAGTCAAAACAAAGTACTTGATCTTCCAAAAATTCTTAACCTTTTATGCTGAGAACTCTTCTAAAATCAACTATTAACTCTTGACGAAACCAAAAATCACCAGAAACACTCTAACATCCCAACTTTTTAACCAAACGACAAAGGAAAAGGAACATATCACTTAATTAAGATCGTTTTTACCATTTAAGAAGATTCTTCATCTCTACTTCATTGCAATATTCATTAAGAAAGTAACCAAAATCTCTTGTGAGACTAATTTTCTAACCGTCTATCTTCAACAAGTGCTCTAGCGTCTAGTAAAAGATCTTCCTAACTCACTCACTCTGAATGAACATATGTATATGAAGGAGAATTGTTTAAAATGAAAGTCACACGAGACCTCCATACTACACTCAGATGATTTATGCTGAGTCACATCATATGTGATCAAATTGAAAGCAGCCAGATCAGCGTGTGTACGGACTAAGCGAACTTTTTCCATCCATAACTCTGATCCCTCTATTTGTCGTTCATCATTGGTCACATCATTATATTGTACTTGAATACTGTATGGTTATTGTCGTCAGCATATGGTTGAGCTTCAATGAAAATGCTTAAATATTCGTCTTCATTACCATCCTACTCTTGTAAGGCTATGATGCTGGTCATTGAATAAGGAATGTCCACCACGATGATTTCGTTTCTTTTCAGATCTTGGGTGTTTGGAGTCTCTAAATAAGTTGTTAAAAGTAATAAAATTTGTATAGAATTGAGTGGCTATTGTATAGAAAAGAATGGGGAGAAATGTGTTTGAAATTACTTTGCAATTGTTTGCGTTGTTATTCTGTAGGTATTTTGTGGTTAGTTCTTGAAAAGAAAGAGTTGTAAGGTGTGCTTGGTACATCTGGATTATCCAAGGATATGTGAAAGTGGTTTACATATATATGTAATCAAAAATTACTTTTTAAGCCAGCATTTGTTCACAGTAGTCCATCATTTTGGAA
Source organism: Odontomyia ornata (assembly GCA_963969285.1). NCBI lineage: Eukaryota > Metazoa > Arthropoda > Insecta > Diptera > Stratiomyidae > Odontomyia > Odontomyia ornata. The sequence goes on along the minus strand of OZ017741.1, from coordinate 74,292,724 downwards.
AACATTGGTTTCCACAAGGATCCTATATGGACCCTTTTTTGTTTCCTAATAAATTTTATTTCTAACGTCTCCTCGATTAATTTTTCGTAATTATTTCGCCGAGTATTCTCTCTACTTTTAGTTTCGTTAAAAGTCTATTACATAGTCTACAAATTTAATTTTCCAACTACTCATGAGGGGAAAATAAAGGTCGTTTAAAGAAGTGGATGGTCTTTCAGCAAAAAAAAAATGCTTTTTGAACGTTTCAATCGAAATGTCCTCTCCATTTGATCCGATTTCTTAATTAGTAAAAGCGTTCCACTGTAAAAACTTAATATTCAAACCTTTTTCTCACAAATTTCATCCTAAAGCTCAAAACCTTTTCCCAAACCTAAATTTTGGAGATCAGGGTCATATGATCCTATTAAGATACCTTAGATTAAGACATTTCTGCAAACTCGGTTGCGAAGCCACCATCTTTCTGCTACTGCAAAAATATTTTCTTCTACATTCTGATTTTATCAATGTGGGTCCATCTAGCCCCACGGGAGCTTTCTCACCCAAGTTCTAAGTCTTAGCTAATTTTCTAGGTCTTCAAACCCACATCACATACTTGAAATCCCAAATCTTTAAAGCCACTGAATCTTTTGCACACGGGACCACCTCAAAATTACATCATACACAACAGTATACAATAGATCGAAATTTCGTTTGATAATAACCGACACAGCGCGGCGTTACTACTTAATGACCCCAATTTTTTCCTGTATCAGTTTTTATATTCACCAAATTTGTAAGAACGACTGAGCGATGACACAAAATGATTGATGAAGTCAAGCGTGGAGTAGGGAAGAAAAAAATAAGTAGAACCTTAAATTAAGGCTGAATTTTTCGAAGAAAAGTTTTCTCAAGACGCCCCCTCACTTTTAATATGGCGCTGGGGGGGCTTGAGTGTTTTTTTATGAATTTAAAAATAGACTCTTCTAGTAAAAACTAATGACCCTGTCAATTGATTATGTGAATCTTTCTGGAGTAGAATTAGATAGGAAATTCTAGAACTAATTATTGATTTTCACTTTACATCATCAGTGAAATTGAAATCCTTGTCTTGATGCCTGAGTCTTTAATATGGAAACACAAACGAAAATCACTAAACAAGGTAAGCATTAAGAACGTACGAGCGTAAGTAAAAGGCAGACGAGAATACTTTCTATAAGCTACACCCAACATTATATTACATCATAATTAATGTCGATTAGATGTTCATATTTCACCTTTAGTTCTTCTTTTGAGGGGTTTTTAATTTGTGTGAAATTAGAAACAGATATAACCTCAGGCAGCGGCGGTAAGTAACCTCTGTTTTTGTGATGCTTCTGATGCTGATAATATGTTGGAAGCAATTGAAAATTTATAAATTTTTAAGGTATATTTTAAAGAAGATTTATAGGCGTAGATTAATTGTGTTTACGGATGAAAACTTGTTATTATTTATTTTAGATGGATTTTAGAGCTTAATTGCGGATAAATGATAGAAAATTAATGTTGTTATGGTTTTTGATGGATTTTTTGCTGTGTGGTGTTTTTATTTAGTCTGAGTTTACCAATCGGGGAATTTCAGGATTTTGGTTTAGATTTATTTGTTCTGCACCTTATGTAATAGCACTATGCCATAATTTTAACAATCTTGTCCTTCATTCCTTTTCAACTAAATCTTTGAAATATTTACCGATTCAGAGCTTGCACTTAAAGTCTTGTAAAAAAATTTAGTCGTTTTTAGAATTATTTGATGTAGTTTTCATTACGAGTAGGTGCCATTACCTAGACAGTATTCACAGGCTGGCAAATTTTTACTGATTCAACCAATGTTTTTTCCTGTACGACAAATGCTGTCAAAGGTTGAACCTGATTTGCTTCTGATAATGCTTGAAAGACTTTCTTATACATGCTGTATTTTCTGGTCAAAAGTATTGATAAAAACTAAGACAAGAAAGTCCTAAATATTGCTTCGTAAACGGAAAGACTGAAATACCAATTAAAATCAAACCAAAATGAAGTCTTGTTGCCAAATCTTAAATTTTCAAAAGTAATTATTTTGCTTCAAGTGGTACAAATTGTCCTCTCTTTTTTATCAGTTCTCGATTCTTTCTCTTCTTTTGTGCATAATTTTCTCTTCAATCAGTTGAAAAGTGAGGTTGATATTTTGGTGTAAAATATAAAAGCTAGTACCTTTATTTTTTGTTTTCAATAAATAATTTTTTTTAATGGTCATGCGTTTTTACTTTTAATGCATGTGGGTATAAAGTTTCAATCTGAAAATTTCGACGTCAAATTTATGGAAATGTTTGACTATGGAAAACTTCCTGTTTGGCCCTCGACCCATTTCCAATATTCTTGCTCGTTTCAATTAAAAATTTGATTTATGTCTCTTCGCGAAATACTTTGAATTGGTTAATTGCACCTTCATTAAACTCTAATCACTCTAAATTGACATTACACTGTGCGTGGCAAATTGTTTTATTCTTAACTTTTAAATATAAATTGTTTCACTGGTAGGCCTTACTTTTCTTACTTATCATCAACAAACCTTCTTACACATGTGGTAAACAAAAAGTCCTTTATGTAGTAGGTATAACTGTTATATATCCCAATTCGAACTATTCATTCTACCTCACGAATCAGTCTTTTGACATCTTAATCTTTGAGACCAAGTTCAATTTTTTGTCTTGTCTTTGTTTTGACAAAGAAGTTCCCAAAAATCTTGTTGAAAATATAGCAAGGGTACAAAATCAATTAAGTTATCTTGTGTGAAGCCACAAATTATCTAAAAGTTTAAGTGATCTTGAGGTAAAAAATTATCTTTCAAACTATTGAAAGCTTTAGGCATGTAGCCAAAAATTGAATCGATGCACATAAAAGAATAAGGCTCTCCTTGTTAAATACGATTATTTTCTTTTCGGATTATTTTCTTTTTCCGAATTTGAAAAAATGGATCGGCGGCAAAGGATTTGCCAACAATGAAGAGGTAGAGTCTGTGGTTAATAGCTATTTTGAGGAGCTTGACAGTTTCTACTATAAAGCGGGTATCGAAGCTATTGAACATCCTTGGGAAAAGTGTATCGAGCTGAAAGAAGAATATGTTGAAAAATAAAAAACATTTTCGCAATTTTTTGACTGTTTTCTTTGTCGGGTCGGGTACTTTTGGGACTGCCCTCGTATATCCAACAATGTACTCGGGAATTTTGATATTACGCATTTGAATCACTTTGCCTTATCCAACTGGGTTGAAATGTAGAACAACTTCTAAAGGGCTACTTTTTTAAAAAATGAAGTAGATCGAATCAAAAGTGGTATAAATTGATCAAACGTATCAATTTTCAAGTAAATTATAGGGAGAATAAAATATTGTATTTTTTGAGGTGAAATCCATCAAAACAGATTTGCTGGAACTCTTGTGGTTCCTTCTTCTTAGATAAGCGAAATTAACATTTTTCAAAACGTAATATTGTTTCAATTTTCGTGTCTTAAATTATCGAAACTAAAAGTACCGTTACGTTGCCTAAAAGTACCGTTATAAAACCTTAAAAAATAAAATTTCATACATAACAGCTCTTTAAAAAATAAAGGGAAGAAAGAAAAAACTAAAATTTGTATGAAAATAAAACAGAAAATACTTGTATGAGACGTTAACGGTACTTTTAACGCTATTTTCAATTACAACTATGAGGGGCATACTTTCTTCTCCCTACTGACAAATGTTCTTTTCTACCTGAAGTTTATTCTTCTGAAATCGCAAATGTGATAGTTATTATTCGAAACACAGCTAATTTTTTTTTGCTTGAGCACTATAGCACTTTCGGGCCTTCGCTTAGAGATAGTTAGTGTATCCGATTATCTTGATCGAATGTATTGGCACTCGGGAAGGTGATAAGGCCAGTACGCTGATTTTAAAATAGTACGTATTATAAACTAAAAGGGCTTATAGTCGATCCGAATAATCGCTCGAAACAAATTTCGTTATCACCAACGGGATACGAGCTAGGTACCTTCGGCTTACGCAGTAAACGCTCTAACCACTACACCACAAGGACTATTTTGTTGTATTCAATAGTAATTTAACCGTTTTTTACATGTATGATACTAATTTTACTGTTGTTTAGGTCATTTTACCATCATTTAGGTTAACAAAGTATTGCGATAAATTTTTCATAATTTTAGGAGAACGTTTTTGCCAAACTAGCAACATTCACCTTATTTTTCAACTGAAAATTGATTAACAATTTTTAACATAATCTTTTCATTATCAATAAATTTTTTTCTGATTTTCAATTAAATTTTTGGGTGATTTCTATGATTTTGACGATGATTAATAAAAAAAAAATTATGAATTCATCATAATTTTGACGCATATTCATAAAACCCTTACGAAACTCATTATTTACTATAGTGCACATTTTTTAATCTACTGAAGCACCATAACGTGGTTTTAGGTTTTAGGTTATAACAGTGGCTTTACCGCTTTAATATGCAATATTTTCAGTAAGGAAAAACCAGCAAATTGAATTTCAGCAACACGAAAACTTCAAGATGTCAAAAGATTGTTGAATAAATTATACAAAATATTTATATTTTTTATCAAAATATTTTTTAAGGGATTGATAAAGGTATTTTTGCAGATACTATTTCATAAAAAGGTCATAATTTATTGAATAGTAAATTTTGAAGACTGAAGACTATCAATTCAAGAACTGTCATATCATTTTTTCAGTATATCTTGAAGCGAGACATAACGGAGCTTTCATTACTAAAATGTTAAAAAATGGTATATTAATAATTGAAATCAAAAATTAAGGAACAACTAATTTGGGAAAAAGTTTTAATTGATTTTCAAAGCAAAATATGGGTGTCATAGTTAAGCTATGATTGAAGGTGACAAACGTGAAATTAGTTGTTAAAGAGTTTTAGCTGGTCAAATATGCTTCAAAAAATTATATATTAGCATCAAAATGAGTTTGTAAGACGGAAGAGTAAAATTTAGAGAACATGAGGGTTTTGGGATTTAAAAATCTACAGAATAATTCATCTGAGAGTCAGCAATTAAATGATAGATGAAACATGAATCTCTTCAGATTTTTACAAAGTTTGACAGAAGTGGACTAGAATGCAAGGTATTTCAAGAAACTAAATAGAAATTTCTTCGTTACAACTTATAACCGTAATTTTAAGCGGCATAAAATCAAAACAAGATTTGAAATAGATTTTCTTTGATTTTCAAAATAGTAGCACAAATTCTAGTTTGTAGACTAATAAAGGATGTGAAATCCCCATTTTTGACATGTCAATGTTCAATGATTCTTCGGTAGCTAAGAGAAATATTAAAGTTATACAAAAAGGTTTTTGTAATGTACAAAGCCTCTGAAAATCATTTTAACCCGACAATTAGTAGACATGTATTTGATCCTATTCTGCCTTCAGTTTTTTTAGATCAAAAACTATTCCTACATATTTTCAAAAAAATCCTGATTTCTCGAGTAAGTTACTCAGTGTAAGTCCTTAACTATCGTGTAAGAGTTTTTAAAAGTAAAAGTAGTGTTATTTAATAATAATTATTTCCGTTTCTATCAATTTTAAAGTTTTTGGAGTGCATTTTTTTTAGGTTGGGAACTATAACGGTAAATATACCGTCATATTTTCGACTGCTTTTGAAACAAAATCAAATTAATTCAGAGAATTACTCTCATATGAGAAACTTTGAGGGAAAGATTTTCTGCTTAGATATTGATTTCTGCGAAAGATTCAAAATATAGCAAAAATATTAGGAGCCGTAGCGAATGCATGAAAAATATGAAAGTGAGTGTTTTTAAGCTCCTGTGTTTTTTCTTCGCAGAGAATATGGAAAACCAAAGATTTTAAGAGATTGAAAGTTGTATAAAAAGCATCTCACTTGTTGCTCCTATTCATGCAAGTAATAAAACTTCAAGGTTAAGAAGTTGGGTAGATAGAACCAAGCTCATGTCAAAAGAGTTTTGTACTCAAACTACGATATGCAGACATTAATGATGAATAAACTCACGATCAAATTTAACATCTGGAACAAAAACATACTTGCTTTAAAGGATAAACCGTTGTTACTTCATTTGAATCAGCCTCTACTTTACTGCAATAATACAAATATACATTGACTGAATGGAATCTTGAAAACATTTGTTATTCATTTCATCGGAAAATTTGGAGACCATCCAGTCAAAAGTATAATATCCAGTTTTATGGAAAGCCCAAATGGTAGAAAAACCGCCGATTGAAATTGAGGAAATTCAAATGACTACATCTGTAAATGAGATTCGCTTCATTGAAAATTACAGAGTATAAGGACCTTTCATAGAACTACCTAAATATTAAATTTCAGTGAATTTAAGGGTATCCACACGAATTTGCTGAGAAAAATGTTATATTGACAAATCCTACTACTATTAACAAAGTTCAGTGGAATTCGATTTGTAAGGTATTTGTCATTGATGAACTCGTAAGAACCTACGACCATAATTTTGTCACCTGCAAAATGCATCATTAGGAACCCATAGCCTTTACTTTAAACCTTAAAGTTTGGAAAACCAAATTTGTTCAATATTCCTATTTATAACAGCTTCCATTTTATTTTACGATTTCTGATATCACTTGTTGAAGGAATTTTAAAAGATATGTATAGCATATATTTTTCCTGAAAGTTTTAGGCAAATCCTAACGTAGTGGCTGAGTCGATTGGAAGCGCATATTGTTCCATAGCCATGCATTGTTATCGTTGTAATGCAGGAAAATTCAAACGAGCATAGCTTCGTTAAATACTTATCGATTCTTCTGAAATTTCCACGATTGATTGACCTTATAAATAGTCAATTGTATGTATATTGAATTCCAATGTATTGTATGGTCCCCTTACGATTTTATTCATAAAAATGTAAAATTGATTAATCATACTATTACTAAGAAAGTTTAATGAATTTCGACGTCTGAACTATTTGTTGTTGTTGTACTTACAGAATACTACCTCCGTGATTTTTTGGTCCAAGCGGGTGTCCAATCACAAAAGAGAACACCATTTTTTCGCGTCATTCCACTTTCCCTGCCCATGCCGTTATCAATATTGCAATTTTATAAACTTATAGAGATCTCATCAAGATCTTTCATTAGATACCGTACTAGACTATCTTCGGTGAAACATTTTTTTGGGAGTCGCATCCTTATATGGGAAAGCCCGCGTAAAATTTTTTAAAATTAAAATCGACTATGATATTTCCTTTAACCTGAAACTTCTGAGCTGTTCACAAGATTTGATAGGTCTAGTTTCTGGGAAAAACTGCTGTAACGCACTGACGGAAGGACACTTACCGATTTTAATAGGGCGTTGTACATTTTTTTTCGACGAAACCCTAAAAAGAAGCCCTTACTACACGACTGAAATGTAAATTTTTAGAAATCACAGTCCTGTCATATTTGCAAATATGAAAAAAAAAATGCAATCGTAATTTGAATCATTTGCCAAGGTTTTCACCAAAAAAAGTATGGAATTAGTGATGTGTGATAAACAATTTAGATTGTGCTATATTTTGGTTGACATATCTTAGAAATCGTGAATACTCATACTGATTTTAGTAAGTAAAAATTTAATTTGAAGGTGCAAATTGGACATGCCTCAAAACTTCCAAAATACCTTCAAAACCACCTATTTTCAATTTTTCAAACTCTTTCAAAATGTGTACTTAATAATGAAAATCAATTCTTGCAATGTCAGTGCCTACATGCATATTCAATTTAAGTATACAATTAGTATGTCTTAAGTAGGCTCTTGGGTGATTTATTTAAATAGTAAAGTACCCCGTGTTAAGGTAGCAACGTAGATTACAAGTACTTAATATCCATACAAACTCTCTACCTACCCGCTAATGATATTTACACAACAGCTAAGTTTACTCACGAATCTTTTTTCTCTTCAGCCTCTTCATTTGCAGCACAGTAAAGAATATCTTTACTTAATACTAAAGTTTAGAGAAATGTGTTTTTCAAGCTTTTCAGATTGAATTTTGTTTTATGTTGACTTTAAAAATTCACAATTTCCCACAGTTGCTCGTGAACAGTTTGAAGTAGAAGTTTCATTTCCCTTGAAAATTCTTTTTTAGAAAAGTTTAACTACTGAGTGTTAAGCCTACGAAATCTATCATCTTAGTAGCGCGGAAAAAGATCTTACGTAATTGTAAGATAAGAACAAGAAGATAATCATTCTAAGATTTGTGTGTTTTCTTTTTCACACGATTAAAGGGAAAATAGGTAATAAAATTGAAGTTTTTCTTGATGTGTTTCTTTACATTATTCCTAAAGACATCAAAATTATCATAATTTCATCTCTGTTTTGATTCACAACTTTAGCTTACAAAACTTGTGAAAGATAGCAAGTTTTAGTTCAGATTGTGGAAGTTTAGAAAAGTATCTTTTACAAAAAAATACATTTGGTGTAAAGATAGTGATTAAGAACGCTGAGTAAAATCGTTAAAACCACTAGTTGCAGATAAATGCAGACAGAGAAAAATCTTTTATTTTTACGATTCTGAAAAGTAGGTAAGTAGCCTCTCATTCTTTCTACCGTTCTTTTAATGTTAAGGAGAAGAAAGTCTTTTCAACATTATCCAGTCTTAACGAATTAGCATTCAAGAAAAAAATAATTCTCGTGTATAATTTTGCCTTATTTGATTTTTTTTTAGTTTTCAAATCTCACCAAATTCTTTATGTATTTGCGCTTGAAAAATACGGCTCCAATCTGAGTCAAGTTTAAGATATTTCCAAGAGTGCTAAAGAAGTACTTAAATAGATAGATAGATGAATGGAGAGATATGTATGATAGACATTCAGACAGACGGTAAGTAATGAATCTAAACTTTGTTCAGTACATCTAGATGATTAAGTGAGTAGCAATAGAATCCACAGTCAATGGGAAAGTGTACTTAGCTAAACTCATTTGTGTACTTACTACTCACATGTTTGAGTCGTTCTCGCTTCTAACGTTTTTTGAAGTAATAGGATTTGGTTTTTGGGATTTTGTGGTGGATAAGGCAAACCGTTAGAAATTGAAATGGATACTTTTCAATTCGTACGATGTTGTTTTTTTATTTCTTTGATTTGTTTAGTGTGGGATCGACAGTAAAATCTATTTGAAGATGGTTATTCACTATTTTCATCATTAATATGATGTGAGTTTAATGACTGCTTGAAAGATAGTTAAGTTTGATGGTAACAAGATCTAGAGAATTTTCTCACATAATGCAAAATTAGGTGAATGGTTCAGGTGAAATTAGGATTGTAGCTAGATGTGGTGATTTTTTATTACGAGGCGCTTATTGCGGTAGAAGACATTCGAAATTGACCCACATTAGGCACTACATTGCGTAATGGGATCTCATGTAATTTGGTATTTTCACAAGGTTTACATCAATTTAAAAGCATTATGTTACTATTTGACAAAATACTTGGATTTATTAAATCGATAATTTGTGACAAAGTGGCCCCGTAACCATTTAACATCCAACCTCATTCAAATCAATTTTGAAATTATCTAAAACTACTTTACTCACTTTATAGTGTCTCTCCCTAAAGATAACCGAGTCCCTTCCCTGTCTACGCTCTGCCTTAACTATCCAAACCTTCTAAATGTCACTAATAGATCAAGCCACAGATACGAAACAAAACACATCCCAAAATCAATCGTTTAATGTGACATGATTATTCAAAATGTCTTTTGTCATTCGTTGTTAGTTCGAAATGTTTTTCGTATCCCATCTTAAATTAAAATTTTAAATCCTAACATAGATTTGTATGTTTTTGTATTCAATTTCTCATATAAAAGCCTCATTTAGAATCCCTACAACAGGTTCAATGTGTGTACTTTGTACCTGCCTACATATATGTTACCTTGCTTTTGTCTGTACCTCTCTGTATCTTAACCGTCATAGCTCATGTCGCATAACATATTTGAATGGTTAACATAAATATATCACGTACATGACTATAAAAATATATCTTGTTGTCATCAATCTGTTCAAAGATGGAAGAGAAGAAGACAAACAAGGGGAAGAGGTACACAATAAACCTTACAAAATAGAATGTCTCACTAATCAATTCTTCTATGATATACGGAAAGTTGGGTGTTCTTTATTTTATTTTTTTCGTGTTGTTTCTTAAGTTCAAAACATAAACAAATTGATTTGATGTAAGCTTGGATTATCCCCAACGATTTAACATTGTAACCTATGAATTTGACTATGATTTAGGAGTTAATAGAAGATTCTTTTCTTTAACAAACTCTACTTCAAATTTTGTCTATTTCTTTATATTATTTTGTAATTTACGAAAGACATAAATTAATCATCAGATTCAGTATTCTTAGGAAATAAAGGGGTTAAATAAGATAGGCAGACAAGAGGGAGAAAAGATACAATCATTGATAATACTATCAATCTAAAGATACACAATTTTCAACCTACGAAATTGGATATACGAAGCTACTACTGAACGAAATCGATTGTTGATGATAATATGAAAAGTGAAGTAGAAAATTGTGTGTATGTTATCTGTACTGAGAAGGTGTGTAGGTGTAATCTGATACACACATGATGTCACTATTCATTTTTGTGGTATAGAATATTACCAAAAAAGGTTTAATCTTGTTTTTGTTTGAGTTACTCGTATATCTTTTTTTTACGAAGGTGGGAGAAGATTTGAAGATAACACGCAGTGATTGTGGATTGATTTGTACATGCGTGGATAAGAAGTAAATCATATTGGTCGATTGAAATCGTTGGCAATAGATTAAATGGTAAGCTGAGGTAGATTTTGATGAATTTCGCACAGAAACGGATAAATTTGATAAGCTTAGCTCGAGGAAGTATTCAATAGCTAAATCGCCTTTTCTGGCGTATTGAAATTATTGATTTTTCCTTCTCTATGAATTACACATTACATTTTTTAAGTTACATCTTACACTCTAATGCCGAACAAAAAATTGCAAAAACGGCCGTAGTTTTAAATTAAAGTAAGATGGACGCTAGCGAACCCAGAACATTATGATTAAACTTTTTAAAAAGTAGAATTCTTAATATACTCCAAAAATAATTTTTAAGTATGATAAACTAACTGAATATTGAAAACACATATTTTTAAGGTACAAAATTGAATGAAAGAGAGAAGCTGGCAACTTCATATGAATTTAATTGAAAAGCTCTCTGTACATTTTGTTAGGACTTACTAGCTGAGTAGGTGATCCTGATCCACATTTTTGTTTATTCAACATTATCTTAAGGGGTGTAGTGCACAATTTTTTCTAAGATCATACAAGCAATTAAAAATTAACCAGCTATGCAATTCCTTATGTGCCAAAAAATTTCAATAAAGATTAAACTTGATTTGAGCTTTCATTGTTTTCAAATTATTACTTATTCTGGATTAAATTTGTAATATAAAGGGTTTTCCAATAAGAGGTGTTATTTTGGATAGCGCGCTATTTTGGTAGATTTCACTTTTGAAGCTGTCATTTTTTGACATTTGACAAGTAAAAACTACGCCATTAATAAAATAGTACAATACATGCTTCTAGAACGCATTGAAATTATTAAAATTCAATATAAATATGGTGAAAATTTGGCAGAGACGAACATATGAAGGTCGTCGTGAAGCACCTTTTGGACTGCAATACAGAAATTGGTGGAAAAATTCGAGCTGTTGGGACAACTTAGTGATGTGAAGAATAAAAAACATGCACGTCGTCAAGAACAGCCGAGAATATTGCTGCTGCAGCCGAAAGTGTTGTAGAAAACCCAGGTATGTCCATTCCTAGTCGTTCTTGGAATTAGGCATTCCACAAACGTCATTACACCGTATTTCGCATAAAGATTTGGGTCTTGAGGCTTATAAGGTTCAGTTAACACAAGAACTCAAGCCGGTCGATCATCAACAACGTCGTGTCTTTGCTGATTGGGTCCTTGAAATGCATGAAAATTATCCGGAATTCCATCGAAAAATCATCTTGAGCGATGAGGCTCATTTCCACCTCGGTGGCTTCGTCAACAAGCAAAACTGTCGCATCTGGGGCTCGGAAAACCCAAGACTAATTGTTGAAAAGCCTTTCTATCCTCAACGTGTGACTGTTTGGTGCGGTTTATGGTCCGGCGGAGTCATTGGACCTTACTGTTTCGAAAATGAGGCTGGAGCAACAGTTACGGTGAATGGATTGCGCTATCGAGAGATGATTATTGATTTTTTATGGCCGGAATCGGATGGTATTGATCTGGACAACGTTTACTTTCAACAAGACGGCGCGACGTGCCACACAAGCAACGAAATCATTGATCTTTTACGGGAAAAGTTTCCGGACTGTGTTATCTCTTGAAGATCACAATTGGCCACCGAGATCTGGTGACTTAACACCTTGCGACTTCTTCCTTTGGAGCCACGTGAAAGAGAAGGTCTACGCCAACAGCCCAGCGTCGATTCAAGACCTCAAAGATGGAATTCGTGAGGCTATCGAGGACATAGGGCAGCCACTTTGCGATTTGGTTATGGAAAATTTCATGAAAAGGATATGGTCCTGCTTTCTTTTAATATCAAAATAACACCTCTTATTGGAAAACCCGGTATTTCAGTATTAAACTTTCTAGAGATTTTAACGGGGAAAGTATCGCTATAAGAAGTAGTGATACTACATCAGTTGTAGGTGTGAAAAAATATGTGAATAAAATTTGCAATGCTGGAACAGTTCATCGCTGCTTGAATTTCGGAATCGGAGGGCGAGGTCAATATACCGAGACAGTTGGAGGCGGTAACTGTGGGAAGCGAAGGCGCAAGAGGGGCTATAGTGCTACGAAGAAGATTTGCAATTTGCTATTTTTCTGTGAAGATGTGATTATAAGTGCGCTTTTTTAAAGAAGCATGACGGCTTTAGATCTAGCCTATTTTTCCTTTTCTACAAAATCTAAGAAACTAAGACTTTTCTGTTCTATTTTTAAGAAAATTGTACTTAAGTTAATTCTTTGATGATAAGACAAAAAGATATAAAAATGAAATTTACCATTGAAATGCAACGGTTTTGCAGGCGAATTTTGATTATTAATGACTTTTGATAATTAAACCTATTATTTAATGACTAATATCATTATTGTGGAAGAAAATCATTAATTTCAATAGGTTTCAACTACATCCCGCTAAAAAATTACTACCTTGACGCGTTTCAACGTTGGTTTTTTTTTTAAATAAGCTCCCTACATTGTTATATGTTATGCTTTTTGACGTTGGCTTTAAAGCCTTTAACAATTTTTTTCTTAAAAGCCGTCGGGCCTTGCTTTTTCGAATGAGCAGACGCGTTTCGACTCCTTAACTAAGAAATATTACTAAGCATAACGTTCATCAGATGGATGAAAATGAGGATCATGTGAAAACCATACGTTCATGGACTTTATGCTGACAATTTTCGGACAAGAAATCTTTAAAATACTGCCAAATACTCTTAACAATTGCGAACATGAGTTAAAATTGTCACAAGAAAACTTCGATCAAATTAATGTTTTCGAGGATTTTTGAAGATCTTACAAATCATAGTCAACATTTTTGAAAGATCCGATATAATTTCTTTTAAACAAAAAGAAGGATTTCATATCAATTACGCAACAAAGTCCTGATTTGGAACCTTTTTTCTAGTTTACAAAACAAAGCTTCTGACTTTCTTCTACAATAACTGACAGTGCATATTAAAATTTAGTTGAAATCATAATTAACAACTAAAAACAATTCTGAGCTCATTCGTTTTTATTTAGATATTTTCTTATCGTTTGATATTCTAACCAGAGGTTTGACATTCTCAATATTTTTCGCAACACTTTCAAATTTCTCACTTTCAACATTGGTTTCGAAAGGATACTACGATTATGCAAGTCAAGTGGCTTACTGCGAAGTACGTAATTTTTAAGTTTTTGATATCTTGGGTAAAAATTATTGGAAACCGCGCTTTGAAATTTGACGCTATTGCGAATTTTCCAACAAACGAATTGAAAAATTTGGAAGTAACGAAATATTTTTTGGAAACTACTAAAATAAATTATAACGGTACTTTTTCTGTTACATTCGATAAAATAAAATTTAAATCAACTTTCAAAATAAATGGCATCTTTCAATTTTAACCGCTTTTTACGAATAGAAAAACTTTGCTGATATCAACCAATTTATGTACTTTTTCCCACTTTCTTTCTGGCTTAAATTATTTTTGGTAATACTGCTGCAGAAAGTTGTCACTTTATAAAGCCTCAATAGAAAATGCAATATAACATTCAGCAATGACAACTTTTGAACATAATTAATGGTAGGAAATACACTACTTTTTCTTTCAATTCTTTGTTACATCAATTTTGTTAAATATGCAACAATTCTTACAAATACATTAATTCGTTTCAATTAAATCAATCTCATTCACATCTTAAGGATGCGGAAATTTTGGCCATCGTTGTTATAGACAGAAAAACCAACAGTTGCAGAAATTTTGAAATTGGAATAATGGTAAATATGATTTGAGTGAATTGACAGTTCTAGACGTTCTTATTATCCGTTTAGCTCATCAGTTTCCGATTTATGAATATATCCGACATAATTCCAAAGAAATTTGGCTAATAAGTTGTCGTTTTTAGTAAAAGACACAAAATATGGTTACCTCCCAAAAAGGTATATTACTCGTAGAAGAGCTTCGAGAAAATTATGTTTTTGAAGAACTTCAAAAATTTTCCCATCTTGGTATTTTAAGACGAGTAGAGAATGAGCAAAGGTTAAAATTCATTTAAAGAATCTAAAAATATATTGGGCAGACAGAAGAGTGCTTCTACTAGAAAGGCTTTGTAACCATCCTAGGGTTTATAACAACTTTCCCGCTGACAAGAATCGATTAGATGAATTCTGCATCCATTGCTTTCATAAGAAATCGTTCAAATATATCCAAAAGATCGAAGATTCCTTTTATAAGCATATATCAGCCGCCATTTTATTTCTGCTTAAATAATTTGTCTGAATGCTCACCAAATTGAACAATTGAAATTCGCATGAAAACTCGAAGGAAAATGTGCCATGGTCGATTGAAAATATAATCCATTATCAATATGTGTTATTGTTGTTGTATTGTAATTCCATATAATTGAAACAAGTATATCTCAATTATGATACGAATTTTTGTGGACGCTAGGATCTAACGTTAGCGTACACAGTTTAAAATTTTAAGAAGTTTAAGGGTATCACCATTTCGTTTACTGCGGGAAAATGTAAATTTTAGGTTCACACTTTTACTAACAAAGTTGTGTCGATTTTAATTTCTAGGGTTTTTCCTGCTCTTATTTTCATAAAGCTGTGCCTCTGTGATTTTTTTCAGATTTTTAAGGTTCAAAGGTGTCCAATCGCTAGGGGGAGGTAAACAAATCTTTACCTTTTGTTTTCTCTGGCCCTCCTGATGCACGAGCTGATTATTTTCTACCAGATTCTAAAAAACCCTAATCTAGACCTTTCATTTGATACCTCACTTAACTATATTTGATAAAAATTTGTTTTAAGGGTTATTTCAGTATACGAGTAAGTTTCCAAAATTTTCGATAAGACCTTAATTTTCGACGACCACTTCTGAACTTTTTACAATCATTCAACTTTGTAGCTTCTATAATTTCTGAGAAAATTTGCTGGGGCACATGGACAGACAGAATGCGGAACTAATAGGTCTTTGTAAAATTCATTAAAAAGTCCTGAAAATACTGGTTTGGCTTTAATTGACTACGTTTTGATGAATAGCAAAACACCTGGTTCATAGTATTCCCCTGTAGAGTGCAAATGATGCAACTGTGCCTAACACATTCAGTAAATAATTTAGTCAATCTTAATCCAATTTGTTCGTTATTCTTCCAAATCAGTACGGTGTAAACCCAACTGTCATCAAGATAATTCATCCTACACATGCCTGAATTTTTAATAAATTGAACAACGCAGCATCTGTTCCTCCGTAAGATTTACTCCGATTCATCTTTGAGTTCCACTTAGAAAACAGATAACATTGGCTTTTAATGCAACAAAATTCACATATATCTTTCAAATGAAATCTCTTTAAGAACCTACTATAATCCCTTTATCATCTTATTTAGATATATTTTCATCCCCCAACCGAAAAATATCGCATCTATCCACATTTGGTTAAAGTCAATCAACAACCAGAGCAGTTTAGATACTTAACATATCCTCAAATCAGAATCATCATCAACATCATTTTCGTCTTCATCATCATCATCATGGTGATCTTTATTTCTATACTTCATTACAAAACGATAAATTTGGCTTAAGAAATTTCAATATTACTCGGTAAAATATACTACAACTGTATACACCCGCGCGACTTTCCGAGACAACACAAATTGTAGATAAGAAAACTTTTGGACCTCATCTTAATATTTTCTTGTTTCTGATGTTTTTCTTATTACGAGTATTTCAACTGGGGATATGTCCAGCTGTTCATTTTCTTTCATCACGTTGTTGTACTCGTATCGTGTTGGAAGAAAATGACATAGAAATTCACTCTCTTTCAATCTTCATTCGAATCTTTTGAATTCGGAGGGTTTAGAGAAAGGAAGGCCAGATAAATGGAATAATGTGATGAAGAAGTTTCTGCTCGTTTTAGGAAACCTTAAAACCAAGATGACACAACTAGTCGGGAAAAGACAGATTAAAAAAACTATTTTAGATATAAATTGATAAAGTGATATTTTCCATGTTTTTTGCTGGAAGTATTTTTCGGGAGAAAGATTATGGAGATAGGTAGTTCCGGGAACAGACACAAGGTAGTGATAACACCAGGTCCAATCTTGCCCAAATTATGTTGTAAGGTGCTTGTTAACTTCGGATAAATTGAGATGTACAAGGGAACTGCATTAGGTTAAAAGGGTGAATGAATCTTAGTAAGACCGGCGAATGAGATTTTGTGTCTTTGATGGGAATTGACTTCAGTTTAGGAGTGAGTAGGGTTAAACGGTCCCAATTTGGAAGCTTACAAGGCTGTTCCCCTTTAACACGAAAAGCAATGGAAAATTCAATTAAACTTTCAGCTTCAATGAAGGCCATCATTGCCCACCTGAAAAACTCATAGTCCACCCTGTTTAGTCCTGATTACAAGGCTAACAAAATTTTTTATATTATGTTGACGTAAAGCTGCGACTTGAGCCAGAAAACCAAATAAAGTCCAATTAAGACGTAGCACTAAAATAAGACAAAAAATAAAGCACTAGGAAAAATACCTTGGCATAAAATTATTCTCGCAAATAAAAGGTAATAGTCAAAGGAGCAAGGCTATCCACTCTTCAGATCCTTTCTTTTTTTTCGGGAGAAAAATACATACATAAACAAAATCTGTTGAATATTTATGAAGATATGATGATGGATAAAGTTTGTATTTTCATGTAAAATATTTTGGTTTGTTTATTATTATTCGACTTGAGCAATTCTCCTTTCACTTGTTTTCTTCCTCTTTCTATTTTTATTCGAAATTTGTTTTGCATAATTTTCCCTCAAAGATGGATTCTGTTTATGGTGGATGATGTGATATTTAATGCTACTAATTTTCATATCATTATTAGGTTGGTAGGGTAGCGGACGTTAGGGCAAGGATCAAAGAGTGCATGAAATTAGTTGGAAACAATCCAAGGATTGTAGAAAAATAAAGAAAGGAATTTCAAGCAAAAGTACAACGAAAACAATAGTGAAACAGTAGCAACACTCTGAAAAGGACAACTCAAATTTCTATTGCCATTTAAGGGTACTGAAATTGAATAAGATTCTTTCTCGTAATTTTTGATTTGAAAAAACAAAGAAAAACCTGGAGGTGCTGTTGGGAAATTTTGTCGATAATTTTACTATAGATAAAAGAATGAATATATTTTATTTAATTTAAAAATGAAGCATATGATTATATGAGGCACTTTTTGACGCACACTGAAAAAATTGATATTTTATGAACATGCATGCATTCTTTTTTATATATTGTGGAATCTCAGTCAATTTAGTTCGTGCCAAATTATAAGAGGGCAGTCCGTTAAATACTTAGCTTCACTGCCCGATGGCACAACCATCGCAAGAGAGATTCACTATCGTGTAGTATATTTTCATAGACGGCTACTGTCACAATTTCAGCTGAATTTTTATTTTAACCGCGTGTGGAAGCGCGCGTGTCCGCGGATTTTAGAAAAATGAGCTAAGAGCAATATCAGTTGGTGATTCGATTCATGTTTTCCGAAAGGGAATCATGCAGTCATAGCAAAGAGCACTTGGATGCTGTGTACGGTGACTATTGCTGCGATGGCGACCGTACAACATTGATTTAGCAAATTTCAACGTGATTGCACGTCGGTTTTTGATGAGCCACGTCCAGGTGCTCCGAAAACAGCGGCCACGCAAGATAACGTGACAAAAATTCACGGGCTCGTATTGGCAGACCACCGATTGAAGGAACGCGAGATAGCTGAGATAGTACGCATCTCAAAAGACCACATGGGTCATATTCTGCATGAAATTTTGGGCATGAGAAAGCTGTCGGGGCAATGAGTGCCGCGTGTACACTCTGGACAATGTAACCGTGAAACCATTTTAGAGCAGTGTTTGACGCCATTGAAGCGCAATTTGAAAGATTTTCTTCATCGTTTTGTGACCGTCGACGAAATATGGCTCCATTGGTACACACCAGAGACCAAGGGGCAGTCGAAACAGTGAACTTAGCCCGGCGAACGTGCTCCGAAGAAAGAGGAGACTGTCGTATCGGCCAGAAAGGTAATGGCCACCGTTTTCTGGGTTTCGCAAGGTGTGATCTACACCAACTGCCTGAAGAAGGGCAAAACGGTCACAGAGCTTTACTATCCGAATTATTGGGCCAATCCGATGCCGAATTGCGGAAAAATCCCCATTTAGCGAAGGAAAAAGTGCCATGACAACGCACAGGCTCACACCTCCACCGTCGCCACGGCCTTATTGTTCGAATTGCACTACGAACTGCCAGCCCATCTATCGTATTCTACAAATTTGGCCACGTGCGCTTTCTTATTGTTTCCAAACTTAAAAAAGTCACTTGCCGGGCAGAAATTAGAGTCGAATGAGGAGGTTATCGCCACCAAGGAGGCCTACTTTTCAGACTTCGAAAAAACGTATTTTCTAGTCTAGAAGTTGGCTCATCGCTGGGTCAAGTGTATCGAGCTAAGAAGAGATTATATTGAGAAATAAATCGCCACCTTTCCAAAATGCTCGTTTTTTTTGTAGGCTAAGTACGTATCGGGCCGCCCACGAATTTAACCCACTCAAATCATAATGGGGCATTTCCTGTTATTTTTTTATGTTCCGCAATAATGGAAGATTTTCCCCGGTGCATTGTTATATCCCCACTCTATATAGTTGTAATTTTCATGAATTAAAAAATTAAAAGCTAATAATTGATCAGTTATATATTTAACAATTGAAATACGACTTTATCTTGTGTGTGAGCCAACAGAAGTTATATTGAATAAAGGAATCTATAATTTTGGAGTTTTCGGCTGCTATTGACGTGAAACATGGACCCCAACCAAACATATATTTGCGGATGCTTCGCCTTTGAGCGAAGGGTCCTGAGGCGGATAATTGGAGCGAAACTGACGGGGACAAATGACAAACTCGATATAACTATGATCTGTATGAAATTTTTCACGAGCCGGAGGTCTCAGTGATTATAAGACTGCGGAAGCTGCAATGGGCTGGCTACATGAATTATATGGATGAACAGCGGATACCCAAAAATGCATTCGTTTGGAGAACTGAAGGGCAGAGACCAGCGGGGAAACAGAGGAAATGCTGGTCTGACTCAGACAGTTCATCGCTGCATGGATTTAAAAAATAGAGAACATGGTCAATGGACCAAGACCGTTTGGAAGCGCTTGTTGCAGGAAGCGAAGGCCCGACATAGACTGTAGCGCTCCGAAGAGGAAGAAATTATTGTTATCTTATTCGCCAGAGAACTAAAAACTTGCAGAGACCTAGGGTCTTTAGTTGGAATCGTAGAATATATACTTATCACTATGAACGAGTACTAGTCCTGGAAACATTCCTTAAAATACAAACGCTTTAGCTGCTCTACAAATGAATCTTCATTTCCATTCCATTTCAAATAAGCTTTTAATCTCTCATTTCTATGCTATCAAATCGCTCTCCCTCAAAACAATAACCTAAAGGATTAAGATCAACACTTGCATGTATGCATTTGAAATCATTTAATATCTATTCAATCCTATCTTTCATTTAATTTTATCTTACTCCAAAAATCTCCTTCAAAATCATCATCAACTACCCTCGCCCTCACCACCACTTCCAGAAACTAATCGAAATTTTTGTCATAGCACTTTCCAAACCATTCAACATGAATTCATTCATTCGTAATCCCATTTGAGCTATGAATTGTACTGAAACAATTCACTCTTTACTTAACAACAATTCTCCCTTTCATCCCCTTTTCTGTCCCTCGTCGCACCTTTTCTCTTTTCATCTCTCATTTATTACCACTTTCCTAGCTAGCAGTGTAGCGTAGCTATAGTCATCGTTGTTGAAACGTAGTTCCAGAGTGGAATGAAATAGGATTATGAAAAACTGCAATAGCCATAAATCCAATAACTGCACAATCGTAATACACTTGTAACAATGCCCATTTAAAATCATTCAATTGGGAATGGTGTACGAGTGTTGTAGAGACAGACCGAGACAGACAAGGGAGTTGAACAAAAATTAAATGAATGTGTTTCAAATGTAAGGGGAAAACGGAATTAGATATTTTAGAGAAATTGTAATTTATATTCTAAAGTACTGAAAAAAAACATAAATTTTTATCCCTGCATTATATTGTAGAAAGCAAATTTTGTTTAGGATATTCGGTTGCATACAATTCCCACAAAAATTCAAATCAGAGCCTCATTACTTTTCATTTTAACCCCATAGGACTGGAATTGAAGCTAAACAAGTTGGGTAAACAGACCTACGCTCATGTCAGAAGGGTTTTGTATTCAATTTACAAAATGCAGTCACCAGATCGAATCAAATCAAGAAACATGTCAAAGACGATTTTATTGGAGAAAATATGAAATACGAAGATCATACTATTATTAACAAAGTTGAACGAATTTCAACTTCTGAGGTTTTTGGTGATAAATATCTCCCTTGATAATTAGTTCAGATGTCCATCCACGACGGAGGAAACACATTATTCATGTATTTACCCCCTGTGCCCCCACTGAAGCAAAAACTGACAGTTTAACGAATGTTTTGAAGAGCTTTAGTGAAAACTTTTATTTCATACTCATTTCGGCTACGTTTGATGAATTTTTTTTCAGGGGCCACTCTCCTGTACTGTTATCATCGATTAATGGCCAATTTTTTCGCATCCTAGAATGGTTACAAAAACCTTTTGCTAGGAGCTCTCTCCCACCTCCTTGACTTGTTTCACTTATGAGCATTAATTGTAGGTACTCATCTTCAGTCATTCATTAAATTGAATAAAGCGTTCAAAGCATGCACTTTAAACGTTGAAGTTAGGAAAAAATAACTCAAAATTATTCAATCTTCGCATTAAAAACAGCCACTATTTTGTTTTACGATTACTGATACCACTAGCTGAACCGATTCTCAAAGATATACATGACACCTATCATTCCTGAAATTTTCATTAGAATCCGAGCAAGACTGTAGTCTGAGTCGGTAAAAAGCGCATGTTGTTCCATAGCCATATGTTGCCTTAGTAATTAATGCAGCGCATATTGTTCCATAGTAATACAGGAAAATTCAAACCGCTATAACTTCGCTAAATATGATTTAATCTTTATGAGACGTTCAGGATGGATTAATTTTATAAAAAGACATCTACGCACTGAATTTGATTGAATTTAAGGGTACCGTTAAGATTTTATTCAAGAAAACATAACATCGATAAATCATACTATTACTAACAAAGTTGAGTGAATTTCGAATTCTAACGTATTTGTTGTTGTTGTACTCACCAAGGCCTACAATCCTGATTTTTTTCAGATTTTTCGGATCACAGGTGTCCAATCGCGAGGGGGGGGGGACACAAATTTTTCGTGTATTTCCCCTCCCTGTGCGCCCCCTCGAAGCAAAACTTGCCAAACTCTGTTTTGAAAAGTTCTCATCAAGACCTTTCATTTGATACCCATATCGGCTACCTTCAATGAAATTTTTTTTTCGGGGGGTCACTCTCCTATATGAGGAGACCCCCCTTAAATACCTTATAAAATTTTTTTGTAGTTGAACTTTGAAGAGGTCACCACTTTACACCTACACACAAAATTTGATGTTTCTAGCTTAAGTAGTTTCCGAGAAAAACTGCTGTGACACACGGACGGACGGACGGACAGACGGACAGACTGGTCGCGAAACTAGTAGGGTTTTGTAAAATTATTTTACGAAACCCTAAAAATTTGAAGAAAGCTTCCAATTAGAATTATCGTTGAAATTCTTTGATATCTATTTTATTATCTCGGCTAAGTCCCCGGTCTGACATATAGATGGCGCCACAAATGCAGGACATTTTATTGAGTAAGCACTAACTTTCTAAAAGTAGCTGCAAAAATTTTATGACGATCTGACATTTGGTTCAAAAGTTACAGTGGTTTTAGTGAAACAACTTTTTTACTTTAAAAACTATGAAAACAAAAGGACTTGTGTTGATAAAACATGGCTTTTTGATGAGGCAAAACATCGTTGGAACAAAAGCTTGGCTTGTTAAGTGTTATTGAGCATTCTGACTGGTTTGCTGATATTAAACGTGGTCATACGAACACTGATAATGTGCCACGTCTTGAACGCCCGAAAAAGGTAACTATACCAGAAAATATAAAAAAGTTCACAAAATTGTTTTGGCAACCTATAAAATTAGGTTGTAGGAGATAGTTTATACCCTAAGATTATTAAAGGAACTAGTAGTTTTTA
Organism: Odontomyia ornata; assembly: GCA_963969285.1. Taxonomy (NCBI): domain Eukaryota; kingdom Metazoa; phylum Arthropoda; class Insecta; order Diptera; family Stratiomyidae; genus Odontomyia; species Odontomyia ornata. The sequence continues at coordinate 74,269,693 of OZ017741.1, read as the reverse complement.
TTTTGCATGAGCATTAGTTAATAAAAAAGCTGTTTTCCTAGTGGGTGCCCCGTGTGCTAATAGTAGACCAAAAAGAACAATGAGTCGATGGATTTGATCACTGTTTGGAGCTGTTTCGGTGAAATAAAAAAGACTGTTTTCGTCGATACATAACGACGGACAAAACATGGATCAACCATTACACGCCAGGGTCAAATCGACAGTCAACTGAATGGACAGCAGCCAGTGAGCCTCGCCAAAAGCGGCCGAAAACGCAACAGAGTCCTAGGAAGGTTATGGCGTCCTTTTTTAAGATGGGTACGGTATTTCGATTATCGACTTCCTTCGAAAAGCAAGACAATATACGAGTATAGCGGCCGCTACATAGCCCAATCGGATTATTTGAACGAGCAGATTTCAAAAAGCGGTCCAAAGAAAGAAAGTGGCGTTTCACCAACACAATACACCGTGTTTCAAGTCTTTGGCTATGATATCGAAATTGTGCAAATTACACTTCGCATTGCATCCGCACCTCCTCTATTTTCAAGATTTGGCTCCCAGCAACGTTCACCTCAAACCTAAAAAAAATGCTCGCCGTAAAGAGATTTGGCTCGAACGAAGTAATCGACGAAACAAACGCCTATTTTGAGACCAAAGATGTAACTTTTTAACCAAACGTCGATCGTCATAAAGTTTTTACAGCTCCCTTTTGAACGTTAGTACTTTACAAAATATTAGTTTTGCATGTGTGGCGCTGTCTAAGTGTCAAACTTGGAACTTATGAGCCGATGTTATAAATCTGAAATTTGCAACAAAAAATTCAAATAACTTTTTTACTAAATTGATAATTATTTTTATGGAACAAACAATGAAATATACACAGACCAGCAATCAGGCATGTCGCAGTGCCAAAAGGACTTGCCAAACTGGAATTGGGGGTTTAAAACTAAAACATTTCAAAACAAAACTCAATCAATTGTCCCACTTTAATCCCGACTCACAGAGAGTCTTTATCACAAAAATAAACCCATCAAACCAAACAGTGAAAAGAGAAATTCGCGCTATTCCAAGGATTCAAAATCCTGCCGTCTATTTCTCGTTTATATACAACCCCTATAGAAATCCCTCATGTCATATTTCAACCATTACATGCTTTGAAGGTGTGGATTCAAAATAGGAATTAATACTGAAGGCATATATTAACTAATCGAACGAACAAGCCGCACATATAGAGAAACAAACGACATCGTGTCGAGTAAAGGACCCAGTCAGACAGCCTAATCAAAAGGGTACGATTTTGGCTTCAGCTTTGCTGGGGGTTGAAAGGGTTTTGCCAGAAGAATGATAGAGTTTGGCGTCGCTAAGTAATTACTTTTGATAATCCGTATAACAAGTTAATTGTGTCATATTGTATTGTCATCTCTCTCTCTTTCATTTTCTGTTTCATACTGTCTATTACATAGAAATCCCCCTAAGGGTGATATGTAGTTTCTGTTCATATTATCTCTCTCTTGGCAGAAGGCTTTCTCATTCCCGGCTAGATTGTATAGTGATGTGATGCTTGTTCTTCAAATTACCCTTGACTTGTTGTCATCTATAACTCAGCATGCAGGATTTTACGACGACGGAAACAAGGAATTGGTTAGGATTTTAGTTATGTCATTGGTATGAATCCTTTCTTGTATTTAGCTATGGTTTTGTTGGAGGTTGGTGGGTAGATATGATGTCGAGAATGAATTAAGGCATAAGAGGAATTTTAAGGTATTAAGGAGTATCTCAGAAGCTTTAAAAGTTTGAAATGAATAAAAAATTAAGTTAAGATTTGAAGCTTGTTATTCTTTAAGATTATAATACGTTTCCAATGCTCAATTTTATACAAATTTTAGATTTGATTTAGTTTATTTATGCAAAATTCATTGTTGAATATGTTCTTCTAAGTGAGAAACTCATGCAATTTAACCTCGCGTTTGGCACATTTAAAGTGAAGTACCGAAGTGATTGCCCTATTAATTTAAGTTTCGCGTATTTACCCCTGTGTAATTTAGACTCAAAAAAGAATGAAGCTATGTCGCCTCACTTTTTCCTAACTGAACTTTATCTACGGTCTAAATAAAAATAAATTAGAGAATATAGTCTGGGATCGCAAAATCAAAAGAAGAAATTTTTGTATTTTTGCATATTGCTTACTCAAATCATATTTCCTGATTTTTCCAAGCCACTTACAATGAAAACCAGTCAAAAGTCGAAACATTTTAGATAAAGAAAAACGTAACAAAATGTCTATGAACATTTGCATATGATGAATTGTTTGATGGATTTCTTTTCATCTTTTCAAGTTTCATTGGAATATGAAAGGGAATCATGCAAACATTTTTTTTTGGCCCGGTTTGAACAATCAATAATGCGTCAACTTACGCCAGTGGAATATTTAAAGATGGAATTTCGCTCTCTAAGTATAGATTACACTTTTGATACCTAAAAATCGATTAGACATTCTGAAAACAAATTGATTTGCTCAGAAGCTTAGAAATGTTGACGTATAAATAACGGTAAAAGTTCCGTTATAATCAAATTTCAGTTTCTTAGCTATTCACCTAACTACGAATAATCCTAAATTTGCAGTTGTATGATTAAAATTTATTACAGTCTTAATATTGATGAGGCGGTTCCTAATTGACATTAGTAGTATCATCAAAATATTCAAAATTTATGAATTAATTTTTTGATGACAGTGAATAAACAAATAAACCGAACAAAAATTGCAACTCCTGCAACATAATGATACTGTCAACCTTCGAGATTTTATTTTTATAATTCTGTGGTCTCAACGCTACGATAAATTTGAATAAAAAGGATTATCCTATACGAAAACGAAATGTATTTGGTTATTTTTTATAAAGAAGTTTATACAGACTTCTAATAAAGTGACTGACATTTGCAATTTAGAAATGCAGTGGTTTTAAAATCTTTTATCATCTCAAATCTCAAACTTAAGGTCACGCAAGGAAATTAGAAATGTTAGTTGAATTTCGAAAGGAGTTTTCTGAAACTTCAAACTAAATTATCGAGCTGAGGCTAATATTCAACTATACATAAAACATAAAGTTAAGAAGAAATAAATTTATCATGACAAGTCAACCAAAGTAAATTAAAAAAAATTCGTTCAGTTCTAAATTCTATAATTTAAAAAGCATTACAACAAAATCATTGCCTTGCAAGTTCATTTCATTGCAATCTGTTGCATTCTTTAAATGAAACAGCTTACAAAGTTAATTTGATCGTTTCGAAAATCAAAAATTTGCACAATGTGTAGTTATTATTTCAGAAATTGTGCAGACATTTAGAAATTACTTTTTCTCCTCTCATAGGGATTACTAACTTTAATTTTCAAATTTTTTGTATCAAGCGTTTAACTTAGTTTGACAATTTTAGAACAATAAAATTTTATAACACACATCGAATCCAATTCAATCAAGACTAAATTATTTTTTAAAAATTAAAACGACAAATTTGCTCAAAATGTAATGGCACTTTTTACGTTATTTTTCCCCTGTTTGTACAAATGTTATATCAAAAGTAACGCTAGAATTTTCATCTCAATAAGTAAAACGCTAATAACACTACTTTACAATTTTTTTTTACCCAGATATGCAAATGATATGTATCGAAAGTTGGAAAAAATTAGGACGTCCAATTTTGTAAATATTGATTATATTTATTTTTAATCATTTTCATACATTTATCTCAAAACAAATCATAAATGAGTGGTGTTACTGCTTCTTTTATACTGATTAGTATCAATTTCCCTTATTATAGACCAGCAGTAACCCGCTAACATATTTTTATCCCAAAATCCTTGGTATTTTTCATCAAAAACCTTCAAATCCCGATGAAAACGTTCACCATGTTCATCACTCACGCTTTCCAGGTTCTCAGGAAAAAAATCCAGGCGAGAATGTAAAAAATGAATTTTTAACGACATTTTCACTCCCACTCCCTCTATTTCTGCATAATTCTCAGATTTATTGTTTCCCAAGAAATTTTTCACTACTGCTTTAAATGAATATGTACTAAGCATCTTTTTCAACACTGGATAAGTGACCAACAAAAGTTTCGTCCTTTATTATCTTTCTTATTTGGGGCCCACAAAGATTCCTTCAGACAAACTAGGAAAAAATGGTTTTTAAATACTTAAAAACTTTTCCATCTTTGTCAAGTGATTTTGCAAAGTTTTTCAGTAATCCCAGTTTAATGTGAAGCGGCGGTAAAATCACGTTTTTTTATCAATCAGAGGATTGTTTTTAACATTCGTTTTGTTAGGTGTATATTCATTACGTATAGGCCAATATTTTTTAATGTAGTGGTCTTTCTTAGCTCTACTGTCCATTAAGCATAAAAAGCAGCAATACTTTGTATAACCACCAAGCAAACCAAGAAGTAGCCCCACAACTTTGAGATCCCCACGCACTTTCCAATTGTGTTTTTCATATTTTATAAGCTTTGTTAATATTGTCATCGACTCATATGATTCCTTGGAATTTACCGCATGCCCTATGGGAATAGATGGTTTTTTTAAGCAAGGCTGCTTTCAAACTTATTTTTGAAGAATCTATAAATAAATGCCATTCTTCAGGGTTGTATGACTGGTTCATTGAAGCAAAAAGTCCACAAATATCTTCCTTTGATGCAAAATACTTCGGGAATTGATCGCTCCTACTGCGGTATCAAAGTAACTTTGGTATCAGAGGCCAACAAATTCCATTGCTGAAGTCGTGACGCAAGCAATTCAAATTTGAGTTTTGAAAGCTGTAAGTCTCTTAGAAGGTCGTTTAATTCACTCTGTGATATTAAATGTGGTTCACAATTCGATTCTAACCCGGAAAGAGCTTCGAAATCAATGTCCTAGCACGAAACCGCCTCATCTACTTCCAACTACATGAGCTGTGGTTCATTTTCCTGGCTGGAACTGCTGGGTAATGATGATTAAGGAACTCCTTCGGAATGTAGCACAGGTTTTATGACTGATGCAACACCAGGATATTGCATTTACTTTCAGTTTTTGTTGTTAAAACCTGTAGTTTCAGTGAGTCAGAAGTAACAGTCAGCAGTATGATTTGTTGGTTCTCCATATCATTGGGATACCGAATCGTAAATGCTTTCTTTTTCCTGAAGCCTTGTTTAATAATATACTTCTACAATTTTCGCACACTGCACCAGGAACCCATTTTTTAGCAAGGTTTGTTACCAAAATTTGAAAGTAATGGAAATAGGCTCGTTTTACGGCCTCAGTGATTGGTCTGTTCTTTTTTGACAAAATAATTTGACCACAAACATAGCAAAAGTTGTTTGGGTTTAATTTACACTGCCTTGATGACATTTTAAAACAAATGGAAGTGTTGACATAATACTTAAAACGCACTAAAAACAAACTATACACTCAGACACGGCTAACAAGATAGCTTGCTTAGGTGAATGTGGGTATGCGAAAAACTAGACGTGATAAAAATATGAGACCTATATTTTTGTAGTAAGAGGGCTGGTAGAAAACACATTAAGTATGAATTACCTTTGGGTAAAAGAAAAACTTTTTTTTTGTAAAGTAGTGTCATTGATCAGCTGTATGAATGAATGAATTGGGACTTCATATCGGAATTCTATTCGATTATTCATATGACTGATAAATTCCATTGCTGAATTTATATTGAAGGAAAGAATCTTTAGCCCTTGAATTTTTCACTTCCTTTTTGAGGGAATATTTTATCGACCTGTTAGTCAATGAAGTTGAAATACCGTTACAATTTGCAAATATATTTAAACAATATGTAGATGTGAAAACAATTTGCATTGGTTAAACGCAGCAATTTCAAAATGTTTTACCGTCCCGAATTTTCAATTTAATGTCATCAATTATTTTTTACGTATTAATGAACTATTTATGCATAAATTTAAACTAATGACCCACAAATAATTAATGAATAGCCTTAGATAGAAAAAATTGTAAAAGTAATTCATTTAATTAAAGTCAGAAATTAATTGGATTATACAATAACGATAAAAGTTTCATTATAATTTGAGACCAATGATATTGATAGAATCAACACTTTCCTGTTGAATAATATTCGAAAGACCGTTACAATTTCAACAGAGTAATGGAAAATTGCATCCCCAAGCTCATAACTTTCGGAGTATTTATTTTTCAAATGCTTTGAATTCTATTGGACAAGTATAAAAGTAAAAATGTCATTGTTATACAATAAAAATGTAAAGCTTTTTTTCACGAATAAATCTGCAATAAAATGGTAGAGTTGCTGCAAGGAATTAAGACAAAATGCATAAGTTTGGCTGTCGACAATTTATATTTAACAAGTTGGGTAGACAGACCTATGCTCATGTCAGAAGGGTTTTGTACTCAACTTACAAAATGCCGTAGCCAGCAACGAATAAAATTAAGAAACACGTCATGTTCGAGGATCATACTATTATTAACTAAGTTGAAAGAATTTTTTAATTCTGAGGTATTTGTTAAAATTATACCCATAAATATTTCGCTTGATAATTTTTTCAGATTTTTTTAGATCACGGGTGTAAATTCGCGAGGGAGAAAACACATTTTTCATGTATTTCCCCCTCTCTGTGCCCCCACTGAAGCAAAAACTGTCAGTTTAAGAACTGTTTTGAAAAGCTCTCATAGAGAACTTTCATTTGATACTCATATCGGCTACCTTTCATGAAATTTTTTTCAGGGGCCACTCCTTTGTACTGTAAGCATCGATTCATGGCCTATTTTTTCGAATCCTAGAATGGCTACAAAGCCCTTTTGCTAGGAGCTCTCTCCTGCCTCTTCGACTTGTTTCAATTGTATGTAGTCATCCTCATGATATCTATCATTCCTGAAATTTTCATGCAAATCCTAGCAAAGCTGTAGTGTCTAAGTCGGTAAAAAGCGCATATGGTTCCATAGCCATATGTTTCCATAGTAATACAGGGCACATTGTTCCATAGTAACACGGGAAAATTCAAATCGCTATAACTTCGTTAAATACTATTCGATCTTTATGAAACATTCAGAAAAGATCAATCTTATAAATAGTCATCTTTTCGTTAAATTTTATTGAATTTAAGGGTACCATTTAGATTTTATTCAAGAAAACATAAAATCGATAAATCATACTATTACTAACAAAGTTGAGTGAATTTCGACTTCTCATGTATTTGTTGTTGTTGTACTCATTAAGGCCTACATTCATGATTTTTTTCAGATTTTTCGGATGGAAGGTGTCCAATCGCGAGGGGGGGGGTACGCGAAAAGTCCGTACATTTCCCCTTCCCCTGCCCCCCTCGGTACTCATAGGGCAATTTTAAGACCTGTTTTGAAAAGATCTCATTGAGACCTTTCCAATGACACCCTACTCGACTACCAATGGTGAAAATTTTTTTTTTGGGGTCAACTCCCTATATGGGGAGACCCCCCTTAAACCCCTTTGAAAAATTTTATTACCCTTGAACTTTCAAGAGGTCACCACTTCTGACCTTTCCACAAAGTTTCATGGCTGTAGCCTCTATAGTTTCGGAGAAAAAGTGCTGTGACATACAGACGGACGGACGGACGGATGGACAGACGGACACAGGTCGTGATTGCAATAGGGTTTTGTATTTTAGTACAAAACCCTAATAATAATATAGGGTTTTCCAATAAGAGGTGTTATTTTGATATTAAAAGAAAAATGCCATTTTTTAATATAAATGATCGGATGTTTATTTCACTATAAAGAGGACCACGACCACGCTTGCAGGACCATATCCTTTTCATGAAATTTTCCATAACCAAATCGTAAAGTAGCTGCCCTATGTACTCGACAGCCTCACGAACTCCATCTTTGATATTCAAAACAACACCTCTTATTGGGAAGCCCTATACAAAATTTTAATATTGGTAATAGGACAAGTTTTGAATACGATCAACTGACAAAATAGTCGCAGAAGAAATGCCACCTTTGATCCTTTCGATTGTCCAATAATGTTCAGCTCGTAATCAAAAATGGGCCATTATCCTCTTACATTCTTTTCTGTGCGATCCATTTTTTCCATTTGCAGGTACATATAGCAAAAAAAAAAAGAAAACGCACTGCCCTGACTTTTCCCACACAACAGGCGTGCGTCTACCATTTACGATCCAAACGTAGTCGTCCTTCCAATTTTATCTCACGGTTTTTCAGCAAAACTAAAGACCAGGAAATATATTGTATATATTTGGATTATATAGCCATTATCCTGTTCAAGTAAATAAGTGTGTCCACTTCTTTTTGTGCAGAAAAATATCCCTAGTCTACCAGAAAGGACTTTTCCTTGGTCTGGTTTAGTGATGCTCGCAGTGCATGCACATTACGTATAGAATAATCCTATCCGGATTTGTTCTGCGTAAAGAAATAGAAAGGCTCAACTTGAAGGATAATAAAAGATCACGTGTGAAATATATTTTGCTAATACCATTCGAAATAGAGACGGTGGGAATGAAATGAAAAATTAAAGAATACATTTGGGAGAGCCATGATTTATTTTGTTTTGACTAGGCGATAATTTGACGTTGATTCGAGACATGGTTAAGGCTGTCATTCATTAAATGTTTTTTGTTTTCCTTTCATTCAACTTTGAATAAATTTTGAAATCACCAAAGGTAGAAAATGGATGACATAAAGTATTATCAGTTGGTAAGGAGGCTTGGAATGAGTATTAATGTATACATGAGCAGTAAGGTTTTCAATGATTCGGTATATTTTTCTGTCGAATTCAAAGCTTCCCATAGTCTTGGATTATAGACCGTGTCCTTAGAATACAAGCATTGTTGTGCTATCGCTTAGTTAGAATATGCTACATATCAGAGCTTATCTAGGCCTGGTTTAGCCTTTGATTGAAAATATTGGAAAAAATATATTAAGAAGGCGTTACTACAAAAGTTTTAAATTTGCAATTAATAGTTGGACAGTTCTTAAGCGACAAAGACCTCATATTAGAACCTTTTGAAACCATACCTATTTTTCATAGTAGGAATTGACTCTCAACTTCATTTCATTATAAAACCTTATTTATGTAACTACTTTTTCGCTTATAATACTTTTGAGTCTTCGTTCGATTAAAATTGAAACCACCCAAGTCTCTTCATAATAATAAATTGCCCTTTCTAAACTACGCCTCATACATCCTTCCCAATATGGTCTCTCTCTCACATGCAACCTTGAATGATATAATCAATCTATTATGTTAATTTAACCAATTATACAACTAATTAACTTGCACTGACCAATTCAACTAGATTCATAGCGAAAACATTAATCAACTTATGTCATGATTGTATTAAAAGCAGTTAAATGAATTTTTGAATAAATTTTCAACTGCGGCTTTTTGGTCTCGTAGAATACATGCTACCTTTCACTCTACACGAGCACCACTTATACAGTTATAAATTCATCACAATAAACATCAATTGATTTGAGATTCAATGGAATTTACTTCCATCTTTTTATTTAGTTTCATAGATAGTTACAACCTTCCTTTCTCAACTACAATTTTATTCGCACTTCCATAATAATTGGGTTTCATATCAAGTCTATCGAGAAGCACACGTGTAAATCTTAGCAGGTTTCAAGCATCTTTGAAAAGTGATAGGAAATTATAATTTCATATTCAATAACACCTAATATAATATTGCAATTTAAATTGTTTATTGCAAAAACGTAGACGTCGGATTTTCATTAAATTCAAAGATATTTTGCACACGAAATAATGTTGAATACAATCACGATTAATTGACACTACGATACATTTTTTCCTAGACAAACATAAGAACGCGAAAAAACGTAAAAGATACATTCAATAGATAAATAGATACAGAGGAAATATTACGTGCTTCCACAACGTAACCGTAATCTACTACGTTTCATTCGTAACCAGACTTGATTTAAAGCTCTTAAGCGGTAGAATGGTATGTGCAGCTGAAGAAATGATTGGAATACTAATGACGGCTTAGTTTAAGCCAAGTTGCGGATTGATTGGAAGTTGTGTAAATGAAGTTTGATTTTTTTTCTAGTTCCTCAGACGTTAGTCAATTAACAAGTGGATTAGAGTATTCTGCGGTATTTTTGAAGTTGGTGGAATTTTTATGTATTAAAAGAGAATTGTTTTACGTTTGGGAATTATTGGACAGGAAGTGCCTTATTTGTTCCCGCTAAATATGTTAGGAAAGACTCAAAAAAAATTAGGATTTAGATGAGCGTCTTTGACGTTTCAGCTTAACTAACGCTTAAATTTAATTAAAATGAAATATTTAGTCTAAATTGGAAATAAAGATCATCCGGTATTCACTTTACATCATAAATGATGACTAACTAATTTGTAACGGGTACTCATTCAAAAAAGGAGGGATGAGGGTGATATTAACCACTTCACCTTCAATGGCCCAGTTAGGATCTTTGATTGTATGACATTATTGAAGTTTAGATAATTGCATGATCAAAAATATAGCGACTATGATTCACGAAAATTTCATATTAGAAATAGATGATCAAAGTTTTAAAGAATTAATTCTGAAATGAGTAAAAATATTTTTGTACCTTTTGGATTTAAATTGACTTTGATAATTCAGGGTATTTGAACACTGGCCATTTAATTAGATTAAATTGAAGGCATTAAATATAAATTCGTTTATTTAAAGCTGCTTTCAAATTTATTTCTAAGGATTTGAAAGAATTGAAGTCATATCTAGTTGAATTTGTTTGGGAAGTTCATAGATCCTTGTAACCTCTGTCTACTTCATCTCAATCTTACAGCAATCCTCTCATCTTAAAGACATTCCACAATTCGTGCAATAAACCATTCACTATTATTCATATTGTGCAAAAATTGCAGTAGTCTCAGCACGTACATACGAGTATACTGCTGGGCTGACTGATTTTACCGATAGTAATGTTACCACTTTTAAAAGCGTGTCTTAAACGACCTTCCTTCGGTTGACTGACTGCCTGGCTGACTAGCTGGTTGACTGATTGCATAGTTGGCTAACATGACTGACTGAATACTATAGCAGCAATTCTCTACCAGCTACGCTGAACACAGAAAAAAGTGAACAACAATAGATTCCAAACAACGTAACATACTCAACTATACCTCACAGTCATGATAATAATAACAAAAGCTTCAACACAACTCGGTGAAGATATAAACAGATAAATACTTGTTGAATAAACTAACGATGAGTTTTGATGGGAAACGTTAACTATAAGTATATAAAGTACTACAATCTATGGTTAATTCCCTGGTTGGCTTGCTTGCTTGGTAGTACGTCTATTGAAGTTGCAACAACAATTCATTGAATAATTGGTTAAAGAGGGAAGAGAGAGAGAAAAAAGGAATCATAACCAAGCCTATGATGACTGTGACGACAGTGTTGATAATAATGATGTTTATACTGGGATATAATGGTTGTTATGACGATGATGACGCTATTTTAAAAAGTCGCATGTAATTTTCTGTTTCAAAGATTGTCTGCATAATATCTGTTGTGGCCTCATCAACCATTTTTACTGCTGATTCGAATCTCAGCTTCTGTTTATCTCTTTTTATCTCTTCGATAAAAAAAAAACTAATTCAATTTTTTCCTGTTACCTGCTCTTTTGCATCAAAAAATTACCTTGACAGGTTTGTGGAAACAACATTTTTGGCGCAACATTTAGATCTTTATTTTTTTTTTATTTTCGTCCTTGTATTTCTTTTGCTTTCAGCACTGCGTTTGTCATTGATGCTAGAAATTGGCGTTCATCTAAAGAAGACGTGGTAAATCGGTGGGAGGTATAAGCATCATGGAGGTTTTAGTACACAATATAAAAGGTAGCATATTATTAAATATGTTAATGTGTCTATTTAGGTACAAGACAAGTAAGATAGCAATCAGTAACCAGTTCGGTTATGATTGGGTATCATTTGGTAATTTTCATCTTCATTTTTTTCTTTTTTCATGATGCCGCGTTTTGAAAGGTCTTAATTTTATGCAATATCACAAAAGTTTTCGCCATAAAACCAATTTTTGACATAACTTAAAAGAACCGAGAAGATCTGCTTTTGAAGTTTTTGTTGTAGTTTAGAAGCAACAATAATTTGAAATTACACTTTAGAGAGATTTTCTGGATCATCTATCAATGACAATATCTAAATCTTGCGTTATAATCTAGAAATTTGGTTGCTAGAAAAGAACGTTTAGGTTCTAGCCACTATAGACCAAAGTTTTGCTTACCCACAGGGAAACTACCTAAAAATGATTAAACTCTATGTTACGTAATATGTAGACTAGCAATGGTTAAAATAGCGCGGTATTTTTGGACATTTTTCGCGAAGCATCAACGACGAAGATATTTCTCATAACTACAGAGACATACGAATATTCCAAAAGGGGTATATTTTCCGCGTGGCTTAGTGGTTAGAGCACTAAGCCCGTAAGCCGAAGGTCTCTGGTTCAAGTTTCGTTCGCGTCAACGAAATTCTGTTCGGTTGGTTCTTCGGATGGACTATAAGCCTGTTCAGTTATGATACGTGCTGATTTAAAATCAGAACGTATCGCAGCTGGGTGGACGGACACGCGACCAAAGCGTGATAATGATCATATCACCTTGTGGAGTGCCGATACATTAGATCATGACAATGAGATACACTAACTATCTCTAAGCGAAGGCCCGAAAGGGGCTGCAGTGCTGCGAAAAAAAAAATATTTTTTGACAAAGCCTGAACGTAGCATGTAAAATATCTTTTACAGTTGTATTTCGCTAAAAGCTCTATTTTGAAAAATTTCATATATACAAGTTGATCGAAATATAACTGGAATGACAATGGAAGACAGACATTTCTTTTTGTTTTATATATTTTTTGAGAATTTGTAAGTCGTTAAAAACTTATGACATTATTTGAATCTAATACTTGCCTACGAAAAACACGATTTAGTGTGACAAAATTAATTTTCGACTAAGTCAGAAATGCTGCAACACAGCACTTCAATTTTTCGCCACATTAAATTTCATCTTGAAGATCATTAAGAAATTGTATCTCATTCTGGTAATATTTGCACTAAAGTCCATGCATTATGCGCGAAATTAAAGTGCAAAATTTCAAATAGTTGTTTTCAGTTCCATCGTTCTAGCTTTTAATTTCGAAGTAATTTAGCCTATAGTAATTAATTTTCAAAAATATTTCATCTTTTTTAAAGGGTTCCCTCCGTTTTTGCCTTTTATTTTCTTTTTTTTTTCACAAATATCCTTTTCAAATATTGGGTTGTTCGATAATTCATGCAATTTTTTTTCATATAGATGACGTGAATTGCATGTTTCAAGTAAGGGTGATGGTGCGGCTTATATTATTATATCGAAGATTAGACTTTAGACTATTTTCAGTCAAAAGCTGAGCGTAATTAGAAAACAAAAAGCTGGTGAAATTTAAACTTGAAAATGGACAATCAAAGTGATCGAGTTCAACCGTTTACTTGCACTTACAACAGCCTGGTTACGTAACTGGGTGTTTCGGTTCCTCACGTATTAAAGGAAATCCACCTCACCAAACTCATTAACAAATGCGCCTCTTTTCTGAATCGCAACCAAAACGAACCCATTTCTAAAAAGAATCGTAACGGGTGATGAAAAATTGGGAGCATACGATAACGTAGTCCGAAAACGATCATGGACCAAGCAAGATGAGCCCCCACAATCGACATCTAAAGCTAATATTTCTTCTCCTTTTTTTCAGCACTACAGCCCCTCTCGGTCCTTCGCTTAGAGATAGTTAGGGTATCTCATTTTCATGACCATATTGATATTTTCGGAAGTTAATTTGGTCAGTACCATGCTCCCGTTTGTCTGCTCAGCTATGATGTGATATGATTAAATCAGTACATATCACCACTGAGTTAACACTCGTAGTCTGTCCGAAAAATCCCCTGAACTAAATCAAGTTGTTCACCAACGAGATTTGAAACACCTTCGGCTTATGCGTCTCATGCTCCAACCACTAGACCACACAGACTACTAATATTTACCAAAAGAATATTATGCTTTCTATGTGGTATGATTACAAGGGTATAGTCTACCTTGGGCTGCTTCCAAGAAACTAAGCTATTGATTCGAATGACTTCTGTCGTCAACTATCGAAATTAAGCCAAGAAAAAAACGCCTTGCACTGACCAATTACAAAGACATGATGTTCCATCATGATAACGCCAGACCCCACATCTCTTTGATAACCGGGCAAAAATTAGTGGAGCTCAATTGATACCATATCCATCCTGACTTAGCGCGACATCAGACTATCATTTGTTTCGCTCCCTTCAGAGCCATTTTCGGTTAAGTCCAGGCTGTTAAAAATGAGTTGGACCAGTTCTTCGCTTCTAAAAACTAAGGCTTCTTCGAACGTGGAATTTTTCAACTTACTGAAGAGGGAAAAAGGTCATCTAACCAAATGGTCGATATATTATTAATTGATGTTTGTTAATATAAATAAATTTACTTTGAAAAATATGAAAAAAACGACATTAACTATCGAACAACATAAAAGATGTATTCATTTTTATATTTTGAATTTTTGATGCATTCTATGAAAAGGTTTATTCACCATTATTATGAAAATTATAGCAGCATTTTTACACTTATTTACAACTTAAAAAGCACTGATTTAAGGAGCCAATTTATCTAGTTCGATTTTACTTGTTTTCAGGGCAAATTCAATTAAAAATAAGTTATTTTGTCTATAAAATAGATTGTTGACTTCCTGCATCTTTTATCAAGCAAATATACTTTGACTCACAATTATTTAAATTACGATATTTTGAATAATATGTTCGAACGAAAATCCTCTTTTCTGACATGTTCAAATTTTAAATTAAAATTAAATAGGTTGCTTGTCGGGGGATATTATCGGTTAATAAAAATAATATGACCGAATTTTACCACCATTCAAGAAATTTCGTGGATTTCGCGGAAAATAATGATCTCTTATTCAAACTCAATACTAATCCAAAAAGCCAACTGTGTAAATAAAGAATCAACTTCATTTTGAACCAGAGATAGATTTTTGCATGTTTACCTTCAAATTATTCAAATATCAAAAGGAGCACTGCGTCGTTATAATTCCACATACGACAACACAAAATATAACGGTACTTTCATCGTAATTTTTGGTCGAAATTCCTTTTAAATAGTGAACAGGGTTCTCATTGAACAACAAAATAATAGGACTCATTACCTATTGATTAATATTGGATAGGTCACCTGTGTAGAAATAACATTATTTTACTTTTAAATAAAACAAAAATGTAACTTTGTGCAATAATCAAACCATCAGATAAATTGTCACGGTACCTGAACCCCCTTATGCATTGTTTTGCAACAACAAAAATAAAGGGAGCTCAAAGAATAAATTTTAGCTCAGAACATAGATTATTAAGCATGAAATCAATCTAAAATCTCGAGATTTTTTGTGTGTACACAATTGAGCGTATTGACAGGCACGTTTAGGGGTTAGCTATTAGGTGTAGCTAAAAAATTGTTCTTAACAATATTGTACTTTAATTTATTCTAACTTCTGATATAAATTGAATCGAAAATCTGGCCTTTTCATGGTGAAACAAAGCTAACTATGTAAATTACGCAACTGATTCCACCATTATTTACATTTTTTCCGATGAGACCAAATAAAGCATTTTATCGTTGTAATTTCCTATATTACTGAGTAAACTGTAACGGTACTTTTATCAATCTTTTCTACCATAACCAGCCCTCTAAAGAATGGCTCGATTTTCAAAACGCAGTCTATGAGATGGAGGTACAACTCATGCCGGATTTTTAGATCTTTTCTTTTTATTTTAGAAATAAGATGAAAAGAAAACTATAGAAAAAAAAATAATAATGAAAAGTATTTTCAATTGGCTTTTTTGACAGATCACGCGTAACTCCTGTCAAACTTTAATGTAATGATTATTCAGTATTGTTTGCCAAATCATCATGGAAAGGCTTACACCGCAGCAACATATGCAAATTATTCAGCTGTATTACGAAAATCACCATTCTGATAGAAATGTTTTTCATGCTCTTATAGCAACTCATGATATGCATCGTCGACCTATTTTGGTGACATGATTTCACATTTTGGACTAGTAAATTTGCCGCCTTGATCATGTAATATCACACCTTAGATTATTTCCTTTGAGGTTACATGAAGTTTCTGGTCTTCATGGATAAGCCAGCTTCAATCGACGCTTTGGAAGTCAACATTGCTCGTGTCATTCGCGAGATACCGGTCGCTATGCTGGAACGCGTCGTTCAAAATTGGACCCTCGGGACGGACCATTTACGGCTTAGTCGCAGTCAGCATTTAACCGAGATAATCTTTAAAAAGTAAATGTCATAGATTGTTCTTTCGGATCACGATATAGAAAGGTATATAGAATTCAACTTTATACCTTTCATTTGATATTAAAAACCAAATTCCATAATGACACTTCATTTTGATTATTTCTAAGAATTCAGAACGATTAACAATCGTCATAAGTAATTTTCAGAAATAAGGTAGCTTCACTTATTCGAATGAAAACGAGATATTAATCGTTAAATTTTGCCTTTTTGGGGTTACAAAACCCTATTAAGTCGCGACTTATCTGTCCGCTTGTCCGTCTGCGTGGCACAGTAGTTTATCTTAGAAAATTATAGAAGATACAATCACCAAATTTGATGGATACATCAGAAGTGATTGCCTCTTGAAAATTTGGTAATCAAAAATAATTTTCTGAGTCTTTTAAGAGGGGGTCTTGCCGCACAGGAAGGTGAACCTCTACCACAAAAAAAATGCTACCAGAGATGGTCGTGTGGGGTATCAAACGAAAGTTCTTGATGAGAACTTCCTAAAACAGATCTTAACACAGCTTAGTTTGTTTACACGGATGCAGGCGGAGGAGAAAGGTTACCAAAGATGTGTTCCTAGTAAGCACCTCCTCGTGGTTGGACACCTGAAGAAAAAAATCATGGAGGAAGTTCTTTATGAGCACAACAACAGCAAAAACCTTAGAAGATGAAATTCACAAAACTCTGTTAATAGTGTGATTTGCAAATCTAAAATTTTTCTCAATTAAATCAATGGAATTAGACACAAAAAATGGTTAAATACAAAATTTTTGTATTCTGTAAGCTTCATGAAAATTGAACCATGTTTACTGGACTTATAGCCCTTTTAAATTTTCTAGAATTATAACAACTCACAGTTTTCGGACTATATGGGCTCTCTATCGAACCAGATACTACAATTTACATCGGATCTTCGTCAAAATTTCAGCAGAGATGAATGACATAAATATTTGCAAATCCTTTCCAGTCAAACATAATTGTTGAAATAGAATAAAATTACAGCAGTTTAAATTGGGGGAATCATAATTTTTTTAAACCGAGTATTTTATGCACAATATACATCTCAATGAAATTTTTCTTGGTATTGTTCAATATTCGTGTCTGCATATTATAGGTTTAGTTTAAAACCTTTTTGACAGGAGCGACATTCAAACTACCCAAATTGTTTACGAAATGAAATAAAGAATTTTATGGCCACATTTAAAATAAGATTTTTTTTCAGTGTCACGGACTTTTACCACTATTTTTGTCAAGATTCTTTCGTCAAACGGATGACTTCGATTTGCTTTCGTCTTAAAAATAAAAATCACGTAAGGGGTGGCAATAACTTTTTTGGTGAATCTTAAGGAAGTTATGGCGACTTTTCTACCGTTATTCATGAATAAAAACTGATTTTTCGCCGATATTATCCCGTGTTCTTTATGGATGGTTAATGCATTGTACTCATAATCTACTAAAAAAGACAACAAATTTCAATTGTAACCCTCTTCAAAACGATGACCATGTCTTAAATTAAACTTCGAAAATTCAGTCCGCATGGTGTAGTGGTTAGAGTGCTTCCTACCTTCAAAGATCATTAGTAGCAACTAATTGCCTCTAGGGGATTTTCTGTTGGACTATGGTTTTTCTATTAGACTATTAGCTGGCCTAGCTGTTTTTTACTAATTCGAAAATCGGGCAATTATTATCGAACATAGTTAAGTGTGATACTAACTATAGAGTTTTAGAGTTCCATAGCCGTTAAGGAAGAAGATTCTTTAACGATTTCAACACCAAAGTTCAATATAAAAATAAGGAAATCAAATTTTAATTCGTTACTACTTAGTAGTTTCGCCATTATTATCGAATTGGAAAATGTCAATCTTGATGATGATGATGATGCTGAACTCATCCCCCGGTTGCGATATTATTTATTATTTGAATGTTGAACCAAATAAATCTGAAGCAATGTTTTTTTTCAATGAGGCGTATGTGCTAACTCCGATTATAACAGTCGTTTCCCCGTTGTGTTTTTTTATTTTTGCATGGCCGATTAAACTCAAAGTTCAAAGAACAATTTGACAATCTGAAACGGTAATTTTAATATCTGTTTGTTAAAAAACTGAAAAGTATTCGAATCTAAATTTGAAAAGAGAGGATGAGCATTTTTCCTAGTTACTGGTGAGATTATAACGCTATTTTGCCGTTATATACAAAAATTACCGAAAAATTAGGCTTTATTGCAGTTATGTTCTCTTTTTTTTAAACAGAGCTGATAAAGGGTGGTATAGTTTATCGTTTAACTATCGATCAGATAAAACATAACGGTACTTTTACCATTATTTTCAGTGGAAAAACCCTTTTTCAACATTTGAACTCCACGGAGCCTATTAGCAAGCGCTGCAATTTCGTCCAATTATAGCAAAGCTATAACGGCTTTTTATCACTTTTAATGCCCCGGAGCATATTGATTATGTTTTATCAAGAATTAATCAGAGCCAGAGAATTGCTGATTAATGAAATAATGCTTTGTGCCGTTATAGTTTATAAAACAATGGCAGTTTCATCATTTAGTTGATTGTAACGGTACTTTCACTGTTAGTTAACATAAAAAAGTAATTTTTATGTATAAATACATTTACGTTCGCTTTTAATGGAGATTAAGTACGTTGTAGGTATCGAATTCAAGTTGGTTTTACAAAGAAGCAAACTAGAATTAAATATTCTTAAAATAATTTTGGGGTTTAGTTGAGCATGCCGGAGTGCAATATAATTTTTTAACGATGAGAATATTTTAGCAAATTTGATGTTTTTAAAAATATTGATCGGTTCAACCATTTTGACTACTTAAACATTTAGAGAATCCCTTGGGAATTAGGTTAATAACTACTTAAATTCATAATTTATTTACTTCTAATTTTCGCTTATATTTTTAACCAAATGCAACTTCATGATTTTTTTTAATGCACTTGAATTTTATTCTTCTTTTTTTCGCTGATATCTACATTATACTTTGGAGACGATGGCGAATTCAGCCATCAAAATTTCAGTTTATTTTACCCTCCAATCAAGCTTACCCTCCCAAGCCATCCATGTTGAATTTTTCGAAAGTATTTCAACCTCATCTTGCTTCTGGTATAAAAATAAAATTCAATGCCAAATCCCAGCCACTTGAGTTTCCACCCACTTGAAACCGAAAATTCACAAAAGCCAATCGATATTGAATCAACACTGGAAATCCATTGAACCATATCAACATCAATTTGAAATGGATAATATTACATATGCTTACTTGGTAAATTCGTACATCAATCTAAGAAACAATTGAATATCATTCGCAATACATAAATCATTAAAATCTTATTTCAGATTTTCTATTTTCTTTAATTATCCTTTCCATATAGAAAGAATAATAGGAAATCCATCAATTTTCCCTGGTTGCGAAATTCTAATTTTAGATATTTATGAGAGAGCGTGCAAGTTCTTGAATTTCAGAGATCGGAAAAATTGAAACGTTTCCTCCCACTTAATCAAAGACGGCAATACAAAGCATGTGGAAACGCTTTTTTGATTAATTGGATAATTATTCTTGGAAAATGAAAGAACTCTTTATTTTCTTTTGAATTCGTATCATGACCGAATTCTTAAGAATTTCATCAATCAACAAGAATTTTCCATAAAAGCCTTTTACAGTACCAATTAAATGAGATTATACAATATAATCAAAGGTCAAACTGTTAATCGAATTTTCTTTTAATTTCAAGTATTTCGTTCATACTTGGAAAATTTGCTCTGGTGCTTTTAATCTTGTTCTTCTCTAGGATGTTCTGTAGCGAATTCGACGAAAAAAAGAAATCTCTTAATCAGCATCTCAACCCTTTAGAATGGAAAGTAAGACTAGATCAGAGCCATTAAATGTTGACCCCATTTCACCTCTTTTCGTCGTTGGGGTAGTGGTTTAATCCAATTTCAGAAAATCGAGATTTCCGTCTCAAATCAAGTCCTCTTTATTTTTTCCTTCCTATTTTTCTTCGGTCTCTCTTAGTGCCATGGCACGTTTAGCATTCAGGCACGAATCCACAGTATCAATAACAAGCTTTACTAACTAGACCATCTTGAACACGCATCTATCTTTTCTGCTGTTTCGCTGTTAGCAGCGCTAAAGCACAAGCATTCGAAGAAATGACTCGCTAGGAAGGAACTACATAACCGAGTAAGATGGAAAAGTATCTATTCTACCTATACATTATAGATCTATCAATCTACTATATATGAGTACTCGTTTATTCAACATGAAAACGTACCCAACATACTCGTATATTGAGCTCCCTAGTAGATAAGATTGGAATTTTCATTTAAAAGTTGCGTTCGATGTCGCACAATCTGTGCGTATCAAAAAATTTGAATAGATAGATTCTACTTCTCCACCGACCGGACCTTAAAGACACAAACGCCTACTAGGAAACTTCACAATTTCCAGATGCTCGGTGGGACCACGCGGGGAGTGCCGAGTGGCACGTGGTGAGGTCAGGGTAGCGTTTTGAATAAGCAGTAAACTTTGTTTAGAAGAAGCAACAAGAAAACACGAGGCGGAAAAATAAAACAAGGAAAATATCTTAGTGTAATGGTTTTTAAAGTGAAAAGTAGCCGTGATAGTAATTAGCATATTTTCTTACTTTATTCTAAGAGAGGTCTAAAAAGTTTCTTTAAGATACTTTCTTGTGTCTTGTTGTTAGTACAGTGTGCCGAGTTTGTTGTGAAAGATATTGCCGTGTTTGTCGGTCTGACTGTGATATCTTTTCAGAAAATTTTAATGGACCTTGAATGAAATTTAAATTAGTCCGGTTGGAGGGTAGGTTGAAAACAGCAAAGCGGAGAGGGATGAATGGATGACGATGATGATTATGATAATGATGATCATGGTTTGGCCCCTCTAGTTTGTTGATGTTTGGAGATAGAAACTGTATAGACTTCTTAATTAGACCTAATTAGTGTGTTGTGTCATCAGTGAAAGATGAACAGCGAAGATGAGAATGGTAGAATTAGTTTTTCAAGTTTTATGGAGATTTTTCTAATTGATTTAGTTTTATAGATAAATTTTCTAACGAGTTATAAGGTGATTACAAAAGTTGGAGCTTCATTGGAGGTCTAGGATAGATTGATTAGCCTCCGATTCGATCAGAGAATAAAGCAATTTAAGTTTGGGTTTGATAATTATCTAAATAAAATTTGGTAGAAACAACACTTACCTTTTAATCATCGGGTTCTCGGTTCGAGATCCATCAAAATTTTGATCATAGTAGATGTATTGATTTCAGCTGGAAAATAAAAGAAGAAGAATTACTCTTTTCTGTTAGATGCGAAAAACCGAACTGAAAACGTCATATGTTATGTACATGCAAACGGGTATCGCATGAACTCACACAAATACCGAATCTTATCTCAAGGTAAAACACTTTTTATTCTACATATGAGTCATAACTCGTTTTTATTGTTCGACTGATCATTTGTCAAGCACGTAGGTGTAGTGATGTTAGAAAACGAACATGCGTAATTGAGGATATCATATTAAGTCAATTTCTATCTTCATTATCAGCCAAATAAATGATATGGCCTATTTTCCAAGTGCGGGATTGGACAAACTTTTCAACGCAAAATGTTGTAAAATAACTTTGTCTGTATCTATGTAGTTTTGCTATGAAAAAAGTTCAATTTATTTGATTCGTTAATTATTTAAAAATTTTTATCCATTCTAATTTCTTGATTCATTTTAATTCCACGTTCGAATAACATCAATAACGATTAAAATTTTAAAATCAGGTAAATATTTACTTTTCTTCAATTTATTATAGAAATAAAGTTTGTTTCTGTATATCTAACACAATCGTTAAAATGTAATTATAGTGTCATTACGTCATTAACATAACTTCAACAGCGTGTATGATGAACATTCATACGAGCACGTACATGCAAGACATCATTGTGGGAAATTCAATTGGATAGATAAATATAGGTATATTCAAATAGTTTTTATTTTTTGTTTGTCAAATGATGTCAGCTCTTTAAGTGCTTTTGACAAAATAGACAAAGTGGCGAACAAAGATTTACTTTGTGTTTAGTCGCAAGGACAATGTAATTTTTTGAGATGGTAATTTAACAGAAATTTGCATTGCAGAAAAAAAATATTAATAAATATTGCAAACATACATACTATTAGTCAGTTATGAGATGGTAAATATACGGTTAATGCAAAGTCAGTCAAGGTGGAACATTTAGAAAATTTTTGTGATTTTTAAGACAAGGTGATTAAAAATTGCCTAGGTTGCTTCTATTGTGTCAAATTTTTTAAGTGAAACCCCATGCTTAATTTTTTTAAGAAAAGCTATAGGACTGGGAATGGCCTTGCCTGGCGACTGCTTCTGAGGTGTCTTGTGGCG
The DNA here is from genome assembly GCA_963969285.1 of Odontomyia ornata. Lineage (NCBI taxonomy): Eukaryota > Metazoa > Arthropoda > Insecta > Diptera > Stratiomyidae > Odontomyia > Odontomyia ornata. The sequence continues at coordinate 74,246,874 of OZ017741.1, read as the reverse complement.
GGTTGATTATTTTTGTGTCATCTCAGAGATGATACGGGATAGGCAGTAGCTTCAAGAACATTTAGAATAAGGCCTCTCGTTTTGAAAAGTGATAATCCTCAAACTTTGCGGTACGTGTCAGTCCGATGGGTTGCGTAGACTAAATACGAAGCTTCTGCCAATCATCAATTAATTGGAAACGGAACCAGAACATGAATAAAATAATACCAGCTACAAAAATATTCGTAATTCATTGCTTCCGAATATCGTTGTTTATTTATTTGTGTGGAACTCAAATAACCATTATTTATAAAACAAAATACCGTTATACTGTTAATTAAAAAGCTTTTTAAATATAGGAATCATTCAAATTATTTCTGCTATTTTACTTGATATCTAAATAAAGGGTTTTCCAATAAGAGGTGTTATTTTGAATAGCCCGCTAGTTCGGTAGATCTCACTTTTGAAGCTGTCGTTTTTTATATTTGACAAGTAGAAACTATGCCATTAATAACATACGATATACGCTTCAACAACTCATTGAAATTATGAAAATTCACTACAAAAATGGTAAGAATTTGGCAGAGACGGTTCGTAAAACTCGAACATTGTTGGGTCGTCGTGAAGCACCTTGTCGGACCGCAATACAGAAATTGGTGGAAAAATTCGAGCTGTTGGGACAACTTAGTGATGTGAAGAATAAAATTCGTGCACGTCACTCAAGAACAGCCGAGAATATTGCTGCTGCTGCCGAAAGTGTTGAAGAAAACCCAGGGTTGTCCATTCCTTGTCGTTTTTTGGAATTAGGCATTACACAAACGTCATTACATCGTATTTTGCATAAAGATTTGGGTCTTAAGGTTTATAAAGTTCAGTTAGCACAAGACCTCAAGCCAGTCGATCATCAACAACGTCGTGTCTTGCTGATTGGGTCCTTGCAATGCATGAAAATGATCCGGAATTCGTCGAAAAATCATCTTGAGTGATGAGGCCCATTTCCATGTCGGTGCAAAATTGTTGCATCTGGGGCTCGGAAAACCCAAGAGTCATGTTGAAAAGCCTCTCTATCCTCAACGTGTGACTGTTGCGTGCTGTTTATGGTCCGGCGGAGTCATTCGACTTTACTTTTTCGAAAATGAGGCTGGAGCAACAGTTACGGTGATGCACTATCGAGAGATGATTAATGGTTTTTTATGGCCGGAATTGGATGGTATTGATCTGGACAACGTTTACTTTCAACAAGACGGCACTACGTGCCACACAAGCAACGAAACCATTGATCTTTTACGGGAAAAGTTTCCGGACCGTGTTATCTCTCGAAGAGGTGATCACAATTGGCCACCGAGATCTTGTGATTCAACACCTTGCGACTTCTTCCTTTGGGGTCACGTGAAAGAGAAGGTCTACGCCAACAGTCCAGCGTCGATTCAAGACCTCAAAGATGGAATTCGTGAGGCTATCGAGGACATAGGGCAGCCACTTTGAGATTTGGCAAAAAAAATTTTACGAAAAGGATATGGTCCTGTAAACGTGGTCGTGGTGATTATTTGCCTGATGTTATTTTCCACTATTAACGGCATACCTTCCTCTTTATAATGAAATAAACATCCGATCATTTGTATTAAAAAATGGCATTTTTCTTTTAATATCAAAATAACACCTCTTAGTAGAAAACCCTGTACGATCGTTGATAACACATAAATATATTATTACAAAATTACAATAAACTTACAATTTTCTAAGTTTTAGTGCAAAATAAAAATATAATAATAAAAAAGAGCCCATTATGCGCTAGACAATTGCTTCTTAACGTAAATGTAATGATTTCAAAATTTAAAAATGAACATATTCTCGCAAAACATTCAAGAACTTCAAATTAACTATTCAAAAACCTTCAAGACATGGTATCTTTTATTTACATCAACAGTGTTTTGCTGTGGCTGTTTTCATTACTTTTTTGTTGGTAGGTAGTTTTTAACACATCATTTAGGAGATTAAATACAATCATAACATTGGTTAATCAAACATCAGCGACTGATGAAGAAAATTTGCTTTGAACCTCTACAAAAATTTCAAAATAGAGAAACAATACCGAAGTAATTCTACTCGCACTTTCAGAAGCAATGTTTAACCAAATTACACTAAAAGAGTCCCCTAATGTTTAACTCATTTTTTGACATTCCATGCATACATCAAATTGTTATGAACCACCAAAAGTAAGTTTTATAATCAAATAATTTGAAATAACCGTACTTTTCAACGAACGTAAATCTGAGTATTTTCAGCCTAAATTATTTCAAAAATAGTCGACGTATTAGCGTAAATACCACTTTTCAACAACAGTTTGTTTAGATAATAGTCTTGGAAAATTCTCTTGTTTTAAATTAGTTGGAATATTCTATACAGAACTTTCATATTGAGAAATGTTTATTGGCCCGAAAATCATTAGTAATATTTTCGATAAACAAAACTCTCGTTAGCTGTTACAGCAGAATGCCATGTTTGTTTGAAATAACGGATATCTGGTTTGCATTTTTAGAATTAAACTTCGATTAGCGAAAATTTTCATTAATGTTTTTTTGGAAATATTTACCATTTTGTCCCTTTATAAAAAAGTTTAAATTTAGGCAGTAATGGAGTTTGCCTAAACAGCTCCTATTTTAGGCAGTGATTGGGCTTGCCTAAACGATTTCTGAGCGGATATATTTTTGTTGTGTAAAATCAAAACGAAGCAAAATTTTTCGGTAATAATTTACAATTATATGTGGAAGACGAGCATCTGTAGCTTTAAATACAATATATTCAGTTTCGGATGTGAAGGGGATTTTTCCCCCATGCCTAGTGCGGGCCTCATGGGGCCAAGTGCGACATGCCTAAGTTAGGCACAGCCCGATGCAGGCCTAATGAGGCTCTGATGCGGCATGCCCAATTTAAATCAAAACTGTTCATTGCATATAATTTGCACCAGAGTCGTGTTTTTTGGGTTTATATATAAAGGTTTATCGAGAATGTGGATATTTTCGAAAAATATGAAAAGTGGCTAGTATTTTGCGAAATAGAGAAGATGGTTAGTATGATCAGCAAATATTATAGCTTTTATGTCCACTTTAAGCAAAAAAAAAATTGTAATGTTTAGGAACAGTTAAGGAAAGCAACATCACTGCCTAAACTAGAAAATGTTTAGGCAAGCATCATCACTACCTAAATTAGGAACTCTTTAAGCAAGCCTTTATCACTTGTAATTTATTACGTAATGCATTATGTTCGGCATTATGGGCTAATGTGGAACTCATATTAAGTCCTGATACCCACTTAGATATTCCTAATTAGGGCCAAAACACTGCCTAAATTGAATTTTTAGTTGCAATATTCGTGCTGGATCGTGCTTTGATCATACTTTCAAAACAAGAAGGCATTAGCAAAAAATTTTTTAACGGAACTGCTTAAATGACACAACAGCAAGTTTTTTTTGGTCGAACAGCCGATGTTCCTGAGAACTTGCATGGCCATACGGGCGAACAAAAACAGTTATGATATCATAAGAACCCCTTGAAATTGGAAAAACAGTTTTATAAAAAATGTTGATTTTTATTTGAAAGAATTAAAATAATATGTAAAAATGTTATTGGTTTTGTTAAAAGGAGCCTAAGCTGAATGCCAGATAAGATGAAAAAATTTCAGATGAATTAACTGGTCTGCAACATAACCCTTCAAATATGTAAAATTATATTACATCTGGTACTCTTATGCAATCCCATGTTAAGAGCATGTCTTAAGGGGGAAGGCCACAGTAACGGGTCAATTTTAAGGGCTATTTTGTGGTAGGACTTTTGACGAAACTATAGAGCATATCGAAATTCGGTAAAAAGTATTTTATTATACACGTCTTGAACAATGTTTTTTGCATATCTGTTAAAATCCTTTAAAAACAATATGGCAGACCCCCAGCATATTTCCAGAGGCGACTGAGTTTTTTTAGTGCTGCACGGACTGAAGCTTTTCTCCTGCGATTATAAAGATAGGCGGGGTAGTCAAAAAATGTCAATAGCTTATGGTATCAGCTATGGTAGTACGTAGGATTTTTTTTATTCAAATTGATTTTGCGAAACAAAAATAAAAAAACATAATTTAAAAAATCCGTAAAAAATTAGGTAAGGTAAGTTTTTGTACCTATTTTGTCTTGAAACAAGTTTATTAGAGTTTGAGGGGTAAATCACCAAATAATTTTAATTTTAGCGTATATGCGTAATATGGGACACTGTGCAATGTAGGTACTATGTAGTATTTTACTTAATGCAGATGAAACCCTACAAATCCCTAACAAACCCCCTAGATTGAACATATTTTGAATCTAACATCGGGTAGTGAAGATGAATTAGAGCTGCCTGATGAGGATAGTGATAATGATATGATCGGAATGCGTGATTTGGTGATTAAGCCTAGCGTTTCTGATGGTGGCAATGCTGCAACATTAGCAGAGAGTTCAACAAGATGGCCGATATTAGATCCTATGCCAAATACTTCTAGAGTTCAACCTGCCAATCTAACATTGAGAACTAATAGGAAGAGAAGATATGTGTGGCAAAAGTCTGATTTTCAATCACCAACTCAATCATTCAAAGGTGATGGGTAGTTATTTGAGCCACTAATGAACTTCGAAACGCCCTTACAATATTTTATGTACTTTTTTTATGACAATTTGCTGCAGCATATTGTCGCAGAATCTACAAACTATAGTATTCTGAAGACCCTTCAAAGCCATTCGTTGCTACTACCAACGAGCTCAGAAAGTATGTAGGAATTTGTCTTCTATTTGGGCTGTCTTCTCAGTCAAATATACGGTCGTGTTGGAATAGTGAATTAGTTATGCCACTCATTTATGACTGTATGACACTCACACATTTTGAAAAAAATCTTCGGTTCATACATTTTAACGATAACAGAAATTTTAAACCTGGAGGCAAACCAGGGCATGACCGTTTTTTTTCGTATTGGACTCATCCTAGAAACTTTGAAAAAAGTATCAAAGCATACTGAAAAGAGAAACTCTATCTGTAGACAAGCAAATGTGTGTTACTAAGGTTTGTAACGTATTGCCCCAATATCTCCCAACTAAACCACATAAATGGGGAAACAAATTATTAGTTTTGTGTGAAGACACTGGTTTTGCCTATGATTTTGAAATCGACTCTGGCACTGAAAATGATCCAGACCTGAGACTGGCAGATTAACCTGGCTAAGGTACGAGTAGCAACATACTGGTGGTCACAGTGTTCTCTAGGTACGCTAAACAGAGGCCGCTTAGTTAAAAATATTCAAATACCATCTCAGAAGGAGCTATTGAAACCAAGACCCCACGCGGATATTCCAAAGAATGTCAAGCTACTGTAGAAGGTATACCAGAGGTTGCAGTTATGTAGTTAGGCAACAAAGCAGTGACATCTTCTTTTGTCAGCGAGCAACTTAAAGAGAAGATAAAGCGATTTTGTAAGAAGAGTAATCAGTACATTGATGTCATTTGTCCTAGCGTTATTCGCCCCTACAACCGAGACATGGGTGGTGTAGACTTACTCATACATCACACATAGCTAAACATAAAATAAAAATGCGCACTAGAAAGTGGTACATGCGATTATTTTACCACTTACTCGATATGATGCTCATGAACAGTTGGCTAATTTACAAGAGAGTTGAGAAGTAACGAGAAAATAATTTAAGTTGGGTCAAATCACGTGATTTTTGACTGGAAGTGGTGGAAGCTCTATGTCTATCTGGAGTCTCACACGAAAAAGAGGGAGGCCATTGTCTTTGAATTCTGACATGCTTGAAGAGACGAAGAAAAAAAAGCCAAATGCCGTTGTATCACTCAGAGATGCAATCGACCATTTTCCATTTTGGTCCACAACTAGACAGCGTTGCAAGATGCCAGCTTGTAAGGGTAAGTTTTTCGTTACATGTAAGAAATGTAACGTGGCACTGTGCTTAAATAAAAATAAAAACTGTTTTTTATAATTCATTAAAATATAATAAATTAATGTTTTCTTTCATTTCCACTGAAGTCCAACCATGACACTATTTACAATCTGAATGAATTTTGTGACATATCTGGCACATACTAATTATCTCATCCTTTCTCAAGAAATATTGGAGACCGATTTTTTTAAGTATTTTTACCCTAAATATCGATTAAAGTTATATATGAATGTCGCACATGCTTCATTATATTTTAGTCATGGCTCTTTTTGAAAGATTACAGTCTTCTTTCTCACGCTTTTTACAATTTCAAAATAATTCAACATCGAAATTCGACCTAAGCCAAATATGCATTTCCCACAACCTTCAAATTTAAATCAATAACCCTTTGAGAGCTTCGTTTTTATTCTTATCTATCAGCTGCGCATATAATTCATTAATTTAATGTGCATCTATAATCAATTAATTTCCAAATGGAATTCATTATGCATTTCGTTGGAGAATAAAAACAATATAATTAACATTGGAATAATCTTTATTTTGATTTGATTTGATTTGTTTTTGCATAATTGATGCAATTAATGCAGATTACTAAAGTGAATAAATTTAGAATGGACTGTACTAGAAATAGGAGGTTTATTAACATTTCCCATAGTGTTTGCTGAGTAATGGTTGATTAATCAATTAATTTTGACCTTTTCAAGGTAGAATAATATGATAACAAGGTTTGTTTTGGTATGGGAATATTATTTCTTTGTTAAGTTCCAGAAGAAGTTAGTATATATATTTCTGAAGATATATGTATGAATAAAGATTGTTTCAATATTGAAAGAAATCATTAATGTATATTATACTTAATCTTTTGACGACGGGTTATTTTTTGAATAAAACCACCTAAGAGGATATGTTTGAGGACAACTGATTATTGATTTTGATCTATTGTACCAAACGCATATAAAAAACGTTAATTAATTGCTAAATATTTTTTTTAAAGAATATAGAATTTAAATTCAAGAAATCTTGACTAAAATTTTAAAATTATTCTCTAAAGTTGGAGGTTAAAATTTAAAATTTTTGCAAGTATTTAATTAATTTTTTCAATGCATTCGCAATTTTATGTATTTTTATATTTTCATATTAGTCAGCTTTTATTATTCACCTACATCTTCAATCAACAACCTTAATACCACTCATATCAGCTCAAACTTCGATCTCAATAAATAAATAACTAAAACAACATACAAAACGATACGCCGAATAACATCCATAAGTACTTGAATAATTGACACAAAAACGATAACCTCATTTTATTGGATTTTTATTTGTTGAGAAGAGACAGAGATAATATTTTGTTTCATTTTCTCTTGTATTTATTTTCATTACTGTTTCAATGTGATGAGATTTTCCGATCAGTTTCTAATCTGAAAAATATTTTATTTATTCGAGAGTACTGTTGACAATAATTCATTGTTAAAATAGTGTAGGGTGAGTTTTCTCTATCAAAGGCCGACTAATAGTCTAATATGCATTACGAGTACATATGCCACCTCATATAAGTTTGTGTGTAACAAACAAACAAGAAAAATATTATTTCTGTTCGTACTTCTCAAACTGCTCAAATGTACACTATGTATGACCATAATGAATAAATATATATAGACGCTAGTACGTAAGTTCCAATACGAAAAATCAATGATAGATAGTGTTGAACTCTACAGACAAATACTAAGCCTAGTCGTAGTTGATAAGGGTGTTGTAGCAAAGAAGAATATGGAAAATCTAGAATATGGGGTGAGATAACGTGATTAGAATGAAAGAGCAGTGGGTTAAATAAATTTTCAATACTATTTAAACTGTTATAGAGGCCAACAAGTCTGGGAAAACTACAGAACATTTTTTAAACATTATTACAGAGTAGTCGAATAAGGAAAATATTTTGTGACATACTTTTGGTTACTATTTAATGACGGAATAGAGGACATATTGGGTATACTATGCATCATCGCGAGAACGTACAAAGGGACAAATATTGATTTTGAATTTGTGTAATATTAGAAGCGCCATATAGGAGAAGTTACTATAGCGTATGGACTTAAATTGTTTGTTATTTGTTTGACTGACTAATTAGTAGGCTACTAGGTGAATACGTAGAACTTAAAACCGATTATGTTAAGTAAATCAGATTACAAGATTAAAGTTAATTGAGGGTGAGTAACTTGTTCTAGAAATTTTCTTATTCGAATTCAGATAGTCGGGAGGGATTAAGTTGTTTAACGATTGTTTGATTGAGGAAGGTTTTAGAACATATTCGTGTAACTATCTAGACAGTGACTTTACAATGTTGATCAGTACTATATTTATACGGGTTTTTAAATTTAAATTCAAACAGATTTTGAAAATAGGGCTTTTTGATTGACGCGATCATCATTAACTTCATTTACGCTATCATTCACTCATGAAATATGCAGTACTAGTGTCAATATGAAAAGGGTTGAATTTTGAATGAAAATGTACGAAAAAGTCTAACAAATATTTTTTACTATAAGGAATTCTAACAACCCTTGTAGGTTTGGGCTTTAATATTTTGATATCAGAATATCGTTTGAAAAGTTATGAATATCTGTAAAAATATGCTTCCATGCGTGTAAAACATTGTTCAATAAACTGTCTGACCAGAAAAAAGGTTAAATTTTGTTTAATTTACAGCTTGAGCAAATTTGAAATCCTTGGTTGCCACAATTCGTAAGTCTTCTAAGCTCTTCATAGACTCTTCATAGTCACCCAATGACTAAACTTCCTCCAAAAATGACCTGTAAATATTCAATTTTGAAGCCACAACGATTCAACAATTCGCCTTTTTTCACTCTCATTGAATTTTATTAGTAATCACTTCCAAACTACTTTGCCAAATCGCTATGATTATTAGAGACTTTGCTTAGAATATTTTATCATCCTAGACAACAATATCTATGCTACCTATCTTCTTTCCTTCTATACTTCCCGTATTCATCAACATCATCGATTCGATTTTCTGTTTGGAAACAACTTTCTGAAATTCATTCAATCGTTATATCCATCATTTACTTGACGATGACCAAGAAAAATGTCTTGAAAAGATTTGCAATAAAGTTTTCTTTGAAAAGTTTTTTTTTTCTTTTGCGATTCTCACTTGTCATTTTGCTTTCTGTGCCTCCTTCGTCCTTTTTGTTTCTTTTGTGTGTTATCAGTTTGGTTCGTCAAAAAGAAGCAAATATTGCGATGATTACCGACTAATAAAGATAACTGACTAGACGTTAGATATCCATAAAAGAGGAAAAGCGAAGAGAGTGGAAGATAGAGAGAGAGAGAAAGCGAAAATTATATAATCTGCAATAAGACAAATATATGCTCAAACAACATAGCCTAGTTTAAAATACATTTGCATAATTTAAACTAATAATAAGTTACCACCAAAATTCACTCTCTCTACCAGCAGTTATCTATTTTTTTTCTAATTTTCTTATCAGCAATCTTATAAGAACATCTAAACCCTCTCTCAAGGTCCACTTCCGCGAATGCCAGCTTTTTATTGTCTAGGATCTGCAATTTTATCTATTGATTTCACATTTTCTCCCTACTATATCATTTCATTTCTGCATCAAAGTAGAAAATTTCTTCGAAAATTTGATTTACTTTTCCTTGACAAAAACGAGAAATTAACAATGCATAGCATTTCTTGTTAATTCGCTCATTAGTGTGACATCGACTTGTGGATTGTTGTTGCAGCTAAAACAATTAAAACTTTGATTGTCCAATTCTTATGAGATACCCTGGAAATTTCGTTATTCTAGAAAGTTTAATTTACAAAATCTTCTTCAAATTTATCTAGAAATATTAGTTAGTCCATCAGTCTCGAATTCGTGTTCAGGGAAGGATAATAGATTGACATATTTGCCACGAAGGTGTTCAGTAAATACTCTGAGCTAGTATAAATTTTTGTCGAAAACGATCAGGTTAAAAGTGGTTCGTTTGGAATTTTCAAATTTTAGGGTTTGGTATTGACAAGTAAATTGAGATCACACTCATAATAGCGACTCACTAATAAAGTCCAAATTAGAACGTTTTGAAACTTTTATCTGATGAGACGTGAGCTTATATTTTTGAATATTGTGCACTATACGAGTATAGCGAAAAAAAGTTACAAGAACGTTTTGGTAGACAAAATTAGGTCAAAAAAGCGAATGAAATATAGCATGTCATCATAGACGTATCCTATTTCCTTAATTTTTTACAGCATATTCTTTTTTAGTGAAAAAAAACACCACTATAATAGTATTTTAAGCAGCAGTTTACCGAAAAATCTAGAGGAAAGTGGAACACGATCTGAAAAATTCGCTTCCAAAAATAATCAGGAATACTAAAGAAATAAATGTTTTATACTCATCGAAATTTAAAAAAAAGAGTCGAATAGATATGAGAGCGCTCCTACTAGAAGGGCTTTAGAACCATTCTAGGACTCCAAACAACTTTTCTGATGGCGTGAATGGATAAGTTTGAATTTTGTTCTATTTTATACAAAAGCTAGAGGATTTCTGACATATACACAACACAGCCGCATTTTAAATACATTTAGTGAATACTTGGCTAATCAAACAGATTCAAATAACACACTATTCTTCAAATTTTGATGAAAATTTGAAGAAAGTAGTAGTAGTTTGAAATATATATACCATCTACCACCAAGTGTTATTGTAGTTATATTTGAAATTCACTTAATTATGATTCGATTTCAAAAAAAATTTGTGGGCATAAGGGTTTTATGCTGATATTCGTAAACATAATTGTGAAATTTTAAGCAGTTTAAGGGGACCATTCCGATTTTCTAGAGCAAACCGTAAAATTTACATATACTGTTACGAACAAAGTTGAGTGAGTTTTGATTTCTGTGGTGTCTGTTGCCTTCGATCACCGAGGACTTGACACCTTGTGATTACTTTTTATGGATCTATCTCATAGCACGAGTGTACATAAACAAACAACATACACTTGAAGCACTAAGTGAGATAACAACCCAAGAGATTGGAGTAGTTCCGGGTGAAATACTTCAAAGGAGTATACAAGAGTTCTCACAGCGTCTTCAGGAGTATTTAAACAATAACGGACAGCACTAAACTAATGTTATTTGTGGTACTTAATCAACTTTTTTTCTTACTGGCTTTGTAATAGCAAAACCTAAGGTACACATTCAAAAAAATAACACGTTGAGTGGACAGAACTACGCTCATAGCAAAAGGGTTTTGTACTCAACATATGAAATGCAGACACCAATAATGATCAACGAAGAGATTGGGCGCCGCATAAACGCCGCAAATAAAGCTTATTACTCCTTACTTCCCATTCTAAGGTCTGAAGTTGTGCATAGACAAAATACGCTCCGTGTTTATAAATCGCTAGTCAAACCTGTTCTGTTATATGGAAGTGAAACATGGACCCTGACGGGTCAATTGGAAAAGACAGTGGACATATTTGAGCGCAAAGTGCTCTGGAAAATCGGCGGCCCATTAAAACATCCGTCCTAAAGTTTTGACGGAAATCCTATCAAGCCCCGTAGTGTATGAGCCGATTGGAAGCGCACTTTGTTTCATATGAAATGAATTTGTGATGTAATACATGAAAATTCAAACCACTAAAGCTTGAATACTATTCGATTTTTGATTTTTGACTCATCAGTCTTATAAAAAGCCATCTGTACCTAGAATTTCATTGAATTTAAGGGTACTATTACGATTTTTTTCAAGAAAATGTAAAATTGATAAATCATACGCTCGTTGTTGTACTCAATTTTATCTTCTTCTTCCCATTTTTCTGCCAACTCGGTTATTGATACATTAGAAGATATCATCAAGACCTTTCCTTTGATAACCCAGTCGACTATGTTTGCTGAAAAAAAATGTTCGGGGGCCACGCCCTAATATGGGGAGACCCTCCTTAAAATCTTTTGTAATTACACAGGTGCAAAAAACACCTCAGAATTTTATTGTTATTTGCACAAACATTCGATCTGGGTGTCCACCAAATTTCATAGAAAACAGACTATAATTAACACGTAGCCATTTTAATTTTAAATTAGGACCATCAATTACAATTTTCTACGTATTTTCATGGAAATTTCAGGAATGGTGTACGATTTGATCGTTTTCAATTTGTCGAGCAATCAACGAAATTTAAATGTAAGTTTAAACGAAATTTTGGCTGCTTTTTCTTTATGAAAGGACCCATCGATTCATAGTGTATTTAAATACTTTACAATTTTCCTCTATACATCTCATACGACTAATCAAAAATATATCAAACATTCTCAAAATAGGTACAAGACCTCAACGAAACTTGATTAGAAAAACTACACCGTCGTCCGGCGAAAAAAGAAAATAAAATATAACCGACCGACGGAGCTATTTGACAAAAGGCATCCCTGCACGATCATCTCATTTTGATGAGACCGTTTTTCAACTTGGGAATTTCACTCAAGAAAAAAGCAAATGAATACCTGCCTACCTGTGATCTTCAATTTGTTTTTGTTCTTCTCTTCTACCTCCAACATCATCCAATTGTAATGAAACAAATTGTAAGAACTATGAACCTGTTTATTCTTTTTAAGATTTACCTCTTTTCTTCTTGGCCATTCCTTTCTTAGAAGAGGTTCACTCAAGTGTTGTAACTTTTATTTGTTCGCTATCTTTATTCTTTCGCTTTTTTTGCTAAATATATATCTCAATCATATTCGGATTAATACTCTAGACATCAAAGCTAATTATCATGAATTCATCATTTTAATAATCTTTCTTAAAGTTAATGTCTTTGAGAGTAGTGGATAATTTAGATAGGATTGTGATGGACGAAGGGAGCGCAGTGCTTAGAATAATCTGTAGGTTGTAGTTGATTGAAAATCAGAGTAGAAACGGGTTCGCTGCGGGGTGATATTTTCATTCTCGACCTTCTTTTGTATTTGGGATCACAATGTCTCTACCTATCTTTCTGACATTCATTAACCATTTCTAATACATCTAATGAGTGTTACTTTCTGGATTAATAAAATCAATTAACCTACGCTTATTGTTACCGTTGAATATCTAATTGAAAAGTATCTTTGATGTTTTAAATCCATTTTCGTTAATCCAATTCAAGTTGAAGATTGAAACGACAAAGATGTTGATGATGTTACTAATGACGTAAGGAAAATTGATTTAAATTTTTGCATCTTCCTCTAGAAGGCTAATAAATTATTTATGGTAATCATTATAAAATAAAAAAAATCTTACAAAACACAAACCAGACAAACATCACCAAAAACAGAGATTAAATACCATTTTTTTTTCTGCCTTTTTCATCTTCTTTATGATTTAATGCAAATTTATAATTCATGACTCCAGATTTTTGCATATGTTTAATATCAAATCTATCTTAGTAGCTTGTGTGGAGATAATTTTGAATAGTGAATTCGAAAAATCAGAAGAGATAAAAACTGGGTCTGATTTCGTTCGACCCTCACTACTCTCCTTGCGAAAAACAAAATATACCAGCTAAGCTACCCGTTTCGTATTCGCCGTATTCTATATTTGGACACGACTGAAAAGATTTAATGGCTCAGTAGGAAATATTTCTTTTATGCTCCCACGCACAGTAAACATACTTAAGATTCTTCTTATTTAATATCTTCTACGTTTCGAGCAAGTTAATTATTATTGTAGAATTTTTCTTTGATAGTTAATGCAGATTGTGACTGCTTAGTTAATGCAGATTGTGACTGTTTCATTATCAATGATTGTACACGTGCTGATGCTTAAGTTGAGATTAGTGCCAGGACAAATATTAAAGAACAAGAAACAAGATAAAGTTGAACAGAGTCTGAAAAGGTAGGAAGTTGCTGAACAAGTGTAGGTTTGAAAATCGTGTACCAGAACGTTTGATCCAGAGAAGAATGAGTTCGTATTTAAAAAAAAAAATATTGATGCCAAATTTTAATTCAGGGGTATTCAAAGTCAGAAAACGAAGATGGAACTGAATTTTCTATGAACTGAAACTGTAGAAACATCAATTATAAGGGAGGAAGTTTTAAATATGCTCAAAGATATAAATCACGAAAATTAATCCAAGTACTTAGTCCTAGATCCATTCACCCACTTAATTTTATTGCATTTGACTGATTTTGAAATTAAATGCGTACAACATTCCTGGATTAGAAATAATTTTAGTTTTTTTATGTGATAATAATTGGGTTTGGTGTCTTAGGCGATATATACAGTAGAAAATATAACTTTTCTTTAAAATATATCAAGGGAAAAAATACCGCTATTTCGAACGAAAAAAACTGTATATTTATCACCATGATATTGTTTCTGGAATGAACCTGCTTCACAACACTTGTACAAACTTGTGCATTTCTAGCAAACCAAATTTGCTTAGAAGTTAATGAAATTAAAACTAAATTACACTGAAGATGACTCAAAGAGTGGAAACGCGTCTGCGCACTCAACAAAGCAAGGCCCAAAGCCTTTTTAAGAAAAAAAAACTAAATTTATTACTCAAACGAGGAAGAACAATCCAGTCCGACAAAACCTGACCGTAGGAGACTGTAACCTTAAAAGCTTTGATAACTTTATCCACCTTGGAGCCAAACTGAATCGAATAGGCGTCGAAAAGGATGATGAAACGCCGCAAATGAAGCCTTTAAATCCGTACTTTCCATTTCATTTGTGTATAGGCAAAATGAGAACAGTATCTACAAATCACTAGTCAAACCTGTGCTGTTATTGTATATGGAAGTGAAATATGGACTCTGTTGAGCGAATTCAAAAAGGCAGTGGACGAAATTGAATGCAAAGTGCTCCGGAAAACGTACAGCTCCGTGAAACAAGGAACAAAGTGGAGACTACATTACAATGATGATTTGTATGAATTATTTGATGAACCACCTGTATCTACCTATGTAAAGTTACATAAAATGCAATTGGCGGGTCATGTAGAAAGAATGGAAGAAAACCCGGCTACCCAAAAGAATACTGAAGGGTAGAAAACAAGCTAAACGTCTAGCGAGAAGACTGAGGACTTGATGGGAAGACACGATAGAAGCTGACAGCAGATGCTTGCTGCGAGTGATCAACTGGCAAACGAGGTCGCAAAACCGTGATGATTGGGAGGAGATCAATCCTGGATGCGAAGGCCCGGCTTGGGCTTGGATATCGGAATTGTCTAAATAGTTATATTGATGGACTATGCCCCAACATTGATAGCCGGTACTACTGAGTGATACTGCGTGACACGCATATTATTCGAGACATTTCATGAAACTTAGTCTGTTTCAACTCTTTTACATACGTTATTCAAATTCTTATGTTGTTTAAGATTGTTCAAGTCTAGTTCGCCTTCTTCGCGACCAAACAGTAGATTTTCTACATTTCCGTCTGGATCCGCGATCTTGAATATGAAATCTACAATGTGCAGAATCCTAGTGACCTCAAGATAATAATCATATATTTTTTAGTTTTTTTCGTAATCAACCAAGCCGTTTTAGAAATCAAATGGAGTCCGCCATCTTGAATTTCAAATGCATTATCTTGAATTTTAGAATTCTGAACTTAGATGCGTAATCAGCGACGACCTTGAGCGCTATGTAGAATGGTTCGAAACTAAACAGTACTTTTTTGACATTTGGTCTATTATATTGGACCCGCCACCTAAACTCCACATCTTCCATCTTGAATTTTAGGAATTTTTTCAGGTTTGTAATAAGCGACGCAAAGATCGAAGTATATGCAATTTAGTTCCAAAAAGAAAAATCCTTTATACATGTTTTCGTGGCCATAAACGAAGTCTGCCATAATTATGGTAATTTTTTAAATACTAGCAAAAAGGTGGTAGGTACATGTATTGTATGTACAGGGTTTTTTAGAGGTAAAGAACTTTGAAATGAAATAAAATACAGATAAATTATATTGATTGCCATGAAATTTGTTTTATTGGAAAGATAACTCTTTATCATTTTTAGTTGAATATAATCTTGGGCATATGAGCATCACGACTAGCATGGAGAAACTCCAGGCAAGAGGGCAAATTTTCGACTACTCTAGCCAATAGTTGGGACCGTATCTCGCCAATAATGTGGCGAATGTTGTCTTCCATTCCATTCTATTCGTGACGAAATGGCAAATCAAACTAACCATAAAACGCATGACAGCTGTCAGACTATATGCAGTATTAAAAAGTGCTTCCAGCTTAAAGTTCTATACCTCTAAAAAACCCCTTCACTTTACAGTGATTTCATGAATCAAGGTACCTAAAATTTGACATCTTCTGTAACTATCTCACTAACAAAAGATATGCTCAATTTAAAACTTTATCAGAAGTATGATATGATTGTAAACAATAATTTGGCATATTATTTACAGTAAATTTTGGGGATACAAAAAAGGCAAATTTAGGCTTGTTTTGCGGCCGTTCTTTAATTAATTAAAGTATGAATAACGGTACTTTGATTGATTAAGGAGCGTTTTTTTTTTTTGATAATTAACTTGCAACCAAGTATTTCAATTCAAACTAACTGATCAATTTAAAATAAAATTGGATACTAATACGATAATCGTCAGTTGATGAAGAATGACGGTATCTTTATGCAATAAAGTTATGACGTTATTGCTTTAATTTGTAGTGCATTATTCGATTTTTGCGATGCTCTATATGTAAAATTTATACTTTATTGAATATTTCTTAGGATTTTTCAGCTACAAAAGATATTCTTCGTTGGAGAACATATAATTGATAGAGTAGTGTGACAAACGAACAAAATCAAGTCTGTTTCGGAAAATCGCCATAAAATAAATTTTGAGTAATGTTTCGTAAAACAGTTAGTGACATTCGGTGAATTTTTAGATCTTATCTCAACGAATAATTAGTAGTCGCACAAATAGAACCAAATTTTTTTTTCGATATGTGGCCATAAAATACTCGGGCAATCAACATAAAAAATTAAAGTTCTTATCATTTCTTTTAAATATCTATCGATATTCATAATAGGTTTATATTGTATCTCAATCCATTATGTTTTGATGAGAAGAACTTTATGGAAAATATAAAGCCTTTTTTGTTCGTCGTCTATTGTGCTACAAACATTGGTCCTATGAGAAAAGAAAATATTTTCACAATATGAGAAGACCATTCTTCAAAAATTATAACAAATAATGAATGTTTCATAAAATCAACTCTATTTATAAATAATAACTTCATCAATTGAGAATACATTCAGTCTTAATTTTATTAAAGTAAAATTTGTGGTATCATTTTGATGATAACGAGTATCATAATACGACTTTATAATCGTCAAAAAATACTATTAGTTTTTCTCACTGGCATGAGTTTTTTCTTTCAAATGATTTGGCCGAGGCGAAAATATTTTAACGTCAAGAATAGTAATGATGCATTAATACTTAAAACTTAACAAGAAGCGTATATTTATAACACTTTTTAGGGGTTTCTATAGGTTGAAATGTTTGAAACAATGAATAAAACCGAACATAGTGTAGTGATAAAAGTTTTTGTTTTGGAAGGTATATCAGCAACAGAAATTTATACAAGTGTTAAAGTAATATGCTCCTTCACTTCCAACTATGCATCGATGGGTTTTAGAGTTTAAAATTGCTCGTACATGCGTTGAGTATGAACCACGTAGTAGACACCCAAAAGTGCAACAACACCAGAAATCATTGAGCAAGTCTATGATATTGTTTGTAAAAACCCAAGTGCAACTTAGCGCTAAATTGCTGATACCATCACTCTCTCTCTCGGACGAATGAGTACTTTATATTTTACACCAAGAATTACGTATGAAAAAGCTATTCGGAAATAAAGTGCCGCATTCGTTAACAATTCAACAAATTTGTAAGCGTAGTTTGTAGCGTTTTAAGCAAATTTAACCGATTTTGTGCATCGTTTTCTAACTGCGGATGAGACTTGGATTTACCGTCATGATCCTAAATTGAAACAAGAAATTTTCAATGGACTGATGCTAGTTGCTCAACTAAAAAACGTCAAGTCAGAATGATCGACAAAAAAGGTTATGGCATCCGTTTTTTGGGATTCAAAAAGGATTTTGTAGATGGATTATCTTAAAAAAGGTAAAACAATTAATTCTGAGTATTCCTGCAATTTTTTGGAGCTGTTGGATAAAAAAGTTCGTGAAAAAATACCCGGCTTACAGAAGGAAATAATAATTTTTTATCAGCACAATGCACATCCTCATACAAGTGCGTTGACGATGGCTAAATTGAAAGAATTAAACTACGAGTTCCTTGAACACCCACCATATTTGGTTCCTTCCGAATATTACCTCTTTAGGATTTGAAACAATTTCTACGTGAAAAGCCTTTTTCGTCGAACGAAGAAGCTGTTGCATCCGTGGAACAGTACTTTGCAGAGCTTCCAGAAAATCATTACAAAGATGGCATAAAAGTATTAGAGGATCATCGGAATAAGTGTGTCGAAGTTGAGGTAGATTATATTGAATAAAAGAACAAATTTCATTAAAAAATACACATTCTTTCATTTTTGCTATCAAAACTTTTCAACCAACCTGTACTACTTAATAAACCCTATTAAAATGAGTCTTGCTGTGTGTCACATCAAGTTTCCTACGAAAATATACCATCTACAGATACCAAACTTGGTAGGTAGATCAGTTGTGCGGACTACTTGATAACTTGTGTATCAATAATTTGTCAACGGTTTTTAAGGGGGTTTCCTATTACCGGAAGGGGAACATTATAAAATTTTCTACTGAAGGTAGTCGTGTGTGATGCCAAATAAAAGACTAGGGCGTGTTACCAGCTCCTTGGAGTGGAGGGCTGAAACGTTTCAAAAATGTACATCCACCTTCTCGCGAGTGGACACCTGTGCTCAGAGAAATCGCAGTCGTAATTCACTCAACCTTATGAATGATAGTATGGTTTCTAAAATTCAAATTTTCCCCAATATCGTTTGTGTCCAAATTCAACGAAATTTAATATTTGAGTAGTGTTATAGAAGGTACTTATACTACGTAAATTCCACGAAAATATATATGGAATTTATGGCCATTTGAATTTTCTTTGATAACAATAACAAGACACGGTGTTGCTTTTCTATGGACTTTTCATCGAATTGAATACTGCAGTTTTAATTTAATCTTCTTAAATTTTTCAGGTAAGATGAATAACATAAAAATCTTTGAGAATGCATAAAAATAACTAAATAGAGTAATAATGATTTTTTTAAGCACGTACATCTCTTTGAAGTGTTTTTTGAGTCAATTCATCGTTAGTGACTGCGTATCGTTAGTTCAATACAAAAATGTTCTGACAGGAGCTTAGTTCTGTCTACCCAATTTATTTTTAGTTATAATGATTCACCAGGGTCAAAAGATTTTAGTATGTGAACTTTTCTATAAAAGTATCGTGTTGCTATTACTTTTACACAAAAGCTACTATTCGAGCAGTTATTTATTCCCGTTCCATGAAAGATTATCAATGTTTTTTTTTCATTTATGAAGAAATTTAAAAATTTCAATGCTAGAGAAATTTAACACATTTTTAGGTAAATTTCTCTCGAGAAATTTACCTATTGCGGAGGGTGCACTTTGCAGAACGTTTATGTATGGAATATAACGAAATTTGTGACCACGCTAGGGGTCGCAATTTTGCTTAAATTTTAACCAAATTTTCAGGAAAGGTGTATTGGGTATATATTTCGGTTAATTTCGCTGATCAGCCCAATCAGTCGAGCGAAAACGAAATGGCGGCAATTTAAGACGAAAATTCGTGATTTCTGTTCTGGGAAAAGTATCACCCTGATTTACAATGAAGTTCACAAAAAAAAATATACAAAATTGAACCATCTGAAATAAAATGGCGGTCGCTCAAAGCTCGAAACACATACAATTTTTTTTTTTTAGTTTTGACGAAATTCTTCAATCGATTTTATTGAATATTGGCAGTGTAATAGAAACTACAAGTGTCCAGGGAACAATACAAAAAGTCTGATCTAAAATTTCAAAATGTCGGCTAGTCGAAGTTGGTAATTACAAAGGTTTCTAAAAGTCACAATTTTCATTGGATTTTCATGAAGCTTGATAGTAAGGTAGATTGCAATTAAGTATAATGATCTTGTTATTTGCGTGATCATCTAGGTGCATATTTCAAAATGGTTCAAATGGGATTTTTGCATATTTTCGTGGCCCTCTAGCGGCCAAGTTTCTTAATGGATTTTGGTGAAATGAGGAATTTTAAAATATAAGAGCAAGTTCTTACTTTCTGCAATAAATTATGAAAATCGGATAATAAATAAGGAGATCGAAAATTTTAAACTCAATATTTCTAGCTGCCATTTAAAAAAATGAATATTTTTGTTCTGTTTAGAGTTAAATTCCGATTTGAACGAGATTTAGCAAACTTGGTGATGAGTTTTACAGTCTGATGGATTTCTTTTAATATAATCGAAAATTAAACGCTTGAGCAAAACTCGCAATTTTATGTGTTGCTTATGCTTACATTGGAAGTATTTGTACGGCAGAAAGTTTTTTTTACACAGTTTTTAAGCTTCTAAAGTGGCGGCAAATCAAAGTATTATTTGCTTTTAAGGGTTTTGTAAAATAATTTTACAAAACCCTACTAAAATTGCGACCTTCTGTCCGTGTGTCACAGCACTTTTTCTCGCAAACAACTTAAGCTAGACACACCAAATTCTGTACACAGCTGTGAAGTGGTGCTCTCTTCAAAGTTCAAATAAAAAAAATTTTATAAGGTATTTAAGGAGGGGTCTCCCCATACAGGGGAGTGGCCCCCGAAAAAAAATTTCAACAAAGGTAGCCGATATGGGTATCAAATGAAGACTCTTGATGAAAACTTTTCAAAACAGGTCTTAATTTGATACATTTTGCTTCTAGGGAGGGGTAATACACGAAAAATGAGGGGATTTAAAAAAAAAAGAATATATTAGATTTTAATATTTGTGGGCCCTGGCTTTCAACATTTATAGATTAATTATATTCACTTACGACTCACTAGTCTGTGAAATTCGGCATTATGAAACTACCAATGATAAGACCCATTTGAAAGCTTGTTGGATATTTTTCAGAGACTGAAAATCTCACAACATTGTTTTTCTCGCGCATTTATAATCACACACTTTTTAAATTATGAGAAATACTATCTCAGACTTAACACACATTTTTCTCCTATACTCGTATATAATCAAATCAAAAAATTTCCAACATTATCAAAGCACTAACATTTATTACTGCCCCATAAAACTCATAGTTCCACATCACTAAATACACTCATTACAATAACTCATCAAAGCACTAATTCTGCTTCATACTGCTGTCATAATTTTAAGGTCAATCACATTTTATTCCAACCATGAAACTTAAAGCCAGCAATTGAAATTCAAATAATAAGAAAAATTCAATGATTATTTTGCACCTGTATGATAAAATTAGCGAGAATATAAGAAATAAATCATGAAAATAAATACGAAAGAAAAGTTTGACTTTCAACTTCCCACGATTCAATATATGTATGTGTTGCTTAAGTATGTCAATGATGATGTAATCCAAACGCTAATATTGGTTCGTGTTTCAGAAATTTAACTTTGTTTATTGAATTTATTATTTACACTATAATTTGCATTGTGATTTCATTTGTTTACTCGAGGAAATTGTTTAAGTTTGAAGAAGAAAATAGTGAGGATGGGGACAAGTTTACTTGGGTGGTTTCTTTGATAAGTTTGCGCTGATTTCGTAGAAACTAAAGTGGAGTTTGGTTCAAAAGATTTCAATATGGTATAGCGTTCTCTGTAGAGTTTAGTAAACAAAGTCAATCTCGGTAATAAAAAGCTTAACATTTACCTTACTGGCTTTCTCAAAAGGTCTGACCTTCTGTCTTAACAAGTCACATGGATTCATTTGCGGGCCGGTTAGAATTTGTGGATTAATCACATCTTTTCAAAGAAAATGAATAGCAGTGTCTCACTGAGGTATTACTTTCCTTCTAACTCATAAAGCAACATCTTTACCAGCATGTATAGTGTTTCGGTTCGAATAAGAAGTCAAGACAAGCCCAGATTTTCATTTCTGTAAGTGATTTTGCAACTTTTACTGCAAACATTTGAATGGTCGATATGTTCTTCAAATATATTGCCGCTTTAACTATTACACTCCAAAAACCATTACTAAGAAAAAGCAAATATAATATAAAGCCTTCCCCTACCTGATTAGCGAAAAAATACTAAAAGTGAAATCAGTTGCAATTTATCTTGAGCTTAATTAGTTTAATTAGCCTTGACTTCTTGGTAAAACACCAATTTAAAGATTTTTATTTTCACTTTCAAACACTCAAATTCAATTTCATAAAAAGTCTTCCTCTCTTTTTCGATTGCTCCCCGCGAGCGCCATTAAAACTAAGCTATAAAACTACCCTATACATGCTATTAAATTCCACCATATTTCAACTGAAGAAATTCCAGCATGTTCAAAAATAAACACGAATGAAAGCTTGGCTCTCATTTGCTAACTGCAAATCTGGAATGTCTTGACGACGCGACAACGCAAGGAGACGATCTGTTCCTTATGTAGTATATCCTAAGAAGTTGGCAAAATAAATTTTTTTTGTTTTGCTTCCACAGAGCTAAAAGTGACTTGGTTTACGCAATTTTACGCAGCTGTATAGGAATATACAAAGCTTAGTATGGTTATGGCAAACATTCTTGATCTTATCAACAGGCTGAGCAAATAAGTCTGCAGAATTAATCACTTTTCTCCCGTGTTTTTTCAAGATTGCGCGAATCTGATAGTATTAATCATTTTGTAATCATAATGAATAGATAAGACTTTATTGAGAAATTGCATTACAAATGTAAGATATTTCCTGTATGGGCAGTAAAATTGAATTGGAAAAATAATTTCATATCAATATTAGATTCTCAGAACTCAAGTAGATACTGCTAACCTGTGAAATTTTCGAACAAATTAATATATTTGAAAACGATCTGCATTTCTTGGAAAGAAAATTTCGCAGAGAAGGCAGCGAAAAGGGAAAGAAATTTCCACACTTACGCTCGTCAAAAATTTTGACAAGAAGGATAAGTGGAACACATTTTAATGTTCCCGAGAATGCGGCTTATGTTTACATGCGTCCATCAAACAATGAAATAAATTTCCTTTTGTTCTTTCAAACCGTGAAAAATGTGAAATTTTGACTTCTGCAGCTTTTCTACAAAGACCGCCCAAAGTGGGTTATTTTTTGACATTTCGACTATTTCTTACACGAATGATAAAAAAATAACAATTTATCCCCCCTATCGCAAAAGGATTACGTGTCCTTCCGAGGATTCTCAAAAAAAAAACACATCAACATTTTTTTCAAAACTTTCTAACAACCAAAAGTCTTTTTCATCCAATTCAAATCACACTTAAATGTTATATAAAAACAAAAACAACTTACAATTTTGATGATTTCAGCATTTTCGTTCCTCGTACGGTCACGATGACATCTCCAAGGACATCATGTGTATATCTATATGTTTTTGTCGTTATCAAGCTGGAATTTATTTTCGGTACTCCAAATGTATCGCACTTGCCGGTTGCTATATGGTACGTACAACTTACGTGTATACGCGCAAAGCTCGTTCTAGATTTTTATTATGATCATATACAATACTAGGAATTTTGCACAGCTATAGATTATACATAATAATATGGGCAGTTTTGAAATACGACACCGAACTTGTGATTTATGCACTTTTAATGATCGCCGCGATTTAATTTAACAAAAATGTATTTTCTGTTATCAAACTTCTTTCTTCTCTTTTGCTTTGTTGATATGACTTGAATTTTGCACTTAATTTTTTTAAATTAATTTCTTATCTTTTATTATGCTGTTGGGATGATTTTGCAATTTAAAATTTTTATTTGTATTTATTTCGTATACACTGATAAAACGCACTTTTTTATTTAACAATGATCACTGCAGAAATATAAATCAAGCATCGAAAGTAAAATATGCAACCAAGGTAGTACAAGGAACACGAAAAATTACGGAAATCACAAAATCATATCAAATGAAATTTTCTTAGTATGTACCATTCTTTGGGCTAGATTAGCGTCCTTGGTTATAATCCAAAATAAAATCCGCGATCTTTAAAACACACCAGAAACTGCACTATTTGGACGATAGATAAGAAACTGAAAATTTCTTCACTCTTTTCCTTAGATCCTTAGTCCTGTTTTAGAAAATTCCTTATCGAGAAAAATTTTTCGCTCGCGCGTCCGTCTTGCATATCGTCTACTTCTCAACTGATTTCATATGAAACTGGCTGGCCATAAGTACAGCTCGGTTTCTCATGTTAACGAAAGATATGTGGAAAATTTTCTACAGAAATTTTACTCACATTGGGCGCCGTTCTGTACGACCACGAAGAGAGATGTGAGATATATTAACGGTTGGGGTATGGACAGATGTGCAAAATTCAATACATTTCCTAGGGATGGAGTGGTTAGTTGAGCGCAGGTTTCAGGTTTTAGGTTATTTTGAGAGTGTGGGGGATGATTCTCTTATACCAATTTTAGGGAAGGGATGAGAGCGAGAGCCGGATTCAAGAAAACTTTGTCGCTAGATGGCCGTAGTGGTACCGAAGTTGAGAGAAAATGATAGCTATTCGTCTTGTGTTTTCATTGCTTAAAATGATAAGCGTTCTCGCGGAAGGTGTGACGAGGTTTAGTTACTTCCAATTTAGGTTTGAAAATTAACGCAATAATTGCAATGTGTTTTAATAATCTTAGGTACTCCTTTTAAATTACCCGAACTATTTTTTCCTGCTGAGTTATTAACTTCATGCCATAAAATCTCCAATTTTATTCTTACAACTTAATCCAATTATTTATCTTCCATAGTTTCTACGTCGCTGCAGTTGATAATTAGTTTATCTTTACATTTTCCAATTAGTGCTTGATAGATAATCGGCCAGTGATATCACTGGAATACAATTATGTATTGATACCAAAGATATAAATCATGATTAAGAGTTTCATCATTTTAGATTCACGATAGCAGATTGATGGGTTTTCAGGGTTTGTGACCGAACATTTTCTTCTTCTTGGGATACTAAATTTATTTTTGTCTTTCGAAATTTATATTGCTGGTGGTGGTACAATATTCAATATCTAATTACAACTGAAAATAGAAGAAAATCATTGTACTTGTAAGTTAATAGTCTTTAACCGTAATAGAAAATTTTCGAACCAATTCATTAAAGTACATCGGATGTTTTTATTTAGACATCGATGCATAGAGCGGTTGCAAGAGCAATTCCAATTAATTGGCCTGTCTTTATACCTTTTTAAGACGATTGACAACAAGAGATAGCAGAAAACTAATTGAGAATAGAGTAAAGGGAAAAGCAGTAAGAATTTGTAATATGAAGTTAAGGGGTTAGTCTGCTATGCAAACATATTGTATATCGATTTAAAATTTTCAATGCTCATTCATTACATATCTAAGTTCTGTGATGATTTTATATATCCGTTCGTTTGTTCATCCATTATTTTTCTAGAAAATCCAAATCGACCTCTCAACAATATGAATACGCGAAGACTAGAGGGGTGTCATTAAATCGTAGCTTTAATATCAACATTTCAGACATTCAACAGTCTTCTCTGTTGGCGGTAATATTTTATGTTAAACATTGGTGGTTTATCTTTACTTGCTGTTATAGAAATAACTGTGTGCGACGTAAACAAACAAATCCATCTTCAAAGTAAATTGATAAGTACAGAAAAGGCAATGAGCTTATATCCATAATTACAAGTACGTGTTAGTAGTTTATTTTCATCAGTTTTTCTTGTGTTATCATTAGAATTATCATCAAATATCTTTAGTTAAGGCAATGTATTTTAATATAAGACTAAAATTAATTACAAAATAACATCTTTTGATAAAATGAATTGTAAATATCCATGAGCTATAGATTAACTGGACAATAATGTACGTTTAATGATGATTTACGATATTGAGTTGTAAAATTTTCTCGCATTTAGTTTTTTTCAAGAAACACTACATTAATTACTTGAATATTTGGTTTCATATTCACACTAGTTTTCTTTTTCTTATAGCTTATACCTCTTTAATATTTAAATTTTGCTTATATAGAAATATCTTTGTACATGATTTGTTGGTTTATGCTGTTTAAGTGCTAAATATTATTTCTTTCTTGTTTCACACAATTTTTTAGAGAATACATATGTAAGTTAACATAAGCGAAACTCCTGTTAATTGTTAGTTTGATAAGTTCTTTGAACATTAATTAAGGTAAGGAATCATCATCTTAAAAGCCAATGTTGGATGCTTATTACAAGTATTACTTAGCAAAATTTCGCCAATGAAAAATTTATTTATTTATTTTTCTTGGAATCCGTCGAGCCTAGCCTTGTCATCTTCAGTGTTTAAAGGATGTATTGAGGAGAGTGACTTTATATAGTCGTAGGATGGGTTAAGCAGGTAGTTCTAAATTAGGTCAAGTACTAAATTAGGTCAGGTATAGAGATATTACGTTTTTGCTTTTTCGACTGTTAAATGATGAATGGCTCAATGACAAAATTATAGAATTCAACTTGAAACTAATAGCAGAACGCTGTGAAAAAGTCAATTCTCGAGATCTACTTATTCCTAAGATCAGGTTACCAATCTATTAAAGGATGGACGCAAAACATAAATATTTTTATGGTTTTGTTCTAAAATACAAAACACTATTGCAATCATAGCCTGTGTCCGTCCGTCTGTATGTAGCAGCGCTTTTTCTCCGAAACTATGGAAGCTACAACCACGAAATTTTGTGAAAAGGTCAGAAGTGGTGACTTCTCGAAAGTTTTGGGTTGAGACAATTTTTCAAAAGGGGTTGAAGGGGTCTCCCCATACAGGGAGGTGACCCTTTAAAATTTTTTTTCACCATTGGTTGTTGAGTAGGGTGTCATCGGAAAGGTCTTAATGAGATCTTTTCAAAACAAGTCTTGAAATTGCCGTATCGATACCGTGGGGGGAAGGGGAAATGTACGAACTTTTAGCGTACTCTCCCTCGCGATTGGAGACCTTTCATCCGAAAAATTTGAAAAAATATTAAATGTAGACCTTTATGAGTACAACGACAACAAATACGTGAAAAGTTTAAATTCACTCAACTTTGTTAGTAATATAATAGTATATTTTATCAATTTTACTTTTTCTTTAATAAAACCTTAACAGTACCCTTAAATTCGATAAAGTTCGGTACACAAATTTCTACTTATAAGATTGACCTCCCCCTGCAAGTTTCATAAAGGTCGAATGTCATTTAAGAAAGTTAAAGCGGTTTGAATTTTCCTGTATTACTATGGAACAATATGCGCTGTGTTACTATGAAACCATATGGCTATGGAATAATATGCGCTTTTTACCGACTCAGACACTACAGGTTTGCTAGGATTTGCATGAAAGTTTCAGGAATGATAGGTATCATGAATATCTTTGAAAATTTGTTCAGCTAGTGGTATTAGTAATCGTAAAACAAAATGGTGGCTGTTTTAATTGCGAAGATTGAATAATTTTGAGATATTTTTCCCCAACTTCAACGTTTTAGGTGCATGCTTTGAACACTTGATTCAATTTCATGAATGACTGAAGATGAGTACCTTCAATTAATACTCAAAAGTGAAACAAGTTGAGGAGACAGGAGAGAGCTCCTAACAGAAGGGCTTTGTAACCATTCTAGGGTACGAAAAAAAAATTTGATGCCGTGAATCGATGATTACAGTACAGGGGAGTGGCTCCTGAAAAAAAAATTCATCAAAGCTAGCCGATATGAGTATCAAATGAAAGTTCTTTATGAGAGCTTTTCAAAACAGTCCTTAAACTAACAAGTTTTTCTACAGTGGGGCACAAAAAATGTGTTTCCCCCCTCGCGATTGGACACCTGTGATTTAAGAAATCTGAAAAAATAATCCAGCGAGATATTTATGAGTACAACAATAACAAATACCTCAGAAGTCAAAATTAGTTCAACTTTGTTAATAATGGTATAATCTTCGAATTTTACATTTTCTCCAATAAAATCGATGTATACGTTTAAACCCAACAAAACTCGATGATTTAGTAGCCTTACACAATGTCCTAATACTCTGTAAGTTTGATGAGATTCGTATCATATTCACGGAAGTTATATCCATTTGAATTTTCTCCAATTACAACAACAATAACACGCTATTTTGGTATTTTATGAACTTTGCATCTAGCCAGACACTGCAGTTTTGACTTGATCTTAAAATTTTCAGATAAGATCGATGATTTAAGTAAATGCTTTTGGGACTTCATGATTTGAGTGATTTTTGTTAGTTGAAAATAGAGAAACAATGGATTTTCTTTTAAACAAGCAAATCTCTTTGACGTGTATCTTGGTATTATTTGCTGCTGGTGATTGCATTTTGTACCCAACTTGTTGATTTTGATATCCTACTAAAAAATGATTTTCCAATAAGAGGTTTTATTTTGAATAGCCCGCTATTTCGGTAAATGTCATTTTTGAAGCTGTAATTTTTTGACATTTGACAAGTACAAACTACGTCATTAATCAAAATGGAACGGTACACGCTTCAACAACTCATTGAAATTATTAAAATTAACTATGAAAATGGTGAAAATTTGGCAGAGACGGTTCGTTAAACTCCAACATTTTTGGGTCGTCGTGATGCATCTTGTCGGACCGCAATACAGAAAATGGTGGAGAAATTCAAGCTATTGGGACAACTTAGTTATGTGAAGAATAAAACCCGTGCACGTCACTCAAGAACAGCCGAGAATATTGGTGCTGTAGCCGAAAGTGTTGAAGAAAATGCAGGTTTGTCCACTCCTTGTTGATCTTTGGAGCTAGGCATTCCACAAACGTCATTACACCGTATTTTGCATAAGATTTGGGTCTTAAGGCTTGTAAAGTTCAATTAACACGAGAACTCAAGCCGGTCGATGATCAACAACGTCGTGTCTTTGCTGATTGGGTTCTTGAAATGCATGAAAAAGATCCGAAATTCCATCGAAAAATCATCTTGAGTGATGAGGCCCATTTCCACCTTGATGGCTGGTCAACAAACAAAATTGTTGCATCTGGGGCTCGGTAAACCCAAGAGTTATTGTCAAAAAGCCTCTCTATCCTCAACGTGTGACTGCTTGATGCAGTTTATGGTCCGGCGGAGTCATTGGGCCTTACCTTTTTCGAAAATGAGGCTGGAGCAACAGTCACGGAATTGGATGGTATTGATCTGGACAACGATTACTTTCAACAAGATGGCGCTACGTGCCACATAAGCAACGAAACCATTGATCTTTTACGGGAAAAGTGTTCGGACCGTGTTATCTCTCGAAGAGGTGATCCCAATTGGCCACCGAGATCTTGTGATTTAACACTTTGTGACTTCTTCCTTTGGGGCCACGTGAAAGAGAAGGTCTACGTCAACAGCCCAGCGTTGATTCAAGACCTCAAAGATGGAATTCGTGAGGCTATCGAGGACATAGGGCAGCCACTTTTTGATTTTGTTATGGAAAATTTCATGAAAAGAATATGGTCCTGTAAACGTGGTTATGGTTGTCATTTGGCTGATGTTATTTTTCACTATTAATGATATACATTTTTCTTTATAATGAAATAAACATCCGATCATTTATGTTAAAAAAATTGCATTTTTCTTTTAATATCAAAATAACACCTCTTATTGGAAAACCCTGTACGAGTCAACATCAATCAAAGCCATGGGTCAATTAACAGCATTGATTTGTCACAGAGAACAGTTAAGTATTACAATTCATGAGGAGTACTTAACCCACAAATTTTAGACCCTAGATAGATTTCCTTAAAGAAGAATTTGTCAGTAAACAAGGAATACCCATCGATTTAAACACTCCGCACCAAGAAAATGGTAGTGACTGCGGCATTTTGAGCTACAACATTGCAGAAAATATGTCTATGAATTGGCATAAAGCATTTACACAGGAAAATATTCCTTGAATACGAGAGATAATGATACTGGAAATTATTACAAGAAAACTATTACAATAACCTTTACTTTTAAAACTTTTTAGTAAGCATCATTTAACTTGAGTGTTCAACTATTCTTTTACAGCTCTTCTTAACCTTAGGCGCAATATTATTTTTATCACTGACTCTAATTAACAGACAATTGACCAAACATAGGATTGAAGACACTTTACGATTCACACAATTTCAACTAAATAAAGCTAAAATTCCAACGAAAACTATTACCGTCCTACACATCATAAATTCTAGTGAACAATTGATATTAATCAACGAATTTAAACTAAGCGCAGGGCATTTAAACAAATAAAATAGGAACCTTACCCTGACAGAACTTCAATATATAACATTCTAAATCAAAACAACTATACCATCAAACAAAAGGCGGGCTTATTAAATTAAAAGGCAACGCACATAATTTTCTCTACGGAACAATGGACGACCAAGGTAGAAAAAACATTGAAAATCATCTCAAGATGATCGACATGAATAACCATAACCTTATTAAAGACGTGAACCAGCAACTGAAATAAATAGAAATTTAAGAAACACTATCAAAACACTGGGAGACATTGTGGCTAGAGACCGACATACAATTACAAATCAAATAAACAGTATTTTGAACTTCGCCATAGAAGGTCTCAAGCCGATTTGAGAAAGGAGGAGGGAACCCCTTGTTTCCAACCCACAGCTGCCATGATTCATCATCCTAAGCCCCACGATTATATTGTAGTAAATGTTCTCGGGGCCGCATATTGAGATTACTGGTTCCGCAATAATCTAATATTAAATGCCGAGTAATGCCAATAGCTGCTAATGCATCTGCAGTTCTGCTACTAAATCCTACTTTGTGGGGATGTAAGAGGGTGAAGGCGAATCTTCCAAGCCTGATAACGGAATCGACGTAATAACCATGCCGCCGGAAAGGAGGTTGGGCGACGGGCTAACTCCTTGGAATGGACTGAGCTCACAGCAACATCCTTGCAAACGGAAAAAGGATTTTGGAATGTCAATATAAATTAAAAGTACTGGCAATCCAGGAAACAAACTGGACTGGATATGATATTCAACACATGGTATAGCACACAATATTCAAAAGTGGGAGGTCTGCTGGAAAATGAGAATTCGGAGCGGATTTCATTGTGGATAGCGAGTTCAAACCACACGTTGTTGATTTTAAGGGAGTTCATGAACGGTTGTGAGCGATCCATGTAAAAGCGAAATTCTTCAAAATCTGGCTGATCGGTATACACACGAGGATAGAGAGTTCAAACCACACGTTGTTGATTTTAAGGCAGTTCATGAACGGTTGTGAGCGATCCATGTAAAAGCGAAATTCTTCAAAATCTGGTATACACTCCGAGCCAGAAAAAAAGGACGAAGAAATAAAGGAAACGTTCTACATCCACCTAAGAAGACTAGTCGACTCATTGCCTACAACTGACACAAAAATATTTCAATGTGCTAAAGTTGGCAATAAGATATCTCATCGGGGAACAACTGGAGGATATAGCCTCCACGATGAAACAAATGGCAACGGCCAGCCCCTGATTGACTTTGCATATAGCAGAAATCTAGTCATAAGTTCCACCTGCTTCCCTCATTGATGCATTCATAAAATGACCTGGATATCACCAGATGGCAACACACAAAACCAGATCGACCATGTTCTGATCCAACAATGTTAAGCCTCGAGCATCTTTGGCATCCGTAGATACCGAGGAGCCAATTGTAGCTCAGATCATTACTTGATCAAATTAACCTATCGATGTTGTATGTTATAGGTGTATTCAGCGAAGACCAGCCCGATACAAACATTTGAAATCGGAAGGCTCCAATCGCGTCTGTGGTGAAAAGTTTCACTGAGACCCTCGACAAATACCTGGCTCCTATCTTATCAGACACATTGCTTAAAACAAGAAACGAGCTCTGGATGGAAGTCAAAGCGGCTTTTAAGACTGTGGTAGAGCACGCAATCAGACATCAAGCCCGGCGCAAAGAAATGATTGGTTCGATGATGAGTGTCGGAATGCGTTAGACGAAAAGAATCAGGCGTACAAGGAATAGGCGAGTAGGAAAACCAGGACGAAGAAAGAACATTATAAAAATCTCAGATTAGGAGCGAAAAAGATAAATAGAATTAAGAAAATAAAATACTATGACGACCAGTTGAGACGTATTGATGTGAGTCCAGCGAGCAACAACACAAGACAAGTATACAAAGTATTGAAAAGCCTTATACTTTATTTATCATCCCAAAACCCCGCTCCATCCTAATGGTATCGGCAACATCATCGCTGATGAAACCAAGATTAAGGAAAGATGGGCATCATATTTCAAGAACCTCCTTAATCGTCCGCACCGCTCCAGCACATCGGAGCTTGTCTATGTTTCTAGAGAGTTTCTATTGCCACACCAACTCTGGATAAAGTTTGCTCTACCATAAAAGCCCAAAAAAATAATAAAGCGCCGGGCATCGATGGGATTCCAGTGGAGCTCATCAAATATGGTGGCAGCAGTGTTCGGAAAGCCATCCATAAAACCATCCAGCACATTTGGCAATAAGAAGATATGCTGAAAGAGTGGAGCCAATCAATTATATTCTCTATCCACAAAAAAGCTGACAAGTTACAGTTCGAAAATTATAGAGGCATATTACTGCTTTGTACGCAGTACGAAATATGCCAACAGTATTATTGGAGGGTATTAAGGTGGTTTTAGAGCAGGTAGATCAGCGATATACCAATTGTTCACTATCAAGCAGGTACTTGAAAAATGTTGGGTGTTCAATATAGACGTGCACCAAATTTTCATTGACTTCAAAAAGCATACGACAGTATTGACGCACTACACTAAATAATGCTTTGCTTTAGTATCCCAGCTTAAATAGTCCGTCCTACTAAAATGACAATGACGGCGACGACCTCCGAAGTCCGTATCGATAACCAACTCACCGATGCATTTGACGCAAATATCGGACTAAAGCAGGGAGATGGGCTGGCCCTATTTCTATTCAACTTGGCTCTGGAGTACGTCATAAGGAAGCTATTGGTGGATACATGAGGTACATTACTAAAGAACAAGATTTTGACTGCCTATTTTGGAGTTGCATTTTTTTTTTGTTCTATCCCAATTTTAATATTGCATTCAAATCCATTTCATTCATTCTCATACCCATTAATAAAACATGGTCACGAAACCTTCAAGAATAAATGTATGTGATTTTCATTAAAAAAAAAGTTGATTTAGATGTATTTTTGGTGTGATTTTATATTAATTCAAATCAACTTTTCACATATTCTATACAGCGTAACACATCGTTCAATAAGTCCCGAGACTAACAACGAAAACAAAATTTTTTTCATGAATCATTTTTATTCATCAATACAATCTCCATTTAGGATGATACAATCTTTCCACCGCCTTTCCAACATTTCTATACCATGTTTATAGAAGGATTTATCCTTTGCTTCAAAATAGGCTTCAGTTTCGGCAATGGCCTCCTCATTCGAGCCAATTTTTCCCTGGAGCATTTTGTTGAGATCAGCAAAGAGGCAGTAGTCGCTGGGGGCTAAATCTGGCGAATACGGGGGGTGGGGAAGCAAATCAAAGCCCAATTCGTTCAATTTTGCCATTGTCGACTCGTTGCTGTTTTTGTTCCACTCCAATCGTGGCACCCACTTGGAAAAAACCCTTTCCCTGCTCAATTTTTTATGAAGGATTGTAAATACGCTTCCAGATGATATCTGTGTCATTTCTGCAATCTCAAGGACCTTCACTTTGCGATTTTTCATTACAATTTTCAACACTTCACTCACATTTTCCTGTGTAACGGCTTCCAATGACCTACCCGAACGTTCCGCATCGTTTGTGTTCGTACGTCTACGTTTAAACTCAGCATACTAACGACAAATCGTTGGTTTCGATGGACAGGAGTCCAGGTAATGCTTCTACGGTGCCTTTACCCATTAAAAAACAATGTTTTATCAACACGCGAAACTCGCTTTTTTCCATTTTTCAAACAAATTACAAAGTGTTACTAAAGCAATTTCTGGGCTGAAAATCTTGCAAATAGAATCTAAGCTTAGAACTGGAGTTGAAACAATCATGGTTGAAAATTTCTTTTCAAAATGAAGCCCAAATGCAATTCCAAGGTGCCTTCCGCAGGGGGAATGCCGGTCGACAAGAGCACTCTTGGAGGCTAGCATTCTTTGGGGAGTTCCGCCCCCACATACCCGAGGAAATATCGCAGGGGGAATGCCGGTCGACAAGACCACTCTTAGAGGCTAGCATTCTTTGGGGAGTTCCGCCCCACGTACCCGAGGAAATTCCCGCAGGGAGAAAGCCAGTCGACAAGAACATTCTTGGAGGCTAGCATTCTTTGGGGAGTGCCGCCCCCACGGACCTGAGGATATGGGGGTGCCGTGAGGTTCCCTCCTGGGATGACAGGTAACGACTCTGATTGTGTCTGGACTACGCTTTGGACAACGAACTGGAATTGACGCTTTGGGCTGGCGGATGTGATGGTTTGGACCTAAATGCTTTGCACAGTAGCGCCGAGGTGAAACTCGTGTGTGAACGGCTCCAATTCAACTATCATACCGTCTCCGTCCCGGTAAAACCTTGGCAGGCCTCGGAGTACGTTTGAAGTTCGCACCATTAGGTTGGTGGTGTAGGTTCGGTTGAGACGGACTCCCGATTAGCGCTGGTCTGGCTCTGAGCACTTGTCCCCATAAGGGCTTGTGCCAACCCTCGCATGGCCTCCCTGCTCTGCAAAGATAACCATGGGACCAAAAAGGCGACTACACACACGAACGGAGATAGCGGCTCCGAGGGGGGACCCAATAAAATGGAGCAAACAAAATCAAAAGATCAAAAACATCCAAGAAATGAAACGAAAAATAATAACGACGACGCAACCAGCGGTTGCAGCCACGATGTCAACAGTACATCGAGAGCTGTACTTACCTCGAAAAAACGAAGACTAACACGACGACAGTGACGGTAGACGAAAAACGGAGAACAGCAGACAGTCTGGTGCAGACTGAGATTCCTGCGGTGTTTGGGCGCAGCAAAAAATTATGCGAACGCCCGAGCGTCCTATTAAGGAGAAGCGGGAGACTTGGCAGGATGCTTCAGGTGTCCGAGCAGTAGAAGATAACATAAAGAGCACCGAATATTCGATTGTCACGGCTGCGATCGTTACTAAAGCGACCGACCCGACATTGCAACGAAAAATCCAGAAGCAAACGAGGAGATTACGGCACTAAAAGCAAAGAGTGACCAGACACCGCGTGACTGTACCGCCACCGTTGAAAATGTGGCGGAATTACTGCACTCGGAAACGGAACACGAAAACCTCTCCCAAGGATTGAGGCCCAGCGATACGAAGAGGATAGACTACTTCGAAAAGCAGGAGATGTTCTGAAAAGAATACAAGCTGCATGCGACTCCCCAAAAAATTAGCAAAGTAGCAAAGGAAGGGCTCCTTGAACTAGAGGAGCTCCTAGATCGCATAGAGCACTATCGGAGGAGCTGATTAAGGGCCGAAGATGAAAAGAAGACTAAAGAGGCGCTTGGGGCAAAATCTAAAGGCGACATGCAGATAGCTCCATCATTAAAAGTCAATAAAAGAATGGCGTCTAGCCCAGTCGAAGGAGATTGGGATAAAAGAAGGAAGGAAGAGGCACTTGACGGGCGTGGAGCACCAGATCAGGGGTTCAAGACAGTGCTTACAAAAGGAGCGAAGAAAGCCGCAAAGAACCTCCTTCAAAAAAAGCCAGAAAATAAAATTCGCACGGACGCCCAATTAGAAAAAGAACCTGATGCAAAACAGGAGAGGCAGAAGCCCCGACGAAGACCCCGGCAGCAGGCACTGCTTGTAAAGCCCCAAGATGGCTGATCCTACGCGGAGGTACTGCGGGACATCAGGGGAAACGTAAGGCCCGAAGACACCAAAACTACCATTAAAGTAGTACGACCAACGCGGTCGGGCCACATACTCATCGAATTCGGAGCAGAGGCCGGCAATAACGAAGCATTCTGTGACGCAGTAAAGAAAGTCCTCGGCAAAAGTGCAACTATAGCCCCGCTCGAGCCGATGGCAACGATCGAAATATGGGACATTGACTGTGTGACGGATTTGGCCGAGGTGGAAGAGGCCATCAAAAGGGAGTTCCCTAGCGTGGGAAGGATCAAAGCGAGACTAACACCAGAAAACAACAGGGGACAACGCATGGCCATAGTTGACTTGACCGAAAAGGACGCCGAACAATTCCTGAACAAGGGCAAAGTACGAATAGGGTGGGTTGTCTGTAGGATATGGCGAATAGCAACGCCCTTTCAATGTTTCAAATGCCTTGGTTATGGTCACACCACACAAGTATGCAAAGGACCCGATAGGAGTTCCCTATGTTACAAATGCGGTGAAATGGGACATAAAAGAAAAGAGTGTACGAAGGAGGCACACTGTATTCTTTGCAAGGATGCTGATCCAAAACCTGATTTTGGACACGTCTTGGGATCAGGAAAATGCCAATTGTTCCAGGAAGCCCTAGCCAAGGCAAAATCAAAGCTTCGACGACCCGCATCCTGCAGCTAAACCTACACCGCAGTTCAACCGCCCAAAATCTGGTTGAGTAGCTTGCGAGGGACACGAAAGCCAACTTCTTGCTGCTGAGTAAGCAACACCATAATAAAAGTCCTGCATTATGGTACTCTGATGAAACTGATACTGCCGCTATCTGGGTTCGGAACAGTGACTTTCAAGCGGAGGGTTGTAGATGGGGGGATGGTTTCGTGTGGGTTCCGTGCTCAGATATCACCTTCTTTAGTGTGTACCTAACGCCTAACGAGCCGATATCATCTTTCCAAGCCAAGCTTAATGCTCTGGAGGGCGCTGTCTCGAACGCAGAGGGTAAAGTGCTCGTTGAGGGCGAATTCAATGCTAAAGCAATCGAATGGGGCATGCCTCAGACGGATCCGTGGGGAAAATGGCCCTCGTCGTACTAAACTCCAGAAATACGCCGACTTTCCGCCGTATTGGCTGTGAGGGAACCATACCGGACGTGACATTCACCTCGGAGTCCTTAGTACGGAGGATACACAACTGGAAAGTATTAGAGGACTACTCAGCCAGTGATCACCAGTGCATTCTGCTTGAGATAAGTGATGCTAACTCCCGACGTCCGTGCTCTCGGCCTTCTACACTGGATGGAACATTGGAAGAATGGACTTCGAGAGGTTCGTGAAGGTTCTCACAGCAGGTGAGCCGCTGCAGGAAGCTCCGGAGGGGATGGAAGAACTGGCAGCTCAAGACGTGGTGAACTCTGCTATGAGCATAATCACGACTGCTTGCTGCGCTTCTATGCCCCGTCGAAGACCCCGGCACGGCAAGCCCCCAGTGTACTGGTGGTCCACTGAAATCGCTGAAAAGCGGAGGGAGTGTCACAAGCTTCGGCGTGAGGCTCAACGGGCGCGGAACCGTGACGAGGCATGCAACCAGGTGGCAGCATATAAGTCGGCCAGGAAATGCCTTCGCAAACTGATCAACAGTAGCAAGGCTCGCTGCTAGCAAGACCTAGTGGACAATGTGAACAAGGATCCGTGGGGCCTTGGCTACAAGCTGGGCATGGGGAAACTTGGTGCCCTACGGAAGCCTTGGATACATGACGTGGAAAAGATGGACGCGATAGTTTGGGACTCTTACCCGCCCATCCCATCCGTGTTGACGCTGTCCATGGTGAAACAGCAGTAGAGTGCCCACTCTTCACACAGCTGGAACTGGAGGAGGCAGTCCTCTCCCTGAAAGTGAGGGAGGCTCCAGGTCCAGATGGTGTTCCAGCTGAGGTGTTGCGGCTCGTCTATCACCATTGTTCTGATTTGCTGCTCAGCACATTCAACGCTTGCCTACGGGACGGGGTTTTCCCGGTACGATGGAAGGTGGCGAGGCTCGTGCTGATCAGCAAGGGGAAGGGAAATCCCGAATCACCGTCTGCATACCGCCCGTTATGCATGCTAGACACGGCTGGGAAAGTGCTAGAGAAACTCATCAACGGAAGACTCACTGACGCGATTCGTGCTGCTGGGGACCTATCTCCTCGGCAGTACGGCTTTGGAGCAGGACGTTCTACCATTGATGCGATTGCAGAGGTGGTGAACGCGGTCCAAAAGGCAGAGGCATATAGTCGCACCAAGCGACGGATCGTCCTGTTGGTGACACTCGACGTCAGAAATGCCTTCAACTCCGCTAGATGGGTGGATATTCTGGACACACTGGAAAACTCTTTTCAAGTTCCAGAATATCTAATGCGGCTTTTGAGGAACTACCTTAAGGACCGAACCCTGCTCTACGACACGACACAGGGCCAACGAAGGATGGAAACTAGATCGGGTGTTGCCCAGGGATCTATCCTTGGTCCGGACCTGTGGAACGTGTCTTACGACGGGCTACTGAGACTTGAGATGCCAGATGAGTCGCGCTTGGTCGGCTATGCGGATGATGTTGCGGCTCTGATCGCCGGACGCACCGTTGAACAAGCGCAACTTAGGCTAGGTATGCTAATGCGCCGAGTGAGGGACTGGATGACTGCTCGCGGGCTCAGTTTAGCACTGGAGAAAACCGAAGTGGTCATCTTGACAAAAATGAGAATCTCTAGAATAAAGATGATCAGTATTGGAGACATACAAATCGAATTGAAGTCAGCGGTGAAGTACCTGGGGCTACTGATCGACTCGAAGATGAGTTTCTCTGAGCAAATCAGGGCAACGGCTAAGAAGGCTGCTTCGGGAATATCGGCCCTGAGTCGACTTATGGCCAACGTAGATGGTCCCAGCCCATCAAGAAGACGCCTCTTGATGAGTGCTGTAGGGTCAGTGCTACTGTACGGAGCAGAGGTATGGAGCGACGCTCTCAGCAAGGAGGTATACGGAAAACGATTGGCACAGGTACAGAGAAGAGGAGCACTGAGAATTGCATCTTCGTATCCAACAGTCTCCGACTCGGTTGTGAGAGTGATTGCAGGCGTGATACCTGTCGCCCTCTTTGCTAGAGAGCGCCGCGCTATTTACCTTCGCCAAAATGAGGATGCGAGGGAGATGGTTGTCCGCGAGGAGAGACAACGCTCGCTCAACGATTGGCAGCAGTCTTGGGTCAATTGCACGAAGGGAAGGTGGACTGCGTGCCTCATCCCGGATGTGAGACCGCGGTTAAATCGAAGGCATGGTGAGGCTGACTTCTATCTGACCCAGCTTTTGAGCGGGCACGGGTGTTTTCAGTCTTACCTGCACAAGATCGGTAAGTCACGGTCTCCCCATTGTCGGTTTTGCCCAGGAGAGGAGGACAATGCCAGTCACACATTTTTTGTGTGTACAAAATGCGTCAGGCTGTGAAGGGAACTCTACAGGGAGATGGGAGAGCTCACCCCGGATAATATAGTTGCGGTGATGCTCGAATCGGTTGACAAATGGAACCAGGTGGCACATTATGCTCGGGCAGTCCTAAAATATAAAAGGGACTCACAGCAGCCGGAGGTGCTGGGGCTGGGGAATCGCTCTTCTGATATTTCCTCTTCCCCTCTCCCCTCCCGCTAGGAAAGGGACTCCCCAGCTTGAAGGCGCCCCATGGCGTAACAAAACGAGACCTGGCCCGAAGTAATGTGTCAAACGGTTCCAGGCTAAGTTCTCAGATTGACAGGGGAGGTGTTTAGTGGGTAGTCCAAGGGTATCCTCCATGGGAGTCCCACACTGCCAGACTCGGCGGGCGTAAATGCCTTCACCTCCCTACCACAAAAAAAAAAAAATAAAAATAAAAAAAGGTGCCTTCCAACGAAAGTATGCATAAATTAGGAGGACTCATGCTATAAATTTCTAGATGAATCCTATTTGTAGTGATAGCCCTCCTAAAAAAATAAAAAAATTAAAAATACAAATTACGTAGAAACAAATTCAAATTTTAACTTAAATTAATTTTATCAGAAGTATAGTGCGGTCTCGGTCGATTATAGTCGCTCTTCAAAGCGCAGGACTTGTGTTTGGCTCCTAGTTGAAGCTGATATGTGCTTCCTTTTTCAAAGTTTATTTATTATTTATCCAACCCAAGAAAAACAACAAGTTGAGTAGACAAAACTACGCTCATGTAAGAAGGGTTTTGGTCTTAAACTACAATATACAAACATGAAAAATGATTTTATTCAAGGAAAACATTCATAACATACACAAACAATATGTTCTTGCTTTAGAAGAACTCCATTTTAACTAGCCAACATTTTGTTTGAATATTGCTAAAACCATTGACTAACCAAAACCTTAAATGTATTTTTGTTGTGTTCACCTTATCTGAAAATTTGGAGAAGATCCAATCATAAGTGTAGTGTCTGGTTCGATGGAAAGCCCATGTTGTAGAAAATCGTATATGATTGTTGTCATCCCAGAAAATTCAAATGGCTATAATTTCTGTAAATTTGATTGAAATTTATAAAATTATAAGCAACTTTCAAAGAACAACATAAATGGCTGATTTCAACCAATTCAATGATACTAATATAGTTTAAAGGATGAAAATGCTGAATACTACAGTAATTAGCAAAGTTTAATGAATTTTAACCTCTAAGCCACCCTGATTTCAGGGTCTTTATGAGTATAAGGACAACGAATGCCTCAGAAATCAAAATACACTCAACTTTTATTAATAATAGTATGATTTGTACATTTTACATTTTCCCCCAAAAATCGAAACAGTGCCATTCAACTTCTTGAGATTTTACAATTATGTGTGTTAGCATAAGATCTTTATGCATGCGGGATTTCAGGGAAGACGAATCATAATCAAGTGAGTTATTGCCATTTGGCTGTGTGGCAAGTGGCACCATCCTGTTGGAACCACATATCGTCCTAGTCCATAACTTCAATTTCGCGGAATAGCCTACACCATTCTCGGTGACTGCGTGGCCGCACTCATTTTCGAAGAAGTACGGGCCGATGACGCCACCAGCCCATAAACCGCACCAAACAGTCACTCGTTTTGGATGCATAGACTTTTCAACAATCACTCGTGGATTCTCATTTGCCCAAATGTGGCAATTCTGCTTGTTAACGAGTCCACTTAGGTGGAAGTGTGTCTCGTCGCTGAAGATGAGTTTCTTTGTAAAGTCACCATTCCGCTCTGTCTGTTCAACCAACCATTCGGCGTATTGCCGACGCTTGAAATGGTCAGTAGGCTTCAGCTCTTGAGTCAATTGAACCTTGTAAGCGTGTAAATTCAAATCTTTATTCTAAATTCGCATCAGTGATGTTGGTGAGATGTTCTATTGTTGGGCACAACGACGAGTCGAGGTTGACGGCTCTTCTGCTACACTATCGCGAACAACAGTAATGTTTTCCGCAGAACGAACTGGGCGAGCATGAACAGGTGAATTCACATTTCCTACAGACCCGGTTTGCTGAAATTTGCCCACGATTCTCCCGATTGTGGACACATTTGGTCGATTATGCTGACCAAAAAAATCACGAAGTGCACGAAATGCATTTTGATTTGAACGCCCATTTTCGTAACCTTAACGCGCTGCTCAATTGAACTAAAACAAAGAAATGCCAAATTAAGTTGGGTTAAGGTGTAACTCATAATTAACATCGTGCATTATGGTTGGACCACTCTTTATTACTAACAAAGTTAATGGAAAGGCCATAAAAGCCTACTTGCTTGTTTTTTTTTTCAGATTCTTCGGACGAAAGGTGTGCAATTACGAGGGGGGACACGCGAAAATTTCGCATATTTCCCCTTCCTCTACCCCCCTCAGTACTGATAAGGTAATTTTAAGACTTTTTTTTCCAATGACATCCTATTTGATTACCAATGGTGAAAATTTTTTTTTGAAGGGTAACCTCCCTAATTGGGAGACCGCCTGAAAACTCTCTGAAAATTTTTTTTCACCACAAATCATTCAAGAAGGTATCACTTCTGACCTTAGCTTCATAGCTGTAGCTTCTATAGTTTCGGAGAAAAACTGCTGTGACATACAGACGGGCGGACGGACCGACGAACACAGGTTGTGATTTCAATAGGGCTTTGTATTTTAGTACAAAACCCTAAAAACAAATGCGAAGAGGACCTGCAGGTTCATTTTGGGTATCATTGGTACCAGATTTGGTCCTAAACTGGTCATAATTGGCCAACTATGAAAAGTTTAGGTCCATTTCGGGAATGAAAATCTCATACGATTTGTTCCAAGTTTGATCCTGAAGCTCCTAAGTTTAGGGTCATATCAGCTTGGAAATTTCAACCTGGGTAGTCTCAAAACTAAATTTTCCGCTTTTCTTCAGATTGTCAACATGACACGCATGATTCGATAAATCGAACTTCAGGGAAAAACCCTGTATATGGTCATGGAGAGTTCATAATCTAAATAATACGAGTACATCATCTAAACTAAGCAATTTTTGCAACGCAGAAAATATTGTTTGATTAATAATTCTTTTTTTGAATTTGAGGCATTGTTAAATATATTAATTATTCTTCAATAACGGCTCATTACTTGGGTGCCTTCGAACGAATTTTGTGTAGATATCACAATATTTTTCAATTTTGCTGCTACAGTTGAAAATCTACCATCGGCCATTTTTTCTCCAATTATTTTTTTATCATTCTAAATGATGAAGCTCAATAATTCTCTCATATCATTTCCGGTCTTATTTTTTTTTACTCGGAATCCCTATCTTTCTCCTGCAAACTATCATCTGCCACCCTCTGTCTCTAAACACTACATTACAAAGCCATGTTGATTGATCCTGGGGATGGAAATGTGCAGTTTGTTGCTTTCCCATCAACAGCAAACTACGAACCAATACACTGTTTACATAGCTTTCACACTGTTTCTAAACAATTTTGAATACCTCCAACTAAGAATTGATTTTGCTGCTCCCAGCTATAACTTTTTTAGTCTCGTCGGAACACGCAAATTTATAAACAATCATTGCGCTCCGCTCCACTATCAAAACCACATTAAACATACAATATATCCGCCGCCGTACATGCACATACTCATATGATGGAGATGCAATGCAACTTTCTTTAATTTATTGGAAAGCAATCAAATAAAATACATTTTCGCGCCCCCTTGATCTTCTGGCACGCTATATCAAAATCAAAGTGAAAAACAGACAAACATGCACATTTATGGAATGGATAGCGTGGAAAAAAGGAAAAGCATAAAGTAATATGATGCATGTAGGATTGGAAAAATATATGTAATGTGTAGTTGGGCGCGGGGAGCTTTTTTGGCTTGTAGTACTTTTGCTATTTCAGTACGTTCTGGCTGGAAACTTGCATGCATGTATGGTGTATGTTTCCTTGCCCAGCTTGTTTGCCAATGTATTCAATCAGCAAAAAATCAATCACGAAATGTTACATGTTTGCTGTTATGACTTTGATAGCGTCTAGTCTAGATGAATAAACCCAGAGCAAAAGTTTGTTGGTAATATTTTTCCTTCAGTTAGGGTAAGAAGTTTTCCTGAAAGTTTCGGAGGTTTGATTATTTGTTATGAAGGGAAACAATACGTGCTTTATTATATATACTTAAGGCTTTTCGGAAATTACAGATTATTTTCGATTTGGTTTTTGTCATAAGAAATGGAGGCGAACAACAACAATTTGTGCAAGGTCGATTGATTATTCTATTTGCAATGCTAAAAAGTCCTAGAGATATGTATGTTGCAGATCGAAGAAAACTTCTGAGAAACTGTGGATCTGTATTTTCCTCCAATACCTTCACTTATAAGTTAATTACAAACTGCAGCACCAAGAGCCTGCGTACAATATTTCATTTGCAATTTCACTTTTGTGCTATGTATGCATGCTATATCAATAGTTAAGAAAACAATTAACGGGCCAACGAAGCTTCTGTTATACATATTTCGCTAACGCCATGTCTAAGACATGAAGAGTGAAAAACAATCAAATGTAAACAATAATGAAGGCGAGCGTAGACATTGTTTTCAGGAGGCATGTTTACATTTTCATTCCTTATTTGATGGTTTTATTCCCATGAAGAAAATGTGTACTTTATCATTCTAAATTGACAATATTGCTATATCGTAAATCGAAAAACGGAACTTGAATCTATTGACCAACTCTCCACGTAAAATACATCAGTTCCGGTATTCTCGATATTTTCAACTGAAATACTTGGAAGAACTAGAATATTTTTCTTCAGTTTTTGATACATGGGTACGTAGACTACACAATATCGACTACACGATTGTTAACGTGTCGTCAATGTCGTGTCGTTAACTGTATTTTCACGACACTCAATTATAGACGACAAGCAAGCGATATGCTATGTGGGCAACACGATGCCGAATGAATTATTTTCGATCGCCATTACTTTCATCCTGTAACAGGTACAGGATGTAGCTAAAGTAAATAAAAACTTTGCGAAAATTAGATGAACATGTCAATG
This sequence comes from Odontomyia ornata, assembly GCA_963969285.1. Lineage (NCBI taxonomy): Eukaryota > Metazoa > Arthropoda > Insecta > Diptera > Stratiomyidae > Odontomyia > Odontomyia ornata. Next base: position 74,202,358 of record OZ017741.1, on the reverse strand, counting down.
CAAACATTTTATTTTAGTATCTTTTACCATAGAAAAAGAAATTAAAGAGATCACTTAATATTCAATGTCATTTTCGATCTCTAAAGCCGTTAGGTCATTAACTTTTAATGCATCTTCTTCTTCTTAGTACGAGGGTGGTTCAAATACGAGTATTATGGAGACAAACGCTGTAGATGCCGCGCATGTATGTTAAGAAGGTCGTGGCTTGAGTACGTGATAGCTGGGTCCCTTATGAATAGTGTGGCATAGTTTTCGTCGAGAGTGTATGTTTCACGCACGTGCTACGACCATGAATGAACGTCAAGTGCCGACCGGCGTTGCACAACGTATTGGCATTCGTTTGTTAGTGTGGGAAGACGTTAAAAAAAACACGGAAATTTTCCCGCGTTTGCGAAATCATTTCGGTAGTGAGTGCTTGAGTAGGGCTACTGCGTTTAAATGGGCCAATGCATTCAAAGATGGTCGGGAAACCGTCCAAAATGAGCCGCATGATTGTCGATCGCGAACCAACATCACACCAGACACCATTTGCCGCGTAGAGCAACTCATTTTGGAGGACCGTAGGATGCATGATTGAGACATTTTGGCTGAACTCGGCATCAGTATTGGTAGTGTAGAGTCTTTCATCCACGAACACCTTCAATATCACAAAATAACGGCGCGATGGGTTCCTAAACTGTTGAACTTCGAGCAAACATTCATGCGGTTGGAAGTTTGTCGCCGCTTTCTGACACGATACGAGGTGGAGAGGGATGGTTTTTTAGCGCGAATCTTCGCTATAGACGAGACATGGTCACACTATTACACTCCCGAAAGTAAGGTGTCGTCTAAAGAGTGGAGGAAGAAGGAGGAAGGGGCGCTAGCCAAAGCGCAGACAGCCAGGTCTGCGGGTAAGGTTATGTGTACTGTATTCTGGGACCGACGGGGCATGCTGTACGTCGAGTTTCTGCGCACTCAATGTCTCATCAATGCTGCATACTACTATAACCTTCTGAAAGCATACGTAAAACTCACTTATCACTCGAAACAGAGGCGCACGAAGTGCGATTCTTCTCCAGAATAACGCGGCCCCTCATACCACGCGTCTCACGCTCGAAACAATATCAGAATCGGGGTGGGAGGTACTGGAGCACCCCCCTATAGTTCAGAATTATCACCCTTCGATGGCCACTACCGCACTAATTTCGCAAACGCAGAAATATTTCCGTGTTTTTAACGGCTTCCCACACTAAAAAATGAATGACAATACGTTGCGCAACGGCCACCGGCATTTGACGTTCACTCATGGTCGTAGCACGGATGTGAAACATACACTCCCGACGAAAACTATGCCACACTGTTTGTTAGGGACCCAGCTATTACATACTCAAGCCACGACCTTCAAAACATACATGCGCACCATCTACAGCGTTTGTCTCCATCATATTGAACCACCCTCGTATTACAGCCCCTCTCGGGCCTTCGCTTCCCGCAAATAGCGCCTCCAACTATCTCGGTACATTGACCACGTCTTTCGATTCCGACGTCCGAGCAGCGATGAACTGTTTTCGTTGACCAAGTCAGACTAGCGTTTCCTCAGTTTCCCCACTGGTCTCTGGCCTTCAGTTCTCCCAACGTATACCTTTTTGGGTATACGTTGTTCGTCCATACAATTCATGTGGTCCGCTCTTAATGCATAGCAAATATATAAAACCAAATAAACATAATATAATAGTTTTTTTTATATCGTTTGAATGATAAACAATTTCTTGTTGAAGAGTAAATATGAGCTTAACTCGAAAAACCATCTCAATTAGAGCAGAAGAAGCACGTGTCTGCAGCAACTTCGTAGGAGTTTTTGCTGAATTTAGATATTTGCTTTCTGTCACGCTCCAGAAAACAAGGGATTTTCCATAGCTTTCTCATAAAGTCGGTGAAAAAATCCCGATTTACGCTGGAATCTATACCACTCTTCAATTCCAGCCCCATCGAAATTTTTTAAAAGGAACTCGAAAATGGTTTAATCATGTTCTTTGCATTATCCAACAAGTTGGGTAGACAGACTTACGCTCATGTCAGAAGGGTTTTGTACCCAACTTCTCCCCGAATAAAGTCAAGAAACATGTCAAAGAGATGTGCACGCTGAAAAGAAAATTCATTGATTCTCTATTTTCAAAGGTCGCCATTTTGTTGCAAAATAACTATAATCACTCAAATCATGAATTCCCAATAATATTTATGTTAATGATCTTATTTGAATATTTTAAGATGATTAAATCAAAACTGCAGTGTCTGATTCGATGGAAAGTCCATAAAATACCATAATCATGTGTTATTGTTGTCGTAATTGGAGAAATTTCAAATGGCTAAAACTTCCGTGTATATCATTCGATTTTCATCAATCCTATAGAATATAAAAACCTTTTATAAGACTACTGAAATACCGAATTTCGTTTAGTTTAAGGGTTGCTGTACGATTTTATTGGGGAAAATGCGAAATTTGAAAATCATACTATTATTAACAAAGTTGAGCGAATTGTGGCTTCTAAGGCATTTGTTGTTATTGTACTCATAAACATCTACCTCCATAATTTTTTTTTCAGAATTTTCCAGATCACAGGTGTCCAATCGCGAGGGGGGATACAAATTTTTCGTATATTTCCCCTCGCTGTGCGCCCTTCGAAGCAAAAATGTCAGTTAAGACCTGTTTTGAAAAGTTCTTATCAAGACCTGTTTTGAAAAGTTCATATCAAACCCATATTGCCTACCTTTGTTGGAATTTTTTTCGAGGGCCACATCCTTCTATGAGGAGACCTCCCTTCAATACCATGTAACATTTTTTTGCAGTTGAACTTTGAAGAGAGCACCACTTTACGTTGACATGCAAAATTTGATGTTTCTCGCTTACATCATTTGCGAGAAGAATCGCAGTGACATAAGGATGGACGGATGCACGGACGGACAGACAGGTTTTTGCAAAATTATTTTACAAAACCCTAAAAATGAGCCCAAATTCAGTTTTACTTATTGGCGGCTGGAAAAACTCATCAAATGACACAAAAACAGTTAAGCAGGCATTTTTGGAAGCGTAACGAGGCATGCAACCATGAAGCAGCATATGAATCGGCCTGGAAATGCCTTCGCAAATTGATTGGCAACAGCAAGTCTCGCTACTGGCAAGATCTAGTGGACAATGTGAATTAGGATCCGTGGGGCCTTGGCTACAAGCTAGTTATGCGAAAGCTTGGTACCCAATGGAAACCTTCCATAAATGATCTGGAAAAGATGGACGAGATAGTGCGGGCACTCTTCCCCGTACTTCCCGTCCATGCTGACGCAGTCCATGGTAAAACAGCAATCGAGTGTCCACTCTTCACATAGCTGGAACTGCAAGAGGAACTCCTTTCACTGAAAGCGAGGAAGGTTGCAGGTACAAATGGTGTTCCAGCTGAGGTGCTGCAAATTGTCTACCACCATTGCCCTGACTTATTGCTGAATACATTCAACACTTGCCTACTGGACGGCTTGTGCGGCAATGGTGGCAAGAATAAAGATTGGGAATAGAAGCTTAATTACTAAGGAATTGGGATGATACTGTTCTTCACAGTTATGCGATGTGCTCACCGTTGGATCCACGACATTGAGACGGGTGGCCGGCACTGATGAAATCTGAAACTGAGCCGCAGCATTTTTGGATGGGAATTTCACAGCAATAATATCGCTATAATTAACAAATGCTTCAACTCTGGACCATGTTGACCATGGTGGCGTAAATGAAGAGTCGCGAAGACCAAGACGTGTTTTTGTTGAAGGAATCCAATTTATTTCCTTCCGCGTTCGAATAATATTTTTAATGATCATCGGATTATCTTTTCCACAATCAATACCTGCTATTCGGCATAAAGAATGAAATGAGATTGATAGATTTTGAAAAGTTTTGGATGGATTTTATCTCGGCTCAGTGTTAGAAATTTACAGCTGGTTCATGGATTACACTTAGCGTTCCTCAACTATATCAAAAGAGAATTATAATGTCCACACGCCTTACCCACCCCATCTATGAGCACTCGTCGGAGGAGGATTAGGTAAGGACCCTAAATTGCCTAAATTATATATATATATATATATATATATATATATATATATATATATATATATATATGTATATATATATATTTTTTTTTTTAAGTAATTTTGTATTGATTGAAATTGTTTACCATATGAAATATTGATATAATTTCTTGGTTGTCGGTCTTATGAGTCAGTCCTTAATGGTTTCAGGAATGTAGGTCACTTATAATTTCGTTACCAAATGTGTAGTTTGAGAATTGCAGATGAAGCACCTTCAGCGTCCTTTGAAATAACGTGCAGGTATATTTTCGCTTGGATTTTGATTCAGCAATGATTCATTTGCGCGTTAATTAATGAAAAGGGTTTGAATGAATTTCTTCAGTTCAGATCTTTTATATTTAAGAATGCTCTGGTAGCTTTTTCAAGAAATAACCTAAATTTAAATGGATATAAATTTTCAAATCCCCGACAGCGTCGTTTGTTTGCATTTGTTTTTTTGAAACAAGAATATATTTCCAAACATTAAAAATCTACTCCCCTCAACAACTGTTGTGTTAATCAAAGCATTCTCCAAAGTGCACAAGAGAGATAAAACTGAATTCCAAACTCAGTCTTTCTATTTATTTTGAACCTTGACCGGGTATGGGATCCACCACGTTAGCTGGCCGCTGCACTCATGAGCTAACCATCGGGGGAGCTCACCCTTTCTCTTTGCGTTGCAGGTGCTCTCGCAGGGTAGAGTGGCCTTCCGCTTGAGTCTCTTATTTACGCTGAATCTGAAACGTTAATGTTTTTCATTTGAGGGAAAAGTTCATGCGAATTATGTTTGTATGAGTTTTTCATTCAAATGGAAAATATCTGGCCACTGTACAATGGATCTTGTGATGGAGGGGATCGCGAGGGGGCACCGCTATCTCCTGAATGCCCCACTTTTGTTTGGGGGTCATAAGTTTCTCTAGTAAAGACGAGATCCTCTCGAATCTCACTCGCTTTCGCCAAGCACAGTCAGTCGTTTCGTATTGGCAACCTTTTCCTTTTAGTAGGTTACCTCGGCCTCAACACCATCGGACCGAGTCGCGTTATCCTTAATTCGTAGATACGACATTTTTCTGTATTGGGCCCTTGTGCTGGGGAAAAGAACCCACCGCACGACACCGTAATGCTAGCCTGCCAGCGCCTTCACTCATCCTCCGACAAGGCCAATTCCGACGAGCACCAATACCCTCGCTCGCCGAGAAAGCAGACCGTCACTGCAGTCCTATACGGACATTTTTAATCCTACCATTCACTACATCTATGTGACTCAGCCTTTGAGCGAGCATTTGTGATTTCAGTGTTATCTGCGCAACATTGGTAAGTCATGGTCTTAAGATGATTGGTTTTCCCTAGGAGAGAAAGACGATACCTGCGACATGGTACACACCTTAACGTCTACCAGACATGAACCGGCAAAAATGGTGAATTTGATGAAAAAACTGAACTGCTTCTCGTCTTTCGTCAGACTTGCTCCTTTAACTATTTTGATTATAAAGCAAGTTCGTTGGAAATAAATTTAATACTCGTATATCTTCTTCCGGTTGAAAATATATCTTCCTTCAATTAAACATATCTCCTTTTACTGATTTATCTTCAGTTAGTAAAGAGTTAGAGATTTCGATGCCAATTTTAAGATTTATTTAGCTTTCTTTATCGTATAGGCTGTTATTTTTCAAGTTCCAGAGTACCTTGTGTGGCTTCTGAGAGACTACCTGAAGGACCGATGCTTGCTTTATTACACGACACATGGCGAACAAAGGATGAAAGTTACATCGGGTATTTCCCAGGGATTTATCCTTAGTTCAGATCTGTGGAACATGTCATACGATGGGTTACTGAGACTGGAAATATCAGATGAGTCGTGCTTGATTGGCCATGCAAATGATGTTGCAGCTGCAGTCACTGGATGCACCGTTGAACAGGCGTGAGATTGATTGACTGCTCACAGGTTCATTCTAGCACTAGAGAAAGCCAAAGTGGTCATCTTGACAAAGAAGAGAATTTCTAGAGTAAGGTTGGTCAATATGGGAGCCATACTACGAGTAACTGAATCGAAGTCAGCAGTGAAGAACCTGCGGCTACTCATTGATTCGAAGATGAGTTTCTCTTAACAAATGAGGGAAATAGCTGAGAAGGTTGCTTCGGGCGTATCGGCTTTAAGTTGGCTTATGGTCAACGTAGGGGGACCCAGCTCATCAAGCGAGGAGCACTGAGGATTAAATCTTCACACCTGACAGTCTCTAGTTCGGCAGTGAGAATTATTGCAGGTATGATACCTATCCTCCTCCTTGCTAGAGAGTGCCACGCTATTTATCTAATTCAAAGCCAAGACGCGAGGGAGATAGTTGCCCACGAAGAGAGACAGCGCTTACTCATCAATTTGCAGTTAACCTGGTAGAATTGTTTGAAGGGAAGGTATACTGCGCGAGTCTAAGACAATGGCTTGATTGAAGGCATGGCGAGACTGACTATGTGACCCAGCTTTTGAGCGAGCGTGGTTATTTTCAGTTATATATGTGCAAGATTGTTAAGTCACGGCTTTCCGGTGGTAGATTTTTCCTAAGAGGGAAAGACAATCCCTGCCACCTATTTTTTTTTTTTTTTTGAGCAATAAATGGGACAGATTGTGACGATACCTCTACAGGGAGACGGGAGAGTTCAGCCCCAAAACGCTTGGATCGATTGACAAATTATACCATGTGGCACATTATGTTTGGGCAGGCCTAAAAGATAATAGGGACTCACAGCAGCCAGCAATGATGGGGCTGGGGTATCGCTTCTCTGGCAATTCCTCATCTTCCTTCTGTTCCCACTTAAGGAGGACTCCCCAACTTGAAGGTGCCTCAGGGGGTAGCATAGAGAGACTTGGCCCATAGTGATGTGTTTAAGGTTGACAGGCGTGGTGTTTAGTGTAGTAAAGCTGTCCCTGAACATGAAAGCCCCATGCTCATTATGTAAGTGGCGTTCGCCTTTAAGTCACAAAAAGATACATCTCCCTTGTCAACCTGATTACCTAGCCTACAACCGTTTGATATATTACTCTGAACTTAGCCTCGTTATTCAATACCGTCGGGTGCTTTTGAATCGGGGGATCCCTCCTCTAGTGGGAATGGAAGGAGAAAGAGGGCTTGCTAGAAATGTAGTCTCTCAGTTGCTGCGAGCCCTTTGTATATTGTTAGAACTAATCGAACAAAATTTGATAGATGGTTTGATTCGTCAATTGATCCAAATAGCTCCCTATTTAGACTATCCAGGAAAAGCTCTCCGGTTTTTTCGAAGAGATTTTGGTGCTGCCTTTCCCATCTTTTGCATGCAAAAAATCTATGGCAGGCATCGATTTCACCTCTTGCGAAAAAGCTGCAGTCGGGGAAACCTGATTAATTGGCAAGTATCTTATGCAAAAAGACTGAAAACACCCATGCCCACTCAAGAGCTAAGTCCGGTAGAAGTCAGTCTCACTATGCGTTCAATCGAGCCACAGTCTGTTAGGAATAAGGCAAGCAGTCCATCTGCCCTCTGAGCTGTTCCCTCAGGACTGCTGTTCATCATTGAGTGAACATTGTATCTTCTCGCTGGTAACTTTCTTTCTCAGAATTTTTCGTCGATGCAGGTAGATACTTCAGTGCTCTTTTGTAAGAAGAACAATAGGTATCCCGTATGCAATGACCAGCACCGCCAAATCAGAGACTGTCAAATATAAAGAAGCACTCCTCGATGCTCGTTTTCTTTGCATTTGTGCCAGCCATTTTCGATATAGCTCTTTATATTTCTACTCCGTTGAGTAGCATTGGCTGTACGGACCTCATGAAAACACTTACAAACATTGTTTCCGTGTCTTAGAGCATAGTTTACAATAAGTGCCATTTGGAGTCGTTTTTGCTTGATGAGCTGTCAAAACGTTCGAACTTGTTGATAATTATGAAGAAAAATTTATGAAATCTTTCAATGGGCCATTTTTAACATTAACAAGATCTTTGAAAAATTCAGTCAGTCAATAACATTAGCTTACTAAACATATTTCAATAGTTAACCATACAGAAACTGAAAATTACAGATCACGGCTATTTTCCATGGGATCGTGTATGAACAACAACAGATATCAGTTGGGGCATATGGAAACAATGACTCCGATAATAAAAATTACGGAGTAAGAGTATTCTACAGAACAAGATCAATTAAGCGACTATTTGTACGGCATATACATATAATTGAACTGAAACAGAGAATGAAAAGTAAATGATGATGAGGTTATGCATAAACCATTTGTAGATGACGGGGCTAAAGCTGGATGTAGGATTTTGGATGATATGCAGTGACTTGGATAGATATGAATGTCCGTCAAGGACTGCAGCGATGGTCTGCTGCTTCGGCGAGCGAAGATGTTGGCACTCGCCGAGATTGGCCTTGTCTGAGAACGCAGTGTCGTGCGGTGGGTTCTTTTCCCCAGCACAAGAGTCTAATATAAAAAAATTTCGGGATTCATGAACTAAGTGGTCATAGGGCTAGGCCCGACGGTGTTAAGGCTGAAGTAATCTACTTAAGGGATGGATTACCTAAGCAAAACGATAGACTGAGCCTGGTGAACACGGGCGAGAGTCGAGAGGATCTCTTCTTTACCATGTATACTTAAAGAGAGAGAGAGAGAGAGAGGGGCATTCTGGTGGAAGCGGTGCCCTCTCGCACCCTCCCATCTGGATCAAGATCAATTGTAGACATGGCTTTATATTTTCCATTTAAATGAAGAACTCATACAAATATAATTCGCATGAACTTTGCCTTTAAATAAAAAGTATGAACGTTGGTGCTCAATTACTACAGACAGTTGTAACAACCGCGGAAGTCACCATAGTTGCAGGCATTAAGTTTCAGCAGAGGGGTCGTAGCCCATGCTGGCATTCTGAGGCCAGCTAGCACTCAGTCGTGTTATGGGTTTTCCAGGACCTCCTCTGCTCATACTGAGCCATCCATCACATAAAAACTAACACGAAGGGAAAAGGGGAGGTCATTTTGAGAAATGAAAAATTATTGTTTTAACACTTCATAGATTGTATTTTCACACATTTGATTGCAACACAACAATTTATCAAATATAAATAATATACAATCCTTCAATTCAAGAAAGCCCCCCTTTTTAAACATATTTTAATCTATTTCAAAAATGTTAGTACTAAATGAAAATTTATCTCCAATCAAATATTACTCTACGAATCGACACAAAAAATATATTCAGGAATTCAGGTAGTCGTAGAATAAGGAGAAAAAAGAAATATGTATAGAAAAAAACAATACAACTCAAAATTACTCCCCCCTTTTTTGGCTGCGAAGCAAACTGCGACTGGAAAAGGAATGGGGCAACTGCTAAAATTTGAATACTTAACAAATTTATTTACTTTTTCTTCGTATTATTATTTATCGCTTATGAACTTTTGAGCACGAATTGTTTTAATTATTCATATCTTTCAGATTATTTCCGAGTATATGCGCACTATTGTCACTCAAAGAAGGGGCACAACAAGAGTTATCCACAATAATTACTGATAATCAAAAAGAAAAAAAAATCTCTTCATTGACGTCTTCACACATTTTCTGACCACATTTTGGTAGTCTCCTAAGAATTCATCAGTTATTTACAATTTAAACTCGAATCGCAAGCCTTATTTTCCATGAATTCACTTCTGCCATAATGAATTGCACTCCTTCTGCATGTTATTTGTTTCACATTCATGCCCGCTAATCACTTTTGGCATTAATTCCTTTCCAGTCACTTTTCCCACTCTGACACCACCAGTTTTTCTGCAGAACCACTCGCGAATCATTCTCATAGTTTAATACCGTCCTTTTTCTCTTTTTTTTCAGAATTCGATGTCTTAATCCACAACTGACACACAACTCTTTCCTTTTTGTCTCCACAAAATCTCAATTGAAACCTTTTCCCCGAATTATGAATCCTCAAAATTACCTCGACACCGCGAAAACTCACTCTTCTTTTTCAAAACCAAATGAATCAACTCAAATACAATCCCGCAATCCTTTCCTTCCCCAATTCCCGCTGCCGTACCCAGGTAACATAATCAACGTTCAATGCACTTCGAATCCATTACCCACACATCTTTTCCATATCGACAAACGCAACAATTTCTATTTTGCATATATGGCGATTTGCAAAACCATAAAAGCGTGTGGTTATATGCAAATCACCATAAACATGGAGATAATTGCTTTCGCTGATATCCCGAAAAGAGTATTTTCCTACGCTCGGGAGAATTTGAATTCAGGGTCCCGGTGGATCCCACGGTCGAGAGTCTGCGACACTACCACCAGAGCCACCTTCTGTTGATCTCCCGTTCATTCATTCAGTAACATCAACTGTGAACTTTTCTTAATAGGCATTGAAATGAGATTTGTTAGTAGGAAGTGTGAATGAATTTTTAATTAGTAAAACAAATAAAATTTGTTAGTGGGAGATAATGAATAAAATTAGTTAGTATGAAGGAAGGAATTAGGTTTTGTTATTAAAAAGGTCTCAAACGAAATTTTGTTAATGGGAAATAATGAATGGAATGTTGTTAGTGGGAAAAATAAGATTAATATTTCTTTTTGAAAAAAAAAAGAATAGAGTAAGAAGGTAAAATTAATATGATAGGGAAATAATAAAAGGGTAAGTGTGCCCAAAAGAAAGTGGAGATGTTACGGAGGCAATTCGAAGTTGCGAATGGGAGAATGCCAGTTTGCCGGAATTAGCAACACAGTTCTTATACTAACTTGAAATTTCTCAAGAAAAGATCTCGAATATATTCTAGTATTAACTATACGGTATGAAGGAGAAGAATTTGTTCAAGTTTGGGGTTTGACTCAGAAGACATGTGATGATCTGTTTATTGAATTTCGATTCTACCCGACATATACGTTGCTCCTGCCAATACTTGATCGAATGTGTACACTCATTCGATACGTAATCGATCTCAGGCTCAAAATGCTGACAAATAAATGTATTTTGCATACATCCCGAACCGATTTTTGGCTTCATAAGCACCGAGTCCTCAAATAAAATGATTACATAATTAATTAAAAAATTATCAAGTTATCAACAATAAATAGCGCGTACGAGTTATAGTAGAGCTGGCTCTTATCCAATTATCACGATATCAATACCTCAATGGTTATATCAGTGCTTATAGCATTTACGTATTTGCGAATGCAATCCCTGTTCATTTACATTTACTTAATTTTTCTGAAGGCTGTTGACTATTTCTGATATAATTTCTTCACCATTCAGTAAGTCACCCGTAACAACTTGATATTCCACTGATGTTATAGAGATCACCTGGCATACTGTTATTTTGAGTTTTCATTCGCCATATTGCTTTCATTCCCAGAAAAACATAAAAGCTTTTTTCGCTTTTAGGAACACTCAAATTGATTATTTTTATTTCTTTTTTGCACCTACATAAATTTCAATTTAGCTTTCTGTTTATGACAGTTTTACTTTTTCACACAAAAGTCTTCCATTATAAATTTTCAACGTTTCATCCCCGTCATCACCATCATAAGAACAAAACGAACGGACAAAGTGATCAGGAGTAGTTATGAGTATATCAAGACTGCAATTGATTTGTTTGGTTATTATATTCCAAGAACAATGGTGAACGTTTGAGGCAAAGATGATGAAAAGAAACATTTATTTCTTGGAGCTGTTTGGTTCTCAGAATTAAAAATTATTCCAAAGGTGAATGATATGTTTAGATATACACGCAAGGTTTGATTTTTCTTTTTATATCTATTTAAATTCACTGAATTAATTCTTAGCAGAAAATTTTAGCTCTGTGACATGAACCAATACTTTAGTTATTTAAAAGTTATTAAGGTTGAAAGTGAAATCGAAATTGCTAACATCGTTACTGCTCTATACAAAAGAAAGAAAACACACATCTTAACTTGTTGGAAAAACAGTCAAAATTGAGCAAATTTCAAAAAGAACACATCTTTAAAGAGCATATCAACAAACTGAACAAGAACAATTCAATTGAAAAATTAATGGTACCAAAAACTGGCGCTAATTACCAAAAGCTCTGGGACTCCTAAATTATACTCTTTGAGGTCAGAATTTTATCGAACAAAAAACGGCACCTAACATTTGTCACGCAAAACAAACATCAAAAGGTTAAAAATTTGTCGGTCTCATTATAGCACACACAAAAAAGATACAGAAACATTCTTTTGTGTATTGTTCGTGCAGTTTCTCTGGTCCAGATTTGATTATTGTTGTCATTTATCAAAACGCAACCAATGAATTGAATTGAGCGTCAGATCTTGTAAAAGGGAGAAATCGGCCACAGTTCTTTTATCTTCCTATAGAATGGTCATTAATAAAAAATAATGCACGGATCGTTAGCTCGATGGATTTTCAAAAGATATGTTCTTCAATTCGAAACGAATGAATCTTTAACGAGTTTTTGAGATTTTCTTGGATGACGATCGCTAGGTGAGATGCTAAAGGTCGTTTTGGTATTGAAAATACATTTCTTATGTACGTTCATTCGGCTGAGAAGAGATCTTATTCGATCGCCTTTTCACGCCTTTAAATAGAAGATAAATATGCCGACAAAAGAGCTCGGTAGAAATTAAAGTGCGTAAGGGTGCAGCCCCGTTGCATGAAATTGAGAATGAGTGGTGGTGACTGGTAGCGTGGCATATCAGGACGATTTAAGAATTTTTCCAATTGAATGTGGGTCTCTCTGGAAGAAACCTTTTAAATTGATTTAAAGGTTTATTCGTCATGGGCCGGTGTTTGTCATTAGGGTCGTGGAACCAATCAAGAACTGGTGGACAAAATTTGAAAAACATTTACTATGTGACGATTGATGTTTCAGAAATTATAGGTTTCAAGGAAATAGTCGATGGAATCAATTAAAGTGATTTATTATTGCAGTCTTAAAAACTTACATCTATTGCTAGCAACTTTATCCAAATGTTATGTGTTCAAAACTGCAGCACTACTAACCTAATAAAGGAACACGTAACATATACAAGTTGGTTGAAAAGTTCTGATAGCGAAAATGAAAGAATGTGTATTTTTTAATGAAATTAGTTTTTTTTATTCAATATAATCTCCCTCAACTTCAACACACTTATTCCAACAATCCTCCAATAATTTTGTACCATCTTTATAATGATTTTCCGGAAGCTCTGCAAAATATTGTTCCACGGCTGCAATAGCTTCTTCATTCGACGAAAATGCTTTCCAGCAAGAAATCGTTTCAAATTCCTGAAGAGGTAATAGTCATAGGGAGCCGGTTATGGTGAATATGGTGGACGTTCAAGCAATCCGTACTTTAATTCTTTCAATTTAGCCATGGTCAAAGCACTTGTGTGAGGATGTGCATTGTCTTGATTAAAAATTCTACTAGTCCAAAAGATTGCAATGATATTCAGAGTTAATTGCTTTACTTTTTTCAAGATAATCAATCTATAAAATTCCTTTTGAATTTCCAAAACTGATGCTATTACCGTTTTCGCCGATCATTTTGACCTGTTTCCACGAGAAATGTTCTTGTTTCAGTTATGGATCATTATGGTAAATGCAAGTCTTATCCACAATCAGAAAATTGGTTTCATTCTACTTAAAATGCTCTAAATTAAGGTTTAGAAATTTCTTTTCGATTCTGTTTTGTTGAATTGTTAACGAATGCGGGACCATCTCTCCGAATAGCTTTTTAGGGTATTGTAAAATCATTTTACAATATCCTACTAGTTTCATGTCCTGTTTTGTAGGTAGGTGCGAGGTGACGCCCTCTTCAAAGTTTCAACACGAAAAGAAATTTATAAGGTTTTTAAGGGGGGTCTCCCCATATAGGGGGTACCAAATGAAAGGTCTTTATGAGCACTTTTCAAAACAGGTCTTAAAATGATAAATTTTGCTTCGAGGGGTGCAGGGGAAGGGGAAATGTACGAAAATTTTGTGTCCCTCCCCCTCGCGATTGGACACCTTTGACCCGAAAAATCTGAAAAAACGTACGTAATGTACGCCTTTATGAGTACAACAACAAAAATACATGAAAAGTCGAAATTCACTAAACTTTGTTAGTAATAGTATGATTTATAGATTTTATGTTTTCTTGCATAAAATCTTAACGGTACCCTTAAATTTAATAAAATTCAGTACACAGATGACTATAAATAAGACTAATCTGTCCTGAAAGTTTCATAAAGATCGAATGGTATTTAATGAAGTTATAGCGATTTGAATTTTCCTGTATTACTATGGAACAATATGCGCTGTATTACTATGGAAACATATGGCTATGGAACAATATGCGCTTTTTACCGACTCAGATACTATAGCTTTGCTAGGATTTGCACGAAGTTTCAGGAATGATAGGTATCATGAATTTCTTTCAGAATTGGCTCAGCTAGTGGTATTAGTAATTGCAAAGCAAAATAGTGGCTGTTTTAAATGCGAAGATTGAATAATTTTGAGTTATTTTGCCCCAACTTGAACGTTTAAGGCGCATGCTTTTAACACTTAATTCAATTTAATGAATGACTGAAGATGAGTACCTACAACTAATACTCATAAGTGAAACAAGTCGAGGGGGCAGGAGAGAGCTCCTAGCAAATAGGCTTTGTAACCATTCTAGGATTCGAAAAAATAGGCCATGATTACAGTACTTTATAAGAGCTTTTCAAAAAATTACTTAAACTGAAAATTTTTCCTTCACAAGGGCAAAAATACCCTAGAAGTCGAAATTCGATCAACTTTGTTAATAATAGTACATTTTATAAATTTTGCTTTTTTGTCTATAATATCAAGATGGGACCCTTAGATTTCTCAAAATCTATAATCTAAATTTTCTGAAAGTGATTGTATATGGTTCGAAAATTTCACAATAATTGAACAATAAACAGCTAAGTTACAGCCAATTGAATATTTAACAATTACAACAACATTCACAAGTGATGCTAGGAAGATACACGCCTGCAACGGACCGAGACACTACAAATGTGTAGGAGTTTTGATAAAAATTTTAGAAATGGTTTGTAATATCCATGTGTTATCATGACTAATCAAGCGATGAGGTCAAACCACTTGAAACAAAACGGGAGCGAGGTTAAAATCATAATAACCATAATAATTTTTCGAACTCAATTTATGGAATATATATTAGTCAAGTTTTGATATGCAGAATATATTGTTTGATTTACTAATTGTTTTACAATACCCTTCTGGCAGGAGCATCCTCCTGCTACTTTAACTTGTTTATACGTAGTTCTTCGTGTAAAATATAGAGTACTCATCCGTCCGAGATGCCTGTAGTGTCAGCAAAGTCACACTTAGTTGCACTTGGGTCTTTACAAACAATATCATAGAATCACTCAATGACTTCTGGAGTTGTTGCGCTTTTTGGACATCCACAACGCCTATACGATCACATAATATAGTTATGGTAGCTAGTTTATAGTTAATTAGTTAGTTTATATTATAAACTTTAAAACACATCAACGCATAGCTGGAAATGACACTTCCCTATGTTGACGTAAATACCTGCTGTAGATAAACCTTCCAATACAAAAATTTTTAGCACTGCACGATACACGTTGTTTTATCCATTGTTTAAACGTTCGGTGACACGTCAACTTCAAATGGCTTGTAACTTTGAGGAACGGAACAAATGGAGAGGCTGTGCTCATATAAGCTCCATAGGAAATGATATGACCACGTTCTTAGCCTGATTGTCATTTCATTTCCAATAATTTCCAATTTCTCCTCTCGGGAGTCCGATTGTCAATTTGACGACTAAACATTGACGCGAAATTTACCTGGCGCGTGACATACGATTCGGAACTTAGTTGTTTCTTCGGTTTGGGAACGTGTCCGAAGGTACATATTGACTATAGTGAAAGTAATATTACACCTGGTTTAGGCATAATAACATTGTAAGTCGGAGCGAGGAACTCAATTAAAAGTGTAATGTGCGTTATTGCTAGAAAACGATGGGTTATCGATACGAAAGTGTTTTCTATCCTTAGTAGCCATAATATTTTATTTGTATTCAATGCTATTTTCTGGTTTTGTGAAGTGTTATTTGCAATAAAATCATATTTACGAGTGCATAAGCGTATTTTTACTTTCTTGTGACAACCCATTGGGTGCCCCTGAACAAACTATTAGAATCACGGTCGCAGGGGTAGGTGCAAAAAGACACGTAGTTAGGCAGGCGGCCGCAGGGGTTATTGCGACAATGTGTACATATGGATGACCACTCCGATTTTATCTTGTTCCTCAAAGGCTTGTAAACAAAGTATGATTGGCAGATAGAAATAAACTTTTGTGTGTTCATATCAAAGATGAAATATTGAAATTGCGTATGCATTTTGATTTCTGTACTGGTTAGTAAGTGTTGCTTTCAAACTTTTCAACCAACATATATGATGTAAGTGAGATATAAAGCTGATTATTCTGATAATTTACTGGGAAGATGCAAACTTATCAAAGAAAATCTACTTTCTGAATTTCAGAGTTGGTATACGAGTATAATATTTGAGACACAAATCCCTATTAGAACAATAGTAACCGATTTCGTAGACGACATTCCAAAATCTTCAAATCCTTTCCGTTTTTCAGTTTTGTCCGCATATCTGGAAAAATGTACGTCACATTGAAAAATATGTGAGGAGCACAATCATAGCTTGCTAAATTCCTTCAAAACATTACGACTTATCGATACCTATACATTGTAGTCCATGTGGAGCTGTGGATCAGGGCACGCTCCAGTTGCGCAGAAGCACCCAAGTTCAAACTTCGGCGACGGTATAGGTTTAAGCTTCTGATGCTACTATCAGACTATCAACCAACCCTGCTGCGATGGGTGCTAATTGAAAAATTAGGTAACAATGACCATATCACCTCGAACTCTTTTACAGTCATGGAACAAGATACTCTACCAATAAATCTCAATGCCAAAGATCGGATTTGGACTGTTGTGCGATGGTTTATTATTAGGCCTACACCTTATCGTCTACGATACATGAGCCGGCCAGAATGGTGAATTTGTCGAAAAACCTGAATAACTTCTCGCCTTTCGTCAGACTTGTTCCTGTAAATATTTCGCCTTCGATTGTATAGGAAGTTCATCGGAAATAAAGTTGAATATATCTTCTTAAAATTGAGTATATATCTTCCTTAAATTTAAACATATCTTCTTCCACTGATATATCTTCAGTGAGTAAAAAGTTAGAGATTTTGAAATTTCGATGTCGATTCCAAGATTTCGTTAGCTCTCTTTATCACATAGACTGTTATTTTTCTGAACATAAATCAAATTTGTTATAAATATATTTTAAGACAAGCTAAATGTAACTGTATATATATATATATATATATATATATATATATATATATATATATATATATATATATATATATATATATATATATATATCTAAATATATATACAGAGGGCGTACGGTATTTGAGGACAACTTGAGAGTTAAATTAATTAGCTTGTATTTTTAACAAAATTCAATGAAATTTCAGGAATTTTTTATGCAACGTTAAATTAATATATGGCTATAAAGTTATTCAATAAAATCACCATTGGCAGCAATAACCTCTTTGATCAGGGTCCGGAAACGATTACATGCCCGAATTAAATGCTCCGTGTTCTTATTGACCATAACGGCATTATTAGCAGTCTTCAGCGAAGAAGTGGTATTATGAGGACGCTTATTGGTCTCACGCTCAACTACGCCCCGTACGTAATAATCCAAAGGATTAAGGTCTGGGCAGCTAGGTGGCCATAGGTTCGGTGTTATGTGGTCACGAAAATTGTCGGCCATCCAATCTTGTGTCACCATCGCTTTATGTGAAGGAGCAGAGTCTTGTTGAAAAATCTATGGTCTGCCTCCGCTTAAATTGTCTATCCAGAGTTTCACTACCGACTCCAAAACCTCGATGTATGCAGCAGAGTTCACTCGAAGTCCTTGAGTAAAAAAGTGTGATGGCATAACATGTTCTTCGTTGCTGACAACACCTAAAACCATAACAGTGTGCATAACAACAGGAACCTCCGTAGGATTTGAACATAGCCATCTGTCATTTCTGCGATTGGTCTTTTGATCTTGGTCAAAATTGTTTTCGTCGGAAAAAACCATTGCATTTTGGGCGCCTCAGGGTGTTTGATTTTATTTAAAAGACGTTTTGATCGGAGAACTCTCTGTTCTCGTGTTCGTTCCGACATGAACTATCCTCTGCGCATCACGTGAGACTTATACCGAAGGTCTTCGTGGACAACTCTATGAATAAGGCGCTCAGAAACATGGAGCTCACTTGCAAGGACCCTCATTGATTTTGAAGGGTCCTCGTCTATGATGGCCTTGCACTTGCTCGAAAAATTCTGCAGATCGGACAGTGTCAGAACGTTGTTCGTGCTTTTTGCGTTTTGCAACCGATTCTGTATCGCCTCCTGATGCTTCCAATTCACGGTGAACCTTATGTACGAATGAACGGGTGCAATTAAGAGAATAAGAGATCTCTAAATCTGTTTGGTTCGCACATATAGCGACGATGACAGCAAGTCTCTTCATTTCTTGAGTGATGTTGTAGTCCGCCATTTCTTATCTGATAAGGAAAAAAAATAAAATAAAGAAATTCACGAAGTTATAGTCACATTTATGCATATCCTCAAATACCGTCACACCCTATATATATATATATATATATATATATATATATATATATATATATATATATATATATATATATATATGCATGTATATTGGATAGTCTAAAAAGTATTGAGTTCGTTGTCATATATCGGGCAATACTAATCAAATTGAGTGAAACATTCCAGTCTACAATTTTCATATGGACAGTTTTGTATTTTGTCGTTCGTGTCAAAAGTTGTATTCATTTTAAAATGAGTGAAATTTCTGAAAATATTTTGCAATATTACTACGATCAAGGTGAGAATGCATCGCAGGCTCGTGAAAAATTGTGTGGTGTCTACGGTCCAGATACTTTATCATAAGCCGTACAAAGAAGTGATGTGCCTATATACTATAGTTCTTGCACTGTAGTGTATCACTTTTTTTTGTAGGTAGGGAACATAATTGATTGTCTCCACTCGTTCGGCATATGTTCTTGTTACCAAATGTGCTGGATAATTTTATGGATGGCAGCCAAGAGATGGTTCGCTCGCTTTCGTTCTGGAAATTGTGTTGTCAAAGATGCACCTCGCTCAGGTCGACCAATCACTGAAAAATAATTGAATGTCCATCACCAAACAATTTTGACCCATTTGCTTAAGGCTGATCATAAGAGAGCTCGACGTTTGGATGCCGCATGAATTAACACAAAAAAAATTTGATCGACCGAACTTCGCGCAACAAAATCGAGCAAATCATTACGGGCGATCAAAAATGGGCAAGATATGAGAATGGCGTTCGAAAAAGATCATGGTCAAAAAAGGTGAATCATCAAAAATGACTTCAAAGTCAGAAATGACACCAAATAAGGTTATGCTGTGTGTATGGTGGGATTGGAAGGGCATTGTTTATCATGAGGTACAATAACCTGGCCAAACACTCAGTTTTGCTCTGTACTGTCAGCAATTAACCAGATTGCAACAAGCGATTCGAAAAAATCGGCCAGAATTGATGAACAGAAAGGGCGTTGTCTTCCATCATGATAATGGTAGACCATACACATCTTTGATGACCCGGCAAAAATTGACAGAGCTTGGCTGGGAAGTTTTGATGCATCCACTGTATAGCCCAAGTTCATTGCACCATCAGACCACCATTTGTTTCGGTCTCTGCATCACTTCATTAATGAAAAGAAATTCACTTCAAAAAGGGACTATGAAAATCACTTGGACAAGTTTTTTGCCGATAAATCATAGAAGTTCTACACAGATGGAATAATGGCTCTACCCGAAAATGGCAAAAGGTTATAGATAATAATGGATAATATGTACTTAAATAAAATTCATTTTAAATAAAAGAAATATTCAATCGGCAAATGACTAAAAAAGGCTCATTGCTTTTTAGACTTATCAAGCTCCCCAGACCTTAATCCTTTGGATTATTACGTATGGGGCGTAGTTGAGTGTGAGACCAATAAGCGTCCGCATAGTACCACTTCTTCGCTGAAGACTGCTATTAATGCCGTTATGGTCAATATGAGCAAGGAGCATTTGATTCGGGCATGTAATCGTTTCCGAATCCGGGTCCAAGAGGTTATTGCTGCTACTGGTGATTTTATTGAATAACTTTATAGCCATATATTAATTTAACGTTGCATAAAAAATTCCTGAAATTTCATTGAATTTTGTTAAAAATACAAGCTGATTAAACTAACTCTCAAGTTGTCCTCAAATACCGTACGCCCTCTGTATATATATTTAGATATATATATATATATATATATATATATATATATATATATATATATATATATATATATATCTTTATATATATGCATTTATATTTATACTGATATATCTTCTTCTTCGTAGTGCTACAGCACCTCTCGGGCCTTCGCTTCCAGCAAATAGTGCCTCCAACTGTCTCGGTCCATTGACCGTGTCCTCCAATTTAGATATCTGAGCTTCGGTGAACTGTCCTCTTCAACCGAGTCAGTCCAGCGTTTCCTCGGTTCCCCACTAAAATCGGGCCTTCAGTTCTCCCAACGAATACCTTTTTGGGTATCCATTATTCATCCAGACGTTTTATGTGGCCAGCTCATTGCAGCTTCTGCAGTCTTACAATCGTTGATACCTCCGGCTCGTCGCTCCGTAAGTGTGATATTTTGGGTGTTTGAGATATTTTTCCTCGAGCTTTGTTTTATTCTTGTTGATTTGTAGACCTAATAATTTTGTTTCGCTATCAGGTTTTCAGGAAGAGTTCTTTAGCGATTTTCAACGACCTTGACAAAATATTGATGTCATCCGCATAGACTGCCACTTGGCTTGACATATATGATATCGTCCCCCTTGCATCGCCAGGTAGCTTTCTGATAACATATTCCGGAACCAAATTGAACAGGTATTGGGCCAGCCCATCTCCCTGCTTTAGTCCGATATTTGTGTCAAAGGTATCGGTGAGTTAGTTATTGATGCGTACTTCGAAGGTTGTCAACGTGATTGATACGTGGCTGGGATACTAAGGCAAGCATTATTTGATGCAGTAAATTACTATCAATACTGTCGTATGCTTGCTTAAAGTCATCAAAAATTTGGTGTACGTCTATGTTGAACTTCCAGCATTTCTCAAGTACCTGCTTGACTGTAAATAATAGGTCTACTATCGATCTACTGGGTCTAAAACCACCTTGATACTCCCCAAGAAAACTGTTGGCATATGATCCAATTTTATTTGCTCAGATTTTTGAAAATATTTCATACGCCGTACAAAGAAGTGATGTGCCTATATACTATAGTTCTTGCACTGTAGTGTATCACCTTTTTTTGTAGGTAGGGAACATAATTGATTGTCTCCACTCGTTCGGCATATGTTCTTGTTACCAAATGTGCTGGATAATTTTATGGATGGCTTTCTGAATGCTGCTGCCACCATATTTGATGAGCTTCACTGGAATCTTATCGAAACATGGCGTTTTATTGTTCTTTTGGGCTTTGATGGTGGAATGAACTTAATCCAGAGTAGTTGCGGCCAATAGAAACTCTCCGGGAATATCTATATGCCCTAATGGTCTGGAACTGTGCGGAAGATTAAGGAGGTTCTTGAAATGCGTTGCCCATATTTCCTTATTCCTGGTTTCACCAGCGATGATGCTGCCAATGATATCATGGCAGAGCGTGGTCATGGGCTGATAACCACGTTTCAGGCTTTTTACTACTTTGTATGCTTGTCTTGTATTGTTGCTCACTAAACTTACAGCGGTACTTCTCGATTGGTCGGCATTTTCTTCTCTTGATTCTAATTATCCTACTCTCTACTATTCTGAGATTAGCGTTCTCTCTTCGTCTTAGTTTTCCTAGCTACATGTTTTTGTACGCCTGATTCTTTTTATCTAACGCATTGTGACAGTTATCATCGAACCAATCATTTCTCTTGCGCCAGGTTTAATGTGCAATAGTTTGTTCTACCACAGTCTTAATCGCCGCTTTCACTTCCATCCATAGCTTGGCACTTCTTTTCAGCGATGTATCAGAAAGGATGGGAGCTAACTAAATGTCGAAGTTCTAAATGATTTTTTTTTGCTACAGACGTCCTGGTTACAATTGGCGCTTCGGTATGTACGGACGTCAAATTTGCTCAAGGCCCAAGGTTGTTGGATTAGAACATGGTCGATCTGATTTTGTGTGCTACCATCCGGTGATACCCAGGTTATTTCACGAATACGTCGATGTGGAAAGCAAATCAAATGTATGATTAGATTTCTGCTACATGCAAAGTCAATCAGGTGCTGGCTGTTGTCATTTGTTTCATCGTGAAGGCTATATTCTCCAGACGTTCTACAATGAATGGCTCATTGCAAACCTGAGCGTTGAAATCACCCTGAATTATTTTTTTGTCGTTTGTAGAAAATGAGTCGAATAGTCTTGCCAGGTGATTGTAAAACGTTTCCTTCATCTTTTCGTTCAGTCGGGGCGTGTTTCTTAATCAGCCAAATTTTGAGTACAGCTCACACACAACCTTTTATTGACTACCTCAAAATGAATAACATGTGATTTCAACTCCCTATCTACAATGAAGGCCACTCCAAACTCTCGCCTTCCAGCAAGCTTCCCCTTTTGAATATTGTATGCGATTTCATATCTTGAATATCACTTTTAGTCCAACTCGTTTCCATGAGTGCCAGTATGTTTAATTTATATTGACTGGCCTCTCGTAAAAGGGCTCTAACAGTGCCAGGGCAGTTAGTGATCTGACATTCCAGGATCCAATGCCATCGTCTTGCGAGGTCGTTACCGTAGATCTACTTCCATGTAGGATTTTGCAAGGAAGGGGAGTTAGCCCATCCTCCCTCACCTCCATTCCGGTGGCATGGTTATGATTTTCAATTCCATTATCAGGTGCAGAAGGCTCACCATCATACTCTTACGTCACCACAAATGAGGTGAGCGTAAGCAGGATTTAGTAGCAGAGTTGTATGTGTATTTCCAGTTGTTGACATTTCTCGGCATTTAGTTTCCAATCATTGGGGAGACAGTATAGCCAATGTGTGACCCTGAAACCATTGACCAACATTTGCTCGTGGGATTCGGAATGAGGAATTATGGAAGGTATGGGTAGGAGAAATGCGGGGACCACTTTTTCTTCCTCATGTGGTTCTGGGACCGTTTACGGCGGCTTTTTACTGATATCCTTAATACTGGTCAATAAATTCTCATGCGTAGTGGTTAGAGTGCTTTCTGTGAGGGCGAAGGTCCCTGGTTCGAGTCCTGATGGTACTGGCTCAAAATCAGAGGTAATCAAAGCTAGGGGGACAGATTAATATCCAAAACGTGGTGTTAACAATATCACCTTCTTGAGTGCTGATAAATTTGGTCCAGATAATGAGATACTCTAGCTTTCTCTAAGCAGAGGCCTGAAAAAAGCTATAGTGCAGAAGCAAATATAAAGTGTATTATAAGAGTCTATATTCTACCATATTCTATTACAGTTATTATGGTCAAAATATTAATGCCAACATTCTGCAATCCCTATCTCAAATCCTACCTTTTTTTCTTGTGGTAGGGAGGTGAATGCTATTTATGACCAGAGTGTGGGACTCCCATGCACGACTGGACTACCCACTAAACACCTCCCCTGTCATCTTGAGAACCCAGCCTGGAACCGTTTGACACATTACTTCGGGCCAGGTCTCGTTTTGTTACGCCGTGCGGTGCCTTCAAGCTGGGGAGTCCTTTCCTAGCGGGAGGGGAGCGGGGAAGAGGAAATGCCAGAAGAGCGATCCCCCAGCCCCAGCGCTCCCGGCTGCTGCGAGTCCTACCTTGACTTTCATTCTATCGAATATAAAGTTGAACAATATTACGTGCCATATGATTTTTGGTCATAATAGGAGTCAGATATTTGGTTGTCCAAACATAATGTTCCAGCTAGTCAGATTAATTTCCAAATCACTATACGGCTATTTTAAATACTAAGAAGTGATTTAGAACAGCATTTTTTCTATGTGGTTTGATGTATTTACCTATGTCTGCATTACTTTTACCAGATCTCGTACCCCATCCAATGAATCCATGGATGAAAAGGATATATTTGCTCAATATAAAGCTTGAAGTTCTTGGATGGAGTATTTGACTCCTTCAAAATTCACTTAAAATGCTTTTTTGTAAAGTAACTTGTTGAAAATTAGCAAGCATGTTCTCATCAGATTGCACATCACCTGATGTTTTGATACATTTCGGTTTTAGTCAGCATCTTATGTGGAGTTCAGGTCTCCCTAACAAACAATAATTACTGCTGGGGGATAGCCGTAATGTTTGGTTAAGGCAGAACATGTATCCGTTATAGGTGGAGCCAAAATTCAATGTTGTTATCCTACTTTATTCAATGAAGTACCGAGCTGCTATGAATTGCAATTCATGAGGCATATAATTTCATCGCACGACGAGAAGGTATCTTACAAAGCAGACATTTTCATTTTTTTCCAGGAGACTGTTCAAAAATTTAGCGGGTTTTCCCTCTTGTATGTACAAGGGTGATCTATGTTCAAGAAATACTCATTTAGTGGAAAATAGCTGTGAACAACCTGGCATTTTGATCGATTC
Organism: Odontomyia ornata; assembly: GCA_963969285.1. Lineage (NCBI taxonomy): Eukaryota > Metazoa > Arthropoda > Insecta > Diptera > Stratiomyidae > Odontomyia > Odontomyia ornata. The sequence continues at coordinate 74,177,534 of OZ017741.1, read as the reverse complement.
ATAAATGAATTTTTCATTGCAAGTTGGGGTAGTGGTAGTCTAGCAGTGAACGCCGGGTTATTCGGCTCCTTAAGAAGACAACTTCTGATGAGCCTAGCCTACTGTGCGCATCAGAAACACAGGACAGTGCTTCTATCGTGGAGCTATGCAATACCTAGATGCAGTAATAATGATTGCTAAGGGTAGATTTGCATATCAGATAGCTTCTGTCTTATCTGTGCTGATCATTGCAAGCTCGATACCCATTTCTTTCCTTGTTAAAGAGCCCTTCTAAATCTACATGCATGGACAGGAAGTTTGTAGGGAGATCGCTGCACATGATGAGAGACAACACTCATTCAGCGATTAACAATAATCTTGGGTGAGCGATACGAATCTCAAATTGACGGTGCAGCTGGCTTCTGATCAAACACCGTGGCTTAGTCAAAAGCATGGTAAGACTGACTTTTCGAGCCACAGCTCTTCAGTGGCCATAGATGTTCCAGTTTTACCTACATAAGGTTGGTAAGTTACGAAGTCTTAAGTGCATATTTTGAGCAATAATGGAAGATGATGCCTGCCATACAAGAAATGAGATAGACATTATGATGACTTCATAGATGAAATAGGAGAGCTTTCCAGATAAAAGGCTTAGAACAATTCAGAAACAGAACCATGTGGCAGATTAGGTACTGGCAGTTCTCCCTAAAGACGCTCAGAGTGGTAAATCTCCTTCCCAGGAAAATCTCTCTATTCTTACCTTCTTACTAAAAAGGGAACTCCTGCAAGCACGTGGTGTTCCGAAATCGAAGTAACGAGAAAAATCGTTCCAAGGTAGGTCTCAGGTTGGTAGTAGTGGTATTTTGTGGGTAATATTGGTAGCCAGTCTGGAAGTTCTAAGCTCAGGGTGTATGCGGCCTTCACCTCCCTTTTTTAAAAAACTGTCGTATGCTTGTTTCAAATCTCCAAATAGTTGATGCATATAGATGCTATATTCTCAGTAGCTTCCAACCACCTAATTCACTGAGAATATTTGGTCAATTTTTGACATCCTGCATTAAAAGCCTCCCTGCTACTCTCCGATAATTCATAGTAAGGCTTTACATTTATTTTTTTTTTGGTTTTGGAGAGCACTTTCTATGATGTAAAAAATTAAATAAATAATAAAGTTTACACATAAGCTTGCCTGCAATTTTTTGTACACTTTATTGTCAATTCTCTGGTAACTACTCCTCTACCCATATTTTATTTATAAACCACTGGAGGAGGTTATTTAACTGGGGACTAGGGAAAGTTGTTGTAAGTATTGTAGTGGTCTACTTTTGATATCGATTGGATTGCTCATGATGTATGTATGATTGGCTTATAGAGTTTTGAAAGAGAGCAGAGAAATGCCAAGTGAGCCCGCTGAAAGTAACTTTGCTGTTGAACAGAGAAATTTTTAGAAAGATGAGTTTTGCGAAATCTTGCACCACCTAGTGCTCACTAACAAAAAAGAGGGTCATCACTCGAGAAAAATAGCAAGGAAATTCCCAAATACAGCTGGTTACTCATTTCTCCGGCTGTAAAATTCAAACTCAAAATGTGTTTCAGGATAACAGAGTTACTACAATAGATACAATTCATGTGTAGCCTGATGTTAAGATAGATATTGATTAGATTAAGTGGGTGCTAGTTTTAAAACCACTTCAGTTGAAATATGCGATATTAGATTAGTAGTTAGTTTTAGTGGCCGTCTAGTGGCCATGTTTCTCAATGGATTTTGATGAAACTTGGAATTTACAGTTTTGAAGCAAGGTCTGTCATTTAAATAATGAAAAGTGAAACTAAATATTTTCAGCGGCCATTTTCGATAAAAACTTTATACGCTGTCCAGAATAAACCTCCGATTCAAACGAGATTCGGTAAAGTAGTTGACAAGATGCCAAAATGAGTCTCCGTTAAAATAATCCAAAATCAAACGCTGAAACTCAAAAGGAGAAGCTCTCTAAATTCAGGAAATAAGCGAAATGCGTTATTTTCGTAGCAAACAAAATATTGAATATATTTTTTTAAGCATTTATACAACAGAAAACTTTTCTTTAATAGTTTTTGACTTTTAAAGTGATGGTCAATAAAATCTTACTTATTGAAACTAATGGTGTCTACGAGAAATTTTTATTTTCGGTAGGTGGTGCCCACGGAGATTTGTTTTGTTTTATTTACTTCCAACTGAACGTACTTCAGAAAATAGTAGGGTACTTGATAATTTGTGCTTTAATCGTTTGTACAATATCGGAATTATGACTTGCTCATGTAGTGGGCAAATTCGTTGCAACGACATTGCTCGCTTGAATACAAAATAATTTACACTCTTTAATATCAAAGATGCCATTAAGCATCTATGTACTATGGAACCTAATATTCCATGAGTTCTTAGAGAAACTTGATTAGCCTCGTTGATCAAATAATATGATGGAAGAACCCGAAGCTAAACAAAAAACACTGATAAGCGACAATTATGGAATGACTCGTCCGAAGAAATGCAACCTACAATTTAAATTCTTAGTATTTGATTCTGTGAAAATAAGATGTAAACCCAAACAAGTGTTGCGATTCCGACATTCAAGAGTCATTGTCAACAAATTCTCAAGGTATCAAATTATGCTTAACATACGATAAAAGTCAGCAAAGCTGCATCTAAAGTTCCACTTGAAAAAAGTTCCTCAACTCTTTTAGTCGAAACTTATTTTTAATGCAATATTGTATTGTCGCGAAGGTATATCAAAGTACCATCACAGACATTGTTTATTTTGATTTCAAAAAGCCACTTAAGTTAATATGGGGACAATGTTCACTGTGTCAATGCTTACACTTAAGGAGGATAACATAAACTACTCATACTACTCACGTACGATACGACATTGCCCACTGACGGTTCTCGTCAACAATTTCAACGAAGACGACGATGATGGTACTTACTCGTATACTTCTTTTCTTTCGGCAGAATATTATGGATATGGTGTCGCTATACCGTTTCCAGATAAGTGCATTACATACTCTTATTCACGAGAGTTGTTGCTGAACGCGAAACCTTCATACATACGAGTATTTGCCAGAACTGGTAGCATTTTTAATTTGGTGATATATTTTTTGAGTCTCAAAAGAAGTCAAATAACTTTATTCCTTCCTTTTTGAAATATGTTCGTTCAAGTACTCTACATGTCGTGAATGTACTGTTAAACATACTCATAATGAATAACCGTATATATACATATATTTTTATTGACACAATTTCATTGTGACCCTTTGTAGCGTGAAGGGCAAGTAAAATGGATTATCCCAGAAGAGGACTTGCGAGCAAATAAACTTTTTAACGTCCATAAATGGTGGACATAGATCATGACGACTCAAGTCGTACTTACGGGCGATGTTTATTTGTTATTTGATTTCATCAATTGAATTCACGGAATAGTAGATTTTATTCTTTGAATGAAAGAATACCCTCCAAGCGCACTTATTTACGTCGGCAATAGCGACAAAACACAGAAGCAAGCCAAGACATAAGAGTACCAGAAGGGCTTTGATGACATTGGTTAAGTGGCGGATCAAGTTAATGATATTTAGCCAGTCAATTCTTTCAATTAAAAAGGCAATCTCCCTAGCTGTATTTGTTTGTCAATATTTCAAGAAAAAATGATGTTTTAAGGGCTTCGTTTGAATATCGAACTAGTTTTCGAAGGATTTCTAAATTGAAGTTCCCCACACATATGTAGACGTAGTTCTTAAAACCTTTGAAATGGGTGAAGTAGGATATCAATTGAAAGCTATTGCTAGAAAGTGTGCGTGTTGGGGTGTATGTCAGAAATAAATGTGTCCCCGCTTATACAATATTTGCGACTTCGTTGGATCGAATAAATTAATTAGCTAGCTGGGTGTGCGGGTGGTGCATATTTCACTCAAAAACTGCTACAATTATTCAATACATACAAATATATGAAGAAATAAAATCTCCCGGAGGTCATACATTCAATCATAATATTTCCTTGCAGCTAACCACTGAGGGTTTTAAAGTGTATACTCTGATAAATAATCGGTGTAATACTAAAGTGGCATATCTGCAAAATTTTTTGAATTGACAAAATAGAGTTCTTCTTATAGTTGAAATTGTTTGGTCGCCAATTTCTTAAAATTATCATGTTGGATTCAGTATGCGTAATATTGACTTCAGTTTGCGGCACATAATTCTGTTATTATTATTCAATATTACTAAACTCCACCGTTGGCATCACCAGCCGGAGAGGCCTGATTGACTTTGCATGTAGCAGGAATCTAGTCATACGTTAGACTTGCTTCCCACATCGACGCATTCATAAAATGACCTGGGTATCACCGGATGGCAACACGCAAAACCAGATCAATCATGTTCTGATCCAACAACGTTGGGACTCAAGCATACTTGACGTCCGTACATACCGAGGAGCCAATTGTAACTCAGATCATTATTCGACCAAATTAACGTATCGATGTCGTATGTCAAAGGCATATTCGGCGAAGATCAGCCCGCCGCAAAAATTTGATATCGAAAGGCTCCAAACGGCGTCTGTGGCCGAAAATTTCACGGAGACCCTCGACAACCAGCTGGCTCCCATCTTATCAGACGCAACGTTAAAGACGAGCAACGAGCTCTGGATGGAAGGGAAAGCGACTATCAGGACCGTGGCAGAGCACACGATTGGACAGCAAGCCCGGTGTAAGAGGAATGATTGATTTGATGATGAGTGCCAGAATGCGTTAGATAAAAAGAATCAGGCGTACCAAGAATACGTAAGTAGGAAAACCAGGACGAACACTATGAAAATCTCAGAAGAGTAGCGAATAAGATAATTACGATTAAGAAAAGAAAATACTATGACGAACAATTGAGAAGTAAAGATGTAAGTTTAGCGAGCAACAACACAAGACAAGCATACAAAGTAGTGAAAAGCCTGAAACGTGGTTACCAGCCCAAAACCACGCTCTGTCGTGATGACATCGGCAATATCATCGCTGATGAAACGAAGATTAAATAAAGATGGGCATAATATTTGAAGAACCTCCTTAATCCTCCGCACAGCTCCAGAGCATCGGAGCACATAGATGTCTGCGGAGAGCTTCCATTGGCCCCACCAACTCTGGATGAAGTTTGTTCCATCATCAAAGCCCAAAAGAATAATAGAGCGCAAAAAGAACATATGCCGGAAGAGTGGAGCCAATCATTTATAGTCCCTATCCACAAAAAAGGTGACAAGCTACAGTGCAAAAATTATAGAGGCATATCACTACTTTGTACGGCGTACAAAATATTTTCTAAGATCTTAGGAAATAAAATCGGATCATACGCCAACAGTATTATTGGGGAGTATCAAGGTGGTCTTAGAGCAGGTAGATCGACGATAGACCAATTGTTTACAATCAAGCAGGTACTTGAAAAGTGCTGGGAGTTCAACATAGACGTTCACCATATTTTCGTTGACTTCAAGCAAGCATACGACAGTATTGATCGTAACGTACTGTACCAAATAATGCTTTGCTTTGGTATCCCAGCCAAATTAGTCCGTCTTACCAAAATGACAATGACGTTGACGACATCCCAAGTCCGCATCAATAACCAACTCACCGATGCCTTTGACAAAAATATCGGACTAAAGCAGGGAGATGGGCTGGCCCCATTGCTATTCAATTTGGCTCCAGAGTACATCATAAGGAAGCTACCTGTCGATACGCGAGGTACATTACTATTCAAGTCAAGCCAAGTAGTAGCCTATGCGGACGACATGAACATTTTGTCGCGGTCGTTAACAACTGCCGTAGAACTCTTCTCAAAACTCGACAGCAAAGCAAGACTAGTAGGGCTATAAAGTAATGGAAATAAAACAAAGTTCATGATGTAGTCGAAGAAAAATACCTCAAATACACAAACTATCACACTTGGCGAGTACAGTATTGAAAATGCTAGCGAATTTGTGTATTTAGCCGCCAAAGTAACGAAAACGGACAATGAAAGAGACGAAATACGCCGAGGAATACAGCTCGCAAATAAAATATCTTATTCTGTTTTGACGATCTTGAAGACCAGCTGCATACTCAGGAAAACAAAGCTCCAAGTATACAAATCTGTAATAAGACCTGTGTTATGCTTTAGGTGTGAAACATGGAACTAAACTCAACTATCCGTAAACATGTTTCACACCTTTGAGCGACGGGTCCTGAGGCAAAGAATCGCAGCGAAGCTAGATGGGGAGCAATGGCGAATTCGATACAACCATGAGCTGTGTGGAATTTTTGACGAGCCCGAGGTCTCAGAGATTGTAAGACTGTGGAAGCTGTAATGGGCTGGATACGTTGATCGTATGGGCGAACAACAGATACACAAGAGGGTATCCGTTGGGAGAACTGACGGCCGGAGACCAGTGGGAAAACCGAGGAAAAGCTGATCTGACTCGGTCGACGAAGACAGTTCAACGCTACTCGGGTTTCGAAATTGGAGGGCTCAGTCAGTGAACTGAGGCAGTTGTGCTACGAAGAAAAAGATATGTCTGCATATCGTAAGTCGACTGCAAAACCCTTCTGGAATGAGCGTAGCTCTGTCTACTCAGCTTGTTCTCTTTTCAAGTCTTCCAATTCTTCTCGCAAAATGTATTCAAATCTTGGCAATGTTTTTTTGGTTATTTCAACTAAATTTTGCATGTTATTTTGTTGGTGAATTAAATGGTAACAGTGATTGAGTATGAAAATCTTGCAATTTATGAATATCTCTGATAATAATTAAGATCCCTCTGTATGTATAGTCTTTAGTTTGGGGCTCCTGGGGCTGGGGGCCCTGAAAATTTGCACGTCTTGCCACCCTATTGTTATGCAACTGTCATAGGGCATGTTTACACAAATTCTATTTAACAGTCCAGAAAAGTAATACACGTAAAATCTGCTTGACAGTGTATGAGTTAATCTTAAACTTCTTCAATTTTTGACATTCTTCTTCTTCATAGGCCCTCAAATCCTTTCTGGTTTTTGTTGCAACTATCTGGACCGACTGACTGTTTCATTACTCACCCCATTTTCAGAACATATGCAGCGCTGAGCTTCATCAGAACAGTCGGACTAGCTTGTTTTTGGTTTTTCCATTAGCTTTGTTCCTTTTAGATATCCGTTGTTCCTCCATGAAAATCACGTTACTTTTGCTTTCTCATCGTCTATTTTAACAGCTTGATCTTTTATTGAACTTGGCATCAGACTCTTTTCCGATTATTCGCTTCAGGATCTGATGCTCACACAGATCAGTTTTCTTAGAGTTTTGTTTATCTGTGCATGCAGCTTGTCATCTTGAGTATCAGGGATGAGTGAAACTCTTTGAACGCGGGATGTATTCTTTGCCGTATATCTTCATTAATTTGATGCTTAAATGTACAAATTCTATCATATTTTCGATGTAACACTTGCCACGAATCATATCTGATTTCTACCCATGAAACTATTGGCATATAATCTGTACTTATTGTGTTTTATTTTTGACAATAATTTCTTTTCATAGCACTTCAATAGCATGGCACTGCCACCATCTGGGTTCGAAACAGCGCTGATTTACCGGTGTAGAGCTACGGATGAGGAGATGGCTTTGTGGGAACAATATTCTCAGGTCAGACTTAGTACTCTAGAAGATAATATCTCAAACGCAGAACGGCCTGTTCTCTTTGGGGGAAAGCTTTTGAATGTGGCATGCTTCAGAGGGAAAATAATACTGGAGATGGCAGCTAGAATTAGATTTGCTGTGTTAAATACTGACAAGGCCCCTACTATCCACCACTGGTGCTGTGTCGACACCATCCTATTTTCGACAATTGCTTTGGAGCCCCTTATAGCAAGGATACACAACTAAAGGGTTATTTGGGACTATCCAGCTAGTGATCATAGTACATAGCACTTGAAATCAATGATAGTGCTTCTCGACAAACATGACCAGCCTTCCAGTCTCGGGTAAAACGCTGGGAAGATGGACGTTGAGAAGTTTGTTGATATGCTCAGTGCACAAGCATCACAACGTAAAATTTTATAGTGAAGCGAAGGCTTAGAAGCTACGGAATCAGTTAACTGATTTGTGAGTGTCATCACGTGTACCTGTCTACCTGTAGGCCTTCTATATTATACGGAAGGTCCCAAAATGGCAAACCAAAAGTTTACTGGTGGGCATCTTAAATAACTATAACTACTCTAAATGCTAAGTATGCCAAATTAACGCAATTTCCATATAGTCACTCAAACATAGTTAAAGCTAAGCCTTGCGTGTTTTTGCAGACTAGTTAATCATTCTTTTATAAAACTTTTTTATTGTGTTGGTTTGAAATAACACATTTTGAACCTAAAAGTTTGATATGTTCAAGTATGTTCAAAAACAATACACAAAACGTGTGCTAATTTACACGGCGCGTTTACAGTATAGAAAAGTACATTTCACGAATTCCGAACAGCGATGAGGCAATCACTAGTGTAGCAGCGTACAAGTCCACCGAAAATAGTTCTGCAAACTTATAAACAGCAGCAAAGCTCACTAGTCAGAAAATCACATAAACAACGTGCGCAGGGATTTGTGGTACCTAAGCTACAAGCTACTCATGTGGAAGATAGGCACCCTATTGTTGTCCAGATCATATGAGGAGAAAAATATGGATGAGATTATGTGGGCTGTTTCACTACGCACCCCATTAATTTTAATGGCATTCAGGATGAAACTGCAGTGGATTGTCCACTTTTTATGACGGTAGAAACAAAAGAAGTAGCATTGTAGATGAAGGAGGAAGTCATCAGGGCCAGGCGGGATTCTGGCCGAGGTACTGCAGATGGTGTATTGCTTTCGTCCTGACTTGCTGCTCAATATGTTCAACGCTAGTCTACGAGAAGTAATATTATTGGTTCGTGCTGACTAGCAAGCGGAAGAAAAAACTCGAGTCACCCTATGCATGGCCCCTAGTATGTATACTAGACACGGCCGGGGAAGTGCTGAAAAACTCATCAGAGGAAGGCTCACTGACGTGACCCATGCTACCAGGGATTTATTTGCATGGGAGTACGGTAGGCTGCTCTGGCATTGATATGATCAAGGAAGTCGTGAGCGAGGTGCAGCACACAGAAACAAGCAGCAGTTCGACTTGACAGATTGCCCTGCTAAATTTTTTTTTGGGCCAGAAGAGTTTTTAACTCCAGTAGACAAATTTCAACGTATCTGACGCAGATTTTGAGGTAGTTTCTAAATAACCGTAGCTTGTTCTATGATACAAAGGATTATCCTGACTTTTCGTTATCTCGTATGATCTGCTACTAAAGCTAGAGCTGCCAGATAAGAGAACTTTGACTGACTATACAGATGACGTCAAGGCATTTGCTGCCGAACGTACGTGCTATATGCATAGCTTAAACGATAGGTATGCCAATGCGTCGAGTGGAGGGCTGAATGACTGCTTGCAGCTTTGACCTTGCATTACAGAAACCCAAAGTGGTTATCCTGACAAAGAAGAGAGTCTCCAGATTAAGGACTATTAGCATCCGGGTGATGCAGATCAAATCGAAACCAGCAGTAAAATGCTTGAGCGTATTGATCAATTTGAAAGTGAGTTCCTCCATGCAAAGTAGATTAATAACTGATACCTGCGTCAAAACGAAGACACAAAGGAGACACGTGTCCGTGACGAGAGACAACGTACATATGTTATATTTACCGATGTTATTGGTGATCACAGGGATGATACTCATTGCTTTCCTTGCTAAAGAGGAAAGTTAAGAGGGAGATGGTTACTTAAGAGGAGAGACAACAGTCCTGACAGAATGACACCAAGGGAAGGTGAACTGTGCACAAGTCTTGACCTAAGGTGGCAGCTCAATGAAGGGTCGACAAAGACTAGCTTCTATTTGAACCACTTCTTGAGCGGTCATAGATGTTCTTCTTTCCTGTCTTTTCTGCACAAGGTTGTATTACGTAAGAAAGGTGCATGATACCTGCCATCTATTTGTTGCCTTGAAAAGATGAAGTAGCACGGTGACCTCTAAGTTAAAATTTGAGAGTTTTCCCGGAGAAACAAAAGGAGAGACGCTTACATTGCTCGACAAATGAAACGTTTAGGAAATTATTTTCAAGCTGTCTTATAAGATATGCTTGTGCGTTCATAGGTATTGAGGGCGAATATGTCATGTTTCTAGAAATTCTTTCTTCTTCCTCCCTTTTATGTTAGAAAAGTGATTTCCGTTACCCCATGAAGCTTCTGAACTTAAGACAATGGAGTCCAGCCGTAAGGAATGTGCTAAAAGGTTCTAATCAAGGTTCTCCAAGTGATAGGTGAGGTTTATAGTAGGTAGTCCAGAACCCTTATTTATTCGAAGCTCTACTCCCATAACCTTAACGCCTTCACCTCCTTACTACAAAAAAAAAATTACTTACAGAAATCACTAAATATATTTTTTACTGTAATATAGCATAGTAGTATCGTAGAGATACAGGTACACTAACCTTTGCAAAAAATACAAAAAGTAATTTCTTTATGTTTCTTCCACCAAGCTATGAGAATCAAATCCATTTTTATCTTCTTACGTTGACTAGCTTAGGTGTAGGCTAAGGTTTTATTGTATGAACACAGGGAACAAAATTGATTATTATTACCAATTTTGCAAAATCGTTCGTTCAACATGTGGAGTTGTTGATAGCTATTGCCAAGCCAGCCTTCATTTTATGAGCTTTGCAAAAACCTTCCACTTGGTGCTTTCATTTGAATTTTTTTTTTGCAGCATTTGGGGCCTATCTAATAGACACAATTGTATGTTCTATGGCCTTGCAACTTTGAAGCTTCCTAGCACTGGATATATGGTGTGGTTCTTACGAGGCTGGGTTTAAATGACCGTGTTGAGCCATAAAGGTGATGTTATCTAACAGGCATTGAATATAACTAACCAGGAAAAAGCAGAATTGATTATTTGTCAATGAAAAAAAAGCGAAGCATTACCGATTTATTTCCCAAAATGTCAGGACGCTGATTTCACTTTTGTGAGTTCATGATGTTACTCTTGATTTACACATTTTAGAGGCTTTTACAATTTATTTTCGATTTTTGTAATCACTAAAGTTTTTCACACTGCATACTTCGTCTATTTTCTATTAAGCCCCCAGGAATTTGAAGTGTTTACAAATTATTCAAAACAAAGAGAAAAATTTATATAATAATATTGTTCTAATCTGACGATCTGAGCAATCATTAACGTAAATGATATTTAAGACTTTGAATATATTAGTCATATCATAGAAAGTAACAAGTTGCAGTAGCGAGAGGATGCTCCTGCCAGAAGGGTATTGTAAAACAATTAGTAAATCAAACAATATATTCTGCATATCAAAACTTGGCTAATATATATTACATAAATTGAGTTCGAAAAATTATTATGGTTATTATGATTTTAAACTCGCTTCCATTTTGTTTCAAGTGGTTTGATCTCGTCGCTTGATTAGTCATGATAACACATGGATATTACAAACCATTTCCAAAATTTTTATCAAAACTCCTACATATTTGTAGTGTCTCGGTCCGTTGCAGGCGTGTATCTTCCTAGTATCACTTGTGAATGTTGTTGTAATTGTTAAATATTCAATCGGCTGTAACTCAGCTGTTTATTTAAATTATAGATTTTGGGAAGTCTAAGGGTCACATCTTGATTTTATGGACAAAAAAGCAAAATTTATAAAATGTACTATTGTTAACAAAGTTGATCGAATTTCGACTTCTAGGGTATTTTTGCCCTTGTGAAGGAAAAATTTTCAGTTTGAGTAATGTTTTGAAAAGCACTTATAAAGAACTTTCATTTGATATTCATATTGGCTACCTTTGATGAAATTTCTTTTTCAGCGGCCACTCCCCTGTACTGTAATCATCGATTCATGACCTATTTTTTCGAATCCTAGAATGGCTACAAAGCCTATTTGCTAGGAGCTCTCTCCTGCCTTCTCGACTTGTTTCACTTATGAGTATTAATTGTAGGTACTCATCTTCAGTCATTCATTAAATTGAATTAAGTGTTAAAAGCATGCGCCTTAGACGTTCAAGTTGGGGCAAAATAACTCAAAATTATTCAATCTTCGCATTTAAAACAGCCACTATTTTGCTTTGCGATTACTAATACAACTAGCTGAGCCAATTCTCAAAGAAATTCATGATACCTATCATTCCTGAAACTTTCATGCAAATCCTTGCAAAGCTGTAGTATCTTCAGTAAAAAGCGCATATTGTTCCATAGCCATATGTTTCCATAGTAATACAGCGCATATTGTTCCATAGTAATACAGGAAAATTCAAATCGCTATAAGTTCATTAAATACCATTCGATCTTTATGAAACTTTCAGGGCAGATTGATCTTATTGATAGTTATCTGTGTACTGAATTTTATTAAATTTAAGGGTACCGTTAAGATTTTATGCAAGAAAATATAAAATCTATAAATCATACTATTACTAACAAAGTTGAGTGAATTTCAACTTCTCACGTATTTGTTGTTGTTGTACTCATAAAGGGTATATTCATGATTTTTTTCAGATTTTTCGGGTCAAAGGGGGGCGGACACAAAATTTTCGCACATTTCCCCTTCCCCTGCACGCCTCGAAGCAAAATTTGTCATTTTAAGACCTGTTTTGAAAAGTGCTCATTAAGATTTGATACCCATATTGCCTACATGCAATGAAAACTTTTTTTTCAGGGGCAACTGCCCTATATGGCGAGGCCCCCCCTTAAAGACCTTATAAACTTCTTTTAGTCTTGAAACTTTGAAGAGGGCGTCGCTTCGCACCTACATACAAAATTTTATGTTTCTAGCTTATGTACTTTGCGAGAAAAAGTGGTGTGAGACACGGACAGACGGACGGACGGACGGACAGACAGGACGCGAAACTAGAAAGGTATTGTAAAATAATTTTACAATACCCTAAAAAAGGTAATATTCTTGACTTTTCTATATCAGACACTTATAAAACTTTGACACTGTGCACAATATCTTTTTCAGTTAAGTGCAGTTTTTCAATCTCATTTTAAAAACATCTTTATAATAGTTTTCGAGGTTCCTTCTTTTGCAACTCCAATCGTTGTATTTTATTTTCAGACCAGACTTTTTCTATACCTTTGAATTGCTTTTCAAGCAATATATCTATTTGCTCTATGTTTTATTCCATGTAAATAACTTTGTGGTCTTCACTCTTTCACTTCATTTAATTACAGCAAAACTAACACACTCTGCCCCCTTTATATACGGTTTTCGATCTTGTATCGAAATTTGATTTTACTGACTTTCAAAATTCACTAGAAATAAAAGATCCTCTCTGGTTAAAAAACACCCTTCCTTCAGCCTGTATTCTCTACACAACATTATTTTCCGCCAATAAGTTTCATTGTTTCATGTCTATCACGAAGCTCCAATCAGGCAAATATTTTATCCCGGCTCATCTTTGGTGCCGTTAATTTTATTTCCCTTAATAATATTGATCAACTCCGCCATAGGCGGTCCCAAGCCCGTTTGAGAAAGGAGGAGAGATCCCTTTGTTCGCCCAACCCATAGCTTCCACGATTCCTCATCCCAAACCCCCCAATTAAATGGTAGTAAATGCTCTCGGGGTGCACATTAGGTTTACTGGTTCCCCAATAATGTAACATTAAATGTCGAGAAATGCTTATAACTGTAAATACATCTACAGCTCTGCTACTAAATCCTACTTACACCTCCTTTGTGAGGACGTAAGAAGATGATGGCGAATCTTTCGTGCCTGATAACGGAATCGACGTAATAACCATGCCGCCGGAATGGAGGTTAGGCGATGGACTGCCTCCCCGTCCCTGGAAAACCTTTAATTGTTTCAAAACCTGCAGATAGGCCTCGGAATGGATAGGACTCATGGCAACGACCTCCCAAACGAAAAAAGGACTATGGCATTGGATCCTGGAATGTCAGATCACTCAATTACCCTGGCGCTGTTAAGGACCTTTTACAACAGGCCAGTCAATATCAATTAAAAATACTGGCAGTTCTGGAAAATCGGATTGGCAATAACATTCAAGACACGAGATCGCACACAATATTTAAAAGTGGGAAGCCTACTGGAAAACGAGAATTTGGAGTTGCCTTCATTGTGGTTAGGGAGTTCAAATCACACTTTAATGATTTTAAGGCAGTCAATGAACGGTTGTGTGCGATCCATATAAAAGCGAAATTCTTCAAAATCTGGCTGATTAATGTTCACGCTCCGACCGAAGAAAAGGACGAAGAAACGAAGGAATCATTTTACAATCACATGGAAAGACTGGTCGACTCATTGCCCACAAACGACACCAAAATTATCCTGGGTGATTTCAACGCTAAGGTTGGCAAAAAGCTACCACATCGGGAAACGACTGGAGGATATAGCCTCCACGATGAAACAAATGACAACGGCCAACGCCTGATTGACTTTGAATGTAGCAGAAATCTAGTCATACATTCGACTTGCTTTCCACATTGACGCATTCATAAAATGACATGGGTATCACCGGTTAGTATCACACAAAACCAGATCGATCATGTTCTGATCCAACAACGTTGGTCCTCGAACATACTTGACGTCCGTACATACCGAGGAGCCAATTGTAACTCACATCATTACTTGATCAAATTGACATATTGATGTCGTATGTCGAAGGCATATTTAGAGAAGACCAGCACGCTACAAAAATTTGACATCGAAAGGCTCCAAACGCCGTCTGTGGCCGAAAATTTCACAGAGACCCTCGACAACCAGCTGGCTCCCATCTTATCAGACGCATCGTTAAAGACGAGCAATGAGCTCTGGATGGAAGTGAAAGCGGCTATCAGAACCGTGGTGGAACAGACGATCGGACATCAAGCCCGGTGTAAGAGGATGATTGGTTCGATGATGAGTGCCAGAATGCGTTAGATTAAAAAGAATCAGGCGCACAAAGAATAAATAGGTAGGAAAACCAGGACGAAGAGAGAACACTTTGAAAATCTCAGAAGAGTAGCGAATAAGATAATTAGGATTAAGAAAAGAAAATACTATGACGACCAATTGAGAAGTATAGATGTAAATTTAGCGAACAATAACACAAGACAAGCATACAAAGCAGTGAAAAGCCTGAAACGTGGTTACCAGCCCAAAACTACGCTCTGCCGTGATGACAGTGGCAATATAATTGCTGAGAAACGAAGATTAAGGAAATATGGGCATCATATTTCAAGAACCTTCTTAATCCTCCGCACAGTTCCAGAGCATCGGAGCCTATAGATGTCTGCGGAGAGCTTCCATTGACCCCACCAACTCTGGATGAAGTTTGTTCCATTATCAAAGCCCAAAAGAATAATAAAGTTCCGGGCATCGATGAGATTCCAGTGGAGCTCATCAAATATGGTGGCAGTAGTGTTCATCAAGCTATTCACAAAGTCATCCAGCACATTTCGCAACAAGAACATAAGTCGAAAGAGTGGAGCCAATCAACTATATTCCGTATCCACAAAAAAGGTGACAAGCTACAGTGCGAATATTATAGAGACATATCACTACTTTATTCGGCGTACAAAATAGTTTCTAAAATCTTAGAAAATAAAATCGGATCATACGCCAAGCAGGTACTTGAAAAGTGCTGGGAGTTTAACATAGACGTTCACCAAATTTTAGTTTACTTCAAGCAAGCATACAACAGTATTGATCGTAGCCAAATTTGTCTGTCTTACCAAAATGACTATGAAGTCAACAGCATCCCAAGCCCGTGTCAAAAACCAACTCACCGATACCTTTGACACAAATATCGGACTAAAGCAGGGAGATTGGCTGGCCCTATTGCTATTCAATTTGGCTCTGGAGTGCGTCATACGGAAGCTACCTGTCGATACGCGAGGTACATTACTATACAAGTCGAGCCAAGTCATGGCCTATGCGGACGCATAAACATTTTGTCACGGTCATTAACCACTGCCAAAGAACTTTTTCTGAAACTCGACAGCGAAACAAAACTAGTAGGGTTACAAATCAACAAAATAAATCAAAGTTAATGACGCAGTCGATTAAAAATACCTCAAATACACAAAATGTCACACTTGGCGAATACAGTATCAAGAATGTTAGCAAATTTGTGTATTTAGGCGCCAAAATAACGAAGACTGGCAATGAAAGAGACGAAATACGCCGAAGAATACAGCTCTTAAATAAAATATTTTATTCAGTATTGACGGTCTTGAACACCAGCTGCATACACAGGAAAACAACGCTCCAAGTATACAAATCTGTGATAAGACCTATGTTATGCTATGCGTGTGAAACATGAACCCTAACCCAAGCATCCGCAAATATATTGAACACCTTTGACCAACGCGTCCTGAGGCAAATAATCAGAACGGATATAGACGGAGACCAATGGTGAATTCGATACAACCATGAGCTGTATGAAATTTTTGACGATCCGGAGGTCTCAAGGATTGTAAAACTGCGGAAGCTGCAATGGGCTGGACCCATAATGGACGAACAACGGGTATCCAAGAAGGTATTCGTAGGAAGAGCTGAAGGCCGGTGGCCAGTGGGAAAACCGAAGAAACGCTGGTCTGACTCGGTCGACGAAGACAGTTCATCGCTGCTTAGATTTCGGAATTGGAAGACACGGTCAATGGACCTAGACAGTTGGAGGCGCTGTTTGCAGGAAGTGAAAGCTCGAAAGGGGCTGTAGTGCTAAGAAGAAGAAAAATAATATTGATCATGGATTGCATTCACTCATCGGAACTTTAACTAACACATTCACAAAATAAAATGCCAATGTCTAGTCAAAACCGGAAGCTGAACTTGAACTTGAATCCTTACGGCTCCACTTCATTACGTGGGTAAGGCCACTTGCTATCACCATGCTGAGATACATCAATTGTTTCATTTTCAAACCAAGGCCAAAAAAGGTTGGACGGCAACGACTTTAGTGATTACAAAACTTTCTTTCAATTTTGTAAATATAATATGTTAGCTGCTGTCACAACTTGAATTATGCCTACAATATATATACCTATCGACTACTCTCTGACTAGTTTATTAGATGATTGATTGTAGTTCAGAAGAATTACGCACCTTCAACTCCCAACCACAAAAAATATTTTTTTTTTACATGTAATTTACATCCATTTATGTGCAGTTATAAAAGAACATGTTTGCTTTACTGATGGGAGACATACTCATTTAATTTTCGTTACAAAATAAATAGCATGCTTTTAAGTTGACAACGATCTTTCTGTGCATCATCTTTCTCTCAGAACTCAATAAGGCCAATATCGTTTCCTATAATTTCAAATTTAACCATAGAGGCAGGTGTAACGTATCTCCAAAATATTTTTCCCGCCGTAAATTACATCCAGGAATCCTTAATGAATTCTTCAAATTTTTACCCTAACTCAAAAAATGTAACCTGGCCTGAACCTATCATTTTCTGTATTGTTTCTTTCAATTTATCTAATCCATCTTTGAAAAGGCAGGTGAAAATTTTAATGTTTCACCTTTCCCTTCTTCGGGCAACAAATTCTAATGTCCTGCCTTAATCTAATGTATGGCCAGTCGGATAAAAAAAACAGCCCCTATACGTTGGTTGAGTATTTGAATCCGTCACTAAAGAAATGAAATTAATGTTTGTCGATGATAAGGAGCAGGAAAATTGACCTAACACATTGAACACAATAGGCAGTCTGGACAATTGCCCATGAAGGTGACAGAACTATAAGACAAGGGTCGAAGATTATTAATTTTCTAAATATTCATCAATACGAATCCCGGTCGTAACTACCCTTAAAACTTTTGTCAAAGGTCAGAGAATAAAAGCGGCCTACTTCATTTAAGAATGATGAGAATCTGTATCTGAATTAATTGAACCCATTCAAACTACATCGAATTGATTCTACATATTTTTTGTGGACTCCAACTTCATCGGGATATAAATGATCGCGGCTTTCGTAATTCGTGTAATTCGTTTGGAAAGCATGGTCATCCACTTAAAAGGCAGTAAAGCGAAGCGGCCGGACAATTTCTGTGATCTTATCGCACGATCCGTAGCTATCTGCCTTAGCAGTACGAGTTGACGATGTATGGTTCATTTGTACGTTCATTTGGACAAGAAATCCGACAAGGATCTACAATCATGTGTATCATTTTTTATGCGGCTGGGCGTGCGGGATAAGGACGCACTCTCAAAGGCTTCTCTTCTTACCGGAATCCCACTCAACTAATTTCGCTTGTTTCCAACAAATTTCTTTGAAAAACTAAGCGATCATGATTAGTCCTTGTTAGTACTTGTGCATTGATATTGAGCATCAACGAAAAGAAGAAGAGGAAAAAGCGAATCAGGTTTATGACTTTTTACCGCGGTCGTTGGATCATGATAAACACAAAAATGTGCAACAAAAAGTGCAAAAAAAACAAAACAAAAATGCAGCGCCTTGACATTGAAATGTACTGCATCACTGTCCAAGGAATGCATGAGAAATACACCTGCTTGTCTTCGGGCAATTTTTCAAAGTTTCTCAACCGCCTCCTAGGGCTTGGGTTGGACTCTGGGCAGCGAGTTCTTCAGGAAGCTGAAGCATAGCAAAGGATAGGTTGAATGTGGCTAAAGATAGATTTTAAACCTATCTTTATCTTGAAATTACAGAATGTACATAAAAGACATTGAAATAATGTTCTTATGCCATGCGGGATGTAGTTAATATCCTATAGGAGAAAATGAGCCCGGCGTTCACTATAAATTGCCACCTTTTATGACCAGGATGATCGTTTGATTTTTCCCTAAGGTTGCATTGCTAAGAGGAGATGTGTTATACGGGTTTTTGAGACGCTGGCTGTACTTAATCTAGTTGAAAACTCTCTTAGTTTGTGGTCGATAAGGGTATAATCATGGAAGAATCTTTAAAAATATTGTTAGATGACGATGTCGCTGTGCAAAGATGGTTACCTTGATAATTGCTACGATTCTGATATGTTATTTTGGTTTCAACGCTGTCTAACGAAAGAATTTGAAATGAAGAAAACTTGAGCAATGAAGTAGATATTTATTGAAATTCAAGTAGCCAAACCAAGGGCCTCAAGGAACTGCATTGTAGTAAGTAATTTACAGAGGAATCTCAACGGTTTCAAATACAAAAAGAACTCGAGTCCTCGTATGAAAGGCTAGAATTGAATAGACTGCGTAATTATTGTAATATTACCGATCATATAAGTATCCAAGTGGCAGATTCCGGAAATTATGTATAACAGAGAACCAAATTGAATACAGATGCAATCCGTATCGATTACAAATTTTCAACATATCCTCGGAAAAACTCATATTTGGACCTCTGCATTACTAACGCAAGACTTGAATTCCAATTTCATAAGCCTCAATAGAAACTAAAGGGTTTTCCAACAAGAGGTGTTATTTTGAATAGCCCGCTATTTCGGTAGATGTCACTTTTGAAGCTGTCATTTTTTCAAATTTAGCAATTAAAAACCACGCAATTGACAAAAATGGAATGAAACACGCTTAAACAACGCACTGAAATCATTAAAATTTACTTTAAAAATGGTGAAAATTTGGCAGAGACGGTTCCTAAAACTCGAACGTTTTTGGGTCGTCGTGAAGCACCTTGTCGGAACGCAATACAGAAATTGGTGGAAAAATTCGAGCTGCTGGGACAACTTAGTGATGTGAAGGATAAAACCCGTGCACATCACTCAAGAACAGCCGAGAATATTGCTGCTGTAGCCGAAAGTGTTGAAGAAAACTCAGGTTTGTCCATATCTCGTCGTTCTTTGGAATTGGGCATTCTACAAACGTCATTACACCGTATTTCGCAAAAAGATTTGGGTCTTAAGGCTTATAAAGTTCAACTCACATAAGAAATTAAGCCGGTCGATCAACAACAACGTCGTGTCTTTGCTGATTGGGTCCTTGAAATGCATGAAAATGATCCGGGATTCCATCGAAAAATCATCTTGAGTGATAAGGCCCATTTCCACCTCGGTGGCTTCGTCAACAAGCAAAATTGTTGCATTTGGGGCTTGGGAAATCGAAGAGTTATTGTTGAAAAGCCTCTCTCTATCCTCAACGTGTGACTGTTTGGTGCGGTTTATGGTCCGGCGAAGTCCTTGACCCTTACTTTTTCGAAAATGAGGCTGGAGCAACAGTTACGGTGAATGGATTGAGATGATTAACGATTTTTTATGGCCGGAATTGGATGGTATTCATCGGAACAACGTTTACTTTCAACAAGACGGCGCTACGTGTCACACAAGTAACGAAACCATTGATCTTTTACGGGAAAAGTTTCCGGACTGTGTTATCTCTCGGAGAGGTGATCAAAATTGGCAACCGAGATTTGGTTATTGAAAATTTCATGAAATGGATATATTCCTGTAAGCGTGTAATGGTGGTCATTTGCCTGATGTTATTTTCCACTATTAACGGCATACCTTCTTCTTTATAATGAAATAAACATCCGATAATTTATATTCAAAAATGGCATTTTTCTTTTAATATCAAAATAACACGTCTTATTGGAAAACCCTGTACAGGTACTTTCTTATGAAAGCGGCTATTACGCAATTGTGGCAGGAATAAATCATGAAAGGGAGGATGTATTCCTCATTCTAGTTCGAACAAAACATCATCGACAGAATTTTAGGACAATTTGGGTAAACAGAACTACGCTCATGTCAGAAGGGGTATGTACTCAACTTAAGATCAGCAAACACTAATAATGAATAAATTCCATTGTTACTCTATATAAACCAGTCGTCATTTTGTTTCAGTATTATTAACAACCATTGACTGAATGAAATCGTAAAGCCGTTTTTGTTATTCATCACTTCATCTGAGAATTCGGTGAAGATGCAATCAGAAGTTTACTGTTTGGATCAATGAAAAGGCAGAATGGTAGAAAAAATGTAAAAATTCAAGCTGCTTATTAATGTCCCTCGTTGAATGAACGCTCAACGATATTCATAGTTTATACCCTTTCTGAGTTTTTCATGCAAATTCGAACAAGCCCGTGGTGTCTAACATGATTGGAAACACATACCATTCCATAAATGCACGAGTTCAGAAAGTTAGCTTTTCCCACCCACTGAATACTTTTGCTTGAAGCCCCGCTACGCCAACGTGTTTATTGTCAGCGTACGTATTCTCTTTATAGTTTGTTCGTTGAAGTGATTCATAATTTGATTCTCGATTTTATTATTGTATGGAATTGTTGTTGCTAATGGGAGCTAAATAAAATTCCAGCATTGCAAGATATCATCTGCACTTCATTTCCAACGTCGGTGGCTGCAAAATCTGCGCACTGTTCAACGTGATACATTGTCGCTGTGAATGGATGCGTGAGGGAGGTTATGATGCATTGGCATCGGAGGTGCAATGAAAAGTCAACATGGTTTCCGTGCGATGTTGGCCACTAATTAAGGCACTTCTCGTTTGCGTGATCTCCACGTTTTATCATGCTCAGTTAGTTTTAAAGGATTTGAGTCCAATGTTCTCTCGACATTTGAGCGGTCAGTGTTCAAGGTCGGGAAGGATAAAATACAAAGGTATTTCCATTTTTCATCACTCTCCAAGCTCTTTCTTCGTCGGAAAATGCCATGCGAGAAGTGTAAGTTGCAGCTCACTGGCTTCAAGTGGAAACGCTTTTTTGTGGCAAGTGCAGGTATTTTGATATCTGTTTCTTCTTTATCAAAGCTTCTTTACTAATCCCAAAATAAGAAGCAATCAGATTAACGAAATTGACATTCTGCGTCTGATGCTGGCGTACAATTAAATGCGAAAATAAAAAAGGCCCGGAGAATTCGTGAATAGTAGTGTTCACGCTGGTTTTACGGAAGTATGCTAGGTTTTAGGAATTCAAATAACTACAAACCAAAGTACACAACTTCCTGCATAGTTAAATAACTAAATATATTATTCGCTTTTACATACCATGTTAAAGCTGTTGTAAACATGTATTGATTTCAAATTGGGAGTTTTGCTTTCTTTTTTTTGCTCACTTTTGGGAATGTATTTGTGTAAGGCACGTAACTATGAAGTTTGCATCAAACTTTTTTTTCTTGTTCCCATCAAAATGCATTGATTATTAAAAATATCCGATTTTTTTTATAGTAGTGTCGTGTAGTATTTCGGATTGTCTATTTTTGAGATTGATGAGCATCAGTTAGTCTGAACCATTTTTTCGTATTCATAAGCGTAATGAAGTGGTCTATCAACTGAAATCACCTTTTTTTAAGTGAAACTTCTAATGCAACTTCCAACAAGGTTGCGTTAAACATTTAACGCTACCATAGAAGGGGTATGAAAGCACTGTTGCGTTAAAGGTTCAACGCTCCTGGGGAGGGGGAATAAAGCCTCAGGTAACATCAAGCTACAGACACACAAACACACGTTTACATGTTATAAGAAAGTGCGGGGTAATCAGCCACAAAAATGTCGGTTCGAAGCACCTTTCCTGCCTTCCCGGTCTACGCAAATACTTATTTCTATGAATATAGAAGAACAGAGTTTTGCCAGATATGCTGATCATTACAAGAAAACCAAATCCCAGTACGAAATTTCAGATTATAATAGTATTGATGACTTCTATCAAAGCAACAATATAACTTCAGACGAGCATTATTATAAAATTGTTTCCGCGGGAAGCAATCGACCACGAGTATTATTAAAACGTGAACCATCGGAGAAATGGCATAATCCATACAACCCATTCTTGTTCAATGTGTTGAAATCGAACATGGATTTGCAGTTCATATTCGACGAATATTCGTGTGCAATGTATGTACTGGACTACGTCAATAAATCAAACCGAGGTATAAGTAATTTGCAAAGACAGATTTGTAATGAATTTCAAAATGTCCGTGTAGGACACGGGTACCGATGGTCTGGCACAAGTGTCAGCGAGCTAAAACAACACCGAGCTCAGCTAACTAGCTTCGCTTAACGACCGCGTACGCGTGCTTGACGACTAGCATTTGCGGGATCATATGAGGCGGGTTCTTGTCGAGCCACGAAGCTACACTACAAAATACTTACCACGCGTACTCTACTCAACACGACGCACCGATCAATTTTTATTGTCTTTAGAAAAGTTCTATTAGGTGTCAATTAATCTACTCTACAGAAGTTCAATATTGTTTTGCCTCGTTAAAGTTAGCGGACACGGAGGCTTGAGACAAACGCAAACATTACACAAAAAGCAACCGTTACTTTCACCGAAGAAGGTCGTTGCATTACAAGGGGAATGTCAAACCTAAAGATGCTAAAGTGGCTGAAGTGAACCACTCATCTCTGCCGAAAGGATGGAAACTTGACGGATGCAGTTTACTTTACACTATTAAAACAACAAACTAAGCAGTTTCGACGGGGTGACCACCTTATCTCTTCAGGAGCAGCCACTCCTGATCACCACGGGGCTGCTCGACTGCTTATGTTTATTACAGATTCTTGAGATAACTGAAAAATATCCTGATTTTGGAGTGGCTGAATTCACGAGACAAATAAGCGGTGATTTGATTGAATTCTGTGGAAATTTCTAGCCAAGAAGCAGCTTGGTGGTTGCTGCGTAAACCGGTGTCACATGCATCCAGATTAGTAACGTATATTCCAACATTATGGCCTGTCGATCGACAAAGAATGAAATAAAGTTTGTCTCAAAGAAACAATATGAGTTCACTAAAAATCAATTTCTACCCCTTCCTATTGTCGCGCGTTATGGTTCGCGGCCAATAATTTTAATGTTCCGGGAAAGCGAAAATGCAATGTCTTTTAATTTAAGTTAAAAGAGTTTATTTAATTACAAAAATGCACAATAATCAATTTAACACTTTCACTAATTTTAATTTTCACTATTAAAAGTCTAACACTTGTCCATAAATTTCTTATCGCAATTGTCTTCTAAATCACTTCACTATTACGAAAATCACTTTTCTATTACTCGAACAATATCGCTTCCCACACCCTATCGCAGTTCTTATCGCGGTCGAATGAATGATTAGAGATCCTATATAAAGGCGAGCTGAATGAATGGGGGGATCATTCATCCAGCCGCGATAAGAACTGCGATAGTGTGTGGGAAGCGATATTGTTCGAGTAATAGAAAAGTGATGTTCGCAATAGTGAAGTGATTTAGAAGACAATTGTGATAAGAAATTTATGGACAAGTGAAAGTTAGATTCTAGTTAAAATTGTGAAATAGTAAAATAAGTGATTGTGCATTTGTAAATAAACTCTTTTAATTTAATTTAATAGATATTGCTTTTTCACTTTCCCGGAACGTTAAAATTATTGGCCGCGAACCAATAACACGCGACACTATTTTCATTTCCACATTACGAAGTTTCCCTTCTCCTGCGCGGAGGGACTCCACGCACTTTTTTTTTTTGATTTGTCTTTGCATTAAAAATTTGACGCGTTATGTACATTATACAAATGAATCACCAAAATCAATAAGACAATAAAACATTCCTTATCCCGAACATTGACATGAGTGAATTGCTTCACGACCTTCCATAGTGAATCCATGGAGACACTACCATATTATCTTTACTTCCATTCCATTCAACATTTTACATTTTTTTATACATATTTCGATATTTTTACATATTTTCACAGATCTTTTAGTTAATATTCTTTCAAATTGAGTTATAGTCATGCCTAGGCTAGTTTCTGTTTAGCTTAGAAATCATTTTCGGTTCGTATGACTTTCGGTGGTTAAAATGATACGAAAAGGAGTGAATAGAAAGCAGATACATAAAAAATAATTAAAATATCTTAAGAAATATTTAGTCGTCTTGAGAAAAAGAGAAATCTGAATATATTTGATTGGAAAAAAAATAATAAGCTATGAATTTATTTCATTGAGGAAAATAGTGACCTGTAAATTTAATTAATTGAATGTTTAATACAATGGATTGCTAAACTTCAAAAATTCGATTTTTCCTTTTCTCTCTACCTGACTGGGTATAGGACTCGCATCGATGGCAGGCTTCTCCGCTCATTTTTTGTCGCTTAACAGGGGCTCTGGCCGGGTAGAGTGGCCTTCCGCTCGCGTGCCCTTTTATGGTATAGGATTATGTGATTCGATCACATATTTCTATAACATAAATTGGTCACTTCTATATTTCTCTTTTGAAGAGAAAGTTCATGCAAATTATGTTTGTATGAGTTTTCCACTCAAATGGGAAATATATGGCCACGCCTACGTTTGGATCTTGATCCGGCTGGGAGAGTGCGAGGGGGCTCCACCTCCATCTGGATGCTCCCACTCTTATTTGTAGGCCATAAAAGTCGTCGGGTAATGACGAAGTCCGTCTGTCTTCCCCAGGTCCAATTTGTCCTTTGCATCATCAATTTCCAACCCTTAGTTGGTTACCTCCGTTTCGACTTCGGTCGACATTTTATTTGACCCCAGAAATTCGTGAATGCGAAATTTTTTTGCAGTGGGTCCTTGTGCTCGGGGAAAGAACCCGCCCCACGATACCGCAACGCTAGCCTGCCAGCGCATTCACGCGTCCATAGACAAGGCCAATCTCAGCGGATCCAAACATCCTCTTCCGCTGAGGCGGCAGACCATCGCTGCCGTCCTTCACGGACATTATCTATACCTATTTCACTACAGTAGTGTAGTAGTTTTTTTAACTATCTTATTAATATTGTTACCTTTCTGTCAGCGAGTTTTCTCACCAACTAGGGAAGCTATAAGCATCAAATCTTGTGACGAGCTCAGAAGTTTCTGGTTAATGAAATAATCATTGTTGAAAAAAAATCCAAGGACTTCAAAGGGGGTGTCCCCATATAAGGATGTGGCCTCTTAATATTTGTTTTCCTTCAAACAAAGTCAAATACGAGTAGGAAATCCAATGAAAGGCCTTACTAAGAGCTTTTAATATTCGTTGTTAAAACTGCAATACCGATAACGGAGTAGGCAGAAAAAGTGGAGGAATACGTATAAATTAATTAATTTTAAAAAGCGTTCTATAGTGATATCGTAATATTGTCATCAATAGTAATGATTGTATTTTATTTAAAAAAATATTTTTTTATTATGATTTATTTAAAAAATTATAACAGTTTTGACAGCATAAGATTTGTATTAATTAAAATATCCTGAGCGTTGTCCAAGGATATGATCTTGAGGTTCACAATTAAAATTGTATAATATCCTAATGTTCATTCAATATTGCAATCATAAACTGTACATCCTGTTTCTACTCTCAAAATGCTAAATTAATTATTTTTTGCTTTAGCACCACAGCTCTTTCTGGTCCTTTGCTTAGAGATAGTTAGAGTATCTCATTATCTTAATTGAATGTTTTGACACTGGAGAAAGTGATATGGTCAGTACCACGCTTTGGCCGTATGTCTGTCAATTGAGCTACAATACATTCTGATTTCTAATCAGTACGCATCATAAATAAGCGGGTTTAAAGTCTGTCCGAGGAATCACTCAAAACAAATATCGTAGTCATCAACAGGATTCAAATCAGGGACCTTGAGCTTACGCAGTGAGTACTCTAACCACTACAATGTGTGGACTACAGTTTATTAAAACTATCATTATTATTTATCAATTCTGGCCCTATTTTGTGATCAATATTCCTTTCGTCTTTTCGTTAGCAATTTTAAAGTTACTTAACGGTAATATTTTCCGGTAACATATTTATCTTTATATTTCTAGGTTGCAGCTTTTCAAAGAGGTATTTAGATGAAACTTGGTGAACCCAACTGACAACGACATGCTATCCTGGAGAATTATTTATTTACAGTGATATATTATCACACCAATCCGTTCACATCACTCAGAGCAATCACAGTTGGAAGTATTCATATTTTGGTTACTGGCTGGAACCATTTTTGTTTGCAATCGACATTCTCATCTACTCATTCATCGCTGGAACTAGATATTACGAACAACATTATAGA
Source organism: Odontomyia ornata (assembly GCA_963969285.1). Classification (NCBI taxonomy): domain Eukaryota; kingdom Metazoa; phylum Arthropoda; class Insecta; order Diptera; family Stratiomyidae; genus Odontomyia; species Odontomyia ornata. The sequence continues at coordinate 74,150,573 of OZ017741.1, read as the reverse complement.
GTACTAGGTTTTCAATATACATATATCTATAATTATGTACAACATTTTCATTTAACGAAACCGCCTCTGTTGAGAAGGAATGCACAATTACAACTATCAATTATGTATTCAATGAAAAACGGCCAATTTTTCATGGATTTCCCTATGTAACCAAATTTTACCTCAGTAAATTACCGCTCATCAAAGAAATCCGTTCTTTGGGAATATCCAGAATGCAACTACAACTTTGTTGAGAATTATAAAGACAAAACTGCCGTTTGCCATCCTGGGTGAAATCACCTGTGACTATTCCATTCATATCTATGGAGACACATCAATAAATTATCTAGGCCCATTGACCATTTGTAACCATAGCGTTAAAAGGAACAACAACCAAGTCCATTGTAGTTAAGAACAAGGTGATACGGCATTGCTCATTATTCATAGTCCGCCTGGAAAGTATCGACCACAATAGAAACAAAATCCACAACTCAGTCACCGATAAACCTATCGTGAGCGACAAAAATCTTCATGGAAACGTATCTTAACTGTGGCCGTTATAATACCGCAATGTACAAATATGCATGTTTTTATTCATCTCCCACATTATCAGCGTCATCCTTAGAATAGTCCCTATTGGCACTGAACCAGCTTTCTAGAATTGTGCCCGAGTAATGTTCATGTTGGCGGTGTAACACTTTTGGGAAGTCTGTGAAATCCAGATTACTGCCTATGAGCTTTTATGAAGTTAAGTTGCCTTGTTTTTTAATTTGAAATTATCCAAAATATTTTCGCTCTCATTCAAAAATACAAATTAAATCATATTTTCTCTCTTTCAGAATCACTTAAATCGTTTTGGTGAACATTGGCTATACAGCTCTATTTTTCGTCCGCTACGTACTTGATCTTCAACATTAACTATGGAATTGTTTAAAAGCTTCCTTTGAAATGTTACACTATCCAAACTGTCAATAAAGGTCTTGAAAATATACAAACCATATTTAATTTCCTGAAATATCTTGGAAACCCCAGCGTATACAAACCAATTTTTAAAAGTTAATCTTTCCAGTTTCGTTACACTCCTACCCATAATATCCTCATAATATGACCCTGCAACTTATCAACTTACTTTGTCCTCTTGGATTCAGTCTTTAAAGCTCTTTAGCCCATCCTAACTATCGCAATAATATCTAAAATGTCCCTTCTTGAAAAGTAACCCTTATGTTATAATCATCAAATTTTTGAAATTCTTCTTTTTTATTGTCCATTTTCACCGATATGCCACATTCATCGATTGTCTTCTTTTCTCTAAAACGAATACTCCATACTGCAAAGTTTTCCACCCTAGCTTCTTAAAAATCTGTAAATAAATCTGAAATTCGACATGACCCATCATATGACCACCATCCGCCTCGAGCAAACAAACATGCAAAAGCCGTAAATTTTATTATCGAGCAAACAAACATGCAAAAGCCGTATATTTATTATTTTATTATTATTTTATAAATCTAAATGAAATACCAGGCGACCAGAAATGAAATTGTTCTGCAAGCAAACAAAATCGAGTGAAATTTTTTTCTCGACCGAGTGAAAATTGGGATTCTTGAGTGGAAAAATAAGCCTTAGAGTATGCAATTGCGAATAGTATTATTTCGATTTTGGGGAGATGGGTCCAGGGTGGAGCACTCGAAATATTCGACTAACAGATGGCGCTATGACAATGAAACACACAATTATAAAGATTTTTTTATTTTTTATTGAAATAAATTAATTATTGTATTTTTGTGTTTCGCTTAATGCCCAGGAACAGGCAAATCAATAATGTCCTAACTACTCTCAAGGGTCAAGGTTTTTGTTTTTTCGAAAATCTAAATGAAATACCAGGCGACCAGAAATGAAATTGTTCAGCAAGCAAACAAAATTGAGTGAAATTTTGTTCTCGACCGAGTGAAAATTGGGATTCTTGAGTGGAAAAATAAGCCTTAGAGTATGCAATTGCGAATAGTATTATTTTGATTTTGGAGAGATGGGTCCAGGGTGGAGCACTCGAAATATTCGACTAACAGATGGCGCTATGACAATGAAACACACAATTATAAAGATTTTTTATTATTTATTGAAATAAATTAATTATTGTATTTTTGTGTTTCGCTTAATGCCCAGGAACAGGCAAGACAATAATGTCCTAACTACTCTCAAGGGTCAAGGTTTTTGTTTTTTTCAGTCAAATGATAATTTACGCATTTTCACCATTCAAGGGAACATTCGACCTTTTTATTTTTTATCGAAATAAAATAAAAATTATATTCTCACACTTGTTTTAAGGTCTAAAATAGGATGTATAGCAATGTTCTTACTCTACTCAAGGACAACTATTTTTAATTTTTCCGTAAATCGTTCAAACCGCCATTTTTACCATGCGGGGGTTTTTCAAATTTATAATTTTTATTGAATTTAAATGAAATTTATAAGTACGTGTTTTTTTAAGGTATAGAAAAATGATATTAAACAATATGTATATTTTTCAGAAGGATAACGATTTCGAATTTTTGAATGTTTCATTAAATTCATTATTTTTGCTCATCATGAGTTCTTCAACATTCTTGTTTTTCAATCTCAAAACTTTGTGCTTCTTTGAATTCCTTGAAATAGGATATTTACAAAATTTTTATTGCCCCAGGGCTAAACGTTGTTAATTTTTGGATGTATGCAAACTACACAATTTTTATCATTTAGAGATGTGCGTCAATGTTTTTTATTTTCTATTGAAGTAAAACACAAGCTTTATTTTATCATTTGCTTTAATCTCTGGTAAGAGGATATAAAATGATATCCTTACTTTGGCAAAGAAAAATGACATCATTTTTATGAAAACTGTAAAATTGAACGATTTGTACGATTTAGAGATCTTTCAACTGTGTTAATAGAAATTCAAGGATAACGAAAAACAACTTTAAAGAACCATAAACTTAAAAGGCTCTAAAGAATTAATTATTGTAAGCACATCCTTATTTCCTTTCGGGATATTTTACTTCGTTTCCAAAAATTACAATGTAAACATACATTCTTAACAACTTAGCTGAAAATGCACAGAATAGGATATGTATTCCCTTTACCACCACAATTTTATTTATTATTTTAATATGCAAGATTTCACAGATTTAAACCAAAATTTTGATCTGAAATCGTTATATCAAATATTAAATTCTGTTGGAAAGTTTTTCAACTATAAATTTAATCTTTTTATTGACTTGAGCAATAGTTTTCTGAGCGATTTTCTTTTTGCCATCAGCAATAGTAATTTTCAGAATAAAACAATCCTGCAAGTTGTATCTCAAATTTTGAACAGATAAAAGATAAAATCAAGCACAATTTCATCTATTCTTCATGGTTCAATGTGCAATGAATTGATACAAGACCGCATTTGATTATAAGACTTCAAGGATGAAATTGTCAAGTGTTTCGCTTTTGTTTAAAAATGGAATAGAAAACAGTGGAAGTAATTGCACGAAATTTCTTGTGATAATCTGGCACAGTTGAATGAAAACAAAACCCTCATTGTAGTTCATATCCTTCAACAGAATAGCTTATAATTTTCCATCCTTAGAATAAAAATTAAAAATATTACTACGAAACCAGACTACTAACACTACAAGATTTACTATGGCGGTTTACTGAATCTTTATATACTAATCATTGCTTAACATTTTTTCTAAGCGAAACCACTAACGTTTGTCAACAAAATAAACAATATCTACTCGTACATTAAAATTTCTTCAAATAATCGATGAAATTACATTTTTTTTACAATAATGACAGAATTTGAATAAATACAGTAGTCAATTTTTATGTTGATGGTAGCAAATTCAATGTTGATTGAAAGTAGTGCTTGTTTTAGTGAGTCCAGTCTTTGTGTTCCTGTATACACATCTTTTAGCCCAGTCATATTAGGTAAAAAAAGGGGTCAACCTCGGAATGAAAGATAATAAGCTGCAAATTGGTATGAACCTTTGTTTTGTCATTCTAAATGTTGTCTCAAAAGTCACAATCGTTATCGTGTTCGCTTCTCAAGATATTCAAGGTCAAAGGTCACAAAAATCGGTTTTTCGCGAATATCTGGCTTCCTATCGGTCAAATGAGATTTGCATTTATTATAAAAGTTGTAGGCTATAAAATTCCCTACAACTTTTGTTTAAACTTTTTTTTCATACGACCAACCGTTTTGAAGGTAGAGCGCGAAGAGTGCACATCGTACAGTCATATACGGCCTAATGCAAGGTCAAGCGTGAGTTATGGTTATCGGTACGTTATAAAGTCAATTATTTACTTGGAAATTATAATTATTAAACAATGCCTATTATTTATGTACTAACTATTAATTATTTATATTTAATTAAAGTAAGTAACTTGATTATTTATATATAATTATTCATATTTAACTATTTAAGTATAAAATATTATTAATTCTGGATTATATATTTTAGTTTTATTTTAAGTTAACACGACATTATATATCTTTTCTTTAAAACGCGTAAATTTCTCAATACTTATATACCTGGAAATACTTGTCCCTACCCTATGCCCTATTCTATTCATTGCCGGGACAGATGTTCTATAGTATTCAAGGCCACTCTCTCCACTTTGTATGAGTCAAGATTATTCGTTAGTTTGAAATTGTACCGTTGCAAATCAAGTTACTTACTTTAATTAAATATAAATAATTAATAGTTAGTACATAAATAATAGGCATTGTTTAATAATTATAATTTCCAAGTAAATAATTGACTTTATAACGTACTGATAACCATAACTCACGCTTGACCTTGCATTAGGCCGTATATGACTGTACGATGTGCACTCTTCGCGCTCTACCTTCAAAACGGTTGGTCGTATGAAAAAAAAGTTTAAACAAAAGTTGTAGGGAATTTTATAGCCTACAACTTTTATAATAAATGCAAATCTCATTTAACCGATAGGAAGCCAGATATTCGCGAAAAACCGATTTTTGTGACCTTTGACCTTGAATATCTTGAGACGCGAACACGATAACGATTGTGACTTTTGAGACAACATTTAGAATGACAAAACAAAGGTTCATACCAATTTGCAGCTTATTATCTTTCATTCCGAGGTGAAAGCCCTAATATGACTGGGCTATTTGAGGCCTTATTTTTTGACAGAGTATGAATTCTTTTGAGTCACTGCAATCTACAGATCTGTAAAGATAAGATATTTGAGGTTAATTGTACATACAAATAACATAAGTTTTAAAGCTAAAGCCAAACTGCAAAATTATAATGCGAGTATCATGTGCAAACTTCAATATGATTTGTTCACAGTATATGGAAAAATGAAATGATTCAACGTCTAGCATTCATTGCGTACATATGTGTTTTTAGGTCTTTGTAAAAATTATTTTTACAAAGACCTACTAGTTTCGCGACCTGTCTGTCCGTCCGTCCGTCTGTCCGTCTGTCCGCCTGTCCGTCTGTCCGTGCGTCACAGCTGATTTCCTCAGAAACTATAGAAGCTAGAATGCTCAAACTTTGTGAAAAGGTCAAAAATGATGGTCTCTCAAAAGTTAAGGCCTTAAAAAAAATTTAAAAAATGTTTAAGGGGGGTCCCCCCTAATAACGAATTGGCCCTTAAAATTTTTTTTTCATCAAAGGTAGTCGAGTGGGATATGAAATGAAAGGTCTTGATTAGAACTTTTAGAATCTGAAATAAAAAAATCATTTCATGAATTAGGGGGTCCACGGGAAGGCAAAATATACCCAAAATTTGTGTCCCCCCCTTGTGATTGGACACCTTTCAGCCGAAAAATCTGAAAATTATCACGAACGTGGACCTTTATGAGCACAAGGGCAACAAATACCTTAGAAATCGAAATTCACTCAACTTTGTTAATTATAGTATGATTTGTAGATTTTACATTTTTGCCCATAAAATCAAAACGGTACCTTTAAACTTCTTGAAATTTCGCAATTATATAGACTAACATAAGATATATACGTTCACAAAATTTAATTGAGATCGAATCATAATCAAGTGAGTTATAGCCATTTCAATTATATGGAATTACACCAACAATAACACGTGTTTATGGTTGATATAGGGTTTTCCAATAAGAGGTGTTATTTTGATATTAAAAGAAAAATGCCACTTTTAGTACAAATGATCGAATGTTTATTTCATTGTAAAGAAGAAGATATGCCGTTAATAGCAATAATTAACATTGAGCAAATAACTTCTACGACACGCTTACAGGACCATATCCACTTCATGAAATTTTCCATAACCAAATCGCAAAGTGGTTCCCCTATGTCCTCAATAGCCTCACGAATTTCATCTTTGAGATCTTGAATAGACGCTGGGCTATTGGCATAGGCCTTCTCTATCACGTGGCTCTGAAGGAAGAAGTCGCAAGGTGTTAAATCAGAAGATCTATTCAAAATAACACCTCTTATTGGAAAACCCTATATATTTAAAATTGACTTAGGCACTTTTATTTTCTTTCAATTTTCATGAAAATTTAAGGAATAGTGTTTAACTTGAACATGTTCAATCGGCCGAGCATTCAGAAAAATCATTTAAGCTAGATTAAAATGGCGGCTGCACTGTGCTTATGAAAGAAACTGTGCATCTTTTGTATAAATTTGAACGATTTCATATCTAAGTATTGGATGAATAATTCAAGTTATCGATTCACGCCATTAGAAAACTTGTTTCGAACCCTAGGATGTTTACAAAGACCTTCTGGTAGGAGCACCCTCCTGCTTACTCAACTTTTTAATCGCTACTGTCAGTAGTTTTCACAAATTATATAGTTTGGAAAAGGCTTATTCTGTATATCATCGAAGCAATTGATTGAATTGGAATTGAAGATGGCGGTCAATGGACCGAGACAGTTGGAGGCACTATTTGCAGAAAAGGAAGGCCCGAGAGAGGCTGTAGTGCTACGGAGAAGAAGAATTGATTGAAGTACTCGTATTTTATATGAAATATCATAATTTTACTTCGATACATAAAGATAAGCGAAGTATCTTAAGAAAACCTCAGAAACTGGTATAGAATGGAGGCCTACGGCTTCCCGACCGTTTTGGGAAGCTGGACAAATATCAAATATTAAGCTGGCGAAAATTACCAACAAAATAAAACGTTGATCAAGAAGACTCCATAGGTGCCGGTTGTAAATTATAAATAATCGTAAATAATAAAGAAATAATTAAACTACGCACAGAAAACGATGAACTAAAGCTACGGATACAGCTTCTTGAAGAACCAGTCAGGAAAGGGATGAAAATTCAAAACTCAAAGCAGCGAAAACAATTTCAACAGTTGAAAAAATGTGAAGCAAACAATTTCAGACGAATGTTTGTACTAACGTCCCTAATGATAGGCAAAACTATTTTTCAGCGCAGGGAAGACTGACACAATAAATGGAAATTGAAGAAGATGTCAAAGGTGCATCTGATAAAAATAGTTATGTAAATTTTATTCAATATTTAAAAATAAAATAGGGAGAAAAAAGCCAACACGCAGTCCTGGTGGTTTCAAATATAAAACCAGCAACAAGGCAGATAAAGTTTCATTAATAAATGTTTTCGGACAAAGTGGATGAGATATGGTTCGGCCTTTGGCAGCAGAAAAAAGCTAAGAAATTTTGAAATTAAGAGAGTAAACGTAGAGAAATCAACTATTAAAATGAAATCTCTGGTTGACTAAAAGTCAGCCAAAGAAGATTTGAATTTCGGAGAGATTCTACACCACATGTATACCCCAAAAAAGAAAAAAAGTCGGCCAGTCTGTCGTAATCGAGCAGTCGAAAACTAACATAAAGCTCATCCAATTTTAATTGTAAAATAAAAAAAAAAATACAAATATTCAAATTTACAATTAAAATTTGATCACGACAACCCCGTTGTAACGCATCTTACATACGAATTGCATTGTCTCGCAGTGCAAATTACAGCTGATAGATAATGGGGGTCAAGAAAAAACCTTCGTGGCAAGACGATGGGTAAATAATCAGAAAGGAAATTATCGATTATAGAACGAAAAGTCGGGAACGAGTTGAAGCATTGGATTAACGACGTACTCGAAAGTGTCATGTCACAGCCTCAAAGAATTGTCGTTAGTGGTGGCCAGGGAGGTTCACACCAACTTTTCTTTCATGTGAAAACTCTGCGGAAAAACGCCGTGATCGGAAGTAAAATAGTGATGTTTCGATAATTAAAAATAATTGCGCCGTGAGTGCAGTGACAAAAGCGGGAAATTGAAAACAAGCAGAAGCAGCAGAAACACGGAAAAATAGAGCGAAAAGAATTCCCACAATCAGGCGCACAATATTTGGAAAATTTCGGCAGAAGAAAATGTTTTTGGGATGAAGGAGGCATCACTAGCGGCACAGAAGGGTTTGTAGCAGTGCGAGTGTAAAAAGTGCAATCGGAACGTAAACCATATATTAGTGGGCTCCACCGCTGCTTTAAATAATATGGGTGTCCCATCGGACACCCATGGTTTCGCACCCGCCACCAACGATAACATTCAGTGTCGCTTCACTAACAACGCATTTTTGATAATAGCCATGTTTTCGCGTTATCTGGGTCCATTCAACCACGATAAACAGGTCTGCTCACTTGTATTTTGTGCTGCGCTTCAAACTGTAAAGCAATGATAAGCTATTGCCTAACTTTCGCTCTAAAACAATACGCGAATGAATCCACTTTACCTTGTACATGCATATATGTATATGTGAAACTTTCCTACTCAGTTTTACATTAAATTAGAGTAAAAAGCGTGATATAGCTATAGCATACAGTCTGATTTAGACCTTCATCGTGGACGGTAGTTCAGTGCAAATAGAAAACGTATAGTGTAGTGACATGGTGAATAAGTGTGTGTGTATGTATGAGTGTTTATTGCACTGTACAAACAGCAAGCCAATTGAAGCGGACAAGAGCCAGGTTCAATTCAAGATTCTTGGGTGAGTATGTGTGTACTCGCTTTACTTAAATATAGTTAGTTTGACGAACGGACAAATACTTGATTATCGGACTCAGGTAATCAACTATGCTCGGTGCAGAACATTTTTAGACAGTGTTAGGCAGAATAGAGGGGACGATGGGACCTGGACATGACCCAACGGACCAGCAAAATGTATTATTTCTCGAGCAATTTAGGAAATCGCAGAACCAACTAGATCAGGTTCTCAAGGAGCTTCAGTTCACAAGAGAGCAACTTCAGACCTCTCAACAACAACTGCTGAACGTTCAGGCCAAACTTACGGAACAACGCACAAAAAATGATGAGCTCTTCCTGAAGCTCGTGGAGAAAACGTCGCCAGAAAGGGTACGAAAAAACGAAGGTTGTTGAACTCCCCGACTCCCTCGACCAAATCGGCTTCCTCTTCAGAAGAGGAAAAACAAAAATTGGTTGAATCGGTTTCCGATGGAGAAATGGAGGAGGAACTCTGTGAAGAGGAGGCAGAGGAGAAACCGGAAGAAGGGACATTTCCACATCTTCCTCCCCCAAAACTCGCAGTCTGTTTCCCAGAAATGAGGATAATCCTCAAAGCTAAACTTCCGACATCTTCAGTTCCTACCAATCCCTCTCCCACAAAACCAGAACAGGACAACGAACAGAAACGAACTGTACCGATTGTACTACATGAACGTGAAAAATGGACGAACTTTTCGAAGATGCTACGTGAGAAAAACATAAAGTTTGTTTCGGCGAAACGTGTCTACATCGGTATACAGTTAATACCACAGACTACAACTGACCACTGACAGATGACGAAACTATTGACCGAACTAAAACTTCAATACCATACGTACTATCTGCCGGAAGACAAAAAACTAAACGTGGTCTTCGTGGACTACATGGCCTCACCTGTGAAGAAATTAAGGAAGACCTCGAACTACAAGGCTTTCACCAATTTGAAGTTTTCTTCATAAAATTACAAAAGGGTCCATCAAGACTAGCCAACGTCCTCCTTCCAAAGGAGGAAACTTCTATTTATAATATAACCGCAGTTTACCATCTGATCTGCAAGGTGGCAGCTTTGAAGCCTAGAAAAAGTCCAGCGATTCATTCCCCTGGCAATTGTCATACACAGGCTCGGTGCGTCAAATGTGATTGCATGCATCACCAAAAAGAATGTGTCAAGGCGAAAGATGACACACCGAAATGTGTCAACTGTAAAGGAGAGCATCCGGCCAACTATGGGGGTTGTCCGAAAAATCCCAATTATATGAGGAAGACGTTTGCACAGATGGCTGCACAGGAAACCCCCAACACAAACACAAGCCTTCCAACAACCGTAAAAACGAACAACACCTCAACACCAACAGACAAAACACAATTCACCAAAAAACAACCACATACAACACACAACACTTTCACTCCACCAGACATGGGGCAATTCTTCGCCTCAATGCAATCTCAGTTTCAGCTGATGATGCAAGATATGATGGCGAAGATGTTACAGGGAATGTTCTCTGCCCAAAAAATGACACCAAGTACAAATAAACGATAATGGACCCAGTGAATCACATTTCCATGCTCGCGTGGAATGCAAATTCCTTGCTTCCGAAGGTTGGAGAGTTTAAACAATTTATACTAGATCATAAATTTGATATTATACTGCTCCCAGAAACCTTTCTAATGCCCGGGATTCGTCTCCACATCCTCAACTACATGCTGTACAGAAACGATAGAATGACTGGTAGGGGAGGTGGAACATCCATTCTCGTGAGAAAAAATGTGCACCACATAATCACAACACCACAAATGCAACGAGCAAAAGCCACCGCCACTAAAGTGCAAACGCCCGCCTTCGAATTTATCGTGATTTCTTTGTACAACCCCCCAACAACAAACACCTACCCCAGGGCCATGCTTCTCTTTTCAGCTTCAAAGGCCCAGTCCTGGTAATAGGTGACTTCAATGCATATCATCAACAATGGGAAGCTGTGAGAAGAAATCAAGCTGGGATTGTGCTAAGTAGATTCATCACAAACATTGAAGGAAGCCTGCATATCGCCGATGAACCAACCCACTTTGGCCGAACATCTAACAACATTCTGGATATTGGAGTCTCTCGAGAATCCCATCAAAATATAAGAATCAGGGTCCTCAATGAGGTCTCCCCAGACCACCAACCAGTTCACTTCTTAATAGAGGACGTTTTTATAGACGAACCTTTAAAAGTTAAGAAGCTCATAAATTGGAAGGCTTTCCAAGACTCGCTGGCAAACGAAAGTTTCACCCAAGAATTAAACACAGCTAGCGACGTCAAAAAAGCTATTGAAAAAATAACAAAGAAGATTAAACAGGCAAAAGACCACACAGTCACAACTTCGGCAAGGAAACACAACCCCTATGAACTCCCTCAGGATATAAAAAACTTGATAAGGAGGAAGAAGCAAGCCCGGAGAAGAGCTAGGAGCACAGGTGATCCTAGACTTAGAACGAAAGCCAACCAGTTAACAAACAAGTTCCAAAATAAAATCCACGAATTTCGTAACGAGCAATGGGAGAGCTTCTTACAGAGTCTAGAGCCTGGCGAGAATGCCTTTTGGAGGACTACTAAATATTTTCGAACGAAAAACAAGGTAATTGTGCCACGAATCCATGGACCAAATGGCCTCAAATTCTACAATGCAGGTAAGGCGGAATCCTTTGCAGACACACTTGAACTTCAATTCCACGAAAATATCTTCCAAGAGGAGGACATTGATGAAGAAGATCAAAATTTTAAATAAAGTTCACGAGATTACACACACGCAAATTCAGGCAGATAGTACACTAGAACCAATCAACTTAGAAGAGATAAAAGACCTTATACTAAGACTCAACAAACGTAAAGCACCTGGTTTTGATACACTGACAAACACGACGCTTAAATTGCTACCTGACAACCTGCTACTGACAATCACCGACGCCATTAACGCAATCTTCCGTTTGCGGGGATACCCCAAAATGTGGAAGTCGACAGTTGTAATAGTTATCCTCAAACCATGAAAGTATTTTACTTTTCCACAGAATTGAATCAGTCTCCTCTCATCTCTATCCAAAATAGCTGAAAGAGCTATTCTCAAAAGACTTCAAAATAATATAAACAAATATCAAACCCTTCCTGATGAACAATTTGGATTCAGAACAGCTCATTTCACAGAACTCCAGCTAACAAGAGTGATCCAACATATAAGAAACGAGATGAACCGCAGGAAGTCAACGGGCTTAGTTATATTCGACATAGCGAAAGCCTTTGACAAAGTCTGGCATGCAGGACTTATCTTTAAAATGCATGAACTCAAAATACCACTCGCGTTAATACAAATCATTCATTCATTCCTACAAGACAGATCTTTCCCTGTCAAAATCGACAACTTCTTCTCAAACCTGTGACCAATTCTACCTGGAGTTCCCCAAGGATCACCTATTTCACCAGTCCTTTACAGCCTATACACTGTTGACTTACGCAGGCTTCCCAGCAATGTTCAAGTTTCCCTTTATGCTTATGATACATGTATATAATATTCAGCTCGACAAGCAGAAGTCATCACCTTAAAACTGCAACAATCCATCAATACCTTCCTGGAATACTTCCGCAAATGGAAGATCAAACTAAATAACGACAAGATGCAGGCAATCTTTATCTTAAGACGTAGATATCAACAACCACCAACTTTACAAATAAATTCAGACATTATACCTTGGAACAGAACCGCAAAATAACTAGGACTATCACTGGACCATAAACTGACATGGAATGACCACGAATAAAACGTCAGCACTGCATTGGTATCCTATCCTCATTAAACCCTATCCTTAAATATAACCGGCTCAATATTAAAATAAGTTGCTCATAAGCAAATAATACGCCCAACATTACCCTATGGATGCATCGCATTCTGCCAGACATCAAAGACCAACAAGAAAACCCTCCAGTCACTGCAAAACAGGGCCACAGGATGGATCTTCCAAATCCCATGGCATATTAGAAACACAGACATTTACAAAGACCTACGAATCGAGACTATTGACAAATATATACGCGACCGTGCTTTAAAACTTTTTAACAAAAAAGATGACCACTCTAATAAAACCTTGGGATTTCTAAAGATCTCTCATAAGGCACGAGTGACTTATCCGAGCCTCCAATCTATATTAGACAATACAGAAACTAACTCTCAACATAGGTAATAGTGAGTGCATAAGCACTCGCAGACAGGAATGGAGTAAAAATGCTCAATCGCACTCGCTCCAAGGACCCTCCCCCCCCCCCCAACTTCAGGGGATATAGCTATAGGTGCTATCTGGGATCACTCTATCAAATATTTGAAATGTGACAAGGTGCAAATATAAATACGACGATCAAGTATATAACTTATTAACTCCCGTTGAAACGACACGTCACAATTTCAAGCTAAATAATAAACCCGAAATAATTTACGGAACTTTTACCAGGCCCAATCATTATACAAAAACAAGTTGAAGTAGCAGGAGAGCGCTCCTGCCAGAAGGCTTTTGTAAATCAATTAGTAAATCAAACAATATATTCTGCATATCAAAACTTGACTAATATACAGATTCTATAAAATGAGTTCAAAAAATTATTATGTTTATTATATTGTTGAATAAGCCGCCATTTTGTTTTAAGTTTTTTGAACAGCGTCGCTTCGTTAGTCGTGAAAGCACATCAATATAATGAACCATTTATAAAATTACTATCAAAATTCCTACATATTTGTAGTCCATTGCAAACGTGTTTCTCCTTAGTATCAAGTGTTAATGTTAATATTCAATAGGCTGTAACTAAGTTGTTTACAGTTCAATTATTATGAAATTTTCAGAATACATACAACTACTTTCAGAATACTTAAATTGTAGCTTTTCAAAATTTAAGGGTTCCATTTGGATTTTATAGGCAAAAATTGATAAAATGTACTATTTTTAACAAACTTGATCGAATTTCAGCTTTTGGGGTAGTTATTGCCCTTGTATTCCTTAAGTCTCACCACTGTGATTTGTTTCAGATTTTTGGGACAAAGGTGGAGGGGGGAGGAACAAAATTTTCGTACATTTACCCTTCGCCTGCACCCCTCAAAGCGAAATTTGTAATTTCAAGACTTGTTTTAAAAAGTTATCATCAAGGCCTACCTGAGATGAATTTTTTTTCAGGGGCCACTCCTCTCTATGTGGTGACCCCTCTCAAACACCTTATAGATTTTTTTTGGTAGTGAAACTTAGAAAAGGGCGCCATTATCCGTTTATCTACAAAATCTTATGTTTCTAGCTTATGTAGTTTGCGAGAGAAAAGTGGTGCGACGGGCAGACAGGACGCGACTTTAGTAAGACTTCGTAAAATGATTTTATAAAACCCTACAAAAACTGCTGAATTTTTGTGATTTCCCATTCTCTGGCAGCCAAACATTCTTAGTGGCCTTTTGCGGTTACGAGGTGTGAGAATTAAGTCATGAGACTCATTCCATAAAAACCGTATACAATATTTAAAAATTATTATACAACAATCCCCTTTGACGTAGTCCCCTTGGGCAGCTATACAATAATTTCAGCGCATTTTCCATGCTTCGTAACATTTCTGGAACGCTTCGACTGGAATGTCCGCGAGTTCTCTCAACACGGCCGCCTGGATGTACGTAATCAACTCAAAATGTGTTCCTTTGACCACCGATTTTGTTCTAGGGAACAAAAAAAGTCACAGGATGACATATCGCGCAAATAAGATGGCTGTTGCAACACGGCGATCCTTTTAGAGGCCAAATACTGGGACACGCTGAGGGCGATGTTGTGTGGTTCAATGGAATCATTTTTGCGCACAACTTTTTCAACCCAAAATCGTCTGACTGTTTCACGGTTCATACCCAGTTCCGAGGGCAACATTCGAACTGTTATATGCCGATGTTCACGGATTAGGGTGCGCATTCGCGTCAGTCCACACCTCGACGCTTTCACGCCCTCGAAACATCTGGGCGCGACTAAGAGCACTATCACCATGCACTTTTACTTTTATTACACTTTTAGCGTACGTTTCCGGAGCTGTTTCGCCCAATCTGGCGCAAAATTTTATCGCGATGCGTTGCTATTGATTTTTTTTTCTCCATTTTCGTGACGAGCACCACCAACACACGTCTACTCAACACGACACAGCAGCCGAACTAAACAAGCTAGAGCGATGGTAAATACAGGTATATCAATAGAGAGTGGAAGGATGTCGGGAAAGATACTGGCCAGACGTTTCGATTCTATCTTGCCCATCCCAAGAACGAGCACTTGTCAGAGGAGGATTGGGTGAGTACCCATTTTTTTCCCATATATTGATTGATTCATTATGTACTATATTCTTTTTATTAATTACATATATTATTGTTGATTTCCGTATTGATAAAATTTGTTTCACTACATAACTGATTGGATAACCCCGGCACATCGATCTCCATTGCAAACTGCACTCTCAGAAAGTGACTCACATATGAGTTGACGTTAGAAACTTATAAGTGAAATATCCAAGAGGATATGCAGAAAAAAAAATAAAAATGTGATAATTTGCAACCGTAAACTAAGAATATAGGAAAGTAGATTCAATGCTATTTATTTTGGGAATTTATATGTTATATGGATTACTAAGAGAAAAAGAATACATGAGTCAAACAAAACATTCAACCTTTCCATTTTATTTGAAATCCGACCGGGTATGGGACTTACCACGTTGGCTGGCCCCTCCACTCATGAGCTAGCCACCAGGCGAGCTCAACCCTTATTCTGACGATACAATTGTTCTTGCAGGTTAGTGTGGCCTTCCGCTTGCATGCTCATTTATGTTATAGTATTATGAGATTCCATTATATAACATAATATATAACATAAATCTGCAACGTTGATGGTTTTCATTCAAATAAAAAAAATCTGGCCACGTCTACAATAGATCTTGATCTAGATGGGTTGGTGCGAAGGGGCACCGTTACTTTCTGGATGCCCCACTCTTATTTGGGGGCCATAAGTATCAGAATCTACCGCTACCGGACCGAGTCATATCATCCACAATTCGTGAATGCAAAATTTTTGTGTAGTGGGAAAAGAACCTGCCCCATGACACCGCAATGCTAGCCTGCCAGCGCATCCACGCGTCCTCAGACAAGCCAATCTTGGCGAGCACCAACCGTCCTCACTCACCGAGGCAGCAGACCATCGCTGCAGTCCTATACGGACACTTTCATCCTCTAATTCACTACAAGTCTCTTAAAGGGCCTGAAATATGGAGAGGACGCGCTCGATCTGCTTCAAGTGCTCAAATAAGCTGCATCAACAATTGAATTCATATCAGTCAAAATCTTTGCAATAAGGAGATTGACCATAAAAAAAGAATTTACAGCTTTATTTAGTACAAATTTCTAAAAAAATAGTATAAGCGCCTTTTGACAGATTAAGTACTTAAATTTCAGAGTCGGAAACATCTTCAAAAAAGAGAAACCAACCAATGCTTATGGTAATAATAATTTGGCTATTCAGCTACGCACTACGCTAAAAACTACGCAAAAAAAAAATTCATGGCCCCAGTAAGTTTAAATCGGCTCAGATGGAGCCTAACGTAAAATTGCACTAGATCAACTGCAGTATATTTGGTAATCCAACATCATATCGAGGATGCCCCCGATATGAAGGTGCAAAAGTAAAATTATTTCCAAAACAAACGCAAGTACACCGCAGTGTGATACATTTCAGCTTCGTCAATCCCGGGGTTTCACACTCGCCGCTAGAGGACAAGTGGACAACATTGTACATAATGTAAATAATGTAAGTAGCAATAATGAGCTGCCCCTTAAAATCTATCAATAACTAAATTCTTTATCAGAAAGAATCAAGAAATAAGATTAGAAAATCAATTTTGTTTTCCAACGTTTAGATATTTCAAATATCTCAGAATAACTTACCACCCAGCCACATTCCCTTAGATAGGCCTCGTTTCATCTCGATCAATGTTAACTCTATTGTTGCTCTACATTGACGTGACTATTTCCTTGAATTCATTGTTAAGCTAAAGTGGTTATCGATTTATTTGGTTATCGATTTATCGATAGTGCCCTCAGACCGGGGAACCAAACGCGTCCCCAGGGTTGCGGATAGGGGAAGACCTTTCTCGAAAGGTTCGCTGCGAATAACCAATAAGCAGCCGCGGACAATGGTCGGCAGTGAAGGGAGAGTCTCAGGACAAATACCTGAGTGTCAATGATCTTCACTGTGACATGACGAAATATATGGCGTCATCAATTATCCATATATCCTGGCAGTAGGTAAAATGCTATGGGAACGGAAACCCAGACAGAAAACCAAATCATGCAGGTCCACAAGGGGAACCAAATTACGGTGCAGGGGGTCGGATCCCCAGTACCGGCGGCAGAGGGTAGTGAGCGAGCAGGCTCCCAGCCGTCGTCATCCAGCGACTGCAATGTTATAGAAGTGGTGAACTTGGCTTCTGTAACAGATATAACTACAAGCAAACAGGACGCTAGCACGGAGAACCCTTTCAGGCAAAAACCGCTGTTGGCAAGAACACCGATTAAACAAGTCACCGATTGCGGGGGGAGGCAGCAAACCCCAGAAACACTGTCAAAGTCAACATCACAGGTTAAATCATCGGAGACAGACCACAGACGGACTAACGAACGAAAGAAGGCAGAGTGCGTTGTGCAACCTGGCATCATTGCGGCCTTTGGCCGCAGCAGAAGGACTATGCGCACCCCGGAGCGACCAGTGCAAGACGTACACAATCCGGATCAAGCTGCGACACCAACAGAGGCCAGTGTAAGACTGGGGGAGGGAGAAGTTTTGCCGTTGGCCGACGCCACTTCAAACGCGACCCAAGCGATAGAAGCAAAAGGGCTAGGAAACGGGGGCCTCTCCCAAGAGGTGGCGCCAAAAAACACAATCGCCCTTGACCGCGCCGAAGAGGAGCGGCTTACTCGGAAAGCGGGACTATCGTCAAACAACTAAGGGCTGCCTGCGAAGTGCAGAAAAACATAGGCAAGAGTGTCAAGAATGGCAATCTTGAATTGGGGGAGCTTTTTGACCGCATAACGCACTACAGGCGGAGGTGGCTTGCAACCGAAAAGCACCAAAAAGACACGCTCTCCCTCGAGGCATCAGTGGGTCCTAGCAGCAGCAAAAGAATGGCCGGTAGCCCAATTGAAGGCAACCGTGAGAAAAGGAGGAAGGACGAGACCATAAACGAAGTTGTCACTCCAGGCGAGGAGTTTCATGTGGTGCGAAACAAGGCAGCGAAAAAAGCGGCCAAAAAGCTACTCCTAGAAAAAACCAGACAAAGAGCTCAACCACGAAAAGAACAAAGAACCCCCCGATATACCGCAGAAAACAAAAAGCAAACCGCGGCGCAAACCCTTGCGAGAGGCACTGCTTTTTAAACCAACTAAGGGCCGAACCTACGCAGATGTCCTCCGTGAAATTAAAGGAGCGGTCAAGCCAGACGACACCAAAACTGCCATCAAAGCAGTTCGACCAACCCGGACCGGTGGCCTGCTGGTGGAATTCGGGCCAGAGGCCACAAACAAAGATGCATTCCGTGACGCGGTTCAAAAGGTTCTTGGAGATGCGGCAACGGTTGCCTCGCTCGAACCAATAGCCACCCTGGAAATCAGGGACCTCGACTGCGTCACGGACAAAGCTGAACTAGAGGATGTCATTAGGAGGGAGTTCCCCAGCTTAAGTAAAGTCAAGGCAAGATTGACACGTGAAAACACAAGGGGGCAACGCATGGCTATTGTCGAACTAGCTGACAAAGACGCCCAGCAAATCCTGGCGAAGGGCAATATTAAGATAGGTGGGGTGATCTGCAGGATACGGAGAAGAGCGATCCCTATCCGCTGCTTCAGATGCTTCGAATACGGACACACCGCGTATGGCTGTAGGGGACCCGACAGGAGATCTCTGTGCTATAAATGTGGTGAAACGGGGCACATAAGGAAGGAGTGCACGAACGAGGCAAAATGCATTCTTTGCAAGGATGCTAAGCTAGCACCCGGCGACCTCAAACATGAGCCGGGGACAGGGAGATGCTGGGTTTTCAAGGAGGCCCTAACTAAAGCCATATCGATACTCAAATGATCCGTATCCTGCAGGCCGATTTGCACCGAAGCACAAACGCCCAGGACCTACTTGAGCAGTTTGCGAGGGATAAGAAAGCTGACCTCCTGTTGCTGAGCGAGCAACATCATAACAAGGACTCGCAAGCGTGGTACCCTGACAAATCTAGTACCTCGGCCATCTGGGTTCGAGACAACGCCCGCCTTCAGGAGCAGGGCCATGGACGCGGGGATGGTTTGGTATGGGTGCGGTGTTCAGAGATAACATATTTCAGTGTTTATCTGACGCCTAACGAGGCAATGCCATCTTTTCGAACCAAACTCGATGCCCTGGAGGACGTTGTCTCGAACACAGAGGGCCACATGCTGGTCGGGGGACACTTCAACGCTAGAGCCATTGAATGGGGTATGCCACAATCTGACCCAAGGGGAAAGCAAATCTTTGACATGGCGGCCAGAATAGCGCTTTTTGTCCCAAATACTGGTAACACCCCTACTTTCCGCCGATGGGGTTGCATAGGAACCATACCCGATGTGACACTCGCTTCGGAGTCGCTGGTACCTAGAGTACACAACTAGCGAGTACTAGAGGACTACTTGGCTAGTGATCAGCAGTATATAGCGGTTGAGATTCACGACGGTGCCACTCTGCGTGCATATGCCCAAACTTCAACCCTCGGATGGAGGACTGGGAGGATGGACGTTGAGAGGTTCGCTGACGCGCTTACGGCAGGCGCACCGTTGCTGGGAGCTCCGCCAGAGAGTGGAGGGCCCACAGCCAAGGACTTGGTGAACTCAACTATGAGTACCATCATAGCTGCTTGCGAGTCTTCCATGCCCCGTCGGAGACCCCGACACGGTAAGCCTCCAGTATACTGGTGGTCAAACGAGATCGCCGAACAAAGAAGCGAGTGTCACAAACTTCGGCGAGAGGCCCAGCGGGCGCGAACACGGGAGGAGGCAGACACTAGGCTAGCAGCATACAGGTCTGGCAGGAAATATCTTCGCAGGCTTATTAACAAGAACAAGGCCCGATGCTGGCAAGACCTCGTGGATGATGTAAATAGGGATCCGTGGGGCCTTGGCTACAAGCTGGTCATGGGGAAACTTGGTGCCCTACGGAAGCCTTGTATACATGACGCAGAGAAGATGGACGTGATAGTGCGGGGACTCTTCCCCGCCCACCCCGTCCGTGTTGACGCTGTCCGTGGTGAAACAGCGGCCAAGTACCCACTCTTCACACAGCTGGAACTGGAGGAGGTAGTCCTCTCCCTGAAAGCGAGGAAGGCTCCAGGTCCAGATGGTGTTCCAGCTGAGGTTTTGCAGCTCGTCTATCACCATTGTCCTGACTTGCTGCTCAGCACATTCAACGCTTGCCTACGGGACGGGGTTTTCCCGGTACGATGGAAGGTAGCGAGGATCGTGCTGATCAGCAAGGGGAAGGAAAATCCCAAATCACCGTCTGCATACCGCCCGTTATGCATGCTAGACACGGCTGGGAAAGTGCTAGAGAAACTCATCAAGGGAAGACTCACTGACGCGATTCGTGCTGCTGGGGACCTATCTCCTCGGCAGTACGGCTTTAGAGCAGGACGTTCTACCATTGATGCGATTGCAGAGGTAGTGAACGCGGTCCAAAAGGCAGAGGCATGTAGTCGCACCAAGCGACGGATCGTCCTGTTGGTGACACTCGACGTCAGGAATGCCTTCAACTCCGCTAGATGGGTGGATATTCTGGACACGCTGGAAAACTCTTTTCAAGTTCCAGAATATCTAATGCGGCTTTTGAGGAACTACCTAAAAGACCGAAGCCTACTCTACGACACGACACAGGGCCAACGAAGGATGGAAATTACATCGGGTGTTGCCCAGGGATCTATCCTTGGTCCGGACCTGTGGAACGTGTCTTACGACGGGCTACTGAGACTTGAGATGCCAGATGAGTCGCGCTTGGTCGGCTATGTGGGTGATGTTGCGGCTCTGGTCGCCGGACGCACCGTTGAACAAGCGCAACTTAGGCTAGGTATGCTAATGCGCCGAGTGAGGGACTGGATGACTGCTTGCGGGCTCAGTTTGACACTGGAGAAAACCGAAGTGGTCATCTTGACAAAAAAGAGAATCCCTAGAGTAAGGATGATCAGTATTGGAGATATACAGGTCGAATTGAAGCCAACGGTGAAGTACCTGGGGCTACTGATTGACTCGAAGATGAGTTTCTCTGAGCAAATCAGGGCAACGGCTGAGAAGGCTGCTTCGGGAATATTGGCCCTGAGTCAACTTATGGCCAACGTAGGGGGACCCAGCCCATCAAGAAGACGCCTCTTGATGAGTGCTGTAGGGTCAGTGCTACTGTACGGAGCAGAGGTATGGGGCGACGCTCTCAGCAAGGAGGTATACCGAAAACGATTGGCACAGGTACAGAGAAGAGGAGCACTGAGAATTGCATCTTCGTATCCAACAGTCTCCGACTCGGCGGTGAGAGTGATTGCAGGCGTGATACCTGTCGCCCTCCTTGCAAGAGAGCGCCGCGCTATTCACCTGCACCGAAACGAGGATGCGAGGGAGATGGTTGTCCGCGAGTAGAGACAACGCTCGCTCAACAATTGGCAGCAGTCTTGGGTGAATTGCACGAAGGAAAGGTGGACTGCGCGCCTCATCCCGGATGTGAGACCGTGGCTAAATCGAAGGCATGGTGAGACTGACTTCTATCTGACCCAGCTTTTGAGCGGGCACGGGTGTTTTCAGTCTTACCTGCACAAGATCGGCAAGTCACGGTCTCCCGATTGTCGGTTTTGCCCAGGAGAGGAGGACAATGCCTGTCACACATTTTTTGCGTGTACCAAATGCGCCAGGCTGCGAAGGGAACTCTACAGGGAGACGGGAGAGCTCACCATGGATAATATAGTTGCGGTGATGCTCGAATCGGTTGACAAATGGAACCAGGTGGCACATTATGCTCGGGCAGTCCTAAAATATAAAAGGGACTCACAGCAGCCGGAGGCACTGGGGCTGGGGGATCGCTCTTCTGGCAATTCCTCTTCCCCCCTTCCCTCCCGCTAGGAAAGGGACTCCCCAGCTTGAAGGCGCCCCACGGCGTAACAAAACGAGACCTGGCCCGAAGTAATGTGTCAAACGGTTCCAGGCTAGGTTCTCAGATTGACAGGGGAGGTGTTTAGTGGGTAGTCCAAAGGTATCCTCCATGAGAGTCCCACACTGCCAGACTCGGCGGGCATAAATGCCTTCACCTCGCTACCACAAAAAAAAAAAAAAAGGCCCAGTCCTGGTAATAGGTGACTTCAAGCTGTGAGAAGAAATAAAGCTGGGATTGTGCTAAGTAGGTTCATCACAAACATTGAAGGTAGCCTGCATATCCCCGATGAACCAACCCACTTTGGCCGAACATTTAACAACATTCTGGATATTGGAGTCTCTCGAGAGTTCCATCAAAATATAAGAATCAGGGTCCTCAATGAGCTCTCCCCAGACCACCAACCAGTTCACTTCTTAATAGAGGACGTTTTTATAGACGAACCTTCAAAAGTTAAGAAGCTCATAAATTGGAAGGCTTTCCAAGACTCGCTGGCAAACGAAAGTTTTACCCAAGAATTAAACACAGCTAGCGACGTCGAAAAAGTTATTGAAAAAATAACAAAGAAGATTGAACAGGCAAAAGAGGACCACACAGTCACAACTTCGGCAAGGAAACACAACCCCTATGAACTCCCTCAGGATATAAAAAACTTGATAAGGAGGAAGAAGCAAGCCCGGAGAAGAGCTAGGAGCACAGGTGATCCTAGACTTAGAACGAAAGCCAACCAGTTAACAAACAAGTTCCAAAATAAAATCCACGAATTTCGTAACGAGCAATGGGAGAGCTTCTTACAGAGCCTAGAGCCTGGCGAGAATGCCTTTTGGAGGGCTACTAAATATTTTCGAACGAAAAACAAGGTAATTGTGCCACGAATCCATGGACCAAATGGCCTCAAATTCCACAATGCAGGTAAGGCGGAATCTTTTGCAGACACACTAGAACTTCAATTCCGCGAAAATATCTTCCAAGAGGAGGACATTGACGAAGAAGATCAAATTTTAAATAAAGTTCACGAGATTACACACACGCAAATTCAGGCAGATAGTACACTAGAACCAAACAACTTAGAAGAGATAAAAGACCTTATACTAAGACTCAACAAACGTAAAGCACCTGGTTTTGATACACTGACAAACACGACGCTTAAATTGCTACCAGACAACCTGCTACTGACAATCACCGACGCCATTAACGCAATCTTCCGTTTGCGGAGATACCCCAAAATGTGGAAGTCAGCAGTTATAATAGTTATCCCCAAACCATGAAAGTATCTTACTTTTCCACAGAATTGAAGGCCAATCAGTCTCCTCTCATCTCTATCCAAAATAGCTGAAAGAGCTATTCTCAAAACGAAAATCAAACCCTTCCTGATGAACAATTCGGATTCAGAACAGCTCATTTCACAGAACTCCAGCTAACAAGAGTGATCCAACATATAAAAAACGAGATGAACCGCAGGGAGTCAACGGGCTTAGTTATATTCAACATAGCGAAAGCCTTTGACAAAGTCTGGCATGCAGGACTTATCTTTAAAATGCCTGAACTCAAAATACCACTCGCGTTAATACAAATCATTCATTCATTCCTACAAGACAGATCTTTCCCTGTCAAAATCAACAACTTCTTCTCAAACCTGTGACCAATTCTACCTGGAGTTCCCCAAGGATCACCTATTTCACCAGTCCTTTACAGCCTATACACTTCTGACTTACGCAGGCTTCCCAGCAATGTTCAAGTTTCCCTATATGCTGATGATACATGTATATATTATTCAGCTCGACAAGCAGAAGTCATCACCTTAAAACTGCAACAATCCATCAATACCTTCCTGGAATACTTCCAAAAATGGAAGATCAAACTAAATAACGACAAGATGCAGGCAGTAGATATCAACAACCACCAACTTTACAAATAAATTCAGACATTATACCTTGGAACAGAACCGCAAAATACCTAGGACTATCACTGGACCATAAACTGACATGGAATGACCACATACGAATAAAACGACAGCACTGCATTGGTATCCTATCCTCATTAAACCCTATCCTTAAATATAGCCGGCTCAATATTAAAATAAGTTGCTCATATACTCGTATAAGCAAATAATACGCCCGACATTACCCTATGGATGCATCGCATTCTGCCAGACATCAAAGACCAACAAGAAAACCCTCCAGTCACTGCAAAACAGGGCCATAGGATGGATCTTCCAAATCCCATGGCATATTAGAAACACAGACATTTACAAAGACCTACGAATCGAGACTATTGACAAATATACACGCGACCGTGCTTTAACACTTTTTGACAAAATAGATGACCACTCTAATAAAATCTTGGGATTTCTAAAGATCTCTGATAAGGCACGAGTGACTTACCCGAGCCTCCAATCTATATTAGACAATACAGAAACTTACTCGCAATCATAGGTAATAGTGAGTGCATAAGCACTCGCAGACAGGAATGGAGTAAAAATGCTCAATCGCACTCGCTCCAAGGACCCCCCCCCAACTTCAAGGGACATAGCTATAGGTGCTATCTGGGATCACTCTATCAAATATTTGAAATGTGACAAGGTGCAAATATAAATACGACGATCAAGTATATAACTTAATAACTCCCGTTGAAACGACACGTCACAATTTCAAGCTAAATAGTAAAACCGAAATAATTTACGAAACTTTTACCAGGCCCAATCATTATACAAAAACAAGTTGAAGTAGCAGGAGAGCGCTCCTGCCAGAAGGCTTTTGTAAATCAATTAGTAAATCAAACAATATATTCTGCATATCAAAACTTGACTAATATACAGATTCTATAAAATGAGTTCAAAAAATTATTATGTTTATTATATTGTTGAATAAGCCACCATTTTGTTTTAAGTTTTTTGAACAGCGTCGCTTCGTTAGTCATGAAAGCACATCAATATAATGAACCATTTATAAAATTACTATCAAAATTCCTACATATTTGTAGTCCATTGCAAACGTGTTTCTCCTTAGTATCAAGTGTTAATGTTAATATTCAATAGGCTGTAACTAAGTTGTTTACAGTTCAATTATTATGAAATTTTCAGAATACATACAATTACTTTCAGAATACTTAAATTGTAGCTTTTAAAAATTTAAGGGTTCCATTTGGATTTTATAGGCAAAAATTGATAAAATGTACTATTTTTAACAAACTTGATCGAATTTCAGCTTTTGGGGTAGTTATTGCCCTTGTATTCCTTAAGTCTCACCACTGTGATTTGTTTCAGATTTTTCGGGAGAAAGGTGGAGGGGGGGAAGAACAAAATTTTCGTACATTTACCCTTCGCCTGCACCCCTCAAAGCGAAATTTGTAATTTCAAGACCTGTTTTAAAAAGTTATCATCAAGGCCTACCTGAGATGAATCTTTTTTCAGGGGCCACTCCTCTCTATGTGGTGACCCCTCTCAAACACCTTATACATTTTTTTTGGTAGTGAAACTTAGAAAAGGGCGCCATTATCCGTTTATCTACAAAATCTTATGTTTCTAGCTTATGTAGTTTGCGAGAGAAAAGTGGTGCGACGGGCAGACAGGACGCGACTTTAGTAAGACTTCGTAAAATGATTTTATAAAACCCTACAAAAACTGCTGAATTTTTGTGATTTCCCATTCTCTGGCAGCCAAACATTCTTAGTGGCCTTTTGCGGTTACGAGGTGTGAGAATTAAGTCATGAGACTCATTCCATAAAAACCGTATACAATATTTAAAAATTATTATACAACAATCCCCTTTGACGTAGTCCCCTTGGGCAGCTATACAATAATTTCAGCGCATTTTCCATGCTTCGTAACATTTCTGGAACGCTTCGACTGGAATGTCCGCGAGTTCTCTCAACACGGCCGCCTGGATGTCCGTAATCAACTCAAAATGTGTTCCTTTGACCACCGATTTTGTTCTAGGGAACAAAAAAAGTCACAGGATGACATATCGCGCAAATAAGATGGCTGTTGCAACACGGCGATCCTTTTAGAGGCCAAATACTGGGACACGCTGAGGGCGATGTTGTGTGGTTCAATGGAATCATCTTTGCGCACAACTTTTTCAACCCAAAATCGTCTGACTGTTTCACGGTTCATACCCAGTTCCGAGGGCAACATTCGAACTGTTACATGCCGATGTTCACGGATTAGGGTGCGCATTCGCGTCAGTCCACACCTCGACTGGTCTCCCACTCCACGCCTCGTCTTCCACGCTTTCACGCCCATCAAACTCTTTATGCCATCGAAACATCTGGGCACGACTAAGAGCGCTATCACCATGCACTTTTACTTTTATTACACTTTTAGCGTACGTTTCCGAAGCTGTTTCGTCAAATCTGGCTCAAAATTTTATCGCGACGCGTTGCTCTTGATTTTTTTTGCTCCATTTTCGTGACGAGCACTACCAACACACGTCTACTCAACACGACACAGCAGCCGAACTAAACAAGCTAGAGCGATGGTAAATACAGGTATATCAATAGAGAGGGGAAGGATGCCGGGAAAGGGGAAGGGAGTTTCAAGGTCGTAGGTTTGCCACATTCAACCAATCAGTCTCATTACTTAATTGCCACACCTCGTAAACGTTTTTTTGCATTACTGTTGCTACTCACGACATTTTGAGAGAAAAACTGTGATGAGTGTGGATCCGATTTTGAATGTCGAAAAGACGTGGTTTCTTCGTATCTTGATTGGTTAGCTAAGCATACAATTATTCTAATATTTACAAGAGCATTGACGCTTAAAAAAGTGACAGCGTAATTAGTAACAATTTGTGTTCTCGAAAAATACTGGCCAGACGTTTCGTTCCTATCTTGCCCGTCCCAAAAACGAGCAATCGTCGGAGGAGGATTGGCTGAGTACCCATTTTTTCCCCATATATTGATTGATTTATTATGTATTATATTCTTTTTATTAATTATATATATTGTTGTTGATTTCCGTATTGATAAAACTTGTTTTACTACATAACTGATTGGAAAAACCCGGCACATCGGTCTCCATTGTGAACTGCACTCTCAGAGACTGATTCACATACGAGTTGACGTTAGAAACTTATGTGTGCAATATCCAAGAGGATATGCAGAAAAAAAAAATAAAAATGTGATAATTTGCAACCGTAAACTAAGAATATAGGAAAGTAGATTCAATGCTATTTATTTTTGGAATTTATATGTTACATGGATTACTAAGAGAAAATGAATACATGAATCAAACAAAACATTCGACCTTTCCATTTCATTTGAAATCTAACCGGGTATGGGACTCACCACGTTGGCTGGCCCCTCCACTCATGAGCTAGCCACCGGGCGAGCTCAACCCTTATTCTGACGTTACGATTGTTCTTGCAGGTTAGTGTAGCCTTCCGCTTGCGTGCTCATTTATGTTATAGTATTATGAGATTCCGTCATATAAGACTATAACATAAATGTGCAACGTTGAAGGTTTTCATTCAAATGAAAAACATCTGGCCACGTTTACAATAGATCTTGATCCAGATGGGTTGGTGCGAAGGGGCACCGTTACCATCTGGATGCCCCACTCTTATTTGGGGGCCATAAGTATCATAATCTCCATCCCTAGTACGTTACCTCAGCCTTGACGCTATCGGACCGAGCCATGTCATCCACAATTCACGTCCTCAGACAAGCCAATCTTGGCGAGCACCAACCGTCCTCACTCACCGAGGCAGCAGACCGTCGCTGCAGTCCTATACGGACACTTTCATCCTCTAATTCACTACAAGTCTCTTGAAGGGCCTGAAATATGGAGAGGACGCGCTCGATCTGCTTCAAGTGCTCAAATAAGCTGCATCAACAATTAAATTTATATCAGTCAAAAACTTTGCAATAAGGAGATTGACCATCAAAAAGAAGAATTTACCGCTTTATTTAGTACAAATTTCTAAAAAATAGTATAAGCGCCTTTTGACAGATTAAGTACTTAAATTTCAAAGTCCGAATTTGGCTATTCAGCTACGCACTACGCTAAGAACTACGCAAAAAAAAAATGCATGGCCCCAGAAAGTTTAAATCGGCTCTGATGGAGCCTAACGTAAAATTACACAAGATCAATTGCAGTATATTTAGTAATCCAGCATCATATCGAGGATGCCCCCGATATGAAGATGCAAAAGTAAAATTATTTCCAAAACAAACGCAAGTACACCGCAGAGTGATACATTTCAGCTTCGTCAATCCCGGGGTTTCGCACTCGTCGCTAGAGGACAAGTGGGCAACATTGTACATAATGTAAATAATGTAAGTAGCAATAATGAGCTGCTTCTTAAAATCTATCAATAACTGAATTCTTTATCAGAAATAATCAAGAAACAAGATTCGAAAATCAATTTTGTTTTCCAACGTTTAGATCTTTCAAATATCTTAGAATAACTTACCACTCAGCCACATTCCCTTAGATAGGCCTCGTTTGACCTCGATCAATGTTAACTCTATTGTTGCTCTACATTGACGTGACTATTTCATTGTTAAGCTAAGGTCTTATTATATTCTTACAGGCCATATTCTTGCTCAGCATACTTGTACATCATGATGAACACCAAGAATAATCCAATAAGTGTACTCGTATTCCTGGAATCGGGGATAATAGAGAATCAAATTGAATACAAATGCATTCTATGTGGGTTGTAGTTCCCAATATACCTTACAACACATTCATGCAATATTTGGACCTTTGCATTACTAATTCAAGAGTTAAATTCAGAGTTTACGAAGGAAATCATCAAAGGGATGATGACTTTCTCATTTCAGCTCAAAATAAAAGCCATCGGCTTGGTTTCAGAAAAACAGATTGGGAAAAGTTTCACAAGAAGTTTAATCAAGAATACCAGAAGCAATATCTACCTTCTTACGGCGGTAACTCTTACCCAATGGTCCCTAATGACAGGAATCTAACTAACGATAAAAAATATTTCTATTTATCGAAATTAGAGATGCTGACGTTAAAAACCATAGAGAAAGTAGTTCCTAAGATTGGACATTAAGATGAAATAGCTACCAGCACAATGTTGAAAGGATTGAAAGCCTTCTTCTTACGCGTGTCAAGAATATTTATCGGCAATTTTTGGACTACAACCTTCGCTTGTTGGCCTAATTAAAATTACATCTTAAGGATGTCTGGGAAACCGACCACAAAATGATCGGGGTAACGAAGAATGTTAAGATGCTACAAATACTACGCCCGAATACCAACTTAGATGAACATATTTCCTAAAATTTCTAAAAGCACCCATTCATCTATTGATATTATGGGCATTCCATCTTCTGAAGAAGATTTCCTGGTAACGATAACAATAGTAGAAGGGATATAGGTAGCCACCATTTGTGGCCTTAAAAAGGAAAAAACCCCTGAAATTGATGAAATACTGACAGATCTACACCGAACCAGAGGAATATATATACCATTTCCTTCATCGTTTGAAATGTGTGATATGGACAGAGAAAAAGTTACCAGATGACTGCTGGAAACGCATCATATGCCCCCTTCTATGTATAACAAGAAAGATAGGCTAGCTGTGAAAATTATAGATGAATTGTTCTCATACCAAAGTGCTACTGAAAGTCATTGAATGAAGACTGAAGCCCTATTATGAAAATATCTTTGGAGAATATCAAGGTGGCTTTCGAAACGGACGATCTAGGATTGATCAGTTATTTTCAGTAAAACTGGTGTTTGTAAAGTGCTATAGTACTGATGTGCACCAGCACTTCGTATACTGAAAGTAAACATACAATGACAGTGTTCACAGAAATTTCCTGTATAAAATAATGCTTGATTTTGGCGTCTCTGCTAAACTCGTCCGTATGACCAAAATTCAATGCTTAACACGGTCTCAGTTCATAGTTAAGGGAGATTTAACTGAAAGCTTCCCAATGCACTCAGGCCTAAAATCACATCGAAAGTTGAAATGAAAACACAATTAAATAGGGAACCCTGAATGCCGATGTAACGATTAAATACTTAAACTACTAGAATACCTTGAAGCCTGACTACGCAAATTTAAACAAAAAATTAAAAATAAATGAAAGATAGCTTTCCAAAATTCTTTTCTTGTACTAAAATTTTCACTCTAGTTAAACTCTGTAAATACGTGCGGTGGTATCGTTACCATTCACTATAATTTCTGTGACTGAATTTTATCTACTACTACAGATATTACAAACTTCAACTACAAGTTTCTCGCTCAGCTATCAAAAGGACTATCAAATAAAAGAAACTAAGCTTTAGTTTCAAGAAATTCCTTAACTTATCTTTCGTCCTACATTCATGTTAAAACTTCTTCCATTGCTATTCTTCTGTACTCGTACAACTCAAACTCTCCGATTCGGTACAAGGATGTGTATCTCCTTTCATCTATTGCTACTAGATTACAGGTGCCTATTATATATCTATCTTTAGATTCTCGTCCCTCAAATAGACGTAATAGAAACAATGTTAACAGTCTCTAAGAAGAAACGATACTTATCTACTTCTCGTCAGTAATCCACCAAAGATACAACAATCTTTAAGAACTTTTCAAAGTAAAATGTGCATGTACGAGTATCTTAGCGAGAAGCTGCTTACTCGCTCTCATCTTTACCTAAGTTATGTATGATAGCTTCAGGTCTTTTGCTAATAGACACTGCCTTGTAAGAACAATTTCTTTTCACAACATTTTTATTTCGTTTTATCATCAAAAGCAAAAAGAATGCTAAGTTGTACTATAAGTATCAGCACTTGTGCCTGTGTTTGTTTGGAGGTATATAGTATGTTGTCTGTCGAGTAGCAGTTAATTAGCAATTAATGAAAATGATTATGAACAAAAGATAAGTTCGCGCAAAAAAGCTTCAATGATGGTAAACGATGTTGTAGCAGTGGCTATCGCGGACGAGGCGAACGATGCAAGGGGTTTAGAAAACTCGACACGAACAACGCAGGAAGATGCGATTATCAATGAAGATGACGGTGGCGACACGAAGAGAAAATGTTAAATGTTACTTTTAGGAAAATGTTGTTGATATCGTCTCTCCTCGTCCATTAAGGGATAATTTTTGCGCAACCAAGCTATCGCGCCAAAATCATTTTAAGTGAAAGAGGAAGAAACAATGTTTGGGAGTTCTTCCCACAGGCTTTAAAGAAAAATCTTTTGTAAGATTAAATATCTACAGGATCGACTAGGATTTTTATTTCTTGCGAATCAAATTAAGGAATCACGGAGGATGTGGTAAGCTATTGAGTTATGCCAAGGTAACTCGAAGAGTTGTATCGTTAAATTGTTATCTGAATGATTCAGAGGATGAGTAATTGGAAAGTAAGAAATAAATGATGGGAATTAGCAGTAGATAAGTTTAATCAGGATTATTGATAGAAGTATAAGTGTTTGGCAAATGTTGATCCTTTTCAAGCAAAACAATCTGATTGTAGCCTGAAGCTCTTCTTAGATAAAATATATATGTATATATTTTTTGTACTAATTTATGAAAAAGTAATTTGTGTGAAACTAAGGTTGCGTTACATTCTACATACATAAAGTAACTAATTACTACAATAAATGATTAAACTGTTCTTCATTTCCTCTTCTTCGTGCAAAAATGATTCTCTACCAGCTCGCGAAAAATATCAATAGTAAAATCACTTCAATTTAAGTGTTATGGACAGTGGTGCACAGCAAAGAGCGTAACGCGTTATGTAGACAATCATAGTCTAGCTGGAAATTTAGTTCGTTGTAAAATGCATTTTGGATGCGTTGTTACATGCATACGAGTATAATGCTCTCAAATTTCACTTTGGGGACCATGAGGTCGAGCAGCCTCGAGGATGATTATCTGTGGCAGCTCTTAAGCCCATCAGCCTCGCTTAAACTGCAACTCAAGTTGAGTTGGCTAATTTTTTTTTTTCGTTATAGCTATAAAAACGCGCTCAAAATTATACCTAACTGTGGGCACACTCCACGACATTTAATAGACAAAATCTACAAAAAATTGAATAAATTATACAAAAAGGAAAGCATAATAATTTTCATTACAATTAAAATTTGAATGCATGTACATTTTTAGCTTTGGTCATAGAAAACAGTTTCATGGTTTAATGTTAGTCTATCTGCCTTGTGGCATATGGAAAACGGGATCAATTCCAACTAAGGCTATGGATGTGTCTGAATAACCAAGTTGAAGTAGCAGGAGAGTGCTCCTGCCAGAACGGTATTGTAAAACAATTAGTAAATCAAACAATACATTCTGCATATCAAAGCTTGACTAATATACAGATTCCATAAATTGAGTTCGAAAAATTATTATGGTTATTATGATTTTAACTTCGCCACCATTTTGTTTCAAGTGGTTTGACCTCGTCGTTTGATTAGTTATGATAACACATGGATATTACAAACCATTTCTAAAATTTTTATCAAAATTCTTACATATTTGTAGTGTCTAGGTCCGTTGCAAACGTGTATCCCCCGAGTATCACGTGTTAATGTTGTTGAAATTGTTATATATTCAATCGGCTATAACTAAGCTGTTTATTGTTCAATTATTGTGAAATTTTTCGGACACACAATTAATTTTGAAAAACTTGAATTGTAGGTTTTGGAAAATTTAAGGGACCCATCTTGATTTTATAGGCAAAAATGTAAAATTTATAAAATGTACTATTATTAACAAAGTTGGCCGAGTTACGACTTCTGAGGTATTTGTTGCCCTTGTACTCCTAAAGTCACACCCCTGTGATTTTTTTCAGATTTCATACCTTTCCCCTTCCCCTGCACCCTTCAAAGCAAAATTTGTTAATTTAAGACCTGTTTTGTAAAGTTTTCATTAAGGCCTTTCATTTGATACCCATATTGCCTACATACGATGAAAACTTTTTTTTCAGGGGCAACTCCTTTATATGGGGAGACCCCCCTCAAAGACCTAATAAATTTGTTTTCGTGGTGAAACTTTGAAGAGGGCATCACTTCGCACCTACTTACAAAATCTTATGTTTCTAGCTTATGTAGTTTGTGAGAAAAAGTGCTGTGACTCACGGGTAGACGGACAGACAGGACGTGATTTTAGTAGGGTGAGGGTGCCATATATGAGATACCATTTTGTTTTTTGCTGATTTCTCGAAAAATGCCAGAGTTAAGATAACAAGAAAATGTGATAATAAATTATATTTAATGCATAATTCAGTACTCCAAGTAGTTAAGCGGTAGTGTCAGTCAAATCTGTAAGATAAATTGCGTAAAAAAATAACTCCTTTTTTCTGTTTACGCAAGGAAGTACCCTAGTATGGGATACTTGGGGTTCCTAAATTGAGATATGTCTTATTTTAGGGAACCCAACTTTTGAATTGATTTAAATGCGAATATAATTTCTTATACGCTTCAGTAGCAATCAGTCTTTATTATTTCAAAAAAATAACAGTTATCAGAAAACTTACTTATTCAATTTACTTATTCAATTTTCACTAACCGTTTTTTTTAAATTAAACATAATTCATTGGATGATCTTTGGTCAAAGTTATGTGAAAGAAATCAAAAATTTCTATAAAATTATTTAAAAAAACTTTAATATGAGTTCTTTTCTGGACATAAAAAAAACAAAAAGCCACCTCCAATGGATACTCCACAGTCTTCATGAGTCCATTTAAAGCGATCTTGGCATCGCGCCCACTTTTCTCCTCTAAAATTCTCCGAGAATTTCCCGTTGCAGTATGGACACTCGCATCGTTCGATTCTTCATCACTGCTACTATCGGGCAGCTCTGTGTCAACTTCAGATGAGGTGCCTTCAGAATCTGTCAAATGCCTTTTCTTAGAAACCTTTTTTGCATTAATCCTTTTAACATGATTCTTTTTTTTGCTACTTTCGATGTTTTCTTTCGGGCTGCTTTAGCTTCTTTTTCTCTTTTCTTATTGATTGAAATCAAAAGGTTTTGTTTGTATGGTGAGGATATAATTACACTTGCCTTTCCGCAGCGACTTGATTCACTGGATTTATGTTGCGGCAATCTTGGAACTGGGTTAAGAGTAAATGGAGATACGATGTGTGATGTACTGGGAGTAGGGTTTTCATATGGATTAAGAGATACTAGCTTTTTGTTCTTTTCGGCTGTTGTTTCAGTTAAAGGAAGGGGGTTTCATTTGGTTGTGTTTCATTCAAGACATGATTTGCATTACGAGGTGTATTGGTGTTTGAGATGTTATCAGATTGCTCGGCTTCACTAATCATCATCTGAGAAAATATTGGGATTAACAGGTTAGAGGCCTGCTTTTCGGAAACCATTAACAGAATTTGCCATAGTTGCTGATTTTTGGTAAGCTTTTTCGAACAACATGCAAACATATTTGTTGGTCAACACACGTCCAGGATTATTGCGTAGCCAATTTTCTATTTCTTGGGCGTAGTATCCATTGGCTGCATTTTATGAGTACAATGCGGTGGCAGGCATTATCACATTTTTGTCTCATGCCATATCGATGACGTCAATATTTCGTGTATGTCTATAATGTCCATCTAGTATCAAGACGATTGGATCTTCAGCAGCTGATCTCGTGAATTTTATAAAATGATCAAACCATTAAGTGAACAAGTAGGTTTGTATCCA
Source organism: Odontomyia ornata (assembly GCA_963969285.1). Taxonomy (NCBI): domain Eukaryota; kingdom Metazoa; phylum Arthropoda; class Insecta; order Diptera; family Stratiomyidae; genus Odontomyia; species Odontomyia ornata. The sequence goes on along the minus strand of OZ017741.1, from coordinate 74,115,776 downwards.
TCCAGATGGGTGACAGCCACCAATAGACCTCGCTTGAGCACCATCCATTAAATCTTGGGCCATATTTTTTCGCGGAAAAATAATCATAGGAGGAACATACATTCCACATGCATTCATACAGGTGACTACTGTGATCAATTTTCCTCTTTCTAGTGATGATAAGGCTGCAACCTGTCAACTTTGGAATGTTTGTGTTGGACTATCGTTATTCCAGTCTCATCAACGTTGAATAATCTGTGTGGGGAAAAGCTTATTTCTGCCATTGCTGTTTCACACAGCTTGAAAAATGATTCAACAGTGTCTGGGTTGAATCCTTTTATCCTTGTAGCAGAAATAGCTTGTGGCATCCTGAGTGACAATTCATGGTACTTTCTTATAAAAATTCGAAGCCATTTTTTACCAGCAGAAGCCTTTGATACACTAAATGGAAGTTTAATATGGTTTTTTATAGCCAGCTGAAATGCCATGTATTTTATGTCCTTTAATCATAAGCCACAAAACCGTTTGTCCATTTCTAGACAGTATTCTTTTAGTTGAGTTTCTCGGACAATACAGGACGTCTGCTTAGCCGTGTATCAACTAACTTCGAAGGATCACCTTCTTTCTTGACATTGCAGGGTCCCTTTTGGAACGCCATACGCTTTCGATGCTTTGAAATAACCCAGTTGTTTGCTCCTGACAGCATTAACCGCAAGTATCATCGCAGCATGACTCCAAGTTCTCCTTTTGTTTGGTGGCATCTGCAATAAACGCTACGGTGGTTCATAAAATATAATAAATATTTTGTGTTCCTAATATGAGATATCTCATTTTGAGAATCTTCTACTGTCCCATATTAGGAACCAACTAAAAACTCAACGTAATCACCGAGCACATTTTATATACGAAATCAATACAGGTAAAACAAAATGTGAAAGATTATTAGATTTCACCACTAAACATACATTATAAATCTACTTTTAATATGATTGTACCCATATGTAACTATTTGACATACCTTTTAAATGATGATGGAATAATTTCATAAGCGAGCGCGACAAAAGCTGCGTCTGTATCGATTGTTCTTGATGACTTGCTGGGAGCTACTAGCACATGTGTGAACATGATCAAGTGAGTAATCAAACGAGCCACTCTCAGTACGTGCACGAACTTTGAAATAGCCCGCTATCTCATATTAGGAACCTATCTCTAATTAGGCAACTTCACCCTAGGGTATTGTAAAATGACTTCACAATACCCTAAAAACACATATTGTCTTACATTGGTTAGAACATCAAATTGTGATTTTATAATGAAAGTGTAACATTAGTAGAAGATCTGTACTCAAGAGCAACAATTAATCTGCAATACTGAAAAATTTGTCAGAAATTACATTGTGGCAGAAAACTACCCGGAAATCGCAAATAAAACGCAAAATAGTTAGTTATTCATCAATATTTATTTTGTTGCCTTCAAAGTAATCCCCATCACCCATCAGAACACTTTTCATAAGCACGTTTTGGTATAGCTTTCAGCTCCTTCGGCGAGTTTTGTTTTACATTGAGACAAAAAAGTACCCAGGAATTGCAAATAACACGCAAAATATATAATTATTCATCAAAATCACACGGAGCCAAATTTGGGGAGTACAGTGGTTGATCGATGGTATTTTTGGCTTTAAATTCGGTCACAATAAAAAAAATCACAAAAATCGCAACGCACTACTGAGGTGCACCGACTTAAGCAGCTGCTGTTAACAAACTGCTTTACAGATCACGCTCATATTTGGCGTAGTAATTAAGAACAGTCCTACCAACTTAACAAATTACATTTTTTTGAAATATCATCTACCCGGGAAATTTAAATTACAATTTCCGGGTACTTCGTTGTCACAATGTAAATCAATTGTGAAGCATACCCAATCTAAGCATTTCTGATGAAAATCTATTAAGGACGGAGATTAAGCTCAAGTTGAGCCATAAATATATAGTGGAGGCATCGTGTGAAATGTAGGAGACACAACTAACTTAGGCGTTATTCATTGACTATAGGAGGATGGATATAGAAGTTGCAGGCTTACGCCTGAGATAGTCCTACCTTAATTTATTTATGGTTTTGTTTTACTTCCAAACTCTATTGAAATCGGTTTTGTCTTTCCATCTGTCTGTCCGTCTATATGTATCAGAAGTTTTTCTTCGAAAGTATCGCAGCTACAGACACCAAACGTGAAACGTAGATCAAAAGTGATGACGGCTTAAAAATTTGGGCATCATTAAATTTTTCAACGGTTTCTAAAGGGGGTCCCACCATATCGGAAAGGGAGCCTTTGACATTTTTTTACCGAAGGTGGTTGTGTGGAGTATCTTGATGATAACTTTCTAAAACAGGTCTTTAGAATGGGTGTCCCTCCTTGCAATTGGACACATGTGATCCAAAAAATCTGAAAAAAATCATGAAAGAGTACGACAACAATAATTATTCAAAATTGTTAATAATAGTCTAACATTCAATTCTGTATTTTCCCCAATGGTCCTTATACTGTGTAAGCTTGAAAAAAATTAGATCATATTCACGGAAGTTAAAGCCATTTGAAATTTCTCTAATTACTGCAACGACAAGCAACAAGGCACAATTTTGGTATTCTCTGGACTTTCCATCAAATCAGGCGTTGTAGTTTTGATTGGACCTTCTAAAAATTTTAACAATTACATAAATATTTTTGGGAGTTCATCATGTGAGTGATTTTAGAGATTAGAGCAACAATGGTTATTCCTTTAAATATGTACGTCTTATAAAAAACAAAAATTATCTGCCTGTCAATCTCTCAGATATTTATAGTGGAGAACGTACTAGAAACAGGAACAAGAAACCAAGTTGCATTCACAGCCATAGAGAAAAAGGATAACTAAGAACATACTGGCTTAAATGGGCTGCCAACAAGAATCAATTTTGGTGCATCTTAGCTTGGCTTTATTATGACATGGGGTTAGGAAGTCTATTGCAGAAAAACTATCAAAACTGTTGAGATAGATACTTGTCAAGAATAATAAGAAGAAAGAAGCGATAGCATGTTTCTTGAAAATTTTTGAAAATAGAATAAACTGACATAAATTAATGAGTTGAATAACATTAATCTGCAGTATAGTATAATCACGTCTGAGTTCTATATGCATTTCTTATGCAATTTTCTGGTTCAGTTACTCTGTTCTTGGGATGTTTTTCCAAAATGCTACCAACCTTTTCAACAATACTAGGTATAAACTGTTCACTTCGCATTTTTGATGAAAAATTAAGAAAGTACATGCTTTGACATTTTTACGCATTGTATTTTTTGATTGTAGAGTTATTAATTAAAGTCTCAAGTTACGAAAACTAGAGCTGAAAAAATTAAATAGCAGTTTGAATTCATAAATAATGTGGTTTTTGAAACAATAGATGCCAAAACCACACTTTTTGCTTTCACCTCATGGTGGTTCATAGTGGTTCATGGTGGTTCACTAACATAGAAAAAGAAAATTTGGTGTCAGGTTGAATCAATTGTCTACCAAATCCAGCTAAATATAAAGGTGCCTCTTGATGGTGTGATGTGAAAAGACTTTAAGTGTTTGGTTTTAAGGGATTCACTAAAGCGTGGTGGGGATGGGTTTACACACTCAAGTCAGAAATATTTACTTCTTATTTAATTTCTTAAGGGAAAAAGGAAAGAATTAAGTTCCATTTGCTTGCTTGTGGTAGTTTGTCTTATGCTTTTTTTTCTTTTATTTCCATCTGTTCTTTCTTTCAATTTAACACTATTTCTAATGCCAATTATAAAGTCTTAATCTTGTTGTTTCTAATTTGCCATCATCTTTTCTGTCTACATCGGTGGCACTCTCAATCTTTGTCAAACCTGATCCCCACCATTGACTACTCTCTATTCAGCTTGCCATCACATGTCCCATTCTAAACCTTCCCGCTTCAATTTTTAAAAGCTGCGCATTGATATTCTTTCTTCAGCAACCTCCACATTGAAGATTGTGTTGATAAGCTGTTTATGTTTTTTTTGTTCCTAATCTCACAATTTGCTCCTGTGTTTCCAACCAGAAGACCTAAAGAGGCTCCTTGGTTTAATTCAGGTGTTGCCATTGCAATTAAGGCGAAAAAAGCTGCCCGTAGAAAATTCTTATCCTGTGGTCTTCCAAGTGAGCTGGCTAAATTCAAAGAGCGTCATGCGGTGGCCAAAAAAATTGCCACCTCTGCACTTCATGCATATGCTAAGCACATGAAACTTCGATAATGTCGAATCAAACTCGTGCGTTCTGGTCGTACGTAAAATCTTTAAAGAGCTCTCATCATGTCCCTGATAATTGCAATCTAGATGACGTGACCTCGTCTACTCTTCAAGAATCTTGTGAACTCTTCGCTTCTTATTTTTCATCCTTTTTCGGCAGGGCTAAGCATTCCCCTTCCTACAATCAATCTTCTAGCTCTTTTTCCTCTACTACTTTTCATACAAAAACCCCTTGCAGGTTGAGCTGCTCTTAAATAAACTTGACAAAAGTACCAGTGGGAGCCCTGATGGCATTCCAAAATCTTTATCCTCTTCAGTTTGTGCTCCCTTATTAATTATTTTTGATTTGAGTTTTTCCTGTGGGGGCTCCCTTCTCAACGGGAAATTGCCCAAATTTTTCCTACCTTCAAATCTTGTGACCGTCATATCACCTTAAACTATTGTCCAATTTCTTTCCTTCCTTGTTTTGGTAAAATTCTTAAAAATATGCTTCTGATGTGCTGTTCTCGCTTATTCTTTCATCTTCAGCTGACAAACAACATGGTATCGTTAGAGGCAGTCCTACCCTTACAAACCTGCTTTCTTTTACCAATCACATCGTAGCTACCCTCAACCAGCAACAACAATTTGACGTTATTTTTACGGATTTCTCTAAAGCCTCTCTCCTATTTGAGAAACTTTTAGGGTTCAAAGTTCCTTTTTAGGGTTTTGTAAAATAATTTTACAAAACCCTTCTAAAATCGCGTCCTGTCTATCCGTCTGTCCGTCTGTCTGTCCGTCCGTCCGTCCGTCCGTCCGTGTGTCACAGCAGTTTTTCTCGGAAACTACTTAAGCTAGAAGCATCAAATTTTGTACGTGGGTGTAAACTGGTGCTCTCTTCAAAGTTCAATTACAAAAAAATTTTATCAGGTATTTAAGGGGGGTCTCCCCATATCGGGGAGTGACCCCCCGAAAAAAAAATTTCATTGAAGGTAGCCGATATGGGTATCAAATGAAAGGTCTTGATGAGAACTTTTCAAAACAGGTCTTAATTTGGCAAAGTTTGCTTCGAGGGGCGCACAGGGAGGGGAAATACACGAAAAATTTGTGTCCCCCCCCTCGCGATTGGACACCTGTGATCCGAAAAATCTGAAAAAATCAGGAATGTAGGCCTTGGTGAGTACAACAACAACAAATACGTGAGAAGTCGCAATTCACTCAACTTTGTTAGTAATAGTATGATTTATCGATTTTCTGTTTTCTTGAATAAAATCCTAACGGTACCCTTAAATTCAATGAAATTCAGCACATAGATGACTATTCATAAGATTGATTTACCCTGCAAGTTTCATAAAGATTGAGATTTAGCGAAGTTATAGCGGTTTGAATTTTCCTATATTACTATGGAACAATATGCGCTGCATGTATTACTATGGCAGCATGTGGCTATGGAACAATATGCGCTTTTTACCGACTCAGCCACTACAGTTTTGCTAGGATTTGCATGAAAGTTTCAGGAATGATAGGTGTCATGTATATCTTTGAGAATCGGTTCAGCTAGTGGTATCAGTAATCGTAAAACAAAATTGTGGCTGTTTTAAATGCGAAGATTGAATAATTTTGAGTTATTTTTTCCCAACTTCAACGTTCAAGGTCCATGCTTTGAACACTTGATTCAATTTAATGAATGACTGAAGATGAGTACCTAAAATTATTACTCATAAGTGAAACAAGTCAAGGAGGCGGGAGAGAGCTCCTAGTAAAAGGGCTTTGTAACAACTCTACGATTCGAAAAAATGGCCATGAATCGATGATAACAGTACAGGAGAGTGGCCCCTGAAAAAATTTCATCAAACGTAGCCGATATGAGTATGAAATGAAAGTTTTCATGGGAGCTTTTCAAAACAGTTCTTAAGCTGTCAGTTTCTGCTTCAGTGGGGCACAGGGGGGGGGGGGAATACATGAAAAATGTGGTTTCCTCTCTCACGAATGGACATCTGAAATAATTATCAAGGGAGATATTTATGAGTATAACAATAACAAAAACCTTAAAAGTCTAAATTCGTTCAACTTTGCTAATAATAGTATGATCTTCGAATTTCATATTTTCTCCAATAAAATCGTCTTTGACATGTTTCTTGATGTGATTCGATCTGGTGACTGCATTTTGAAAATTGAATACAAAACCCTTCTGACATGAGCGTAGGTCTGTTTACCCAACTTGTTTTCTCTATACCTGGCTTCTCTCCTATGTTCTGATCGTCAATATGTAGTCATTTTTATAACTCTTGCTTCTCTTCTTCGTTTCGCTCCAGCTTGGTAGTTTTGCAGGGTCCAATGCTTGGCCCCATAATATTTTTACTTTTTGTCGATGATCGACTTTCTGTCATCACATCCCTCTGCCTCCTTTATGCCGATAACTTTAAGATTTTTCGAGTTAGAGCCTCCCTTTTAGACGTTGATATCCTTTAAACCGATCTTCAGCGTCTTAGTGATTGGTGTGAATCAAACGATCTCTCCTTAAATGTTTCCAAATACCATCAGATGACATTCTCCTGTAAAAATTTCCTCGTATAGGCTTTTGATGTAACCTCTTTTAAGGGTCTTGGTGTGTTTTTTGATTGTAAACTGAAGTTTGATCTCCAGATTGCTCTAATTATTAATAAAGCATCCCATTTAAATGGGTTTATTTTACGATCTGCTTCGTCTTTACAACATATCTCCTTCTGTATGTGTCTTAACTTCTCACTAGTACGTAGTAATTATGAGTACTGCTCCCAAATTTAGAGTCCCTATCACAGGAAGCACATTGATGCTTTTGAGTAAGTTCAATGCAGATTCACACGGTCTCTATTCTTGAAATTCAACCTTCCTTACTCTCCTTATGATGAACCTTCCTACCGTCGAGTCCAGACAATCTTGCCTTATCGAGTGTCTTTTGTTCAAGCTTCATATTCGACGCTGCGCGCCCTAATAGATCTTCGCTTCAATTTCATGTCCCGTATGCACGTACTAACACTTTCTTCCAGTCTCCTTTACAACGTTTACCTCGTATGCACAACCAACAAAGTATTGGTCGTCTACTACGGTCTCTTGGCATAATTAAAAATTTCATGAAAAATCAAATTTATAAATACTCCTATAATTCTTAATTTTTGATATCGTTGAGTTATAATCTATTTTCTTTAATTTCTTCTCTATTTTGAATTTGATTGTTGTATTGTTTTTAAAAAAGTTTGACATATTGTTTGTTATATTCACTTCAAGAAGATAGCATGGAGATGTATGGGCAAGTATTGCCAACTTGTGTTATGTACAGAAAATAAAAAATTTGTGTAAGAGAAATGTCGTTTCATATAATACATTCTAGGCCCTTTTCTGATTTTAATGTTTGAAAACGATTTTCGATCGGCAATTGCCTCTTGTATATAAAATATTTCAAGCTATAAGATCAGTAAAAAATTGTAAGTATCTCTAGGAGGATCTGTATGCTCTAGAGAACTGGTGTTTGGGAGAGGAGGAAAAATCTCCAGAAGAAAAAAGAGGAAAGGAGGGATTTCATTACGGCCTCTATAAAAAAAAAACGAGGAGTCTCTTACTCTAGCCTTTTGCAAGGCGCTAAGAAGCAGCCTACATCACAGCCCGTATGGCAACCGAAACATTAGCCAACTAAGTCACCACAGCAGTTATGACCGAAGTATGTTGTTGTTGTTCGGGTGTGACTTGTTCACACTCATTCGAAAAGTGGACTCATTCATCCCGCACTATAAAAAAAACTTACTAGTCCTAGTGAGAGAAAAGCTTCATATAAAGAATTTGCCTTCAAACTTTATTGTCATGATGAGTTCCATTAAACACTTCATCCTCATATGCTCAATGGCTCAACGCTATAAAATGAGTTCTGTTCAATAATACTTGAATGCCCATAGGACTAGACTTCTTGTTTGTACAGGAAACAAGACTCCGAGAAAAACACAAAGTGCATTTGGAAAAATACAAAATCATTAGGCCTGATGATCCAGAGGGAATTTTCAGAGTTATTATTCTTCTTTATCGTGTCTACCTAGTAAATCCTTCCCACGGTTAGAGGAATTTTATGTGTGGAATTCTTGACCCCGCATTTGACCATCTTTTGGTTGAGATGATGTTAAGAGTGAAAAAGGGTATGCAACTTTAGGTTAAAATGCCTCAATTTTTCATTCTATACAAGCAAATCGATTGGGCAGCAGTTACTGCTGACCTTGATGGAAAATTGAAGGAAATTTCAATCTATCGCTCGAAAAATCATTCTATTCCTGAAACTGATGAGGGAGCCATACTTATAAATGCAACTCTGGACCTGGTCATCTCAAAGATCTCCATTAAGAAATCCTCGACAAACTACCTATATCGAGATTTACCACAAGACATCTTTGAGGTTCATCGAAGACGTAGTCGGCTTAAAAAGCTCCTCGCAAGGATCTACCATTGCAATTTAAATATGGTCAACTGGCAGTATGAACGTATTCATCTAGTGATTATGTCTCTAAAATGAATGATCTTGAGGAGAACCACGCCTTTTACAAACGAAATCATCAAACCAGACCCTTGTATGTTTCCTCATATCAATAAGATGTCTGGCCGAAAAAGGCTGCCCGGGTTCCTCACTTATGATGGTTGCATGCTCGTGAGTGACAAATCTATTGCTGACTGTATCGCACTTCGTTAGTGAGCAGTACCACAATGATTTTTGACTAGGATCATGAGCAATTGTGCTTAATTAGGTTCTTTGATTTGAATCGCTCTGACGCATCTACTGGCCATAGTCTGTTTGTCAGTTCTAAGGGACTCATTTTGCGGGCACTGGAGTGAAATTCTAAAAAATCGGCAGGAGCTGATGCAATCCTCAACTTGATCATTATGAATTATTGCATCAACACTTGCTACTTTCCTCAGCAATGGAAATACGCAAACATATTTGCAACACCCTAGAAGTCGGACAGCACTGACGTAGTCAATACTCGTCTGATTTCGCTGCTGTCGAATATTGGTAAGCAGCTCGATAGGGTAATACTTGAAGGCATCGTAAAGTTCTCTGTGGGGGCATGAATTGAGCTGAAAAGAGAATTGGATTTCAAAAAAGCCCACTTCCTGATAGATGCTATGGGCGTGTTCCAAGCCAATATAATGAGAAGTTGGCACAACAATAACCTTTTTGTAGCCTGCCTGATTGATGTAGAGAAAGCCTTTGACTCTATATAGATCAATGGGTTTCTCTACAAAATGAAATAAATTTCCGGCTCATATTGTCAAAATTATGGGCAGGTTCATGAGGGTACGAACTGCCTTTGCGGCAGATGGTGGAGCTAGGTTAGATCCATTTTGTATTGACTCAAGGTCCCATAGGGGTCTATATTAGGCCCATTTGTTTTCAATATATTCTTCTCTGATGTCCTGCGCGGAAAAGACGAATGTAAGTTTAAAATCCAGGTGAGCCTCTTCGCTAAAAATTTGTTAATGAGGTCATCTGAGCATAATTTGCGCTTTGCTAAAATAATAAGTATTGGAAGCTCTTACTGGATATCAACGAAAATGGGGAATTAAGGTAAATGCAAAGAAAAATGAATTAATTGTATTCAAGGACCCCCACAAAAACATTGGTCGTCGTGCAAGAGGCTTCCGTGACTCCAGGGTTAATCTGAATGGACAGATAGTGCACGGCTCCAAGCAAACGAAGTACTTGGAGGAAATTTTTGATAGGAAGGCTACCTTCAGTGCCCACGTTAACAATGTTTTGAAAAAAAGTAACTTATGCGTACCATCTTCTTATAGCTCTTTTCAGGAAGCAGTGCACGGCGAGCAAGCGAGTCAAGGTTTTGGTCTATAAAATCCCTATTCGTCCGACCATCAAATATTCTGTGAAGATATGGAAAGAAGCTGCAAAAAAAAATGGGGCAAGATAGGATTAGTGGAACGAAAAATCTTTCGAGCTCGGAAAGGCCTATACAAACGCGAGGATGAACGGTCTTTTCCCAATGAGGTGCGTTATCAGGAGGCAGCGATGGAGCCAGTCGAAGCATATGCGAAAAAGACAGTGGCATCAACAGTAAGAAGAATCGTGGAGCACAAGATGGAAGCATTTAGCGCAGCGACGGTTATTTTTCAATATATATACACTACCGGTCAAAAGTTTGAGACCACTATGAAAAAATATGAGAAAACAAATAAAGGTCAATATATTTAAAACTTTATGGAAAACTAGATCTATTATCATTTTACACACAAGATTTAAAACTAAAACAAGTTGGGTAAACAGACCTACGCTCATGTCAGAAGGGTTTTGTATTCAATTTACAAAATGCAGTCACCAGATCGAATCAAATCAAGAAACATGTCAAAGACGATTTTATTGGAGAAAATATGAAATACGAAGATCATACTATTATTAACAAAGTTGAACGAATTTCGACTTCTGAGGTTTTCGGTATTGTTATACTGATAAATATCTCCCTTGATAATTATTTCAGATGTCCATCCGCGACGGAGGAAACACATTTTTCATGTATTTCCCCCCTGTGCCCCCACTGAAGCAAAAACTGACAGTTTAACAACTGTTTTGAAAAGCTCCCATGGAAACTTTTATTTCATACTCATATCGGCTACGTTTGATGAATTTTTTTTTTCAGGGGCCACTCTCCTGTACTGTTATCATCGATTAATGGCCAATTTTTTCGAATCCAAGAATGGTTACAAAACCCTTTTGCTAGGAGCTCTCTTCCCCCTGCTTGACTTGTTTCACTTATGAGCATTAATTGTAGGTACTCATCTTCAGTCATTCATTAAATTGAATCAAGTGTTCAAAGCATGCGCCTTAAACGTTGAAGTTGGGGCAAAATAACTCAAAATTATTCAACCTTCGCATTTAAAACAGCCACTATTTTGTTTTACGATTACTGATACCACTAGCTGAACCGATTCTCAAAGATATACATGACACCTATCATTCCTGAAATTTTCATGCAAATCCTAGCAAAACTGTAGTGTCTGAGTCGGTAAAAAGCGCATGTTGTTCCATAGCCATATGTTGCCATAGTAATAAATGCAGCGCATATTGCTCCATAGTAAAACAGGAAAATTCAAACCGCTGTAACTTCGCTAAATATGCTTCAATCTTTATGAAACTTTCAGGATAGGTCAATCTTATAAATAGACATACGTACTGAATTTCATCGAATTTAAGGGTACCGTTAAGATTTTATTCAAGAAAACATAAAATCGATGAATCATACTATTACTAACAAAGTTGAGAGAATTGCGACTTCTCACGTTATTGTTGTTGTTGTACTCACCAAGGCATACATTCCTGATTTTTTTCAGATTTTTCACATCATAGGTGTCCAATCGCGAGGGGGGGACACAAATTTTTCGTGTATTTCCCCTCCCTGTGCACCCCTTGAAGCAAATTTTGCCAAATTAAGACCTGTTTTGAAAAGTTCTCATCAAGACCTTCCATTTGATAACCATATCGGCTACCTTCAATGAAATTTTTTTTTCGGGGGGTCACTCTCCTCTATGGGGAGACCCCCCTTAAATACCTTATAAAATTTTTTTGTAGTTGAACTTTGAAGAGATCACCACTTTACACCTGCACACAAAATTTGATGTTTGTAGCTTAAGTAGTTTCCGAGAAAAACTGCTGTGACACACGGACGGACGGACGGACGGACGGACAGACAGACGGACAGACGGACAGACTGGTCGCGAAACTAGTAGGGTTCTGTAAAATAATTTTACAAAACCCTTAAAAAAGAAGAAGTCTTGACGAATACAGTGTTCTTAACAAAATACACACAAGAGAGTTTAAACAGATTTTTCGTCGAAATATCCTCCTTTGCACTTCATGACTTCTTTTACTAATCTAGGCATGCGAGCAATTAATTTAACTATAGTCTTTTGCGAGATATTATTCCAGCTTTCCTCCAATGCATTCCACATGGCCTGCTGTGAAGATGGACACTGTTCCCGAACGTTTCGATCGAGCTCTTCCCACAAAAGTTCAATGGAATTAAGATCGGGGCTTTGAGGTGGCCAGGTCATGTTATCTAATACTTTTTCCGACTGTTTTTTGTCTAAATAGCTTCTACATAATTTCGAACTATGTTTTGGATCATTGTCCTGTTGGAAAATAAATCCACGGCCAATTAACATTATTCTGGAGGGAATGGCGTTTTTCTCCAAAATTTCTTTATATTGCTCCTTTTTCATTATACCTTTGATTTGGACTAGATTTCCAATCCCATAGCCAGAGAAACAACTCCAGACCATAACAGATCCGCCACTATGCTTGACAGTCGGCACTACACACTGCGGCATCATCTTTTCTTCGGCGGAGTGTCGGACGAAAATTCTTCTTTTTGACCCGAACACTTCAAATTTTGATTCGTCACTCCAAAGAACTTTTCTGAAGTCTTCTTCGGTCCAGTCTCGATGGGTTAGGGCCCATTGCATCCGTTTCTTTTTATTCTGCGGTTTTAACAGAGGTTTACGCACAGCAACGCGGCCAAACAACTTAGCGTCTCGCAATCGTCTTTGCACTGTAGACACGGACACAGGTTTTTCCCGAGATTTGTTGACATCTACACGAATTCCTGGGGCTGTCAGACGTCTATTCCGCTTGCTGGTCACCACAATAAATTTGTCTTCACTAGAAGTTGTAGCTCTTGGTCTCCCAGAGCGCGGACGATCTTGATTACTGCCGGTTTGTTTGTAGCGCACAATAGCGCGATGAACACAAGTCTTCGATAACTTGAGTTGACTCGCTATCTGACGTTCAGATTTGCCTTCGTTGTGGAGAACAACGATGGAAGATCGCGTTTCAACACTAATTTCCGGAACTTTTCCCATTTTAGAGATGTCTTGACTGTAGGAACCACAAGATCAGACTAACTGTGGATAACTGTAAATAACCAGACAAATGCAAGGTTAAGATAATAATTAAAAATATTTTGAGAATTTAGAACAATTGTATTGTAAGTTGATGTAAAAAAAAGAAGCGCCAGCTGTGGTAATGAGGTAATAAATTTTTAACAATTGATCTGTCGGCCTACCTCTTCCGCGGCTAACATTGATGTTTGGATACAATGCTTGTTTATTGCCCTTTCCTTGGCTTCTAGACAAAAAATTAGCTTTTAGGCAATCTTTATGAACAATAGAATATGCAGGTGTGCAGATTACTATTTATCACCAATATTTTCTAAAATATTTACTAATAACAAAAGTTTTTATTTGTGGTCTCAAACTTTTGACCGATAGTATATATATATATATATATATATATATATATATATATATATATATATATATATATATATATATATATATATATATATATATATATATATATATGTATGTATAAAGCTGTTTCCTTTTTAATTATTTTTTATGCATATGCCCATTTCAACTGCTACATGAAGTTTTCTTTACTGCAATGAGAAGAGAAACTCATAGCACTAAAAAAGACTGCATGTAGCAGTCGAAGTGCACATATGCATAAAAAGTAAATAAATACAGTTGAAAAAGGAAACAGTTTTTTATATTTTTTTTTGAAAATTAAGTTACGCTGTAAGCAAACGGGGGAAAAATATCTATATTCAGGACGAATAATTGTTCAATGGATGAAGCGTAGTTTTAAGGTAGTCTTAAACAGATAATGTATTTATTTTTAAGAAACTTAATTTTTGGAACTTTATTTCTTTAAAGCTAATTAATTTAACACCTAATTCTTTTATAATTTATTAATATTTGATAATGTTGTGGGCGGTATTATTCTAAACAGTGAAGTAAATGATTATTGAATTCCGAGAAAAGTCCTAAGGCACAACCCATATGAAAATTGTTTGGCTAAGTTATTTATGAATTGTTTTAATTATGAGGTTTGGTTTTCTATCTCAAATAAAAGGCGTAAAGTTGAACTTTATAGTAAACACTTTATTGTGAGTCGAAAGAACAATTAATGACAGTTACTTTTTAGAGATAATCTAGTTTAAATGTTGACCGCGACTACGCCGTAAATGGTCCATCTTGAGGCTCCTATTTTGGACGACGCGCTCGATTCGTCACGGTCTTTAGCCACACTGTCAGCTACAGCCGCTATATTTTCTTCACTACGTAGTAGTCTAATCGGTTGAGTATCTTCCAATAATGTATGCTGGGTTTCAAATTTGCGGATGGTATTGGCTATAGTGGTTTCGGTATGTTGACGATGCACACCATTAGTTGCTCTAAGAGCATGAATTTTTCACAGAAGGCTGATTTACGTAATGGAGCTGAACAATTTGGATACGTTGTTATAGTGTAAGTTTTTCCATGATGATCTGTCAAACAATACTGAATAAAATCTACATCACAGTTTGACAGGAAATACGCGCGATCTGACAAAAAAGCCTACTTAGAAAAACATCTTGAATCTTGATGATCAAGCTCCGAATATGTCTAATAGCTTAAAACTCGGTATATATATTCCTAAATGTCATACTTTTCACAACTGCTGGTTGAAGACTAAGTCGGCGGAATCTTGGCGAGGATGTGACGTTTTTAGGACTCTAGTAAAGGAGCCAAACCAAAATGTAACAGACTTTCTATTCTCATGAAGTAGGAAAGAGTATAGAAATTTGTTTGGACTGATTGCTTCCTTGCAGGTATTGCTGGAGACCCTATTTGCTAGCGAGACAATCATAGATTAGGTAAAGGAATGATTTTTGAGTTGTAGTCCTTTCTCGGGGCTTTCAACGGAAACATCTGCAGCCTTTCTTTATGCCTCCCACTAGTAGCAGCATATCATTTTTTGCAAGCACACTTAACATGCTTTCATGTAGTGTCAAATTTAAGTGGCAACAATTTCGCAATCTTCAGCTATTAAATTTCCGAACATATAATGTAACGCTTTTCGTCTTTTTATGGGCAAATCAAAATGAGTTATGGAAAGGAGTATGGGAGCCTTTTCGACGCAGCTGAGAGCTTTGTTTGCAGCAGTTTAATATTCTAAAAGATGTAACTGATTGAAATTATTGAGCGCAGAAACTGCAAATTTTGAATTGCAGTGGGTTTTCGGTGTTTTAAACAGCAATCGCCTACAGCTTCCTGTTATACCCACAGCAGGAGTGAAAACATATTATTTATCAAAAGCAGACTCTAAACGCTTTCATTTCATGCCAACTTCAAGCGGAAGCTGTTCGGTAATTATATTTTTGGACCTGCAATGTAACTCGATTCTTTTCTTTGCGGACAAAGCAAAACGAGTTACGGAAGGGAATAAGGGAGCTTTGTTGATATGGCCGGGGGTCCTGTGTGTAGCATTATAATATGCTAGATCATGAAATGAATGAAAGTACTTTTTAACTTGAGCATATTGCTCTCCAGATGCAGAATGGTGCGAAAACTGCAAACTTCAAGTTACAGTGCTTCCTCGAGGTTTCGAACAAATATCGCAAGCAACCGCCTCTTATGCCTCAGGGTTGGGTAGCGACATATGTATAATATCTCTACATACTTTCATTTGGTGCCAAATTTGAGTAGTACCTATATCGCAAATCAGTTATTTTGTGTTTGAACCAGTAATATAATTCGTTTTGTATCTTTGTGGGCAAAGCAAAAAAAGGTTCGGAAGGGAGTTAGGAGCTTTGCTAATATGGATGGAAGTTTAACGTAGCAAGTATTAATGTGTTTTTTTGCCGAAAAGGTTGCACTCAAGCGATAGT
Source organism: Odontomyia ornata (assembly GCA_963969285.1). Classification (NCBI taxonomy): domain Eukaryota; kingdom Metazoa; phylum Arthropoda; class Insecta; order Diptera; family Stratiomyidae; genus Odontomyia; species Odontomyia ornata. The sequence goes on along the minus strand of OZ017741.1, from coordinate 74,099,813 downwards.
ATGGCGAAGAAGATGTAAATTTGGGCTGCAGTCCTTTGTAGTAATTGAACAGTCACGTAAACAATCTGTGCGATAACCTTTCTAACCCTTTTCCAAAATTTTAATTGCGGATTTTGACAAAAACAGAACGATTTCATTACTTCCATTCATAATTGTAATTTATAAAGTAGTTTTTTCTTATTATTATTATTAAATGTATTTTTATATCAATTTTCCTTTATATTAAACTTAAACGTTTCCAATTAATTATATTCTTCATGAGATTTAATTTTTATTACTATTTAAAAACTTTTTCATGTTTCTTTACTTCAGTTAATTTTTTTTTTTAAATTTAAATCAGTAAATTAAAATTTCGGACATGGAAACACTGATTTAGTGCGCCCCAACGGCGTTTTGCATTGCCGAATGCAATCGAACTCGGCTGAGCGAGCAGCTGATTGGATTTATCGGTGGCGATATGGGAGGAAAGAAAAAGATCGATTGGGACGGATCGAGAGGTGCACTTACAACCGCGAACCGGCAAGCACGCGGAGAAAATAAATTGCCTTAAGAAAAACAAATGTTCCGTGTCTGTCCCAACAAGAAAAAGTTCATTTCAATGAGCTCATAAAGTTGTTGATAGTTATATCAAGTGCTTGGTCTGAAACTTTTCGAATGAATGGAAAACCTGGGAAGAAAAGTAATAGGAAGCTAGTCGCCTTCCTCGTCATGATCCGTCTTCATTGTTGTCGTCGTAATTGTGAATAATTGAAAAGCAAGTATTTACTTTCGAGTGTGCAACAATCGTGCAAAAAGTTTGTGGAAATTTCCAAAAATTTCACCAAACATTATGTGTGAGCGAACCAAGTTTATTTGGTGTTCGTTCTTTCACTTTGTGTGGCAAAAAATTTTTTAAATTGTCGCAATGGATATTTCCATTTGCAAACTTCTATAGAATGTTGTGAGCGAGTGCAAATACGGAAACATCCCTGGACAATTATTAGTTGTTGGAGGTTGTGTGGGGTTAACTATGTCGTGAGTCGCTGCCCGGAGCTACAACTGCGCTCAAGAGTGCTCGGGCTTGATAGCGAAGCTAGTGAAAAACTCCGCTTGTCACGGTTCGAATTGGGGAGATCGTGAAGACCGACGGATGAATTGGCGATTTTTTTGTTAATGGGACGCTTTTGGTAAGTCAATCAGTTTTGTCGCCATTTGGTTCGGTGCCGTGTGAATTTATTAACATAGGGCCTGGGTTAATACTTGTTGGGAAGTTTTACGAATTATGTGAAAGTAAAGGTTCCATAAAAGCAACGGAGTGAGTGAATCGTACCGTTTCAAGACACCTCCAATGGAAACCTTTCTCGAGCGCCTTCTGAGTCAGCAATATTCTTTGACCCTTAGTAGGTTACATCTTTCTCGACTTCAGTCGATATTTCTTTGACCCCAAAATTCGTGTGTGCGAAATTTTTTTGTAGTGGGTCCTTGTACTGGGGAAAAGAACCTGCCCCATGACACCGCAACGCTAGCCTGTCAGCGCATTCACGCAACCCCAGACAAGGCCAATCTCGGCGGATCTCAACATTCTCTTCCGCCGAGGCAGCAGACCATCGCTGCCTCACTTCACGGACATTCACTACACCTTCTTGTGGCTTGCGTCCAGCCTTCTCTTATACCCTTGATTGGCGAATGTGGAATATTGATGTTGGGAAGGTTATTAAGCAGACTTTCACTAGGTGTCGAATTCGAGTGGTACTTATTTCGCAATCTTATATTATCATGGTATAGAACATGCAAATTTATTCGTTTTGGCTGGTTGCAAGCAGTACAATATGATCTTCGAAATAAAGTCGCGGGGCCATACTGTTACAGGTTGAGCTCCTATTACATTTTTTAAACTTAAAACAGTGTTGAAACAATATATAAGTAGTCAGATTGCATATTGCTTCGGCAAAGACGTTAATACTGAACATTTTGTGTTGCAGTACTCTCCAAAACCGGAAGTAGGCCTCTAGCGCACCTATGCGCCAATTTCAGCGTAGAGCGTTTACGGTTCTAACTTTTGGCTAGTCTTAACTGTTATTTAAAGCCGTTAGTTTGCTTGAGACAGCACTTTACTTTCAGCTTTCGAGCTATTCCCCCAAGCAGTAAGCTCGGGAAAGTACAATGGGCTGGCCATGTCTAGCGGATGGATGAAGAGCGGCTACATAAAAATTAATTTACTGGGAAAACCGATGGATACGCACCAATTGGAAAACCAAGGAGATGCTAGTTTAATTCTGTTGACAAAGGAAGCAAAACCCTTCTCACATTTTTGGATCGGAAGATTCAGGTGTTTCATACAACAGGGGCTGCAGTGTTACAAAGATAAGATCGGGTGATTCTTTTTACAGTCTAGGAAAAATCAGAAAAAGAGTGATTTGAGCACTTTTCACAATGGTGTAACAGATATGAAGAACATTGGGATTAAGTCTGGATTTGTTTACTGCATCTTTATCACAAAAGTGAACAGAGAATTGTTTTCGGAGTAAGATCCTAGTGGTGGAGATAATGCTCAACCTGATAGCTCTAGACTGATACATTCCAAGAGCAGCAACACTTGAGAGCATCTGATTAAAATTCAGAAAGAGGTCAACTAGCCATCAATAAATGACTCCATCAAGGAAGATGAAAATACAACCAATAGCGGATACAAGCATCCAAAAAAAACGATGGATGCCAGATTCACTTTCTGATAAGGGGAAATAGCAATTTTTATCAAAAGTTCTAAAACAGATGATGGAACTGGAGCTTAAATTATTGTTATTTCCGCAAATATCAACTTGTTAACCGAAACTTTTCACTGGAGAGCCATACCATGCTCTTCGTGTCGGGCGTTTTTGTGATAAGGGCAGCAATAAAAATGGTAATGAGCAACATCAATGGTAGACTGTACATAATCTTGGATAGCAAGTTGAAACTGGGGGTACTTGCCTTGAATCGCATAGCTTTAAAGCTACGAATAGTGTAGAGTTCTAGACGTACCCGCAAAGCTGCAGTAACCAAAAGGAATTAAATAACGATATGCAGAGGGAACCAAAAAAGTGGATGAACTATCAAGAGCTGGGTCAGTCGGCTCCTGGAAAGACATATCTTTTGGAATAACAGCAATGACTTTAGCATAAACTAATCTCTTTGACTTTACCTTAATGAAATGAGGACTAAACAACCCCTAGGAAAGAGCAGGAATGGCGAAAAATTCTAGTGAAAAGCCATTACTAACAAACTTTCTGGGTCAATAAGCCAAACGAATTTCGTCGTAGTAGTGCAAAGTCTAGAACACTTTCTTCTGGATTTTACAAGCCTGGTTCATAAGCGTTTCAAATTCCTGGTGTCTTTTGTAGGACAATGCAGGCCTATACTCTATCCGAAATCGACCATTAAAATAGTAATAACTGACAAAATATGTGTAAAAACTACTTCTGATTATAGCTATTAAAGTAATCGTTTCCATCATTTGCTTTATTTTATAATAAATAATAAGCAACCGTTCTATATAATACAAGAAATAAATTAGCATACTTGGTTGAACAACTAATTGTAATTTACATTCAACAGAAACTCAGCACAAAATAGCAATTCTGATTTCCTGTCGTCTGCAATACTTGCTAACTTGCCATAATGTCTACTGATTGGCATTCCAGCTCTTTTTTAATAGCGCAACTAATTTCCTTTCGATCCGCAAGAGATTGCGTTTTACCACAGAAGATCTCATGATTGGTTAAATTCACCATGTCCACATACCACACCAAAATAATCGTAAACCTGCCTAAAGTCATCAGCATTACATTTTCCTTACAGTTTTACATTCCATGCCCCAATGCACATGGAGATCCATAAAACTAAATATTATGATCAGCTAATCAACTCTTTTTCCGAGGCGTTTTCTTAGCCTCTTCATCTCATACTCGTTTTCTCGTACGTGAAGCCTTAAGACATGTAACTGAGATACTAGAGTAGCCATAAACCATCAACAACATATCAAATCAACATTTTTGTTGTACAAGCAATAATTGAATGATACTTAATTGTGTTTAATGGCTAACAACGAAAAATTGGGAAAAATTGAGTTTACGCTTGTGTTATTATTTGTTGAAATTAATATTTTCAAATGGAGAGACCACCTTTGTCGGTGACGGACTCGTGAGTGTGTTGTAAACATATTAAACAAGTTAAACAACGTTCAAAGGGGAGCTAATGTTGATTCGGTTAATCAGAGAACCACCAAGGCTTGGGACAGGTGAAGATAGGGCCGCCGATTGTAATAAAAAATTTATTTTTATGGGAACTTTCAAAATTTTTCATCACGATAAGACATTCCTGCAATCTTTATGGTATGTTAGTTACACATTTATTTTTTCTTGATATGAGAACTAATGAAAGTTTGATGTGTTTATTAGATTCAGTGATAGTGAAAACGATATCAATTATTTTGGAAAGAATTTAATTTGACAGAAACGAAGAAATCGACACAGTAGAAACTTGCTAAAGGTATTACAAAAACGACGGCTTGTAGACCCTGTAATTGAGTTGTCTAGGATTGTGTAATTTCATGCTTCATCAAACGAATTTCCGTTGATTTGCTGATGTTTACAGCGAAATTTCCAAAGGTTAATGAGAATTCAAACAAAAACTCTGAATTACCTTTCAACCGGCAAAGAACGTGACTCAAAAACTTACACTCATTTTACCTCAATGAGTTTCCTATCTAAATCGACCTTCAACTTAATACCTGAAACGCACATTCTAACAACATTAAAAGTCTAACACTTCATGTCAGCCGGCAATAAATTTTACTAGTACCTCTGACACCATTACTACGCGCAATTACCTTATAAATGAAGGCCATTTCCGTATTTATCTTCATGTCTCAAAAGTATTGTTCCAAATCATTGACTCGACGAGCGTATGCCAGTGTTTGTAAAGTGTTTTAAAAATAAAACAAGGAAATTATTTGGGACTCTAAAATGTATTGTTGGGAAAAGGTGCATTTTTATTACCAAATTATAAATGACACAAATAATTTATGATATTCAAAACGGGCATGGTCAGAAGCGTGGGTTATAGGTTGTTCTTTTTCTAAAAGAGACAACGCACATAAAATTTTATGGTATTTAAACATCTTTATTGTGTGCTTGACCTTTCCTAGAAACAATTTGTCGCTAAGTGTGGCATGTGAAATTTGGTGGAAGAATTTGTGTACGAGTACCCAAGGGTTGATTTGAAAATGTACTGTAGAAGCTCCACATTTTAAAATTCTCGTAAATGGTTAGCGACTGATTAATTCTTTTTCCGTAGCTATATGTTGATTCAAAGATTTAATTTTTAAACAGTAGAGAAAAGGATATATGCCAGAAATTGCCAATTTTAGGATTCTATGATGCACTCCGAATTGAGTAAGCATTTGAGACCGAGAGTATTAACCTAAGCGACCCAGCAAAACATATTTTACGAGTAATAACCTGTAAAACTCTATGAATGGATGCTTTTGATTCAAAAAAATCTGAAAAATATAGAAGTTGGTCTTTATAAGTACAAGGCCAAGAAATACCTGAAAAATTCTATCAAATTTAATAAAATTTATTAAATAAAATCAAAAGTTGACCCCGAAATTTGCCGAAAATTAATAAATGTCCTTCCTTATACTGATTGCATATTTCTTGAAATGTTCATAAAATTCGGGCCATAAAAAGCCAAGTTACAGCCGATTGAAAATTGTACATTTCGGGAGAAAATGTGCTCCCTTCTTCAGTGTCTGATTTTCACTGAAGACGGAGCACATTTACTCCCCTATATATATATATATATATATATATATATATATATATATATATATATATATATATATATATATATATATATATTTGTCATTGAAACAAATAGCAGAGCGTTTTAATATTATTGTTCTAACGGGTGTTTTTGTAATGAGCGCTAAAAATGGGTGCAATCAACGAAGCACAATTACATACGATATCGTGGAGACATGCGTTTGCAAAGGACGCAAGTACTACAGATAAGTAGGAGTTTTGATAAAGATTTTAGAAATGTTTTGTATCATTGATATGTTATCATGACAACTCAAACAATGAGGCCAACACAGTGAATTGAAATACATATCAACCGTATATAACAATAGCTTTTTATGGAATATATACATATATATATATACATATATATATATATATATATATATATATATATATATATATATATATATATATATATATATATATATATATGAATCAGTCATGTTTTGTTATTTAGAAGACGTTGTTTGGACTTTTAATTATTTTACAAAATCCTTCTGGTGGGAACACTCTCCTGCTATCCCTGCTTGTTAACAACATTCAGCATCACTGATTCGTTTGTTTGTAGCACTTGGCGCACATATGAATATGATGGAGGTGGCATACAAAAACTGATAGATACCCAAAAAGTCGAACAACCTGTGAATCTGAATATTATGTTAAGATACAAAAATTCTCACCTTCTAACCTCACCTATTGTTTTGGGGATGGATTCCATCCAATTGCAGGTACGGAGGAAAGGTATACAATAGTCAGGGTACATTATGTTATATGCGGTAATCATATCAGTTCTACTAAATATGAGAATAATTTGTTTTTGAAACGAAGGAGTCTGCTGAAAATCAATAAATTATCAATAATGAAGAAAATGGAATTTTCATTATTATTTAAGTAAGGATATAGAAAACATAAAAAAAGAGTTCTCAGTAAGTATTGTAGTTGCAAGATGACAAGGTCAGAAAGCCTGGTATTTCTTTCTGGATCACATTTCATAAGATTAAAACAAGTGGGATAGAGAGAACTATGCTCCGATTTGAAGGATTTTTTACGCAATCTATGCTATGAAGAAAGCAATAAGGAACAAAATTAAGAAAAATTTTAGTGAAATGTAAATTAAAAATCAGGTTTCACAGATAAAAACATTGCTATTACAATTTGAACAGCGTCACCGTAGACGGCCCCAAGCCCGTTTGAGAATGGAGGAGGGAAACCCTTGTTTCCCCAACTCACAGCTTCCATAATTTCTCATCCTAAGCCCCACGATCAAATGGAAGAATGAATTCCCGGGATGGCACATTGGGTTTACTGGTTCTCCAATAATGGGATATTAAACGCCCAGAAATGCCAATAATTGTAAATACATCTACAGCTCTGCTTCTAAAATCTATTTACATCGCCTTTGTGGGGACATAAGAGGGTGAAGGTGAGTCTTACGCGGCTGATAACGGAATCCAGGTTATAAACATACCGCAGCAATGGAAGTTGGGCGACGGGCTAACCTGAAAAACCGTACACTGTCACTGAAGAGCCTCCGAATAGAAACTCAAACGAAAAAAAATCTCGTTAGCACCACCGCCGGTAAGGCGAATTTCTCCCGTATTTTTAAAAGCAAACAATCATTCTATTGGCCCTTGCTTTGAAAGTAAAACACTTTTGAAGGATATTATAAAATAATGAGTAAATAAAACAATGTCTTCTGCATATCAAAACTTGACTCACACATATATTCCATGTATTGAACTCAGAAAAATAATATATGGTTGTTATGTATTTTATTTCGCCGCCATTTTATTTTCAGTCTGCTGACCTCAATGTTTGAGTAGTCATGATAACATATCAATGTTTTAATATATAATTCTAAAAATTTTATAAAAGCTCCTATCCACCTCTAGTGTTTGGCTCCTTTACGAACATCGATTTACACAGTATCACGTATAGTTGTTGTTTTAATAGATAAATTTCAATTGTCGATAACTAAGCAGCTTACGACTTGATTTTATAAAACTTTCAGAAAGCGTTTAACATAAAAAAATTGGGATGTAAATTGTTGGCCAATTTAAGGGCCATCCTACGGTGCTATCGATGAAAACGTTAAAAATCATAAAATCTGCTATATTAACAAAGTTGATTGAGTTTTAACTTCTGAGGTCTTTGTCGGCCTTGTACTCATAAAGACCTGCTTTATTGCTTTTTTCAGATTTTTCTGTTCAAAGATGTCCAATCGCGAGGGGGCAGGACAAACATTTTTCATACGATTTCTCTCATCCTGTATCCCTCCTTGCAAATGGCTCTTGTTTAGGGCCTTTTTAGAAAAGTTCTCACCAAAATCTTATATTTGATATTTATATTGGTTATCTTTGGTAAAAAAAAAGTTTAAGAGTCACCCCTTTATATAGGCAGAAACCTTTAAACACCTTCAAATATTTTTTGTACCGCAAATTTCGAGAGGGCACCACTTTTGACCTACACTGTGACGCGTGGATGAACCGACGGACGAACGGGATGGATAGACAGCTCGCAATTTTAATAGGGTAGTGTAAAACTATTTTGCAATCCCCTTGAAAATGGTCTGTTGTAAAAATACTTCCAAGTTAAGCCATTAAAAACGTTTTCATGAAAAACTACGGTTACTAAGGTAACGAATTACGCTTGCTTTCTGACCTTTGGGAGCCGTCATTTTGAATGCATGCATTTGATTTTAGATTTTTAAAAATGGTTGTGTCTTAGGGTCATTCTGCCAAATCTAGTTCAAATTGAAGTTTTACTCTAGACAGGGCAATAGTATTCAATTTTTTTAGTGAAAATGGCAACTAAAACATTAGGTTTGAAATTTTCGACTTTTTAATTGTTCATCTAATTTTGATGATTTTATGCTCAATACAAGAACTTAGCACAGTTATTTATAATCTCAAGTTTTATAAAAATCCGATGGAAAGTATGGTCACTAAGGGACCACAAAATTGGAAAGACTTGCAGATGTGAACCGCCACAGTTTTGAAACCTTTGCATTGATGATCATTAAAATGACAAAGTCTTTAGATCTAATTGTTTTCTGTGTTGAAACTAAGTTAGATTTGCATAGAATCAAAATTGTGACTCTTACAAGCCTTTGAAATTCCGAACGTCAACTAGCCGCCATTATGTTTTTAAGACCTGGCCACATGTTTATACATAGTTCCTTAGATGCTTCTAGTCTTTACCAAAGCATTGATTTTCATTAACATCGTTTGAAAAGATGGGCATCCTTCTCCAAGAATCTCCTTAATCCTCCGCATAGCTCCAGAACATCGGAGTCTATAGATATTCCCGGATGAAGATTGTTCCCCCATCAATGCTCAAAAGAATAATAAAGTGCTGAGCATCAGATTCCAGTGGAGCTCATTAAATATAGTGGCAGTGGTGTTCAGAAAGTCATTCATAGAGTCATCCAGCACACGTATGCCAAATGAATGCAACTAACCAATTATATTCCCTATCGTAAGGAAAAGGTGATAAGCTACAGGGCGAAAACTATAGAGGCATATCACTACTTTGTTCAGCGTGCAAAACAATTTCAAAAATCTTAGAAAATAAAACCAGATCATATGCCAACAGTATCAAGGTGGCTTTAGAGCAAATACAAAATGGGTCAATTGTTTACAGTCAAACAGGTACTTGAGAAATGCTGAGAGTTCAACATAGACGTACATCAAATTTTCGTTGACTTTGAGCAAGCGCATGACAGCATTGATCAGAATGTACTGTACCAAATAATACTTTGCTTTAATATTCCAGCCAAAAAAGTCCGTCTAACCAAAATGACAATGACGTCGACACTGATGCCTTTAACAAAATTAACGGAGTGAAGCAAGGAGATGGGCTGCCTCTGGAATATGTCATAAAATAGCTTCTTGCCAACACAAGAGGCACGTTACACTTCGCTGAAAAAGTGTCAATTCAACCTTGACGAATGTTTCCATTACAGTCTTTGCCCTAGTCTACTCGATAATCGCTGAGTCAGCCAGGTTCCAGTCAAGCACGTAACAAGTCCTACAAGATTGTTGATTATCTTTGACGCTCCCATTGCCTGTAGCTTGGTGTATTTTCACTCACCCATGCTTAGAATACTATGGAATCATGCTGACCTTCAGCTTCGGATTAAAATATTTTTTGGTAACATATACGAGTATATCTTTATATTTCCAGGATACAGATTTTCAAGGAATTGTTCAGGTGAAACTTGGTGTGCACAGCTGGTTACGATAAACCATCCTGGAGAATCATTTACTTACAGTGATCCGTGCACACCACTCAGAGCAGTCACAGTTATAAATATTCATATTTTAGTGGTTGGACGGAAATATTTTTGTTCACAATCAGCATTCTTATCTATTCATCCGTCGCTGGAACTAAACATCAAGAAAAACTTTACAGTGTACTCAATTTTTGACATATATCTATAATTATGTACAAACATATTCATTTAACAAAACTGCCTGTGTTGAGAAGAAATCCAGAGCTCAGTCGCCTATAAACGTAAGAAAATTTTCATGGAAACGTACCTTTACTATGGCCGTTATGATACCAAATTGTACAAACATGCATATTTCTGTTCATCTCCAAAACTATCCACGTCATTCTTAAAACAACTCTCACTACTGACTCTAAACAAGTTTTTTTGGAATTGTGCCCGAGCAATTTTAATGTTGGCGGTGTAACACTTTTGGTACGTCTGTGAAATCCAGCTTCCTGCCTATGAAACTAAACCATATTTTTTGATTTGAAACTATGCAAAAAAATTTTGCTCTCATTCAAAAACATACATTAAATCTTTCTTTTTTCTAGAATCACTTAAATCGTTTAAACGAAAATGGCTTTACAGCTCTATTCTTGGTCCTCCACATACTTAATCTTCAATATCAACTATGAAATTCATGAAGAGTATATTTTGGGACGTTATATTATCCAAACCGTTAATAAATGTCTTAAAAATATACAAAACGTACCGGATTTCCTTAAATATCTTGACAACCCTAGTGTATAGAAACCAATCCTTAAAACTCGATCCTTTCCAGTTTTGTAACACATCTAACCACAAGATCCTCATAACATTCACTTTTAACTTATCAATTTACCTTTTTCTCTTGGATCCATTCCTTAAAGCTGTTCTGCCTGGCCTAATTACCACAATATTATCTAAAATCCCCGTTCTTCAAAAGTAACCCTTACAATCATGATTTTGTTGTCCCTATTTACACAAAAGTGCCATTTTCATCAAATATCTTCTTCTCTCTAAAACGAATACTCCATACTCCTCAGTTTGCCACTCTAACTTCTTGAAAATTGGTTAAAAAATCTGGCCTACACAATAGGTACCTTCAGTGAAGAGAAATTTGGCATAGCCCATTTTAATTGACACTATCTGGACCGAGAAAACAGAAATGTCAAGAGTAAATTTCGTTTAAAAGTCCGACTCAAATACCAGGCGACCAGAAATGAAATTTTTCAGCAAGCAACCAAAACAGAGTGAGATTTTTTTCCAAGCGAGCGGAACTTTTACCAATTGAGTGAAAAAATTGAGTGGACAAATAAGCCTTAGAATATGCAATCGCGCATAAAATTATTTCGATTATGGGGAGATGTGCCCAGGGTAGGGCGCTAGAATAATTTAATCAACAGATGGCGGCATGACAATGAAACACGATTGTAACTATTCTTTATTTTTCATTGAAATAAAATAAAACAAGTTGGGTAGACAGACCTATGCTCATGTCAGAAGGGTTTTGTACTCTACTTACAAAATGCAGTAACCAGTAACGAATAAAATCAAGAAACATGTCATGTTCGAGGATCATACTATTATTAGCAAAGTTGAAAGAATTTTGACTTCTGAGGTATTTGTTATCGTTATACCCATAAATATCTCCCTTGATAATTTTTTCAGATTTTTTGGATCACGGGTGTCCATTCGCGAGGGAGGAAACACATTTTTCATGTATCCCCTTCCTGTGCCCCCACTGAAGCAAAAACGGTCAGTTTAAGAACTATTTTGAAAAGCTCTCATAGAGAACTTTCAGTTGATACTCATATCGGCTACCTTTCATGAAACTTTTTTAGGGGCCACTCTTTTGTACTGTAATCATCGATTCATGGCCTGTTTTTTCGAATCTTAGAATAGTTACAAAGCCCTTTTGCTAGGAGCTCTCTCCTGCCTCTTCGACTTGTTTCAATTGTATGTACTCATCTTCGTGATAGCTATCATTCCTGAAATTTTCATGCAAATCCTAGCAAAGCTGTAGTGTCTAAGTCGGTAAAAAGCGCATATGGCTCCATAGCCATATGTTTCCATAGTAATACAGGGCCTATTGTTCCATAGTAATACAGGAAAATTCAAATCGCTATAACTTCGTTAAATACATTTCGATCTTTATGAAACTTTCAGAAAAGATTAACGTTATAAGTAGACATCTGTTTGCTAAATTTCATTTGAGGGTACCGTTTAGATTTTATTTAAGAACGGACGGACGAATGGACGGACGGACAGACGGACACAGGTCGTGATTGCAATAGGGCTTTGTATTTTGGTACAAAACCCAAAAATGTACTTTTGCGTTTATTTTCATTCTTAGGAACAGAATACACAATAATATTCTAATTATTCTCAAGGATAACATTTTTTTGTTTTTTCTGACAATTGAGAGTTTCACTTTTTCTACCATTTGAGGGAGCGTTCGGTTTTAGGGTTTTGTGCTGAAATAACAAACCCTATTGCAATCACTACCTGTGTCCGCCTGTCCGTCCATCCATCCGTCTGTAGGCCACAGCAGTTTTTCTCCGAAACTATAGAAGCTACAGTCATGAAACTTAGTGGAAAGGTCAGAAGTGGTGACTTCTTGAGAGTTTTCGGATGAAAAAATTATTTAGTTAATTATTTAATCAAACTACCACCGACTTGAAGCCCACTAATGAAAGGATTCGAATGATTCGTATCAAGACCGTTTTTTTAAATATCAGGCTGATGAACTGTGACGTGCCCATAGAAGAGGCAATCAAGTACAAATTTCACAGCTTCTTAGAATGGACTATCGATGTATTGCATTAAATGAGATTAAAATTGCTCTGTATAACTTCAATGCAAAAATTGGCCGAGAAACGGCACATAGAGGAACAACTGGAGGATACAGCCTGCACACAGAAGCCAGCAACAACGAACAACACCTGATTGGCTTCACAATAAGCTCCACACTCTTTTTCTACAGGTGTAAAAAAATAATAATGACACCAAAACCATTAAGAAGATAGTAAGAGATGTGGTAATAGAAGCGGCTGAAGAGGTCTTTGGGCACCAGCCAAAGAAAAGTAGGAACGACTGGCACGACGAATGCAAGGAAGCGCTTTAAAAAAGGAACCAGATGTACAAAAAATACATACAGTAATCAACTTACGGCAAAGAAGAACAATATAAATCCCTCCAATGAAAAGCTAATAAAAAAAATATACCAAAGAAGGAAACACCTGACTATCATCATTAAAATCCAAGCGGTAAATGAAAACTCTCTACTAGACAAATAAGAGGCGGCTTCAATCCACAAACAAGTCTTTGCAAAAGTGTGCAAGGAGTAACCATAGGTAACCCAGTCAATATTGAAAACAGATGGCTGCAATATATCTTGAAGCTACTCTCAGCGTCCCCAGCAATGACTGAAGCTGTGAACATTCTCGACGCAGAGCAAGAGATCCCAGTCGCACTATCATCCAGAAGCGAAGTACAAACAGCAGTCTCTAAGTAACCTTCTGCACCCACTAATATGTAGAATGTGGTCAGAGTAGCAGTTACCAAAGGACTGTCGACAATATATAATATGTCCTGTATACAAAAGGCGAGCCAAGCTTATGTGTGAGAATCATTGAGGCATCGCTCTGCTATGTACGGATTAAAAAGTTCTCTCCAAAATCATAGGAAGAAAGTTAAAGCCATACTATGAAAGTACTATGGGAGAGTATCAGGAAGGTTTCCGAAACGGACAGCCAACAATAGACCAAATAATCTCAGTAAAGCAGGTGCTTGAAAAGAACTGGGAATATACCTATAACATCGATATGCACCAACTCTTTGTGGGCTTCAGTCAACAAACAGTGAACTAATCAACAGCTTTATAATGGTATCAGGCTAAAAACAAGGGAATAGGCTCTCCTCAAGTCTTTTTAATATTGCCCTAAAACACGTTATCAGACATCAGCTGAAAACTCGGGTACACTAATGTTCAAGTCCACACGATTAGTAGCATATGATCATGACATCAATATTACAGCACGTCCAATCTCAGATACCAAAGGAGCATTTCTGAGTCTAGAACCTGAAGCAAATCGATATGGTCTACGAGTTAATGAAACGAAAACTGAATTCATGAGTCGAATCAGGAAGAACCCTCCATTCCAACAAAAGCTGACACTAGGAGGCAGCAAGCTTGAGAATGTGGATAACTTTATTTACCTTGGAGCCAACCTGAATAGAAGACGTGCATAAAAGAACGAGATTTAATACTGCATAAACGTCACAAATAAAGCCTATTACTCCATACTTCCCAATCCAAGGTTCAGACTTGTGCACAGGGGAAATATGCTCAGTATTTATAAAACACTAGTTAAAACCTGTGTTGTTATATGGAAGTGAAACATGGACCCTGACAAGTGAATCCAAAAATGTAGTGGACATTTTAGAATGCAAAGCGCTCCGAAAATTTGTCGGCCAAGCGAAACAAGAAACAGAGCGGAGACTACGTCACAACGATGAGTTTTATGAATTATTTGACGGTCAAGCTATATCCGCTAACTTAAAGTTACATAAATTCCAATGGGCAGGAAGAAAACTGGCTACTTAAAGATAATCAAAGGGTAGACTACAAAGCAGACGTCTAACGGGAAGACTGAGGACTTGATGGCAAGAAACAATAGAAGCTGTGATGATTGGAGGAGTTTAATTTTGAAATTTTCAAACGTGATAAATTTTATAAATAGCAATCTGAATATCAAATTTTATTGAATTTAAGTGTGCTCATGATTTTATTAAAAAAAATTTTTATGGGTACATCATACTATTACTGAGAAAATTGAACGAGTTTTGACCTCTGCCTACTCCGTTATCGTTGTTGCAATTTTTATGACAGATATTAAAAGTTTCTATCAAGGCCTTTCATTTGACATACTACTCGACTGTCTTTGGTCAAAAAACTTTAAAGGATTGTATAGTTATATGTTTTGAAAATTTTTTTCGACTATAAAACTTCACTAAGCAGAAACTTCGAAGATGCCCACAAATTTGATGCTTCTAACTTCTGTAGTTCCTATGAAAACTTGCTGTAATGCACTAACGGATGGGTGGATGGACTGACAGACAAGAGCCGATTTTGACAAGGTAGTGCTAAAAAATTGTTACAAAACCCTAAAAAATAACGCAAAAAGCATACGAATAAAACTGACAACACTTTTTCCCTTGGAAGTTGGTAAAAAAATGAAAGCTGATTCCGAAGTGCCATAAAGAGGGTGAAATATGGAACCGGCACTAATTCAATTTCTCCATTTGGACATAATAAATTGCAGTGTTTTCAGTTCATGTAAGTAAGTAAACCAGAAAATGTGGTTTGGCACTAATTCCATGAAATTTATCTGACTGTTTTGTGGGTATTTCAAAATTGGTTTTTCTTCTTATATTTTCCAGATGTTTTTTCTTAAATTATAGTATTCAAACTACGTCTGAAACTAATTTGTTGGTTATTTCAGATTAAAAGGATTGAATAAAATTTACCGTTTTATAGACAATTTTAAGGATGCTGTCCTTTTTCATCATCAATAACCCAAAAAATCGGCGTCCTTCATTAAATCCTTGAAAAGTCGCAAGATAATGGGTATATTTCGTACTTCAATGAACCCCATTTAGCTGTTGATATTTACAGGGTCCTTCAAATGATAACGATTCCACGCCGATAAATTTTAGTCCAATTTGTTGTCCTTCGTTTAAAAACCCTACACTCAAAATGCTTATATGCGTTCAATACTAATACTGAAAAATTCGATTCGAGGATATAATACTTTGCAAGTTTTAAAAGAACGGAAAATTATTTATATTGTCATTTGAATCTTCTTGTATTTCAACAACAACGATACGTGGACATGAAACCATTGCCCTCTCTGTCGACTCGGCCAGTACGGTTTGGCGTGATATTTACGGAAATTTCAGAAAGTATGTATTTTAAGCAGTTGTTCAAGTAATAGTATCCATAATATGAAAACGAGGTGGCATTTGCATTAGGAATATTAGTGAAATTGTAGCCTTTTTTCCCAATTTAATTATTTGCTGCGCAATGCAAATAATTATTTAATCGAGTATATTCATGAATGGCTAAGATACATGACCTCTTTTCATAGGTTGGATAAAAAATCTCTTCTTATATGTGAAACTCAGTTCATCTTACTTATTAAGGGTGTTATTTTAGAAATATGAAACTTTAAGTCGTCAGCACTTTTTAATGCTACGTAAAGCGTGACAGCTGTCATGCGTTTTATGATTAGTTTGGTTTGCCATTTTTTCTCAACTAGCTTTTATGGGCCGGTGGTATATATTTCTGGCTTGCAAGTGTCATTTGACACCATTTTCGAATGGTGGAATCCAAAACGTGTTTTTTAGGCATAGAACTTTAAGTTGGTAACATTTTTTATGTTACGTATGGTGTGACAGCGTTATTGATGGGATACGGCCCTAATTCTTGGTTATAGTAGTCGAAAATTAGACCTCTCGTTTAGATTTCTTCCACACCAGTCGTGGCGCTCATATGCGAAAATCATAATTAAGTAAAGACGGCAAAGAATTATACTTCCAATAAAACCAATTTCATGGCAATCAAAACAATTTATCCGTATTCTATTTCATTTCAAAGTCCTATACCTCTAAAAAATATCCTGAACTTTTAAAGCATCGTAGTTGCATTCTTTTAATAACCAAGAAATTTCATTCTGACGTTTTTTCTCCGCTGTGGAAGGTTTGCAGTTGAGAGCCCAGAAGTTGTACAATTCTAGACATAGGCAAAAGATAGGCACCTTTAATATTTTATGTTAACAGCTATTCATTTCGTCCCAAATTTTAGAAATATTAGGACAAAGGAATTCACATTTCTAGACAAGTAAAACTGCGTACCAGTTTGTTTTATAAGATTAAATTTATACTAAACCTTTTTTCGCCTTCAATTATTGATTTTCATCACTAATAGCTTAACATATTTAGAATATAGTCCAATTGCTAAATCCTTTGCATCATATGACAAAAATGTCAATTATGTAAATCACTATATTAGTTCATTCCGATAAATTTGCTATGTCCAATTCTCCTTAAGCATAACAATAATAATTACAAATGTCATCATAACTTCTAATAACATCAACCTCAAAAAAGTGCCATCAACAAATTTATGTAACCGAATATCCCCAAAAAATTGTTAACATTATTTCGCCAATGAATTGATTACGAGTATATTCGATATTCTTCGAAACGATCGAAACTCATCAATGTCCAGACAAACTTAAAAATCTTAAATTTTATTCGACGTCTGACACTAATCTGTGAATTTGCGGTTTCCAATTCTCAAAACCAATATCAATTTTCGGTAAAAGATACTTTTTTTGAGTTTTATTTTATAAAGATTTGAAGTGAAGATATGTTAAATGTTGAATACCAGTCAATTTGAATCTAAAGCGATTAATTTCAAAGGGAAGTATCAAATTGGGAAGAAATCATATGCAAATAAATATTTTGTAAGATTTAAGTGAATTGCGACAATGACTGAATGAAAGAAAAGATCAAGAAACGTATTAGCATGTCTTCCTTCTTTAATTGCATTTCGCTGAGTCACAAGTGCACCTACATATTTATATTATTTCATATTTTCTGTAAGGTAAATATTTTTTCTCCTTATTTCAAGCTTTGTCATCTACATATTGCAATGAATCATCCCATCACAAGTGGATAAAATCAAAAAACAAAACAAACTTAACATCAAAAGCGGTTCCAAACATGTTTATTAATTTCTCAAGCTTTATTTTCTTGAAAAATGTATGGGCGATGTCGTCTGATAGACGTACAAAATACGCTTGGTCAGTTTTATTTATGGGACATGGGTATCGAACTTATCTTCTGCAATTTGTCTCCACATCTACGCATTGAAAATCAATGAAACAAGAAACGAACAAGAAATATAAATGAAAAATGAAGAAAAATTTTGAAAGTTAATAATCAAAAATAAGAAAAGTAAAAACACAGTGTCCAGCCATAAGATACTCTCCAGTAATCATCGAATATATATGAATATATTTACATTATATATAATTACATATGAATTTGCCTACATAGCATATGAGTGTGTACTCGTATGGAAAAGTATTGCGCTATGCTAATGGCATTTGAGTATTCAACTGAAATTCAGTACTTGTTTCTTCAGGTGTCTCTTTTGATGTTATCTATTGGCGCTAAGGTCGTAATTGTATTAAATTTGATATTTGTTATTTTGGCATTAATGACTATTGTGTAGAAGTCAGGGCTTTGTTTGATTTAAAAGGATATTATGTCATTGATGGATAAGTTATGTGAAGTCAGCAAGTAACCTTGCATTTCTTTTGGAATATGTTTGAGATAAAATGCATAATAGTTGGAAAGGAGGTTAGTTTTGTTTCAGTTTTGAAATTAAATAAATACCATAGGTCATTTTTTAGAATTTTCAACCGATTCTTGATGTTACACCGAAATTTGATACTAAGAAGGGATCAAATTGAATGCAATTTAAACAAATCAAATAATATTTTTATTTTCAACGGCTTTTGCGGCTTTATTTTTTGTCCATTTCTGATTTATTCATTTCTTGGGTTGAATTTTAATCTTAAAATCGTAGGGTTTAGTTTTACGGCGAACTTAAAGGTATATGTAACCAAACATTCAACTCGGGAATATTCAAGTTTTGGGATACGATAACTACCACAATGTTCGCCCATGTCTTTCAAACTGAAATAATTTTGCTCAAATCAATACCTGATTTGAATTCGATTCAAGTTCAAGTCCAGGGTCGCCCATATCGGGACACACACATATATATATATATATATATATATATATATATATATATATATATATATATATATATATATATATATATTGTATATATATATATATATATATATATATACAGGTATACGAGTATATATATATATATATATATATATATATATATATATATACACACACAGGTATACGAGTATATATATATATATATATATATATATATATATATATATATATATATATATATATATATATATATATATATACAGATATACGAGCATATACGCGATTTGTGACCACGCTAGAGATTGCAATTTTGCTTCAATATTCAGCAAATTTTCAGAATAAATGTACTGATCTCAGCTTAGTATGTCAACCAGCCGAATGGGTTGAGTGAAAACAAAATGGTGGCCATTTTATACGAAAATTTATGATTTCAGTTCTGACTAAAATATAGCTCGGATTTGGACGAAATTTGGTACTGAAGTTAATTAAACTATATGAAGCAGCTCTCAATAGAAAATCCAAAGTCGATAGCTCAGTAATGTCCTCAGACATGTCAGGATTGGAAAATCGCATCAACATATCCCCGCAGGTGGGAGAAAGTAATGATGACATAAAAACCATGTGGAAGACAATAAGAGATGCAGTAACAGAAGGAGCCAAGGAGGTGTTGGGCATCAGTCAAAGAAAAGTAGGAGCAACTGGTACGACGAAGAATGCAAGGAACCGATTAAAAACAGGAACCACGGGCAAGAAGAATGCATCGAGCGACTAACTTTGACCAAAAAAGAACAATCTAAAAGCCATCGACGTAAAGCTAGAATAAAGTACCGGAGAAAGAAACGACTGACAATCAAAACCAACATTAAACACATAAACGAAAACATGACCCTACATGAAGTCAGATCGGCGTATGGGCTCATCGAACAACTAAGAGATGGCTTCAATCCACAAACAAGCCTGCAAAAGTGTACAAGGAGTAATAATAGGGAAACCAGACTAAACTAAAAACAGAGAGCTGCAATACGTCCAGAAGCTATTCACAGCATCCCCTGAAACTGCTGAAGATATGAACATTCCAGAAGCAGGGCAAGATGTCCAGTCCCACCACAAACCAGAGATGAAGTACAGGCAGCAGCACGGGATCCCCAAAAAAATAAAGCTCCTAGAATAGATGGAATACCAGCAAAATTTCTTCAAAGCAGGAGTCCCCATCCAAATAACCCTCTGCATCGATTGATATGCAGAATATGGTCAGAGGAGCAGTTATCAGAGGACTCCCGAAAAAGTAGAATATGTCCTGTGTCCAAAAAAGGGGACAAATCAAGGTGTGAAAATTATAGAGGCATCGCTCTACTGTACTCATCTTATAAAGTACTCTCCAAAATCATAGAAAGAAAATTAAAGCCTTACTATGAGAGCATTGCCGGAAAATACCAGGGAGGCTTTCGAGGAAGACGGTCTACAACAGACCAATTATTCTTAGCAAAGAAGGGGCTTGAAAAGAGCTGGGAATATAACATCGATGTGCATCAACTCTTTGTAGACTTTAAGCAAGCATATCACAGTGTCGACAGAAATGCGCTGTACCAAATAATCCTTAAATTTGGCGTTCGAACAAAACTTGTCCACATGGTCAAGATACAGCTTTATAACGGAATCAGGCTTAGAATAGGGGGATGAACTTAACCCAATGGTCTTTGATATTGCACTAGAACAAGTCGTCAGGAAGACATCAGCTGAAACCTCAGGTACACTAATGGTGAAGTCCACATAATTGTTACCATATGCTGATGACGTGAATATTATTTTTGATGCCAAAGAAGCATTTCTGAACCTAGAATCTAAAGCAAACCGAACCGAAATTAAAACTAAGTTCATCGCTCAAACGAGAAACCTGACAGTAGGCGACTAAAACCATGAAAGTGTGGAAAACTTTATCTAACATACCTTGGAGTCAACCTAAAAAGGCGAGATTGGACGTCACATAAACGTTGCAAACAAAGCATATTACTGCAATGATGATGATGTAAGCGAGTATAGCAGCTATGGTTGTAGATAAATTAAAATAAGATGATATTATTGGTAGCTTTTAGGGTGAAATTCTCTGATAAGAATTTTGAAAGCAGCAAAATTAACAAAGGAATGATCAATGGTGTTGGAAACATTTTTTTTTGAAAAATAAAGTAATTGAAGCAATCGCCAATGCCTTTGAATAGTAATGATTGCTATCAAATTAATCCATACTTATTTTTGCAGCGCATATCTTTTCTCCATTCTTTTTTCAATAATTTAGTGTTTGATTGAAACGTTAGGGGAAATATACGATTTTTTTTTAATTTTTGAATTTTTTGCACTTTGTTATAAATCATTTTTCAAACATTCATTTTAATTATGTGTACTGAATTTTTATTTATCTATCTGTATGAATATACAGGGTGGGCCAGAAAGAATTGCGAATTTGAAAAAATCATTAAAAAAAACTGAGTACAATTCAAATACAAATTTTTATTTCTATAAAAATTGACATCTGAGAAATTCATTTCTTAAAAATAACGTCACCCAGGTGTGCACCATCCCGCTGCAAACATTCTTCGAATCTGACCCTCAAATTGGTAGAAACTTGCTGGCACATTGCACGGGAATAGCTGCCATTTCTTCCCGGATATTGGTCTTCAACTGGTTAATCGTGGCTGGGTTATTGGTGTAGACTCTACTTTTTAGGTATCCCCACAAAAAAAAGTCCGGTGGCGTCAGATCCGGACTTCTAGGAGGCCATGCAATGTCACCTCGGCGCGATATCAGTTTCCCAGCAAACATCTCGTTTATGACCGCCAAAGAGGCATTAGCTGTATGACATGTCGCGCCATCTTGTTGAAACCATATCACACGATTATAGGCTTCAAATTGTTGCAGTTGTGGAAAGAAAAAATCCCTTAACATGGCTATGTATCGGTCAGAATTTACAGTGACAGATTGGCCTTGTTTTTTCGAAGAAGTAGGGTCCGATAATTCCGTTCTTGTTGACCTTGGGCGTCCTGCAGGCTTCTGTTTGAGAGTCGAACCAGTCTCTTCGAACTTTTTGACCCACTATCGAATCACATTTTCTTTCGGACACTGATTTAGGTCATGTAATCCAAACTCACGCCGAAATAAACGCCGAACAATAGTGCACGAATTGTGATTTTTAATAATGTTTAACGCAGAATGCACGTTGCGCTCCGGTGAAGTGATCCATCGCGACTAAATTTCCGAGAACCGAGCTGCTTAACCCCACCACCCGCGCAGTCAAGAGTGTTTTTAAAATCGTACGCCTTTCTGGCCCACCTTGTATGTAATTTATTACTAGCAAGGGGGTTAATCTTAGTGAAATATTTCTGATTGAATATCAATTTAGCATTGTACTTATTCAACAAGTCAAGTAGATAGACTTATGTACTTGTCAGAAGCATTTTGCACTCAACATACGATATCCAGTCACTAACAACGAATAAAACCAAGAAACATGCCAAAGAGATGTATGTGTTTAAAAGAAAATCCATATTTGCTCTATTTTTAATGCCGAAGCTGTTCTGTGTGAACCGATGGACGATCCATAGCATACCCAAGTCGTGCATTTATGTTGTTTTAATTAGAGGAATTTAAAACGGTGATAACTTCTGTGAAAATTCGATTTCCTTCAAATTGACTGAATATTAGGACCTTTTATAAGACTGTTTAAATATCGCTGAGTTTAAGGGTAGCCATAGATTGTATTGGGGAAATGTGAAATTCGAGGATCATTCTATTATTAACAAAGTTGAATGAATTTCGACTTCTGGGGTATTTATCGTTGAGCCACTCATAAAGAAATGCATCTACGATTTTCCGATCACAAGTATCACGAAGGGGCGACACACATTTTTGTATATTTCCCATTTCTATGCCCTTGACAAAGCTAGCGACACTTTTTTAAGACCTGTTTTGGAAAGTTCTTATCAAGAATATTCATTTGACACTCCACATTACTACCTTCGATAGCAAAAAACGTTGTGGCTTCCCTTCTGATATGGGGGGACCCCCCTTAAAAACCGTTGGAAAATTTATTTATACCCAAAGCTTCAAAGTTTCGTTTCTGTAGCTGGTATAGTTTTGGGAAAAAATTGCAGTGTCTTAAAGATGAACATACATACATTGGCTAGCAAAACTGATTTCAATATGGTTTTGTAAGTCGTGCAAACACAATCACACTATTATTTTATTTTACCTTTTATTTTCCAAAACAGTATACAGTTCATTTCATTTGCTCCTCTCTTATGTGTAAGTTAATTATATCGGTGTTCCAGCAAAGGCAGCTAGCTTTCTTGGTAAAAACATGGACATTCTAGATCAGCAGTGGCAAAGTCATTAGTAAATCTTCAGACAAACTACAAAGAATATTGTAGGATATGATTGAAGAACAAGGATATTCTTCAATCATATCCTACAATATTCTTAGCAGCTGCAGGAGAAATGGCTCATATATTTTTACATTTTCAGGATAGATGAACCAAGACTACTAGACATCAAATGGTAGACAGAAGTTTTTCAACAATTAAAAGAAACAAGTTGGATAGACAGACCTACGCTCATGTCAGAAGGGTTTTGTACTCAACATACAAAATGCAATCACCAGCAACGAATAATATCAAGCAACATGTCAAAGAGATTTTCTAATTTGAAAGAAAATCCATTGTTTCTCCATTTTCAACTGATAAAAATCACTCAGATCATGAAATCCTAAAAGTATTTATGTCTTTGATTTTATCTGAAAATTTTAAGAAGATCAAATCTAAACTGCAGTGTCTGATACGGTGGAAAGTCCATAAAATACCAAAACAGTGTGTTATATTTGTTGTAATTGGAGAAATTTCAAATGGATATAGCTTCCGTGAATATGATATGAATTTCATCAAACTTACAGAGTATTAGGACCTTATGTAAGGTTGGGTTTAAAGGCATCCGTACGATTTTATAGGAGAAAATGTGAAATTCGAAGATCATACTATTATTAACAAAGTTGAACGAATTTTGACTTCTGAGGTATTTGTTATTGTAGTATTCATAAATATCTCCCTTAATAATGTTTTTCAAATTTTAGGTAAATTTCTCGAGAGAAATTTACCTATTGCGGAGAGCATCATATATATATGTACATATATATATATATATATATATATATATATATATATATATATATATATATATATATATATATATATATATATATATATATATATATATATATATATTATATATATATATATACATATATATATATATATATATATATATATATATATATATATATATATATATATATATATATATATATATATGTATATATATATATATATATATATATATATATATATATATATATATATATATATATATGTATATATATATATGGGATATAACGAAATTTGTGACCACGCTAGAGGTTGCAATTTTGCTTCGATTTTCACCAAATTTTGAGGAAAGGTGTATTGGGTAATTATCTCGGTTTAGTTCGTGAACCAGCTATATCGGCCGGGCAAAAACAAAATGGCGGCCATTTTAGACGAAAAATCGCGATTTCTGTTCTGACCAAAGTGTAGCTCCGATTTGGATGAAATTTGGTGCAGAGGTTCATTGAAAGATGTGATGAATCTCACAATAAAAAATCCAAAGTCGGTACGGCAGAAACAAAATGGCGGCCGCTCAAAGGTCGAAAAACGTGCAAAATTTTGTTGTTGTAATAGTGGTCGAAGCTTTCAACAGATTTTCATGAAATTTGGTAGTGTGATAGAAATTATAAGTATCTAAAGTATTACTTAAAAAAACTGGAGGTCAAGTTGCAAAAAACAAAATGGCGGCCAGTTGAAGGCCGAAATTTCAAAGGCTTTTAAAAGTCGCGATTTCGATCCGACATATATGAAACTTGGTTTCAAGATAGCCATTACTTACACCTATAGC
This sequence comes from Odontomyia ornata, assembly GCA_963969285.1. NCBI lineage: Eukaryota > Metazoa > Arthropoda > Insecta > Diptera > Stratiomyidae > Odontomyia > Odontomyia ornata. The sequence continues at coordinate 74,074,931 of OZ017741.1, read as the reverse complement.
CTTTGATATTTTGGTGATCATGCATGTGCAAATTTCAAAATGGCGGCCATTTAAATATGCGTTTTTTTCATGTTTTTGTGGCCCTCTAGCGGTCACATTTTCCAACGGATTTTGATGAAACTTGAGATTATGAATCCCTGTACTATGTTCTTGTATTTTGCAGGAAATTATTAAAATTGAATGAAAAATAAAAAGTCAAAAGTTTAAAGCCTAATATTTTTAGCTGCGATTTCCTTTAAAAATTGAATTATTTTGCCCTGTCTAGAGTGAAACTCCTATTTGAACGAGATAGTACATTGATAGATGAGGTCCTAGCATACAAAGATTTAAAATCATCCAAAATCAAATGCATGCATTCAAAATTGCGGCCCCCAAAGGTCTGAAGGCAAGCGCAAGTCGCTATTTTAGTGCCAACTGAAATAATGAATATTTTTCATGGAAACGTTCTAAATGACTTTACTTGAAAGAACTTATAAACCAGATCATTTTTAAGATATTGTAAAATATTTTTAACAATACCCTTAAAAAATTATAAAATCGTGACTTGTCTGTCTGTCCGTCCCTCCGCCCGTTTGTTCGTGGGTCATAACAAGTTTTCTCGCAAACCACATGAGCTTGAATGAGGAAATTTTCTACGTAGGTCAAAAGTGGTGCCTCTTGAAATTTGCAGTGCAAGAAAATATTTTAAGGTATTTAAGGGGGGTCTCCCCATACAGGCGGGTCTCCCCATACAGGGGGTGGCATACAATGTTTTTTATTTCTGTAGCCCTCTAGCAGCCAAGATTCTCAACAGATTCCGTTGAAACTTGAAATTATAAGTTATTAAGGCAAGTTAATTTAATATGATTATGCGAATCGAATGACAAATAAAAAAGTCGAAAATTTACAGCTTAATATTTTTAGCAGCCGATTTCAATAAAAATCGAAATGACGGCCCTCATAGTTCAGAAAAAAAATTGAAATGTATATATTAATGGCAATGCAAGTGCTGATTAAACTTTTATGGAAATCTTTTGAAATTAACTATTCGAGCTATTTAAGCCTTTGTGTGGTTACCACTTTGAACTGTGTAGATGCGAGAAGGGCGAAACCGGTATTTATATGTTTACAACAATATGTAATCCATACGCATGCAACTCAATTTAATTAGCAAAATATTTGCGAGCCGATAACAGGTTTCTAAAAACGAACGTGGCCAGATTTTTTTTATGTTGATAAATACCCATGTGGTAAAATTGCAGAAAGAAGTTTAGTAGTAGGCAAGCCAAATTCTTTTTCGAAACTTTACGCTACACACGAGAAATTTACCTTTCCGGCTGGTGCTGCCAACGGGGATTTTTAAATCGCAGGTGTCCAATCGAAATTCGAACATTTTCCCTTCCCCAGCTCCGCACAGTACTGCTACGGCAATTTTAAGATTTGTTTTGAAAATATCTCATTGGGACCTTTCCAACGACACCCTACTCGACTAAAAATGGTGAAATTTTTTTTAAGGTTCACCTCTCTATATGGAGAGACCCCCTTAAACCCCTTTCAAAAATTTTCCTACCCCAAAAGTTTCGGAGAAAAAGTGCTGTGCCATACGGACGGACGGACGGATGGACGGACCGACAGACGGACACAGGTCGTGATTGCAATAGGGTTTTATATTCAAGTACAAAACCTGAAAAAGGATAGTCTATGGTTCCAATAAATAATGGAATACAAAAGAAAAGAATGAAATAACATAGAAAACGTTTACTTGCCTCGGGTGCTCAGGACCACATAAGATGGGACACAAAATATATGCTAGAAAATTAGGATACAAGGAATTTGAGAGCTCTCAAGAAAACCATGCGATTTTGTTAGGATGTCAATAAAGATAAGAATCTTACATACAAAGCGCTTAGAGATTCTAGTGTATAATAATTATACATTCAATATTATCAGGAATCGTTGCTCGGTAAAGCTGTCAGATACAATTTTTCTGGGCCGAATGTATAAAGGGGGAGGGCTGCACATGTTGATATTCATCAAGATACAGAACTATGTAAAAATGAGGCAGTGATCAGACGAAAAGCTAAAGAACGCTTTTCGGTGAAGTGGAGAAAGAAATTGCTGATTTTTTTAGGTGTTCTATGATATTGCGCTTTCGTTGGACTAAAGGTGAAATTTAAATTAACTTTCTCGCCCTGATAGTCTTGTAGGTTGCATCCAAATTTATCATTTAACTTATAGTGCTCCCTTATTTTTGATACATAAATGGCAAGGTTAATCGATGCTCCATTGGGTCAGGTGAAAACAGTGTGGTTTTAAGTTCACCAGCTTGTTCTGCATTTGATGACGGCTGTTCATTCCTCACTGGAAGTGAGGGAATTAAGATCCATAAGTTCTATTTGAACTCTTAGAGAAAGTTGCTTCATATCCTCCTGGCCATTTTTGCGAATCAGAGTGACTTCTGAAATATCGTATTAGCATCAGAAGAATCAATTTCGAGAGACTCTTCCCTCAAAGATTTTTCTTTTCCGTCTGAGTAAAGCTCAAGCTCAGTAGTCCGCGTAGTGTAGTGGTTAGAGCACTCATCCCGTAGGCCGAAGGCCCTTGGTTCATATCTTGTTAGCGATAACGAGATTTGGTTCGAGCGATTCTTTGGACTGACTATAAGTAGTTTAAAATTAGAATGTATTGCAACTGAGTGGACGCACGCACAGCCAAAGCGTGATACGAATCATATGACCTTGTGGAGTGCTTATACATTGGATCAAGATAATGAGATACTCTAATTATCTCTGCAAAGGCACCAGAGGGGCTGTAGTGCTAAAGCAAAAAGTTCAAGTTTAATCAGAAGAAACAATGGGATATGGCTCGCAAAACCTCTGCGTATGTGTGCCTAAAGGGCAATTTGACAATAAGAGCATGTAATTTTCCCCACTGTCTTTGTCTCTTGCTCCTCTTTTTAGGTCTTTGTAATAAAATTTATTTACGAAGACCTACTAGTTTTGCGACATGTTTTTCCGCGTGTCCGTGCGTCACAGCTAGTTCCCTCAGAAACTATGGAGGCTAGAATGCTCAAACTTTGTGAAAAGGTTAGAAGTGGTAGTCTCTCAAAAGTTGAGGTATTATCAAAAATTTTAAAATTGTTTAAGGGGGGTCCTCCTTTCTAGCGAATTAGCTCTTAAAATTTTTTTGTCAAAGGTAGTCAAGTGGGATATCAAATGAAAGGCCTTAATTAGAACTTTTAGAATATGAAATAAAAAAATCATTCTATGAGTTAAGGGGTCCAGGGGAATGCAAAATGTACCAAAAATTTGTGTCCCCCCTCGCGATTGGACACCGTTGAGCCGAAAAATCTGAAAATGTGCACTTTTATGAGTACAAGAGCAACAAATACCTCAGAAATCGAAATTCGCTCAACTTTGTTAATAATAGTATGATTTGTAGATTTTACATTTCCACCTATAAAATCAAAACGGTACGTTCAAACTTCTTGAAATTTAGCAATTATATAGACTAATATAAGATATTTATGCCTACAAAATTTAATTGAGATCGAATCATAATCAAGTGAGTAAACCTTTTTTAATTGTATGAAATTGCAACAACAATACCATGTGTTTATGGTTCATACATATTTCAAATTGGCCTGGGGACATTCATTTTCTTTCAATTTTCATGAAAATTCAAGGAATATTGTTTAACTTGAATATGTTCGATCGGCCGAGCATTCAGAAAAATGATTTAAGCTAGATCAAAATGGCGGCTGCACTGTGCTTATGAAAGAAACTGTGCATCTTTCTATTAGCACATTTATTACGCTATATTTTCCTTAAGTATTTATTTTCCTTTTCTCAGGCCAATTCCTGCATCAGTATTCTGCGTATTTTTCCGTTGAATGTAGCAGCTTATGCAAAGTTACTGCCTACTGTATGTTTACCATGAGCTTTTGACTTTCAAAATTCACCCAGTGGTTGTTGAACGAAGTAGAATGAAAATTTAGTACCATATACCGACAAGACTGAATGCAACTTCCTCAAATTGAACCTTGTTGCCATCTACCACCACTGAAGATGCTCAAAACAAGTACACTCTTGAAACACACATATGTATCATAGACTGCTCTTTGTTAAAGCAGTGTAGCAATCCAGTACATGTCGGTGTTTTACCGATTTTTGTTGCTCTCGTTCTAAAAACTGTCACTACCTAGGATCATTCCTGGTATACCTTTGTAGTCTACCACACCTGAGTTTTTGCCCAAAACAATTCACCGAAATAACAAGCCTATAATATGTCCTTCTTACCACCAGGTACCAAAGTGGTGGGTTAAAGTTATAGTTAAAACGATTATCTTATTCTGCACCACTTCTGCCCAAGAGTTCCAACAATGCTTCAAGTAGAGGCTAAATTGTTTTGCCAAAGTATGTCCTTCTCTACTCACTAATATAGTGTCGCGTGTTATGGTTTGCGGCCGATAATTTTAATGTTCCGCGAAAGTGAAAACGCGCTGTCTTTTCAATTAAGCTAAAAGAGTTTATTTACTGAGAATGCACAATCGTTAATTTCACTATTTCACAAATCGCATTTTAATCTAACTTTGACTATTCTATAAATTTCTATTAAAACTGTCTCCACTAATAATCTATATCGCTTTTGATTCGCATTCCACACTATCGCAGTTTTACTATCGTGGTTTTACCATATTCGCCATTCATTGTAGTTAGCTTTATATAGTGTCTCTATTCATTGAATTCATTTCTCGTACATTGGCGAACTACCTTGAATATTCGAGCAATTCTGAATGGCCACAGTGACGTCACTTTCAGATATTGACCATGCTTGGTGGGTTCTTGTGCTTTCGAATACATTCGTTTATTGATCATGATGTTCTTAATAGTTGCGAAAACAATTGCGACAGTAGCTCGCAGAATTATTTGCACATATAACAAAAGAAATCGATCCGGACTACCACTCGTCTTTCGGTCGTTTCCATTAATCATTTACGAGTATGTATACTCTGTTACGTTAATCTTTTCCACCATTTCAACCGCTAATGCAGATTGCAACATGGGAGCATTTTATTAAAATCCAAATTTTGGTGGCGACCTGTCTCTACACGTTAGTGAAAAAATTGGGTCCTTAAGGATATTCAGCCACAGCAATGAGTTAGCAAACATATTGAATTTGGCTAGTTTCATGTATTCTGAATATACTTCTACTACTTGATTTAGATTCAAACTAGTTGAGTAGATAGGTCGTTGCTCATATCAGAAGGGTTTTGTACTTAACGTACAATATGCAGATATATACAATGATTTAATTCAAGAAAAACTTAATGACATACACAACAAATATATTTTTGCTTTACACGAAAAACCAGTGTTACTCCATTTTAACTGGCAAACATTTTGTTCCAGTATCGCTAAAACCATTGACTAAGCTGAATCTTAAATGTAGTTTTGTTATTCATCTTATCTAAAATTTGGAGAAATCGCAATCGAAAGGGTAGTGCCTGGTTCGATGGGAAGCCTATGTAGTAGAAAAACTGTGCATGCTTATTGTAATTGAAGAAATTCAAACGGCTTTAACTTTTTTCATTTTAATTGAAACTTGTAGAATATAAGGACATATCATAAGATTACTTAAATATCTTATTTTATTAAATTCGATGATACTTATACAGTTTTATTTTATATATATAATTTTCTTTATTAGAATATATGCGGTACGGAGGCTTTAGAATATACATAGTAGGTGTTCTGACAAAGTCATGTCACCGTAATACAGTTTTACTGGCGGTAATATTAAATTTACAAATCCTACTATTATTAGCGAAATACAACGAATTTCAACCTCCAATTTCGTGCATTTTTCCTACTCCCACCCTTCTTGCCACTGATAAGGTAATTGTAAGACTTGTTTTAAAAAGATCTCATATGACACACACACACATTTGACTACCTTTGATAAAAAACATTTTTAAGGGTGACTTCCCTATATGGGAAGACCCCCTCAAAACTCTTTAAACATTTTGTTCGCCTCAAAACTTTCAAGATGTCATCACTTCTGCCTTTCCACAAAGTTTCACGGCTATAGCTTCTATAGTTTTGGAGAAAACTGCTGTGACTTACAGACGGACGGATCGATGGACACGGGCCACGATTTCAATAGGTTTTTGTGTATTTTAATACAAAACCCTAAAAAGCAAAAAGGCTGTTCCTCATCATGAGTAAGATTGTCCTGCATTTTTGTATATGTTGTAGTTTTTACGGCACATTTCAGGGTATTACAATACATTTAACGGCATCACTCTCAAATACTTCACATTAATTTGCATTACTAACCATTAATACTGCATTTAATCACCTTTCAGTGCATATTGACGCTTTTTAAGTGTATGTGTATCTAATTTCAGTGTATGTATGTAAAATATAAGACCGGCTCCCGATTTTCAAAATGGAGCCTTGGAGTATGAAGCTTTCAACCTATTTTAGAATACTATGACCAACACCACGTGCAATGGCTGATAGTGGTAACAATTTGCATTCAGCAGTTCTTTGATGCCTCCTTGTTTTCAAAGTGTTTCCTAGACATTTTCTAACCATTGCATGGCCTGCTTTTTCCGAAAAAATAACTACGGTATCATTTTAGTAGCTGCACTTGAGACTTGGGACAAGAAATATAAGTTTAGACTCAATAATTCAATATTTGAAGTATGTTAAAATAGAATGAAAGCTAAACTTCAAAAGAAAATTGATCAGGCTTCTATTTACTTTATTCAGTTTTTTCCAGTGGTGTATTAAACGTAGATGACGAAAACCGGACTGAAAACTTGCCAAAAAGGAGTGGCACAAGGCCTTACTACATTATACATGGTAACTGCACCTCTTTCATGAATATCACATCACAAGCCAAAGAAGGTTTTTCTAAATAAAGAAGAGAACATGCTCCACTGGTGGACACAAGAGAAGTAGTCGGAAATTCTACTTCACTGTACCAAAAATCGAGTGCAACCTGCAAGAGGCGATTTTCATAGGAACCATTAAAGCATGCTTTGTAGATCTACCACGTTGTAACCTCAACTAATCCAGGTGCTGCCTAATTGGATTGGAAAATGACCCCTTCAAAAAACTCACTGGGCAGGACCGAGAGATCCTGAGTTTAACAAAACTAAATTAAGCATCTTGTCCTATAATCTCTACTAAAACCAGCTAAGCAATATGATTTACACAATAAGCAGGTATTTTATTGTAGAAAAGTATGGCAACCTAAACTAGAATAACTCGGTTATTCGATGAAATAGTTAAATAATGTTTGGTTGAGGTAGTCATAGAATAAAAGCAATGGAACAATATAAGCAGACACAAGTTGACGTTAATTTTGTTTATTTCTAGTTCTAGGCTGGTATAAAGGTCAAGCCAAAACGAATGTTTGTTAGCTTCAATGCTTTGTAAATTTTTTAAAGTGTGCTATTGGAAGACTAGGCTTTGTTTGGTCAGGCGCTTAGCTGGAAATCATGCTATGGCATGAAACTCCTTAAAAAAAGCACCATCTGACTAAAATATTTTGACTCCATTATTTCTTCCTCTTGGTAGCAGTGCAGCCCCTCTTGGGCTTTTGCTTACTGCAAATAGCGCCTTCAACTGTTTCGGTCCATTGACCACGTCTTCCAATTTCAAAATCCAAGCAGCGATGAACTGTCATCATCGACCGAGTCAGACCAGCATTTCCTCGGTTTCCCCACTGTTCTCTTGCCTTTAGTTTTCCCAGCGAATAAGTCCTTGGGTATCCGTTGTTCGTTCATACGATTCATGTGGCCAGCCTATTGCAGCTTCCGTAGTTTTACAATCCTTGAGACCTCTGGTTCGTCAAAAATTGCATACAGCTCATCGTTGTAGCGAATTCACCATTGGTTCCCGTCTAGCTTCGCTCCGATTATTCGCCTCAGGACCCGTCACTCAAAGGCGTTCAAAATATTTGCGGATGCTTGGGTTATGGTCCATGTTTCACACCCATAGCATAACGCAGGTCTTATCACAGATTTGTATACTTGAAGCTTTGTTTTCCTGTGTATGCAGCTGGTCTTCAAGATCGTCAATACTGAATACAATATTTTATTTGCCAACTGTATTCTTCGGCGTTTCTTGTTTCTTCAATTGAATATTCTCGTTATTTTGATGTCTTGATAAACAAATTCGCCCATATTTTTGATACTGTACTCGCCAAGTGTGATATTTTGTATACTTGAGTTATTTTTCCTCGACTGCGTCATGAGCTTTGTTATATTTTCATTGATTTGTAGCCCTCCTAGTTTTACTTCGCTGTCGAGTTTCAGGTAAAGTTCTTTGGCAGTTGTTAATGACCGTGAGAAAATCTTAATGTCATCTGCATAGGCTAGTACTTAGCTCAACTTGTATAGTGACGTACCTCGTGTATCGGCAGGTAGCTTCTTTATGACGTACTCCAAAGTCAATTGAAATGCTGGAACTCGATCATTTAGTTGATTTTATTCAAACACGCTTTTCTAAATTGAATTAGAGCTAAATATGTTTTTGAAAGCGTTTTCGAATTTACTTTGATTGTCAAAAAACGGACTGAACAAAGTAAAATCAAACTCATGGGTCTTTAAAATTTTGGGATTTCCCGTTCCCGCTAGAATCTAGTTCCCCTGTTCAACGTAATAAATCCATGCAATATATTTACGAAAACTACTACGTCATTGAAGTTTAACATTGTTACTGCACCTTAATTCTAAATTGATTACATCCCTTCTTGACTTCCAGTGAAAGTTTGGTGACATTCGGTTCAGTGGAAGCGAAGTTATTACGTCTAAAGTGACAGTATGTTTGTATCGTCGGTACAAAAATGAATTTCGAACAAAGAGCTAATATTAAATTTTGTTTTAAAATCGGTAAAACGTTTACTGCAACATTTGAATTGATGAAAAAAGTTTATGGTGATGATTGTCTATCTCGTGCCAGAGTTCATGAGTGATTTACACGTTTCAGAGATGGTCGCGAGGACATATATGACGATGAATGTACGGGCCGCCCAAAATCAGTGATCACCGAAAACTCCATCGAAATTGTGCGTAAATTTATCAAAAATGAGTCGAAATCATCGTTGAAATTCAGGGAATCAGAGTTAAATATCTCCAAAACATCAATTTCTGCACAAGTCAAGGTGCGTTACAAAATAAACGAGACTGTCATTAAAATTCACTTTTGTTACTGATTTTTCGACTAGAAATCGCATTTTAACCATCAATCACTCATCGTATTCGCCTGATATGGCTCCCTGTGGCTTCTACCAATTTGGAAAATTGCATTTGTCCATGAAACATCCAAAGGCTTATACCGACATCCTGAATGACATTACGGTCAATGACCAGAAACACTCTTTCGAAAAGCTTTTGGATCGCACAAAACAGTGTTTCGAGGCTGGAGAAGACTATTTCGAATAAATAACCTCCAATTTATCAGAACAAAGCTCCTGCCGTTTCTTTTTTAGGTCAGTCTCGTTTATTTTGGAATGCACCTTGTTTATCGAAAAGATATGTTTCGGTGCTTGCCGGGTTCAAACGACGGATGCGATGGACTTGCCGATTCACCATCAGTTGAATGGCATTCAATAGTTGGTCTGAATCATGGAAGTTGCACTTCAAATCTAAAAAAGCGATAGAAGGTTGTGAACATCGCAAAAGTGGCTAGTCTCAGAAGGCAAATAAGGAGTCTATTTCATTCTCAACGATCTTCTGCAATACAACTCACTCACTACTACTGGAAGAAATGTAATAAAAGTACGTTAACTATTTTACATTGAGGTTCTTTGTACTCTCCTGTGGTTACCTTGACGTTCTTCATTTGAAATATGAAGAAGGGTATAAAATGAGTATTGAATATATGTAATAAACATATTTACACAATTTTCAGAAAAAGTAAAGGTGGAGAAAATTTACGTTTACTTCTCTCAAACAGTGTCCGCTTTCCTCCACTCGAGTAAGCAGAGAAGAGCTCATTGATTTAACAGCTTTGTATTTTTAACGAAAAAGTTTCATTACGCTTGCTATACTAACCAAATTTTGTGAGTTTCACATGTATGCTACTTCGAAGAAGGATGTGTTAACTGAACTCAATTTTCTTCTCTGATCTGAGCTGTGTGTAATTTAAAGACATCAGGAGAACCAACTAGTTTATCAAAAAAGTGCGGTGTTTCCTTACTCCATAACAAACCTGTTTAATCCCGTTAAATTGACTCGAACGTACTAAATGGACAAACCAAGTATTGTGCATGCTCAAAATATCTCGAGTTGCATTGTGGTTTATCCTGCGACAATTTTTGGCCTCAAATGCTTGGGAATCGTAAATTTTGAATATATCTCGGTTTTTTTTATATTTGGTCACAGTGACGTTTAAAAGTGTATTTTTTAAAATAACAGTATCAAAATAATCATGGAAAAATACAAAAAATTAGTGGAAGCATTGTTACTCAGCAAAACAGAGAACATATTTTATTTATGAAATGTTGCTTCTCTTACGTTGAGAAATCTGGGAAACAATTCTAAAGCCTTAATTATCAGAACGACCTTGAATCAAAGGATAGATAGTTGAGAATCCTGTTCTACTATTGAAGCCTAGAAGGCTGGGTAGCTCCGCTGAAAAAAGAAGGAGGACTAAACTGTTTCACTTTGGATCTTTATCTGAAGACAATTGTAAAATGTCCCCTAAGCATATTCTTTGGACCTCTGAGCTCTGTGTTGGCAGGTCTCAGTAAAGCTAGCTAATCCATAGGTTGCTAAGCTAAAATAATTACTGGTAATTTCTAGGCTAGGCTAGGCTATCTCAAAATATCCTGGTACAGTGAAACAGGTTGATATCAATAAAAATACTCGTATCTTTCACAATTGGCCCCAAGCTACATGACAGGAGGTCTTCAAAGGGGTTTGCAAATAAAACTGCGTTTCGACCTACTAAGATTATTTTAAGGTAGATTTTGCATGTACTTGAAAGTTTTCAAGATGTGCTCTTGATGTGTTTAATATTCTGGGTACCCAGCACGCTGACACTTTGACTATGGAAAGTTTGTCGTATGAAATTCTTGTGACATCAACTAAGTCTATGGTTGTCACTGTTTGTCCAGCTAGCACAGTATCGCCTTTTTCACAAATTTCGCGATCTTTTGTTGATTTTCAGTTCAGCTTAAACTTGCTGCGCCAGCGTGACACTGTAAAATACGGAAGAACAGCTTGTGTTTCTAGCAAGTTGAATTGTATGTCTTCAGTCAGAGGTATTCAATAGCAGCTTGGGTTTTGTTTTCTCCATTTTGGTTCTATCGTCCCTAATGCTAATAATTAAATGCATGCTGTTTCCAGGGATGACGTAATCTTGATATAATTTTTTACCAGTAGCTATTGAGGGTGTAAGCAAACTGCTAAAAATTGTCAAATAACAGAGCCATTATTTTTGGATAATCAATAGTATTTTTGCTTCCTGGGGTTGGTTTACAACTCTGTTTTGATATGAAGAGCACTGAAAAAATAAAGACAAAAGAAAAGCATCCAATTTGCGTGAGGACTTTAAGATCGATGAGTATTCGTGGTTCTATACAGAAACTTTTTTTAGAAAAAAACTAAACATGAACAATTTATGATATGTGGAGCCAAGTGGTTGATTGGTATGTAATGCGCAGCTCAGCTTCAGGGTACATCATTTAGGACAAAATGGATACTATTGTTTTTCTAACTATTAACACCCAGTGAACAATTTTGCTTTAATAAAAGTACGGACGATTTAAGCACAAGCAATATTGATTTTAATCAAATTTATTATTTTCCAACTACACTTTAATCCTACTCCATGATCCTTGACCACCTGGTGAGGTTTTTATCGACTCATACGATCATAATAAATGTGCACAAACTAACCTTGAATAAAGGAACGGTCAGGCGACGAGGATGAAAATCATTTTCCTGCATTCAAGGCATCCAATGGCAGAAAAAAGGACATAAATTACCACCGGAGAGTGACAACAATGGGTACAACTGTAAACCATAATGCTGGCCATAATTGCATTTTGACTAGACATTGAGGATATTTCACTATAAACAATCATACGAAATATTTTCTGGGGTGTATAGAACGACTATAGGCTAAACGATAAGGATCATAGCAAGATATGCGCGTATAGAAAAAATAAACAACAAACATGGATAAAAGGATAATAATACTTATATAAAATGTGCACAGCTAGAGGTCCCGCTTGGAATTTATTTTCTATAGAAATTTGCTTTTTGAGATTCTGTCACGAAAATGGAATTTTTTCTATACTTTTCGTCCTTCAATCTTCAAAAGGTGTGAATTTCTGGAAGGAACATGTACACTACGGTAAGATGAATGCATAAGTTGTAAAGCAATTTTGTTCTCAAGGAGAATCCAGGACAATGAACAAGTAAGTCGTGTGGATAGATAATGAAAGTGTAATAAAATAATATTTTGTTTTCTACTTACATTGCGTTAACGTACTCCAGGGCTGGTACGGATGTACGTACTTTGGCGCGAATCCTTTTGAAAAATGAAGCGTGTTGGCAATTATGTTGTAAAGTAATTCCCATGCAGCCGAGAGGAATGAATAACTTTTCAAATTTTTCAAAATTCTCAACAAGTCCTTCAACATTTTTCAAGGCAAGTTTCATTTGGTTGGGACTGCATTGAGTGGCAGGAGGAACCTAAGAATGAAAAGAAAGTGTGACTAGAATATGATGGTTTTCGTTAAAGTAATTAAAAAGTGGAAAACGTGTTGAGAGTTGGTAATTATTAGCATTCTAATGAATTTCATCTGCGTGACGGAAAGATGTGATTAGAAAGCAGTCTTAGCTTGGTATTATCCTTGGGATTGAAATCTATTTGAAGGTTGGTTTTGACGTCGTATTCGATGTTTTACTATAATATTATGATTTCACTAGCAAGGGTAGCTAATATTTGTTTAGTAACAAATTATGGAAGAATATGCATGCAATTAGCTTCGAAAGAAGAGAAGGCTTTTATACTGAATCGATTTTAAATACTATGTCCTAGTCATAACTGAAACTTGAATCATATAAAAATATTTACTCAATTCTTTGTTGCGTCCCACGGTGCGAACCTTAGTTGCTGATATTTTCATGACAGAGACTTTTGACTTCCGGAGGGAACGCAATAACTTCACAATTGTTAGTCGAGTCAGGGTCTCTTCCACAGGACACTCGGCTCCAGCCACTTTCTTGTAAATCCGGCCGACTGAGAGGAGTAACAGAGGAAGGATCATTAAAGAAATGAAAATTATAGTCGACTCATACTAAGATATTTTATTTAAAACATGCAAAATGCCAGCAGCAAGGATGTATTGTAGTGATATTTGGGCTAGGGCACATCTCAGTCTTGGCTTAAGAGCTGCCAAATCCTAAAGATGTCGAATCAATAATTTCAGTTTCATACTTTTATAGGGGAAGAATGGACTACCTAAGTATGGTAACTTGTAGATCTGTGGAAATTTATACCGGCACGGCTCAATACTCGACTTATAAGTCAGCGGTTTAACAGATCACCAGTATTTTTCAAGTTGAGGTAGTAATGATCTTTGAAGCGAGCAATTGACATTTGTGTCAACAGACGCCCCATGCGAGGTTCTACAACTCCTCAAAGCTTTTCTTGAAATGCCGTACATCTGGGAACAAGATGTAAAGACATTCGAGGATGAAGCTGGTATGGGTGCCAGAACATAAGGATTTAGAGGGTAAGTGGACACCGGAGTTTATCCTGCGCGACAATTTGACTTGTAATAAGCATTTGAGATTTGCTGCACTAAAAAACTGCTGAGATTGGGCTTTTTCAGACGCAGCGTTAAAAGCCAGCGTTAAACAGGTTATATGGGCAAGAAGAGCGAGAGGCATTGAGGGAACCTGATGGTAAAAACACGCCAAAACTTTTTAGGGTGAACGAGCGTAACGCACATACACAAACGCATTTTGTTGATCATTTGGTGGAGGAAATTTTATACAAACGCCAGTAATCATTCCGAATTGAACATTTGGTGAAGAAGGTAGTCGTCATGAAACGATTGCCTTTCTTTAATTTGCGTGCAAAAACGGATACGTGGACACGAGAAGCTACGCGTTATTTAATAAATTTATAAAAGCGGAGGCCAAGTTCAATTTCAGGAAACAACGCGACGAATATCACGATTTCAATAGAGTTAAATTGCCTATTGTAAATCCATAAAAAATGAACAGTACGCATAATCTTCATAGAATCACATTATAATAAGCCAGTTGACAACACAACAAGAAAAATATGCGACTGAAAAAAGGATATTCGCATTTGGAATATATTTTTCAGAAAGCGTAAAAACACGGGGGTTCTAATAAATCCAATAGAAGTTTGAATCGACAAACTTGAACAATCATAAAATACATTTTTAATTCCAGTTTTTGTTACCTCGTGCACAATTCAAGGCTAAAACATCAATTCTCAATCGGTTATCTCTCTGTCTTCGCTTTCACGTTGTCCGCACGGCGTTTAACGATCAAATGATCCTTTAGACATATACACTCGCAAGACGTGTATCGTATACAAAAATAGGTTGGCAGAACTATGCAACGTGTAAATATAAGGGCGTAAGCGCGAAACCTGTTTGGATATGGGTTTTAACCATTCCCGTGTGAAAAAGCCCATTGGGCTTTTGTATAAAATTTCCCCCACCAAATGATCAACAAAATGCGTTTGTGTATGTGCGTTACGCTCGTTCACCCTAAAAAATGTTGCCTTGTTTTTACCATCAGGTCCCCTCAATGCCTCTCACTCTTCTTGCCCATATAACCTGTTTAACGCTCACTTTTAACGCTGCGTCTGAAAAAGCCCATTGAGTTGCGAATCCCTTACAGGACATTGCTAGATTGGCGTTCATGCGGTGCCTAAGGGCATTCCTTAGAATAACTTTTTATGGAGTTGTAGATGTGAGAGGAAGAAGTAATTTTTCATGTCTTATGCGAATGTCCGTCCCACTCTAAAAGAAGAATGGATCATTTTAGCTTTTGTTTCCTATCGAGCTTAATGGATTCATTCACGGTAGACGTGAGGAGGGAAAAGAACCCAGCTTTTTTTCAATTTGATCATCGTTTTGTGTTTTCACCCTTTGTGTTCTTAAATTTCTTACTATTTAAAGATGTATTTTTTGCCAATATCATTGTGTAAAAATTTGTTTCAGAGTTTCAACTTTACTTTGATAACTTTTATGTTATTTAATGACAATTCAATTGTATCTTTATTTAATTATTTTAATTTGTAAGTTAACTTTTAAATCTTTTCAAAAATAATATTTTACATTGCAAATCTATAGATAATGGGAAATAATTGTTTAAAGACAGCACTCATCCCGCATCGACTGATCCCGGACAATATTCGCTTAGTTACAATCGAAAACAGTGGCGGCTCGTCAGGGTTGGCAAGGCTTACCCTGCTGAGAATTCGTTTATTGATTAAAATAAGCTATTAACTTTTTTGGATAATGATCATAGAAAGAAAAGCTACTTTACATGTTTTGAATGGGCTTTCAATAGAAAATGTAATTTAATTGTACACTTGAAATATATTTTTATTTATAAATCATTAATTAATTGATGATTATAAACTAACTTGGTCGAGCCCACACACTACTGCATCTATGTTAAAGTCTCCATTCTGGCAGGCTCATAGGTACATTCATTCATTAATATAATCGGTAATGTTTACTATGATTACACAGAAAAATCGATAAACGTAAATAAAAATCTACGCACTGGCACCCTCAGCTTACATCAAGTTTGAGCGGTCTCAGTTTGGGCAAATTGCTGTTGGCCCATAGCAGGTTAGCTTCTAACGCACAAGTTACCGCTGTGCTACAATCAACATAACACAAAATAAGGAACGTCAAGTAACGTAGCGCGCACATAGTTCGCCTACATACGATTCGCGCTTATGTGATCTTGACAGATACGAAAAAGTGTCATTGCGGTAAAAGTAATTGAAGAAAATGGATGATTTTGAATTGATTTTGAATTTTTATGTTTTTGACAATGCGTTATAATTTTGTTGATGAAAGTCTTCAACGGCGAAGAAGAAATATTAATTTAAATTTCAATACCAGAGTCGAATTGTGCTTAACAGGTGAGAACACCTGTTTTCTGCATAATTCCTACAGCTGGATAAAATTTTACTCACCCTTTCAAATGGCGAACAACAATGTATCATTGTCACTTAGAGTAAACAATTCATTTGTCATACTGACATAAAAAGTTCGTTCGATTTCAACGTTTCATGTTGCTTATGTCAGCCTTATGTCAAATGTACTCAATGCCCTATAAAATATTCGGGTTCAACTTTTTTTGACATTTGCTTTATGTCTGGTGATGTTGATTGTAGCTCAGCCTTTATGCAAGGCATGCAAAGGGAAAACCAAAATTTTGAATTTTCTTTACATAGATTTGTAGCTTGGATGATGGGCAGGCCCAGCCATCATAGAACAAACGAAAATCATAAGTTTATTTTGGAACGATGTGCATCTCTCTTCCCAGTGGAGATCACTGTGCGATATAGAATCGCGTAATAATAAACGTTCATGCATTCATGTATCGAATATGTTCATGATTGACTTGGTTAGATGATACGCCGAATCCCCCAATAGATTTTAACGACTTTTTGCGTTTCTGAAAAATTTTCAGTAGCGTTCCGAACTTTTGTTGTGAAAGTAGTGCAACTGAAGTGGACAGCAAAAATAGAAGACAACGACATCCAGGTACAAGTAAAACATAAAGAAGATATAGTGTTTTACCTTCAAAAAAACATTCAGTTCCTTATCATTCGATGAAATATTATTTAGTTTTAAATAACGACCATGTCCGGACATGAAAAGTTTAATTATTATCTTTTATTTACGCTTAGTACGCAAAATTTGATTGGCTCACAGGTAGTGAAACATTAAATAAATGATATTCCTGGAATTTTATTTTATTTGATGACAAGTCAAAAGCTCCGTGGAATTCAACTGGTTATGGTGATTTGAAACACATCAGTGGGTCAATACAAAAACATCGCAGCTCTAGTGATCACGTATATACTCATTAAAAGTAAAATTATTTGGAAAACAACAAATTCCAGCAATATTTGATTCAGCTTATCGCGAATACATTTTGAAATACAACAAGGTCGTTGAACAAAATTGGGCAATAGTTATACGTTTGATTGATATGACAGTTTACTAAGCTTCTCAAGAGCAAGCATTTCGAGGTCACGACGAGTCGTCAACTTTATCAAATCGGGGAAATTTTCGGAAGTTAGCTGATTTAATTGCTAATCATGACGTATTTAGTGGAGTTTCCAAAACTATACAGAATGATTAAGTAATAGTATCGGTTCATTCATTCAAAATTTCATAATGTCTGAAACACCTTGTTTTCATGGCAAATGGATGAAACTACTGATATTCTAATTTTTCGCAGTTCTCAGTAATTTATCGATTTGTGACAAAAGGAGGGGCGCTTGTTGAAATATTTATGAGATTTTTCGATGTACCTGGAGGTAAAACTGCCCAAAATTTATTTAACCTTTCACAAGAAATCTTTGTTTGCTATAATATACATGAAAAGTTAGTTGCCCAAACGTACGATGGAGCAGCTGTAATGTCAGGTGATTTAAATGGGTTACAAAAAAAGTCTAAGAAATTGCTTCACAAGTACTATTTACTCATCGCTATGCATATTGACCAAATTTGGTTCTGAAAAATGCTGTTTGCAAGATAAAAGAATACCGTATATTTTTTTGCTAATCTCTCAGGTTTTTCTACCTTTTTTAGTAAACTTGCGCATGTGCTAGATAGAATTTGTGAAAGACGACTTCCAAGCAATTGTAATACTCCTTGGAATTTTAAGTCGCGAATCATTGAAATTCTATTAAATAATTTGATTTAAAAGTTCTTAGTTCCTTACTTCCTTATTTTTTGCTAGACCTGGTACCCCATGAGTCCTAATTTTAATCTTAACAACTCCCTTTATTCCCATCCTTTCCCTGGCAAGAGAGCTCTAGACCTTCACGTCGGTTCTTGCTATTGAATAGAGTACTTAGTGCCCCTTTAACCGTGCCCACTCTGTTTAAAGAGTCATGAGCCGCTACTGATTGAAAAGTTACATCTTCCTGACTCAGTGGGTCTATGCGCAAGACATTTTGAGTGCTGTAATTTTTGGGGCATGTTTCGTGTCAGATGACATAAACATTTCCAAAAAGTAGTTTGCTCAATCGTGGTTTTTGGTGAGGGCATTTCTTGTAGTTATTTATTGATGCAAGTGAATACATTGTTGCATTGTATTCATGTTTGATTGAGATGAGGATGATAAAAAGCCGATTACTGGGGACATAGTTGCAAGCAGCTAAATAGGGATGCAATGGAGTAATAGTGAGAAATTAACGGGGAGAGCATCAAACAAGGAAAGCGCAAAATGGCAGGGACTGTGGTTAGGTAAGAGAAGAAAACCATCTTTTGAGTGTGAGTCAATTTTAGGAGCAAAGTAGACAGGGTATCAGTGACTAGAAAAGTAATGAGGTTCAGTTGTAGTGTATTTAAATACAGACAGCTGGAAAAATATTATTTTTTGAATTGAAAGAAGTAGAACGAACTTTTCTTTGCAACGAGTGTGTATGAGCTGACAGTTGATGTCAGACCCGTGTAAAATGGGTCATTTAGTGAAGAATTTACGTCGTTGATGGAGATAAAGAACAATATGTTCAAGAGTGTAAACTGTAGAATTAAGTGAAACTAAAGTGAATAAAAATTTTTCAATGTGCGGATAAACACGCAAACCGTCGATATTTCATGTTAACATCTTTGGAAAGCTTTCTGATAAAAACTTTACAAGCCTCCAACAGAATCTCCAGCAAGTGTCATTAGTGACAACCTCCCTTCGTGGCTAGTGCAGCGGTCTTAAAAAGTTTTCTTTTGAAAGTATAAATTTTTGATGTCTACAGAAGCAGTTGCATGAAAGCTTGAATCGGGAGTTAAAATTACATCAACTGACTTGCGCGTTGCTTTTGTAGAGGAATTGCTATTGATATGTAATCATTAATATTAACTTTCTCAAACTGAGCAGTATACCCTCATGACATTTTTGTTTTTGAAAGTTTGGATTGTCTTATTTTTCAAATAAGATATTTTTTTCTCATTTTTTCCAATGAGTTATTTTTTGGATTTAATTAAGAAACCTGTGAGGTTAAAGTACTCGTAAAAATTAAATTTCAAATTAATTAAGATTATTACATATATGATTGGAAAAAGAAGAAAAAATCAACCTGCACTATCCTAAAACTATTAATAGTTTTAACACAACAGTGAACTTTGATCCTACACCTAATATGTTATAACCCAATTCAAATAAAAATTCAATCAAAAACGTTATCTTATACTAAAAAATTCGATCACAATATTCTTAACTTACTTGTTTAACCTTATCTCCAAATCTAATATAATAAACATAACATATACCTAACCTATTCCTAATTTTAACACAAATAAACAACAATACTAAATGGAGCAATAATGAGCTGAAACCAAAAACAAAGTAACGAAAAACTGAAAACTGACATTCAGCCACCAATACCTAGATTGCTTCGTCTCAGCTCGATCAGCTTCAACGAATCTAGCAAATGAGTATCTCCATTGGAACTCGGAACTCAAATTCGGAGGATATTTTATCTTCTTATCGGTGGTCCGTCGATATATGTGATATATGATTGGGACGCCGTCAGAATCAAAAATATATCGATTCCTGCCCAAAAACACGAATGCTTCTGGAGGAACAAAGCCAGTAGCGAGAAAAGTCGCAATATACTCGTCTGTAGGGTCAAACGGCTCTGAAATCCAAGGGTTTTCACTCACAATTACAGATCTTGCAATATGATTCCGAAGAAGTTACAGTATGAAGATATCGATTCTTGTCACTTGAGCAGTTTGATAAATTCTTCTATTCGATATATAATGCTTCCAATCCGTCTTAGGGCTAAGCAGTTGGGAGTCCCACTTCACTGCTGTCATTAAGAAATGGAGGCCTACTCCACCAGAAAAGAGAGGAGAAGTGACTAATGATTATTTTCCATGCCGGCAGCAGAATAGAAATATTCCCTCAGCTGGAAAATGCAAGAGAAGTGGCCAAAGAGCTAGCTATAGCGTAGAAAAAGGAAAACAGGCTTGCTCCGCTAGAAAATAGAAAAGAAGCAGCCTGCTCAAATAGGGCTACGTTTTTCCTTCTGATTTCTCTCTTGATGCTGTGTAGTTTTACCATTATCAAAGTAAGTCTACTCTCTAATCAGGTAGTAGTCGTAGGTATATTTCAACTTTGTCCTTACGAGCAACATCACCACATTACCATTCGCCTGCACACTCTTAAGGTTCTTGTGGCCTGTTTAGGTCTTTGTAAAAAATTTTTTTTTTACAAAGACCTACTAGTTTCGCGACTTGTCTGCCCGTCTGTCTGTGTGTCCGTGCGTCACAGCTAATTTCCTCAGAAACTATAGGAGCTAGAATGCTCAAACTTTGTGAAGAGGTCAGAAGTGATGGTCTATCTAAAGTTAAGGCCTTAACAAAAATTTAAAAAATTTTTAAGGGGGGTCGCCCCTAATAACGAATTGGGCCTTAAAAATTTTTTTATCAAAGGTAGTCGAGTGGAGTATCAAATGGAAGGTCTTGATTAGATCTTTTTAAACCTGAAATAAAAAAATCATTTTATGAATTAGGGGGTCCAGGGGAAGGCAAAATATACCCCCCCCTCCTCGCGATTGGACACCTTTCAGCCGAAAAATCTGAAAGTTATCACGAACGTGAGCCTTTATGAGTACAAGAGCAACAAATACCTTAGAAATCGAAATTCACTCAACTTTGTTAATAATAGTATGATTTGTCAATTTTACATTTTTCCCCATAAGATCAAAACGATACCTTTAAACTTCTTGAAATTTTGCAATTATATAGACTGACATAAGATATATATGTTCAAAAAATTTAATTGAGATCGAATCATAAGCAAGTGAGTTATAGCCATTTCAATTATATGGAATTACAACAACAATAACACGTGTTTATGGTTGATATAGGGTTTTCCAATAAGAGGTGTTATTTTGATATTAAAAGAAAAATGTCGTATTTTAATGTAAATGATCGTATATTTATTTTATTATAAAGAAGAAGATATGCCGTTAATAGCAAAAATTCACATCAGGCAAATAACCACCAAGACACGCTTACAGGACCATATCCTCTTCATGAAATTTTCCATAGCCAAATCGCAAAGTGGCTGCCCTATGTCCTCGATAGCCTCACGAATATCATCTTTGAGATCTTGACTCGACGCTGGGATGTTGGTGTAGGCCTTCTCTATCACGTGGCTCCAAAGGAAGAAGTCGCAAGGTGTTAAATCACAAGATCTATTCAAAATAACACCCCTTATTGGAAAACCCTATATATACTTAAAATTGACTTAGGCACTTTTATTTTCTTTCAATTTTCATGAAAGTTTAAGGAATAGTGTTTAACTTGAATATGTTCAATCGGCCGAGCATTCAGAAAAATCATTTTTTTTTTGTGGTAGGGAGGTGAAGGCATTTACGCCCGCCGAGTCTGGCAGTGTGGGACTCCCATGGAGGCTACCCTCGGACTACCCACTAAACACCTCCCCTGTCAATCTGAAAACCTAGCCTGGAACCGTTTGACACATTACTTCGGGCCAGGTCTCGTTTTGTTACGCCGTGGGGCGCCTTCATGCTGGGGAGTCCCTTTCCTAGCGGGAGGGGAGAGGGTAAGAGAAAATGTCAGAAGAGCGATCCCCCAGCCCCAGCGCCTCCGGCCACTGTGAGTCCCATTTATATTTCAGGACTGCCCGAGCATAATGTGCCACCTGGTTCCATTTGTCAACCGATTCGAGCATCACCGCAACTATATTATCCGGGGTGAGCTCTCCCGTCTCCCTGTAGAGTTCCCTTCGCAGCCTGACCCATTTTGTACACGCAAAAAAACGTGTGACAGGCATTTTCCTCCTCTCCTGGGCAAAACCGACAATCGGGAGACCGTGACTTACCGATCTTGTGCAGGTAAGACTGAAAACACCCGTGCCCGCTCAAAAGCTGGGTCAGATAGAAGTCAGTCTCACCATGCTTTCGATTTAGCCACGGTCTCACATCCGGGATGAGGCGCGCAGTCCACCTTCCCTTCGTGCAATTCCCCCAAGACTGCTGCCAATCGTTGAGCGAGCGTTGTCTCTCCTCGCGGACAACGATCTCCCTCGCATCCTCGTTTCGGCGCAGGTAGATAGCGCGGCGCTCTCTAGCAAGGAGGGCGATAGGTATCACGCCTGCAATAACTCTCACCGCCGAGTCGGAGACTGTTGGATACGAAGATGCAATTCTCAGTGCTCCTCTTCTCTGTACCTGTGCCAATCGTTTTCGGTATACCTCCTTGCTGAGAGCGTCGCCCCATACCTCTGCTCCGTACAGTAGCACTGACCCTACAGCACTCATCAAGAGGCGTCTTCTTGATGGGCTGGGTCCCCCTACGTTGGCCATAAGTCGACTCAGGGCCGATATTCCCGAAGCAGCCTTCTCAGCCGTTGCCCTGATTTGCTCAGAGAAAATCATCTTTGAGTCGATCAGTAGCCCCAGGTACTTCACCGCTGGCTTCGATTCGATTTGTATACCTCCAATACTGATCATCCTTACTCTAGGGATTCTCTTTTTTGTCAAGATGACCACTTCGGTTTTCTTCAGTGCTAAGCTGAGCCCGCGAGAAGTCATCCAGTCCCTCACTCGGCGCATTAGCATACCTAGCCTAAGTTGCGCTTGTTCAACGGTGCGTCCGGCAACCAGAGCCGCAACATCATCCGCATAGCCGACTAAGCGCGACTCATCTGGCATCTCAAGTCTCAGTAGCCCGTCGTAAGACACGTGCCACAGGTCCGGACAAAGGATAGATCCCTGGGCAACACCCGATGTAATTTCCATCCTTCGTTGGCCCTGTGTCGTGTCGTAGAGCAGGCTGTGGTCCTTTAGGTAGTTCCTCAAAAGCCGCATTAGATATTCTGGAACTTGAAAAGAGTTTTCCAGCGTGTCCAGAATATCCACCCATCTAGCGGAGTTGAAGGCATTCCTGACGTCGAGTGTCACCAACAGGACGATCCGTCGCTTGGTGTGACTATATGCCTCTGCCTTTTGGACCGCGTTCACCACCTCTGCAATCGCATCAATGGTAGAACGTCCTGCTCTAAAGCCGTACTGCCGAGGAGATAGGTCCCCAGCAGCACGAATCGCGTCAGTGAGTCTTCCCTTGATGAGTTTCTCTAGCACTTTCCCAGCCGTGTCTAGCATGCATAACGGGCGATATGCAGACGGCGATTCGGGATTTCCCTTCCCCTTGCTGACTAGCACGAGCCTCGCCACCTTCCATCGTACCGGGAAAACCCCGTCCCGTAGGCAAGCGTTGAATGTGCTGAGCAGCAAGTCAGGACAATGGTGATAGACGGGCCGCAACACCTCAGCTGGAACACCATCTGGACCTGGAGCCTTCCTCGCTTTCAGGGAGAGGAATGCCTCCTCCAGTTCCAGCAGTGTAAAGAGTGGGCACTCTACTGCTGTTTCACCATGGACAGCGTCAATACGGACGGGATGGGCGGGGAAGAGTCCCCGCTTTATCGCGTCCATCTTTTCCGCGTCATGTATACAAGGCTTCCGTAGGGCACCAAGTTTCCCCATGACCAGCTTGTAGCCAAGGCCCCACGGATCCTTGTTCACATTGTCCACTAGGGCTTGCCAGCAGCGAGCCTTGCTACTGTTGATCAGTTTGCGAAGGCATTTTCTGGCTGACTTATATGCTGCCACCTGGTTGCATGCCTCGTCACGGTTCCGCGCCCGTTGAGCCTCACGCCGAAGCTTGTGACACTCCCTCCGCTTTTCAGCGATTTCAGTAGACCACCAGTACACTGGGGGCTTGCCGTGCCGGGGTCTTCGGCGGGGCATAGAAGCGCAGCAAGCAGTCGTAATTATGCTCATGGTAGAGTTCACCACGTCTTGAGCTGCCAGTTCTTCCGATCAAAATGGCGGCTGCACTGTGCTTATGAAAGAAACTGTGCATCTTTTGTATAAATTTGAACGATTTCGTATGCATGCATTGGATGAATAATTCAAGTTATCGATTCACGCCATTAGAAAACTTGTTTCTAACCCTAGGATGTTTACAAAGACCTTCTGGTAGGAGCACTCTCCTGCTTAATCAACTTGTTTGATCTACATAAGGTCTCTTTTGCCTAGCTACATCGCTTTGGTATATTTTCCAAAACTTTTCTCCTTTCCCACATCTACATCACTCCCAGGAAAGTGGGTCTCTATAAGAAAAATCGCTCTCTTTTCTCCAGTTTACATGTACCTACCGTCAGCAGTCTTCAGTGCAATGGTTCGGCAGTTTGCCTGTTTCGTCAAAGCTTTGTGGAGTCTTTCTGCGGTAAGCATTGAAAAAAAGCTTCGAAAGAAGTTGCCGAATTTTCTTTCATGGATTTCCTTTTCGTAGTAAATGAGACCTTTGTGGTGCGAATTCCAGTTTTGGTAACTGTGGTCATTACCTTTTACAGTCTCTGCACCTCCAAACCGACCTTTATTCTCGTAGGTGCGTTCTATCCAATCCTTGATGGTACTTTGTGAGTGAATAAGTGAAAATTTTGCCTTGTTGGGTTCCCGTGCAGCATGCCCCGGTTTTAGAAGAAGTTTTGAATTCACTTCACTCAAGCATTTTGTCGATTATCTTACAAGGTGGATTGGCACAAAGACCAATTGTTCCTACTAGGATAGCGGAGTTATACTATATTTTCTCTTTTATCGGCTCTGTTGGCTCTCCTATCTTCATTTGAAGGAGGCGACGTTCATATTACCAAGAATAATATCCATCCATGTTGATGATCATATTGGACTTCAATGTGAATTACATTCAAAGAAAAAATACTCTTATGTACATGATTGAGAAAGTGGAGCTTTAATGCATGTGTGATGAGTATATTGAAATGCTTAAAAAGTCCTAATATATCTGCCGCAGATACTAATCATTTTCTTTTCTAACGCATAGAAATTAGAAACATATTCGGTGTACAACTTAATATTTGACGCTAGATGTCCGTATTTACAAATATCGTGAAAGCTCGAACTTTATGTATATGTCATTTGACATTTGACAGCTATCAAAATCAGTCAACAAAAAAATTTTATCTTGTGTGCATCATTATTATTTTTCACGATGAATGACTTCGAAAATTGGAGAAAAAGACAGCATTTGCGGGAGGCTCTGTTGAGTCATTTTTTTGCAAAGAAAACTGCTGCGGAAAGTTATCGTTTGCTTGTAGAGGTTTATGGTGACGATGTTTTAGCGAAAACACAGTGTTTTGAATGGTTTCAACGCTTCAAAAGTGGCGATTTCGACATCAAAGACAAAGAACGCCCAGGACAGCCAAAAAAGTTTGAAGACGAAGAATTGGAGACGCTACGCGATGAGGATTCGTGTCAAACACAACACAAACTTGCCAAATTGTTGGGAATGACTCAGCAAGCCATTTCAAAACGTTTAAAAGTCGCCGGAACATTCAGAAGCAAGGTGATTCGGTCCCCTATAAGTTGAAGCCGAAAGACGTTGAACGGCGCTTCTGTATGTCTGAAATACTGCTTGAGCACCATAAAAAGAAATCATTTTTGCATCGGATTGTGACTGGAGATGAAAAATGAATCCATCATGACAATTCCAAGCGCAAAAACTCGTACGTGAAGTCCGGCCAACCAGCTAAATCAACAGCGAAGCCAAATATCCATGGCGCCAAGGTTATGCTGTGTATTTGGTGGGATCAGAAGGGGCCGTTATATTATGACTTGTTGAAATCGAGCCAGACAATCACAAGTGACCTGTACCGAACACAATTAAAACGTTTGAGGCGTGGCCGAAATATGCGACCAGACACGAGGCTATAATTTTTCATCATGACAACGCTCGGCCGCATGTTGCAAGACCCGTGAAAAACTATTTGGAAAATAGTGGATGGGACGTTTTGGCCCACCCGCCTTATAGTCTGGACCTTGTTCCGTTTGACTTTCATTTATTTCGCTCGATGCAAAACGCCCGCACCGGAATACGCTTCATTTCAGAGCAAGGCATCCGAAATTGGATAGATTCGTTTTTAGCCGCCAAGCCGGTGCAATTTTTTCGGGATATAATTCATAAATTGTCTGAAAGACGGGGAAATAGTGTATCTTGGGATCGACAATACTTTGAATAAAATATATTGTAAGATTTTTCGACAATAAAGCATCAAATTTCGCTAAAAATTCCGGTTATTAAGTTGTATACCCAATAAACTGACACTAGAAACTAGTTAATCGACTAAACATCATTTTTACGAGCGACTGAATTCAAGTTTAGCCAACAAAATTCTACGATTGTTTATGTATTCACCACTATCAAGCCCATTCCCCCATTGGCTTTGAAACATGTACATGTCCAAGCAAAAAGAAAAATCAAAAGAGATTTTATTACGTGTATGAGCTATTTGTATCGTATTGTAATCTAATCAACACTTTATTAAAAAAAATTATAATGAGATTTTATTATGAGCTATCCGAATCGTAATTTAATCTAATCAATATTTTGTAATAGCTTCGGAGTCTTGAATCCGCGCATTGCAAATTGAAAGATCAACAAGCATGCGATTTTCATAATTCTTTATACATATATTTCAAACTCTCAATTACAAGTACACAAAAAAGTATGAAGAAAAAAGCAAACTAATAAAATAAAAACTTAACATATTGACTCCATATTGAGCTTCTTGTGGCTGACGTTCTATTTTTGGCACTTGACCAATAAATTTATCTCTTTAAACTAATTGATCAATAAAAAAAATAAAAAAAAAGATTTTCAAAATCTTTTTGCATTATTATCAGTTTTTCAAAAAGTATTTACAAAAAATACATTTATCTAAACTTTCTGTAATCTTATAAACTAAATACTCAAAACTAAACAAATTTTATGCTTATCCTATAAAATCACTTTAATTTTAATCTTGATTCTATTGTTAAGCTCAAATTCTTTGCATTAATTTTTTATTTGACTTAACTAAAACTTAATTTGATATTTAACCACACAAAATTTCTTTTTCTCTTCTTTTATTAATGTCATGGCTTTGAATCCTTATCTGCACAGCTTTTCCAAGGTAACTCTTAACCAACCACAGTGCGCACATGCACTTACACTCCCCATATGGGGGGTGACCCTTAAAAATTTTTGTTCCATCAAAGGTAGCCCAGTGGTGAATCATCTGAAAGCTGCCAATGAGATCTTTTCAAAATAGGTCTATGTGATAGCATGAATTGCAAAATGGTTTTTGCGCAAACCTGACTGACCATTACTAATCATATCTTTGTCCTTGAAGTGTTTCTTAATGCTTTTTTTTCTTGAAAATTCGTCGAGCCTTGCTTTGCTGGTATAACTGACGCGTTTTGATTCCTTTGAGTCGTCTCCAGTGGCTCTTAATGTTCTTATACAAGAAATTTTGCCTACATTTGCTAGCAGACTCATTTGTCCACAACTCTATGGGTCACTGAGATCTTTTTCTCTCATTAGAATCAGGATGGCTTTTGCTTTGTTCCAGTTTTGAGAAACACTCACTGTTAGGGGCACCATTGAAAATTCAGCAGAATTCTTTTATCATTTCGCCTGTTAGATGTTGAAGTACAATGTTAGGAATGCCGTCTACACCAGCTGATTTTTTAGTATACAGTGTATGAAAAGTGAGTGCAGTATGTTTATCATAAGATAAGAGTTACAAGTGTTTGGTGAAAGCAAACTAGGATTCAATGCCTCATTGAAATGGAAGATTGGATCTGTGTTTCATTTGGAATGCATGAATTTTATTCACTACAAGCTTATAAAGTTGGGTGACACCGAAACCTGAGCTCTGTTGATGGACTGATTCAATACTCATTCCAATTACATTGAACTTCTAAAACAAATCTAAACTGTCCTTCTGATGCGCTCAAGGTCAACATACTAGCATTGAGCCATTAGTCATCCTACTTCTTTTTATCAATAACTGAAACACATCAAACTCTCTGCACCATCCATGGATGCAGACATGGCACATACAGGGCCTGTAACTGGACTGAGCATACCCCGCGCGGTCAAAGCGTCTGCTTACCGGTATCTGGTGCTGTAGTGGTGGTGGGGGTCTAGCTAAAGGGAACCGGGCTTCAGCAGTTGCCTCCAAGCGCTTGGAGAGATAGCATCGAGCGAGAGTGGACTGCGTGTTCAGTTACGTCGTCGGAGTGAAAATGGAGCGTACGATCGAGCAACGTGTTAGCATCAAATTTTGTGTCAAACTCAAGAAAACGGCCACGAAAACTCTTCAAATGATTCAAGAGGCTTACGGTGAGGATGCTCTGTCTAGAGCTCAAGTGTTTCAGTGGCACAGAAATTTCCGGGAGGGCCGCGATGACGTCCATGACAAACTGCGCGTCGGTCCTCCATCAACGAGTCACACGGACACAAATGCGCAAAAAGTGCGTGATGTGTTGAACAGTGATCGTTGTCTGAGCATTCGGGCTATCGCAGATGAGGTTGGAATTGATAAGATGACCGTTCATAACATTATTAAGAACGATCTGGGCATGAGGAAGATCTGCGCGAAGCTGGTACCCAAAGACCTGACTGATGAGCAAAAGGAGCGTCGTGTCAGCCCGGATATGGCACCAGCAGATTTCTTTCTGGTCCCCAAGATCAAGAGACACCTTAAGGGGACGCGGTTCGGGACTCTGGAAAACGTTCAACGTGCTACGACGAGGGCTCTAGGCAGCATCGAGGTTGCCGACCTCCAGGGAGCGTTCGGGGATTGGGAAATCCGGTATCAGCGTGTTATCGACTCCAATTGGGACTACTTTGAAGATTTCTAAAGAAAAATTGTACATATTTTCCCAATAAAAAATTTCCTGAGGTCAGTCCGGTTACTTATTATTCAGACCCTGTATATCAATCGGTTTAGTGTACTTATTATGTATGCTACAAATCATCTTGTAAACAGTAACAATTTTAAAACTCCTTAAATATCGTCAACTATGGCGTGACAGCCAAAGCTGGGCCTTGGCCTCTAGGATTAATCTCCTTCAATCATCATGGTTCTGTGACCTCCAGTTGACCACTCCCAACAAAGATCTGCTGTCAGCTTCTATCGTGTCTTCCCATCGAGTCTTAGGCGTTTACCTTGTGGTCTGCCCTTCAATCTTCTTTTGGGTAGTTGGCTTTTTCCTTTCTTTCTACATGGTCCACCAATAGCAAATTGCGTAGCTTTACGCGTGTATATATCAATGGTTCAACAAAAAGTTTACATACAAAAATACATCGTAACACAGTCTCCAATTTTTTCCTTGTTTTACTGGGCCGAAGATTTGCCAGAGTAGTTTGAGTTCGAAAATGTCCACTGCCTTTTTGAATTCGCTTGTTAGAGCCCATGTTTCACTTTTATATAACAGCACAGATTCGACTAATGATTTTTAAATCCGAAGTTTATTAATTCTGAACTTTAGAATGGGAAGTATAGAGTAATAGGCTTGGTTATCCACACTTGCAAGGTTATAGTTTCCTATGATCAGGTTTTATCGGACTGGAGGGTTCCTTCTCATTTAAGTTAAGAAGTTAGTTTTTATTTCCTTAACTCATAGGATAATTCGGGTTGCATCAGATTCTAAGCTCTAAAATAACTCTTCGACATCTCAAATTGGTCATGCCATAGTGCTGATGTCATCAGCATACGCTACTACTTGTGTGGACTTGAACATTAATGTACCAGAGAATTTAGCTGTTTTTTTTCTGATGACGTGTTCTAGCGCAATGTTAAAGAGCATTAGGGCAAGTGCATCCCTTTATTTCGCGCTTGACTTATTTTTGTTGGGACGTCAAAATCAAGCATTATTTTGAACAAGAGATTTCTGTTGCCATTGTTGTATGCTTGCTAGAAGTCTACAGGGAGTTGATATATGTCAAGGTTATATTCTCAGCACTTTTTGAGTGCCTGCGTAACTTATAATATTTGTTTTATTGTAGACCTTCTGCTTTGAAAGCCTCCTTGATCTTGAATACTTTTTGTTTTTATGAATTTGAAGAGCACTGTATAATACGTATACAATAGAGCGATGCCTTTATAATTTCACATCTTAACTGCTCTCCTTTTCTGTGTGCAGGATATATTATACTTTTTCGATGCTAGAACTTTCAGCACTGGGATTCCAGCCGTGGCTTTCTCCGTTGGAGATATACAAATCTACGTTTTGCAACCCAGCTACTCAAAAAAATAAACCAATTTGCTTTTCAACGGTCGCGGTGTTCAGGGAAAATAGCCTTATTTGTTTTTTATTCACCTCCGCAGACAGTAGGGGCAGACTTACCTTTTCTTCTACAATATTTGGCCTGAGCGTACTAGTTTTACCTTTATCACTATCCATAGTTTCATACAAATGCCTTTGTTTCCGGCTGGGACAGGTAAAGTAACACGATTGGTGCCCAACCCTTAGATTGTAGAAGATACAACCTTATTCTCAACTGCAAGGTTTTCATGAGTTGCGTGTTATCCCCAAACGATGTGTCCTACCTTATAACCCTTGAAAGTGGAGGAAGTTATTCAGTTAAAATGCATCGGTGTCTATGCTCATCTGAATCTACTACCACATTCTGCAATTTTAAAGCAATTGTACAGCTGGTGCTAGGTTTAGCTATGTCGATCATACTAATAGTTTTGTTGGTTTACCGCATCTTTGGTAAATTTCCTGCTGAACATGACAAGGAATTGATTCCTTGGCTGGCTTCCTAGTTTGATTGGCCAGATTGAGTAAATTTACTTGTTTTGCAACTCAGATGAGCATGCTATAGGTTTCTGTATGCTCTTCTGTTATATAGAGGCTGTATGAACTCCTTGTATCATAAAGACGTCCCTTTTCGCAGCCTTTAACTTAGACTTTTTAGCTGGAGTTTCCTTGATACTAATTTGTTTTCGTGCTATGTGTCCCCGTCCTTCCAATTGCCTTATTTTTATGTGGCAAGTCACTTTTGTTAATGGGTCATTTTGTTCTTTTTGTCTGCAACCTGGCCACAATATCTTCCAGCGCTAATAGAAACTTTTTTCACAGTGGAGAGAGAGGGAGATGGTATCTCAATAATGCGGCTACTAGTTTTCGCCACTATGGCTGCTTTAGCAAGGATATTTTTCTTATTATCTGACATTTTGTCCTCTTCAGAGCCATTTTTCTCCTTAAGTGAATGAGGGTGCATGTCTTCCTCGACGAATTTTTTCTCTACTTTTGTTATGAATTAGGTGTTCTTTGCATCCCACTTAAATTTGATTCTAGTTTTAGTCTTTTTATCCGTAGATAAATTATTTAATTCTTTTTGAACGCCCATCATTGTCGGAGCTTGATATCGTTAAGAGAGTCTTAGTTTGGGTCAGCAGGTATTATCTTTTGGTAACTAACTATGTCACTTGTTACGTCACACCTTAGCTTAAGGAGGTTAACTTGAGTACTTGGATACAGGAGTTTATGGCTCAGGGAGTTGCTTATTTCACAAACTGGTTAGGGAAGGTTTACGATGGAGTTCGCCAAAAATTAACTGAATGCACTCCATAGTAGCTACTATAATGACTGTCTTTAGCACTTCTATATATTTTTTTATGTAATTCATCTTGCTAATTTTCGTAACCAAAAGCAATTACTCTTTTCCTTCCCATCAATTTGCGCCACGGAAAGATCCTCCTGTCACCCTCTGGAGTATTGTTGTTTCATAAAATGATCGTTCCCTCATTCTTAAATCTAATGCGGAAGTGATTATTTCTAGTATTTTATTAGAAAAGGTCTTAATTAAATGTATATGATACATGCGAAGAAAAATGAATAAACACTTTAAGTCAAAAAGTAACAAAACGACAATTAATTTTTTATTCAAAATTTACAACATTTTTTTTTTTTTGAGTTCTTCCTAATGAACACAAATTCTTTAAAAATTCTAATAAATCATAGAAATTGCCTTATAGCAAACAAAATTCCCATCATGCAACATCCAACCTTTAACCTATCATAAACAATAACAAGTACCCTCTACTCAATTAGAGAGGCATTCAAATTACCGATTTAATTCTAACGCGTTCATATCGCAAAAGTTACACAACCATTCTCAATTTACATAATCACTTTTTCTCACGAAAACTCATTCCAAAGTCCCGCGGCCTCGCAGCTCACATTTGCATTTAAATACATGACCACCACCAGAGACGGCTATAATTCCTGGCCGTCATGAAATTATGAAAATTTCTCCATTTTTATTTTCATCTAATAAAACATTCTTTACCTTTTTCTACCACCGCAGGAAAGAAAAGTGCATGCATATCAAGATACAATTAACTTCACTTTCTTTGATGAGGTCAGCGTAAAGGGTTGTTTTAATTTTTTTTCAGCTCTACTAATCCCTAACATCTTTTATTTAAGCTTTCGATGCGGATAATTAAGCAGTAGTTTTATAGTTAGTTTATAAATTTTCATGGGTTGTACAAAAGTGTTATACCCATACGAGTATGACTCCATGACAGGTGCAATGCTGCTTTGTATGAAGCGTAAAGGGACCGGCAAACGTTTCTTTAAAATTCAGTCGTGACCCTTAGAAACTATCGTAAAAATGAAATGTAACTTTGAAATGAGTTACACTGCAAGATTTTATCTTCAACATGCAACTCGACTCGGTGCCATGTCCAAGAAAAAGATTAAGACTTACAATTTTTCTTTTATTTTTCCCTTATTGTGTTAAAATGAAATTCAGCAAAAATTCCATGGTATAATGTAAAATCGTGTCGTGTAAATGATGTGGACAATGTGTAAAGACTCCATAGTACGGTGCACAAGAACATGATATCAATGGCAATATCTTCTTCTGCTTCGCCATTATTAATTAATTATGGAAATGAGCTGTTGATTTAATTAATGCGATTAAATTTTTAGGGTGAATTTGTTAAGGTTCGTTGGTTGAGGCTTAAAATGCCTCAAAATAATATCGCGCGACTTGTATGCCTCTGGTTGAGACAACCATGAAGATAGATTACATTGGTTACTTGCTTGTAACTTGGGTTCTGATTTACTTTTTGTATCTTATTCTATTGTTTATGAAGTCAGGTGAAATCGTTTTGTTTTGTCGAAAAAAATGACTTAAAACACATTGTCCTACTTTAGTCAACTGAAGAAGATTGATTAACCGTTGTATCATCTACTGAATATTCGGTGAAGGGTATCTAAGCTTCCGACACTTCCTTTCAGTTACCGTCTTTGAAGGTGACTGATTATTAAGATTTTCCAAAAAAAGACCTGCCCTGTATGAACCGTTTCCCTTAAGTTGAGTATCTTATAAATTTTTAGACGGTTGGTGTTTTGTATTACTCATGCATAAAATTAACATTTGCAGTCTTGAATGCGCGAACTATAATATAATATACATTCGGTTAAAGTTAAAAAACATGAATTGACCTTGCGGTGCACCAACCATCTATATCCAACATGAAAGCTTGTGCCTCTCGGGCCATACAACGGTTTGCATGCATAAGCCTTATTCATATGCTGACGACATCGTGGGGACACGCAATTTAGTCGCCAAAGCAAACACGCGCAACTTTGTTGTGCTCGAATAGCGCTGACGGCAAACATCCACGCGTATCAAATATCTACACGATGACGTATCAAACGCGCGTCAGCATATTTTAATTGGAAACAACAGAAGCAGAATTTATGATGCATCAAATCTGCTGACGGATGTGCGACCAGGAGAAGTATCGTTTACGATACATCGTCAGCATTATCAATGAATAAAAGTGGATAACATAAGTATCAAACATTCATTCGTTCCTTCATTAATCCATTCGCTCAGTCAGTCAGTGTTTCATCTACGTCCACGTAAATCCCAACTTTGAATTCGAGACGACGTTACCGGTTTTATTTTTTGTATTTCTTATTTCAATAAATTTATTTGTAGAAATTGTCATGTGTTCTTTGTTCAACACGGCAACCATCAACTCGTGTATTGGCGATCTTGACCATCGGAACACGCTCCACGACATTAACGAATGTGCAACATGCAACCACCGACCATTAAAGGATACGTTACGAGTACGTCAGTGGTGAGTTCAGATCTGCAAATCTAGAGCTCCAAAATCGAGTTGCTTTTGGTGCTAGTGCTGAACATCAATTACATCAGCCTCGCCTAAAAATTGTATTGAAGTCACGTTCGCGGCGTAAAATGTAGCGCAGCCCCGACCAACGCCTAAAATAGTTTCACCAACGACAGCAATGCCAACGTTCGTTACACAAGCTGAGCCCACGCTGAAGGAAGAGGTCCACGACACGGAAGAGATGGCATGTGTTATGTTCAAAGTTTCATCGGTATGGCAGGAGGACGTGGAGCTTTGGTTCGCCCAGGTAGACGCAAACTATTGGCCGTCTACGCTGACTCGGCCCAAAAGCGTATTAAAAAGTTACTGTCCGAGATCGAGCTAGGAGACCAGCGTCCACCACAGCTCCTCAAATAGATGCGCACACTTGCCAACAGAAACGTGTTCAACATTCTGCTCCAACAGACGTGGCTCAACTGCCTTGAAGTCACATCAAGGAGCCTCCTATCGACTAACAACACCCCACTTTCGAATCTCGCAACGATCGCTGATCGCGTATACGAGGTCATCCGACAGGCAGTCACGGCAGTCGCAAGAAGATGAGCCACGGCACAGCATCTCACCAACACTGGGAACCACAAGTGAGCTAAGCAATCTCGCCTCCGCAGTGCGTGACCTTAGCCACCGGATAACGAAGCTTGAGGACGCGCTTCACGCTCCGGGTAACTGACAGCGATCAACTTTGCGACACGGAGCACATCTCACGTGGCCTACGCAGCAGCAAGCATCACCAACACGCCGCACTAGAGAATCGGATGGTCAGCTTTGTTGGTACCATCAGAATTATGAACCTAGCGCCAAATACTGCCGACAACCCTGCTCTCATTCAAAAAACGGTGCACTGAGCATCCACACGTAGCGACCCCCCAACGCATAATCAAGCGTTTGAAGGTCCACCACAACATAAACAAAAGCGTTTTTCTTATCGACCCCGTTGCAGATGTTTCAGTAATATCACCAATCATACGAGACCTTAGCTTCCCCGACGCCTGCTCCGAATTGGTGGCAGCAAAAGATCAGTAAAATTGAGCTTAGAATTTTTTTTCAACACCGTTCACGTTGACCGTCACAATAGCCGATGTTAGTTCTCCAATCATCGGGGCTGACTATATCTAGGACTTTGGTCTCCTCATCAACATCAATTGTTGACCTCCTCAACAACCAAGCACCAAGTGATCAACCACGCATCACATCCCAACTAAGGGACCGCCGCTCAACGGTAAGGCACGAAGACTTTCATCCAATACGCTGACCACCGCTGAAGCCAAATTTGACCACCTTATGCAACTCGAAATTCGCCGCCCATCAAAAAGCGCATGGAACAGCCCTTTTCTTATGGTGAAAAAGCCAAATAGGGATTGGCTACTATGCAGGGACTACCATGCGTTCAACAACGGCACAATTCTAGGCCACTATTGAATCGGATCTCTTCAGGATTGTACCGCAGCACTTCACGTAATGACGATTTATTCCGTGATCGATTTGCAGAAGGCGTATCACCAAATACCCATGGAACCATGTGACATTCCGAAGACTGCCATCATCACACCGTTTGGATTCTACGAATTCATGTACATGGTATTCGGACTTTGCAACGCAGGTCAGACGTTTCAGCGCTTCATGCACGTGGTGCTTCGAGGCTTGGACAACGTTTTTGTTTACTTCGATGACATACTGATCTTCTCACCCAGCCAACAGGCACAACTGGTTCACGTAAAGCAAGTGTTGGATCGACTAGCCGAATCCGGCCTGATTACCAACATTCCTAAGTGCCAATACGAAAAGCAGGAATTCAGGTTCTTGGGACACGCCATCAACAACAAACCGATTGAAGCCTTTCCCCGCAATCCTGAGGCCGAAGACCACACACCAACTGAAGTCCTTCTTGGGGACGGTCAGCTTCTACCACCATTTTCTACCATATACAGCTCAACACCAGGGCGTCCTTCTGCAGCTGATCACGGGAAACCGCAAACGCGATCAAACGCCTCCCAACTGGACGGCGGAAGCGGCAGCTGCATTCGAGCAGTCAAAGGTGGACTTAGGAAAGGCACCAACCCTTGCCCATCCTGACTCCAATGTCATATGGTCTCTTTCCGTCGATGTCTCAAACAATGGTATTGGAGCCGCAATGCAACACATGAAGGACGGAATCACAACGCGACTTGGATTTTTCTCAAGGAAATTAACAGACGCCCATCAAAAGTACAGCACGAACTTTTGGCTATATACGAAGCAATTAAACACTTGCGGCAAATGGTCGAAGGCAGAGTATTCACCGTCTTCACCAACCATAAGCCGTTGCAGTTTACACTCCATCAATGCACGAAAAAAGCATCGCCGAGGCAACAAAGCCAGCTGGACTTCATATCTCAGTTCACCACTAATATACGACACGTCCCAGGCCGAGAGAACACCGTCATTAACTATCTTTCAAGGGAAAATATAATTCAAAAGATCGATTTTAACACTATCGCCCTAACACAGAAGGATGACCCCGAGCTTCAAGTGCTAATGAACGCCCGAGACCAATCACTTGAATGGAGACAGCAGAGGTTAAACGACACCTACCTAACTCTCCACTGCATCGTGACCTCAGAGAGGATACGCCCTTTCATCCCGCAGAAGTTTCGAGCAATAGTTATGCAGAAAATCCATGGTCTCTCACACCCAGGCACCCGAGTGACCAGAAATTTGATTACCGACCGATACTTCTGGCCTTCAGCGACATCAACAAATTCGTTCGAGCCTTTCTACCATATCAGTCCAGCAAAATTGCTCGGCATACAACTTACCCGATGCTAGGTTCGAGCACATCAATATCGACCTCATCGGGCCAATGCCATCGAGCGAAGGATTCCGATACTGTCTCACTATTATGGACAGGTTCGCCCGTTGGGCCAAACACACCGAGCATGAAGACATCGAGGATTGGGCGTGAGATCCGCACGCCGGTACAATTCGAGGCATAATGGCACCATATTGTGGCTCTGCCACTGCAGTTGGAGTACTGTGGCGGATCAACCACCTACCCAACATGCAAGCTTGTGCGCCTCGGGTCATGGAACGGTTTCCATGCATGATCCATATTCATATGCTGACGACATCGTGGGGACACGCAACTTTTTCATCAAAGTAATCACGCACAACTATGTTGTGCCTGGACACACATCCGCGCGTATCCAATATCTACACGACGACATATGGAACGCGCGTCAGCATGTTTTAATTGGAAACAATAGAAGCAGAGTTCATGATGCATCAAATGTGCTGATGGATGTGCAACCAGGAGAAGTATCGCTTGCGATGTGTCGTCAGCGTTATCAATGAATAAAAGGGGATAACACAAGTACCACACATTCATTCATTCGCTCAGTCAATCGGTTTCATCTACGTCCACGTAAATCTCAACTTCGTTTCCGAGACGACGTTACCCATTTTATCTTTTGTATTTCTTATCTCAATAAATTTATTTACAGAAATTGTCACGAATTCTTTGTTCCACACGGCAATCATCTATCACCTTTAAATATCATGAGATATTCCTTTAAAAATTAATTTGAAGTTTTGTTCTCTTATACACAACATATTTGAATCTGTTTCGACCACATGTTGAAAACTGGTTAAACAAAACGGAAGCGTAACTTTGACTATGATCTACCAGTACGTCCTGAGAGTTACACAACATACACCATGATTGACGTCCACTCGGCTTTGGATGCAGTTGGGCCGCAATGAACCTTGAACATGAAAAAAGAATAGGCAAGTGATGAAACACAGATGAGGGTACCTACTCAAATACCGTCCGGAGAAGTTATCTCGACTGCCAGTGAGAGCTCGAGAAGGATAAAACTCTCTTAGTCACCACGGGCTATAAAACGTCAGGTCAGGTGGTGATCACTGTCGGCATATCTAGATAAGTGGTGGTACCAGGCTACTCGAATGGTCATACTGCGAACCACTTACGTACATAAAGACGATGATAAACGAATGAATGAACGGAGAGCTGAACGAGCCCATATCAAAAGAACATGCTTGTGGCATTTAGGAACAATAAAAAGTAATACACGCCACAGTGTGTCCTGTTCGAGAGGTGTATACTCAGATGCAACCCGAACCGGAAACACAAATAGTAGCTGAAGAAGAGCAGAGCAAGAACATCAAAGCTACGTCGCAGACTATACCTAGTTACTCCTACCCCGTCTAGAGTACAATTGAAGATGTTTAAGCGACAACTCTTCTCCTAGTGAGATTAATCTAAAGGTAATAATCAAAGAACATCAGTAAGGCCATTGAAAACAATCTCCTGGAGATAAGGGAGCTCCTAAATCACAAAGAGCGTACATTTCTAACTGTCTGAAGGCAGAGGAAGATTTAAGGGCTGATACTAATTCATAACCGCAAAGAACCGATCCAACGACTCACATCACCAAGAAATGGATCTGTTGCGCAAAATATGAATTATCATCAATAGTCCTAATATTCTTTATTAAAGGAGTTATTTCTTTCCCACTGGAAATCAAGGCAGACAAGCCAAACTAAATCAACGGATCCAGACAGTGTTAAGAAATTTCTGAATCAGACACTGAAGTAGGGAGCACATTTACTCCCGAAATATATGTATATATTTGTCATTAAGAACAAATGACATAGCGTTTTAATATTATTGTTCTTACAGATTCCTGCACTTTTAAGCTAAGTGAGTCACACATTGTTCAGAAGTCATAGATCTTCATTTGCAGGGCCTCCACGGTTTCAAGGATCATCAGAATATTGTACAATGGTAGTATTATGATCAGAAGAAGAAAAGCAGAGCAAGGCTTTTGGTTTATATATTTAACAGGAGGGGACAAAGAAGGCCACCCTGCAGCAAACCGTACGTGATCAAAATCCTTTGATTGTTAAGTACCAAGATTCTCCTAGTAGAGAGTCTAATAATCCAGTTGATATACGAGCATAACGTACTGATACCCATATTTATCAAAATTAACTTGAACGTGTTCAAATCAACATGTTTTCATGTGTTAGAGAAGTCCAAGATGGCGGTTTTTATGAACTTTGATCCTTTGTAAGCCACAAGCTTTAACATCATGCATTGAGGCAGGAAGAAGTTGACTTATTTTTCCGATAGGCATTCAGTTTGGAGATAGGACCTTGTTTCTTCAATGAATTAGTTGATTTTGACTTCGATAATTTTTTTGATCATCTTGATGGGAACGCTGATCAGAGATACGGGTCTATAGCTGTTGTGATGTAGTGGATCCTTGTTGGGGTTTAAAACAGAGGTAATTATGATGAGTCTACAGGCTTTGGGGTGTTACATTCTGTGACCGCATTATTGCATGATTCAAAGAGATACTGTGGGTGATTCGTTGTAAAGATTTTCACCATGTTATAATCGATTGAGTCAATACATAGAGCAGAAGGCTTCCTCTGAGTGTTAAGAATCTTTAGCAGTTTTTGTACTTGAAGGGATGCTCGGAGTCAACTCTTGTTTCCTTAAGGGCAGACCAATAGAACAAATTTTTAAACGTTTGATTTTCTCGAGCGTCCCTTTTTTCCTTTCCAGATCCACTAATACAGGGTTATCCATTTCATGGTAGGGAAAGTATAACCCTGCCTTTTGACATATGTCAGAATTAAATGTCATCCAAAGCGTGTTTTTTTAGTTGAAGGTTTGCCGTTTAGAAATGTTCACCGTTTAACAGTCGAAAAACGCCTTAAAATTATTAAATTTTATTATAAAAATGGTGATTCTGGTGTATCAAAATTTAGGGCTTTACGAGCCGATTACGGTCGACATAATCAAACTACACAGCAAACAATTCGAACACAGTGAGAAAATTTGAAGAGACTGGATCGGTTATTGATATTGCAAGGCCTGTGCATCATCGCAACATTCGTTCTGCTGAAAATATCACTGTCGTTGCTCAAAGTGTGGTAGAAGACCCGAATTTGTCGATTCCTTGACGTGCTCAACATTTGGGCTTGTCTTACGGCTCATGGTGGCGGATTTTGCATTTGGATTTGCATTTCCATCCGTACAAAATCCAACTCACTCAAGAACTTAAGCCTCAAGACCATACACAACGCAGAATGTATGCAAATTGGGTGATTGAACAACAAGCCATGGCTAACGATTTTTCGAACAAAATTTTCTTTTGTGATGAGGCTCATTTTTCGCTCAGTGGTTACGTAAATAAACAGCATTGCCGCATATGGGGCTCTCAAAATCCTCAGGCGATCGCAGAAAGGCCTTTGCATCCAGAAAAAAGTGACCGTTTGGTGTGCATTATGGTCTGGTTGTGTTATTGGTGTTTACGTGAACAATCCTCAAAATCTTGAGCAATTGGAAATCAATATTCGTGAAGTTATGGCCGAGATATTGCCGGAAATGTGCCGAAAAGTCTTTGAAAATTACCTCAAAAGGATTGAGGCCTGTAAGAGGTCCCGTGGAAGACATTTGAATGATGTTGTATTTCACGTATAATGGCAAAGTTTAGTCTTTATACTGAATAAAAAATTTTGTTTGCATCTGAATATTTTATGTGTTTTCTTTAGCTTTACTTTCCTAAGCGTAAAATGGATAACCCTATACTTGTTACTGAATTTAGCATTCTCACGAGTGGTGTTGTTATTAATAATTTGAGTCAAGTCTTTATTAATATCCCCAAAGTTACCTTTAAAGGACCCAACTACGATATCAATTAGATTTATGGAGCATGGAAGCTAACCTTAATGCCGTGAATTGGTATTCCTTCTTCAGCAATCTCCACACTGAAGATTGGGTTGATAGGCTCTATATATTTCTTTCGTCGTTAATATCACAATTTACTCCTGTGTGTCCAGCAAGAAGACCTAATGATGCTCCTTGGTTTAATTCAGATGTTGCCACTGCAATTAAAGCTAAAGATGCTGCCCGCAGAAAATTCTTATCCAGTGGTCTTCCAATTGACCTCGTAAAATTTAAAGAGCGTCGTGCTGTGACCAAGAAAATTGCCACTTCTGCACTTCATGCATATGTTAACCACATTGAAACTACGTTAATGTCGAATCAAACTCGTGCGTTCTGTTCGTACGTAAAATCTTTAAGGACCTCTCATCATACCCCTGATAATTTTTGTCTAAATGGCGTGACATCGTCTTCTCCTCAAGAATCTTGTGAACACTTCGCTTCTTACTTTTCTTCCTTTTTTGACAGGGCTAGGCATTCCCCTCCTTCAACCAATCTTCTTGCCCTTTTTCTTCTACTGATTTTCGTACAAACCCCTTGCAGGTTGAGCAACTCTTAAATAATCTTGACAACAGCACCAGTGTGGGTCCTGATGGCATTCCAAATTTTCTAGCAAAATCTTTATCTTCTTCGCTTTGTGTTCCCCTTTCGATTATTTATAACTTGAGTTTATCCTGTGGGGGATTCCCCGCCCAATGGAAAATTGCCCACATTTTTCCTATTTTCAAATCTGGTGATCGTAATATCGTCTCAAACTATCGTCGTAAATTCTTGAAAAGATAGTTTATGATTTGCTATATCCACTTGTCCTCCCATCTTTAGCAGGCCGACAGCATAGTTTTGTCAGAGGCAGATCTACCCTTACAAATTTACTTTCTTTTACCCATCATATTGCAGCTGCCCTCGATCAAGAACAACAAGTGAACGTTATTCAGTGGATCACTCTGTCCTATTTGAGAAACTTTTAGGGTTCAATGTTCCTAGTTGCCTCGATTCTTGGCCTCTCTCCTATGTCCTGAATTGTCAATGTATAGTCATTTTAAACTCTTGCTTCTCTTCTTCTTTTCACCCGAGCTCGGGAGTTCCGCAAGGTTCAATACTTGGCCCCCATATTATTTTTACTTTTTATCAATGATCTACCTCCTGTTATCACATCCCCCTTTCTCCTTAATGCTGATGACTTCAAAATTTTTTGAGTTACTGTTTCCTTGTTAGATGTGGATATCCTTCAAACCGATCTTCAGCGTCTTAGTGACTGGTGTGAATCAAAACATCTCTCCTTAAATGTTTCCAAATGCCATCAGCTGACATTTTCCTGTTAAAAAATGTCCTCTTCTCTTAACGTATAGGCTTGTTGGTATCTCTTTGAGCAATGTAAACTCCTTCAAGGATCTTGGTATGCTTTTCGATTGTAAAGTGAAGTTTGATCTCCGTATTGCTCTAATCATTAAGAAAGCCTCTCGCTTAACTGGATTTATTTTACGATCCGCTTCGTCATGTCAACATATCACATCTTGTATGCGTCTTTACTTCTCACTAGTACGTAGTCATTTGGAGTACTCCTCCCAAATTTGGAGTCCGTACCACAGGAAGCACATCGATGCTCTTGAGTCAGTTCAACGCAGTTTCACACTGTCTCTATTCTTCAAATTCAACCTTCCTTACTCTCCTTATGATGACCGACTTCATACTTTGAGCCGTCCTATCCTTGAGTCCAGACGATATTTCCTTGACGAATATCTTTTGTTCAAACTTCATCATAGCCTTTTACCCAAGAATTTATTCGACGCGGTTCGCCCTAATAGATCCTTGCTTCAATTTCAGGTTCCGTATGCACATACTAACACCTTCTTCCACTCTCCTTTGCTACGCTTACCTCGTATGCACAACCAGCGAAGTCTTGGTCCTCTATCATAGTCTCTTGGCGTATTCAAAACTTCAATGAAAAATCAAATTTATAAATATTCCTATAAATCTTAATTTTTAATATCGTTTTGTGATCTTTTTTCTTTTATCACTGCCGTATTTTGTATTGATATGTTTGTATTTACATATATATTGTATTAATTGACTTGTAATTGGACTACTAGTCTGTAAGTTAATTTTCTGAAATAAATAAATAAATAATTCCTGTTCCTGTCTCGGCACAACTGCCACGTGCTGGATACTATTTTGATCGTAATCTTAATAGGACAATGCCCACTATTGCATATATCCTTTTTGTTCGCGCTCCAACTGATAAGTTCCAATGGAATTTTGGGACGGTGTGGTCGGGCGAGGACAAAACCTATTTGCCATCGACCGTGACTTGGTTAAAACTTAATATGCCAGAATTGAGTAAATTCAACTTAATGTCATCAACACATTTCTTCAAGATTTCACCTTTGCTGCTCGATAGTTTATCGCCCCAACTTGTGTGTCAGGCGTTTAAGTTCCCACCTATAACGTATCATTTTGCAAAGTCTAGTTGTCGTTTGATGTTTTTTATTTCCATTTTAAAGGCTGAGATACCCACTTTTGTTGGAGTATAGGGGTTATAGTTTAAAGCCTGGCTTTGGCCTTAATTTTTTGCAAAATGGTTGGCCGAGACCTGTAATTGGATGCGAAATCGGCAGTTATATTATTACATCAGCTCTTGCCAAATAGATTATTTAGTACATTTAAATTTGTGTTGCTACACTTAAAAGAGGGTTAAGGTGCCTCACACCCCCTCGTATTACTTTTCACACTTATATTTCCTACTCTCCATCATATTTATAAGTACAATTGCGGGCCTACTGTGCGCTTGAAAACCATTCAGCCCCCTCTGATCAGGTATCATATCGAACCCACTTACCAGTGCTTTATTCCTGCGTCGAAGCCTCCGATAGGACGCATGGGAAAGTTAATAAGCTACGAATCGTGCTCCTGCGGCAGTTACTGGAGCTGAAATCGACGAATAGTAACTACTACGCATGTGCTCTGCACAAGCTATGAAAAGATCTTGATTAAGAATGTAACCGTAGCCTTATTTTAACTGATGGCGATTCTACATACCAGAGATATTGTCTATTTCATGGGTATGACTTATTGAGGAGGCGATTAAAATAGAGTTCCTAAATCAAGCGAGATTAAAGTGAAGCTCATTTCAGAAAAAAGCAAGAACCAACGCACGGCTATCACCGAACTTACAAAGACTGACCAAGTGATCAGCAGAGTACACTGATCCAAGGGATCTTTTGCTGTAGATAGGGCAAAACTAAGCAAATAAGCAGAGAGTAAACAATGGACATACAAATACATCCAAGGATAACACAAAACCAGATGACTTCAAGTACATTTTAGAAGCAAAAATAGCCTGGTTCTTAAAGAAGCCCTAACGAATGTTTAAGTTGTTCTACGATGAGCCGTGTTTTTCAGTAAAACTTACACAACAGTAGGAATACTCAAGATATGTATACGAAAGCTAGTCAGCTGCTACTTAGCAAATAACATTATAACAGAAACTCACAAGTCTGATACCAAAACAACTTCAGTGTGAAGGGATGTGGACAAAGGGATGGTTCTTAGTGTATTTGATGTTATGAAACTACATTCTTTAGCAAAAATATAACATCGAACGAACACTTACCACCC
This sequence comes from Odontomyia ornata, assembly GCA_963969285.1. Lineage (NCBI taxonomy): Eukaryota > Metazoa > Arthropoda > Insecta > Diptera > Stratiomyidae > Odontomyia > Odontomyia ornata. The sequence continues at coordinate 74,030,295 of OZ017741.1, read as the reverse complement.
TTTTAAGCAAAGCTTAATGCTTTGGAATATATTGTCTCAAACGATGAAACACCGGTTCTCGTCAGAGATAAATTCATGGCTAGAGCAATATAATTAGGCATGCCGCAAACAAACCTGAAGGAGAAATGAGTCCTGGTGATGTTCTGCCAGTGGCATTGTGTTAAAACCATTCCCAATAATACCTTTACTTTAGAGTCCCTGGTACCTGGGATATAAACCTAGAGAGGGATCACCAGTGAATTGTACTTAAGATCCATGCTGCCAGTTTTCAGTGCATAATTTATTATTTTGGTCTTTCGGGTGGAATATTGAGGGATGGACGTTGTGAGGTTTGTTGCGGTGCTCAAAGTAGGCACTACACTGTTGGACGATTTGACTAAAGTAGAAAATTGACAGCTGAAGATGTGATGAACTGAACTCCTGCGCACTGATGGGTCTCTTAAACTGCTGAGCAGCAAAAAAAGTGTCATAAGCCTCGAAGACAAGCTTAACGGGTAGTAGTTTGAGATGAAGCATAGGCCAGATTACCAGCATACATATTGGCTTGAAAATATCCACGTAGACTGATTAACAGCAGTAAGACTTATTAGAGGCAGGGTCTCGTGGTTAACGTGAGTAGGGGTTCATTGGATACGGGCTTCAACCCAGTCAGGTGAAAGCTTGCTGCGCTACAGATGCCCTGCTGGAATGAAGCAGAAAAGTTGGATGGGTTGTATGAGCCTTTTCCAGTCACATTTTGTCTGTGTTTAGAAGAAGAAAAACCAGTGCAATTCCTGCTTTTCATAAAGATGGAACTAGAGGAGATATCTATGATTGCAAAGTAGGTGACGGATCTAGATGACTTACCTAGTACTTTCTTTACAAACTTGAAGAGTTCTAATGGAGTACTCAGCTAGTGATCACCAATATATTGCACTTGAGATTCATGATGATACTTTCCAGCCCACATGTTCTTGATCCATAGCTTTGAAGGGGAATATTGAGGGGATGGATATCGAGGAGATATTTCAATGCTCAAAGTTGGTATACAACTGTCGGTAGATTTGATGGGAAGCAAAAAATTGACAGTTGAAGATGTGCCTTATGGACGTCTTGGTTGTGTCAAGTGGGGCCATCTATTATGATGCCATCCATAGTGAAACACCAGTGGGGCGCCCACTTTTCACGAGGAAGAAACTGGCGGAAGCAGTTTTATTCATGAGTGAAGCCCAAATGTTGTCCCAGTTAAGGAATTGTAGTTTGCGTGCAACGTTTGTTCTGACTTGCTGCTCGGTATATTCAACGCTTTCCTGCAAGAAGAGCCTTTTCCAAAGCACTAGAAAGTAGCGAACCTGATGTCGACTAACAAAGGAAAGAGAAATCTATAATGCTCAACCTTTGACGTGATTGCGACGTTGGTAAATACGTTTCTTGATATCAGAAATCTTTCAGATTCCGCCAGATTGGTGCATGTTTTGTTAAGATAGGAAAATCCTTTCCGAGTTTCAAAATTTCTGATGTACATTCTGAGGGAGTCTCTGATGCACCAAGGCCTGCACTATGATACAGAGACAGATCAACTAAGCATGTACATTTCATCATTTGTTGCTCAAGGCTCTAAACTTAGCCCAGGTCTGTGGAACATCTAGTAAGATGAGATGCTCAAACATGAGTTGCGGTATGAGGCACGTTTCATTGTCTATGTGGTTGATGCGATGCTAGTTGCTAAATGCACACTTAAACAAGCATAAGTCACTCTCCTTGCTAGAGTGTGGCGTAAAGTCACACCAATTTTTCATATACATATTTTTCCTCCCCTGCACTTTTTGAAGCAAAAAGTGTTAGTTTACGACCTATTTTGAAAAGTCCTCATCAAGACCTTTCATTTGATATTCATGTTAGCTACGTTTGGATAAAAACATTCTTTAAGTGCACCCCCTATACGGGGAAAACTTCTTGAAAACCGTATAAATTTTGTTTTGGAATTAACACTTTTAAAAGGGAATAATTTTTATGTGCTAACAAAATTTCATCATTCTAGTCTATACAGTTTGAGAGAAAACTTGCTGTGGTTTGCAGACGGACAGACAGATTGTGGTTTTAGCAGAGCATTGTAAAATTGTTTTATGATTCCGTCAAAAGGGATAACATTTTGAAGTAATAATGGCTATTCCCCAGTAGTTGTCTCGGAAAGAAAATAAAGAGCATTCATTTTACGTGAAATTCTCTTCTGCAGTTGTTGACGCGTGGGGTGTGATATCATGCTTAGTTTAATTTCAAAAATTCTTTTTATTTATGAAACTATATTTATCCCATTAAATAAATTTAATCAGTTAGTAAATAAAATCTAATCAATCTATATTGTTATATGGAAAGAAAATTTAAGGAGAAGTTTAGATGGGTATGTGCAAAAAGAAAACCACTAAGTTATTCAAGCTGAGCATCAACAAGTATATACTTGTTGGTGCTCAGCTTGAATGGAATTCACCGAATCTTTAAGGGAGCTTCTGAACACAACCTTGTTCCTGCTGCTTGGGAAAAGAAAATAAGACAAGCCAATAACAATATAAAAGCTGAAGCGGAATCAAGTGGTACAGTAGAAGCAGAAATTATTGGGAATAGTGTGGTGGGTTGCGAAAAAAATTGTCGCATATACTTGCCAAGAATGGAAGTTCAAAAGCAAAAAATTAAAAAAGTTTGGAGAAGTTGAATATCTGCACCGAAGTTCATCAGTGAAATTAAACTTCTAGGGTCCTTAAGGCATATTGAGAATGTGTCACTCGTAAGATCCAGAAAATGCCAACGATGATATGATTATAATTTTAAGCAGAAAAAAATTGCGAAATTTATGTACTTAATATAATGCATCAGGTCTTCACCATGCATGGAAAAATTGAATACGAAATACTCGTAGTTTCACTTTTATTTTACTTGATGTCAAGAAAATCTATAGAGCTTCACAATGAATTTTTCTATGAGCTTTGCAGTCTGGTTGTAGCCTAAATTATATTACTAGACCTCGCCAGAATCATCACTGATTTTGAAAAATCAATTCCCTTGGCAGTAAAAATTCTTTCCAAATGCGTCCTTTAAAGGATGTTTACTTTAATTTGGTCAAATTATTCGGAGCCAGGTCCAAACACAAGGTCTGCAAATTGAAAATCCAATCAGCATGATTAAAAGTCTAATGTTTGTCCCAGCAAATGCAAATAATGCTAATGAAAAAAGGGCGAGGCAAATCATAGAGTAGTTAAATTTTATGTAAACTGGGTGGTACGCCAAACTGGGAAACATTTATCTTTTTAGAGTTTCAGAGTATAGTCGACGGTATGCCCGCTTGAGCACCACGGACGCAAAACATGTCAAAGCATGGCATTGCCAATTGAACCCCTAGCTGGCAAGCAACATTTTGGATCTTATATTCTAATAGAACTTCTTTCAAAGAACTTGTCGTTGCAAAAACTACACTAGAAATTGCAGACACAATGTGAAAATATACCAATTTCTAAAATTCCTACAACGTATCGTAAACAAAAGGTGTAAATTTCCGACAAAGAGTATCTTCAGTGCATCGGGAGAAACAAATTTCTGTCTTGAATAAATCTCAATTTTAAATTTGTTCAATAAATATTCACTCTGAAATAATAAAGTTTGTTTCGATTCATTTTCATTGGCAAGATTAATTTTTTCCTGCTTTTGTAAGACGAGATTTCGTCAAAACGATATTATTCAAAGTGCAATCATCAGAATGTGGAGTTTCAAAAAACATACTGCTTTATTAAAAGCGGGCAAACGTGCTTTCGAGTTCTCAAATGGCGGGATTTCGTTCCATTCCCGTTGTTGACTTGTTTACTTTATCTTCAATCGTATCTCAATATATGTAATATTGCAAACTCCTGACATCTTCTTATGACAAGCAGTCTCATTGGACAGCAACTGAAGAACATCGCAGTGAGATAGCGTCAAATTGCAATAAATCACGTGCGGAGAAGTTTAAAATTGCAAACAATCCCATCGCAAACAATACCATTACTACAAAACTTACAATAAGCGTCTGAAAAGATGATTCAAAATATTCCTGTCAAAGTCAAAAATATAATCAAAACAAAAGATTTATAACGGTAAAATATTAATTTATTGTGGAATATTATAGTCCGTGTAGAGCAATGGGTTCCGGTACACTCCGCTTGCACAGTGGCTCTCAAGTTCAAACATAGGTGGTGGCATCGAGCTTGAGCTTTTGATGTTGCTGTCGGACTATCAGCCCACCCAGCTGTGATAAGTATTAATAGAAAAACTAGGTAATAACCACATAGTTGAGTGTGATATTGACCATTTCACCTCAAATTCCATTACGGCTATGGAATGAGATAACCTAATAATAAATCTCAACGCGAAGGTTCGGATTTGAAATGTTGTGCGATGGATTATTATAATTATAAACGAAAAGCAACTATTTAGCAATACAAATTTTTGAATATTTTTCAATACACTTCATGCTCTTAATCTCAGTTATAATTGTATACTTTTGTTAAAGGGAGTTGATAACAATATTATGAATATGAATTATGAATAAGTTCAAACATGAATCTGATTTATTCTGATTAATGTGTACAACGAGCATTGAAATCTGTTATACCTTCAAAGGTTGCTCTTTCACTTTAAATTTAATTCCAATAACACTTGCAGTAAAATATTTGATCATATTTTTTGTTGGCTGAAAATGGTTGCAATAGGCTTTATTAACATAAAGCCTTATTTTCCTACGTACTCATAGAAGCGCATATACGCGGATTATTTTAGTATCGCATATAAATTCTCGCAACTGTTTTTTCTTAGGCACAGAGAGAGAGAGTCAAATTTTGTGTATATCATAAGGCACGGCAACACTGATTACGAGTCAAAATCCTTAAATATTTTAATCAATTTAAAACTGATTTAGAGAAAAATTTTCACTCTGGTCATTATGCTTATTTAAAAACCATTCAAATTCAGTTATTTCCTTTAAAATCCACAACAAACAAAAAGAAGTTATCTTTAGCATATTTAATATACAATCAAAACTGTGATAATTATCTAAGATTTACGTATTAAATTTAATTCAATGCATAAAACGCTATTAAATTAAGTAAAAACGGTTCACATCCAAACTTTCCTATCTATTTGAAATCTTACTAAACCTTTAAAATCACAAAGTTATGCACATCCGTTATAAGTTGTTCCTATATCTACCTTATAATTTCCCTTTTGATAATATTATCTTCAAGTGCATTTAATACGATAACAGGTTTAATTAATACTCTTATTCAAACTAAATATTTCAACACGTCAATAAATTATGGAGAATTATTACCATCACTATACATTATCCACGTTCTTCTTCATCTTTTTGTAGCACAGTTTCTTGGATCACGTAACTTGTGATTATAAATTAATTACTTTCTAGAAAAAAGTGCAAGGGAAAAAACTGCTAAGGAATAATAACGTTGGAGGAGTACCAGAACCAGAGAGAGAGAAAAAGCAAATTAAGACGGATAAAAAATTGAACCAGAATAAACGCCTGTAAGAAGTTGGAACGCAAGCATGAACGCAATTAATCATTCTTGCTTTAATTCGTAGCTGCAGGTAAGTTAGTTATGCTTTCAGTTAATTTCCATATTTTTGTCAAAAAGAACAACAACTTTTGTGAAGAGAAAATGGGCTTGTATGTGACGTGGCTTACAAAAAAAATATATGTATATATATATTACTGTTCTGTCTTTCTTAATTTGCAAATAGTTAAGGTATAGTAGTATACTTATTTTCATGTAATATACATGTATTTTGTAGGATTTTACGTCAATCGGAATCCATGTACACACGCCAATAAATTACACTTGCAATGTTTACGAGGGTGGTCCGATAAGTACTTAGCTTCACTGCCTGATGGTGCTACTATCACAAGAAAGATTCACTATCGTATAATACATTCTTGAAGACGGCTACTGTCGAAATTTCAGCTGAATCCGACTCGTAGTTTTGTTTTGATCTCGTGGGAAAGCGAGCGTGTCGCGGATTTTAGAATAATGGAGAATTTTTTTTTGGAAGAGATATTGCGCAGCAAAATCAAAGGATGTTATGTACGGTGACTCTGCTCTGCTTTTTCAACGTGGTCGCACGTCGTTTTTGATGAGCCACGCTCAGGTGCCTCGAATACGAGGAAAACCTGACGAAAATCCACGAGCTCGTATTAGTAAATCATCTGTTGAAAGTGTGCGAGATAGCTGAGACAAGAGGCATCTGAAAGGATCGCGTAGGTCATATCCTGCACAACATTTTGGGCATGAGACAGTTTCAGCGTGATTGGTACCGCAACCGTCAGATCACTTCAGAGTAGTGTTTGACCCTGTTTAAGGGCAATCCAAAGGAATTTCTGCCTCATTCTGGGACCTTTGATGAAACAAAGCTCCACTGGTATGCACCAGAGACCAAGGAGCAATCGAAACAGTCGACTTCACCCAGCGAACGTGTCCGGAAAACTGTCGTATCGGCCGGAATGGTGATGGCTACCGTTTTCTGTGATTCACAAGCGGCGATCTGCATTATCTACCTAAAGAAGGGCAGAACGATCACAAAGCTTTACTATGCCGTGTTATTAGGCCGATTTGATACCGAAGTGCAGAAAAAAGCCCCACTAGGCGAAGCAAAAAGTGCTCTTGCACCAGAATAACGCACCGGCTCACACCTCTGCCATCGCCACGGCCAAATTGGTTGAATTGGGCTACTAACTATTACCTCACCCCCTTATTCTCCAGATTTGGCCCCTTGCGACTTTTTTTTAATTTCCAAACTTGAAAAAGTCACTCGTTGGGCAGAAATTTGAGTCCAATGAGGAGGTCATCACCGCCACGGAAGCCTACTTTGCAGACCTCAAAAGAATGTATTTTTTAGGCGGGTTAAAAAAGTTGGAGCATCGCTGGGTCATGTTTATTGAGCTAAGAGGAGATTATGTTGAGTAATAAATTGCCACTTTTCCAAAATGTTCGTTTTTCTTCTATAGGCTAAGTACTTATCGGGCCGCCTTCGTATTTATTTGAAGGGCAAAATAAAACGTCGAGTGGACAAAGTGATTAGCATTTGAGTGGAAGCTCAATGGAAAAAGTTACCACCAAATTCTGGGAATAGGGGAAAAATTCATAAGGGTAGATGATCGGGAACTTGTCACAGCCGGTAGATTCAAATTGCTCGGTTTGTATGAGAAAAGCATATAAGCCGGAGGTTTTAGTGTGTTTGTTTTCTTTTATTGAGTCTTGATAAATCAACGAAGTTATCTTGAAGTCAGTGTTATACCTTTTGCATATTACAATCCGAACCTTACGTTCTCACGTGTGACAGTGAGACTTACCGAAGCAGCCACGCATACAATGTTCTCATGCCACGCATCCATCCACATGTATTCACATCACTGATTCTTAGAACTGTAAAGTTTTTACCATATTTTTGCATTTTTGATCTTTTACGCTCACTAAAGCACTTTTGACTTTTAGCACAAGCCTCCTTTAAGCTAGACTTGCGCCCTGAGACGACATACCATCTTTCCAAACTTTTATTTTTTCGGTAACTAGACCTTTTTGGCTGCGCCTCACTCGCTAGGAGGTCATTGTTTCTGAGACTAGTGCGCTTCAGTATTATTCGATGTGATGAAAACTCGTCTGGAATCCAGGCTAATTTTGCATTACCTCCAGTTTAGTGCCTAGTCATACTCCACACAGTTGGGCTTTTGCTAGCTGGTAAAAATCCGGAGAGTATTAATCCCGATAACCTATCAGCTCAACTTGGCCCTGGTGCCAACCGACAGCAAATTATCTTGGAGATAGCTCAGAATTTGCTTTTTACAAATCATTGGAGTCAGCCAAAAGCGCTCTCTGCACCAAGTTCTAGTTTTCTGGTGGTGTAAAGCCGCCGTTTTTACTTCTGTCTACAACGACTATATCTAGATGCACTGTTACAGGTGAACATTAAAATTCCATAGTGTTGCTCACTCCGAATACTACAATCCCCGAATTCGTAAGAGTTAAACCTACGCAGTACCGAGCCGCACTTTATTAACTTTTTTTGATAACCTAATATTTAACCAACAGCAAGTAATTTAAATTTTCATTCATCATATTTTTTGCCTTTTAACTTTATGTAATTGAACTTAAGTAGCTAGGTCGCTTTCAATTTACACGCCACATTATGGACAACGCAAGCAGTAACAAGCACCGAAAGCATCAAGAACCAACACGAGCTCGAAACGAATCGCAAATTCCCGGCACTACGACTAGGTCATACGGTAGTGGAAACTTTCGACATCCAATCATCATATGCGGCAGCATAAAATATATAACCCCTCCCAGCAATCAAAATTGCGTCGCAAACAAAATAACATGCAACGCTGGGAGGAAATCCGAATTTGAATAGTTGCTCGCGTCATACGAAAAAAGTTATTTGTGATATGCGTGATAATCTGCGGGCATTTACATCATTTCCTCAAATCAAGGTTTCATACTGCTTGTTTTTTCAATGATTCTACTTTTCGACATAGACTCCCAATGAATTTTGATGCAGTATATAATTCGACGAATTTAAATTCGAACCTGAGTGCTGTCGAAATTTACAGGGAAACGATTTTGAGTGCGGATCTCAACGTGAAGCTGTCGTCAAACCCAACATTCCTATCAGGTGTGCAGGCACTGGGCTTCCGGCAAAGGATACAAACTTAACGATCACGTCGCAAACATCTTCATACTCACGCAGATGCAGCAGAGATGCATACATGCCGCTAAAGAGGAACAAGCCAAGTAACGAAGCCAGAGATGCTGCAGAGGCAGCAATGGCAGGCATACCGAAGGAAGACCCTCGCAAATTTAAGACTTCATTGGTGGCAAGCACAGGACGACTAAAGCGCTAACTCGAGGCGCAACGTAAATTAAAAGTAGCAGCAATAAGAAAACGAAAGTGCTAAGGAGGAGGTGAAAGGAGTGCTTCAAGCTCTATAAGAATCGACTGTTAACTACTAATCACCAGGAATTGAGACCAAAAACAAAGATATTGATACTTTGAACGAGGAATTGCAACAGAAACAGGCCACATTGAATATCGTTACATCGGAGTTGCAACAATTGAAATACTCGTACATGTCAGCGCATCATAAGTAACGAATTTATGGAATGCTCTCAAATCTTTTGCGTGATCTGTCGAAAGTTGGACAAGCCTTATGCACGGATAGTATCAGTGAGATGAAAATGAATAACACCTGATCCAGGCGGTAAGGTTGAAGAAGAATTCACTGCGGCTTGACTATATAGTAGTAAAATTAAATCGGAAGCTAAAAATATCGCACAAGATGTTAGAATCTAGAGGCAATACAAATAGATCCGAATAAAAAGGTTTCTGAATATGAAAAGGACTTAGGCGAATGCCGTTTGTTGAGCTCACAATATGAAACCAAAATAAAGTCATTGTAAGAATCAATGCGAGAGTCCAAAAACGAGAAGCGAACTCGTGAAGAACAAATCGATGGTCTTCGAGAAGAATGTGCGAAACTGAAAGCAGCTGAGCATGTTTCAACAATTAATGGTGAAGCATTACGTGCAATGTTCGATATCAAATAGCTGAACTACGTGACGCAAACAAAAAAGAATTGGCAGAGCTTCGTGATCAGCTCACAGCCAAACAAGAGGCAGTGAATGAGCTTGAAAAAATATCAACTAATAACTCACTTTGGCACACTAACAAATTACCGCTGATTACGCCAAGCTCAAACGAGAGGAAGCTGATAAATCCACTAAACTACATGAAAGAAACACGGATACAACTGTTTAATTTCTTACCTCCTCTTCGGTCGACATCGTGCCAAAGCGTACAATTCACTTATTTGCACCAAATTCACTATATTTCACCACGAAAATCTAAATGAAGGAAATCGCGACATTCTTGAGGAGGGATTCTACAACCGAAATTAGTTAAAACTGATGGATGAATATACACACATGACACTTCACGCGATAGCACGGCGGGGCGCGAAAAACGAATTATTAGCGCCACGTCAAGGGGAAAAGTGGGGATTATTGTGAAACCCTAATCTCGCGTCACGATGTTAATAAATATTACTGACAGTTTGAACTGTCAGTCAAATGCATTTAGCGCATTCAGCGCGTAATACACTTAATTCCCACAAGGTTCGCCACCGAGTGGAACTTGTTATAAGTCAAACAAGCAAGGGGGATTACTCGAGTAAACGGAAAAAAGCACTCCAAAACATGCTTTTCCCGGTGGACGGGAGGGAAACAAAGTTAACCCGGAGGTGATTTAAGCCCGGGAAGATTGGCGGACTTTTTTTTCTTTTGGGAGTGTTTTCGAGCAACTGGCGGAGATATAACAGAACGTTTATCAGCGACAACATTTTTTGATGAGGAATTGGAGACGCACCCCGTACGAGACGAATCTTGGATGCCGAAACATTAAATTGGGACGAGACAACTGTGGCAAAAATCATGAAAACCGAAGAAAGGGGCCCCTTACTAGAGTAGGGAATAAATGTAAGTGGCTTTAATTTTATCTTATGTTCGTCGAATTTTTAATAAAGTATTACTCAAGTAAAATAGAAATAATTGTAGATTTTTCCCTTTCCTCGCTACCATTCGACATGACAACTTTCTTTTTCAGCAGTGAAAGGTGTGGAATTATTTGCCCCGGATATTGACCAGGCAGGAAGACCTGGAGAGGTTAAGTAAGGTGGTAGTGTTCGTGGGCACAGTGAAAGTTAGTGGCATTCTAGGTCGTTTCGGTTACCCTGTTGTGGGAAACTACAAGTTTTGTGTAGTGGCAAAACACCTTAACTCGTTCTGCGTGGTAGAGTTTCTTTTTGAAGGTGATCCTCGCGGCTAAGTAGCGGCTAGCCTCAAAACTCGTACAAGAGTTAATTTCACTCCGGACGGTCATCTTCTCGTTCGGATGACCCATTAAGAGGCTCGGAGAATCGAAAGAATGGCGCTTACGCCCGTCTTCGGTTGGGTTCGTCTGGGTCGGTGAAGCCTCTGCCGGAGTAGCCCCAATATAACGGTGGGGCAGCTAGGAAGTCGGTAATAGCACTTTAGTTATCTCATTAAACACACACAATTTAAGGTTTTCCTGGTTCTTGCCTGCGAATTTGGCTTGATTGCGCCCTAGACTTTGTGGTTTTTGAGCTGCTGATTTTGCTTGAACCTAACTTGAAAGATGAATTCCTATATTTTCTTATACCCAATAATGGGAGTTTTTGTCCTTAGCGAATATTGTCTCTGCGGGGACACCCTTAACTCTCTTCAGGATTCGATAAGCATTCTTCTGGATTCAATAAGCGCAAACATAGTTGTCGTTTGAGGATTGGGTGTCTGAAGTTGAGGCAACGCCTGAGGTGCTCACTGTGAAATTCTTAGCCACCTTAATTACCGTTACTCGTGGATCACCTGAACCTTTTTCAGGCACTTTTCTCTCTGCAGTATTTAACCTGGTTGTGTTTGCATAGCAAGAGATGCAAAGCTTGGAACCAACGGCAGAGAAAGTACTTTCAGATGTACGTGAAGCAATCTTTGAAGCCACTTCTTCCAAACCACCGGATAGTGTCACAGACAAAGTACCAGTCGATGGTGTAGCAGGATTTTTATGGATTTCTCCTCCAATTAACGATAGAGTAGGCTGTCCATCCATATAATCATTATCAGCGCCCTTGGCCTTTAAATTTGTCCCTACTTTGACTTCAGACGGGGTTGAATTGAAGAAATCGGAGTTTTGCCTGACAAGTTTAAAAAACATGGGCTGTTGCTTTCGAACTCAGATCCATTATCTTAGCTTGTAGATGCAGTCACTTTTATGATCTAATGGTTATCTATGCAGAGCAGGGTCGCCATGCGTTGGTTGACACTAGTCTTAATGAGAGTAGGCTCTAGAGCTAGATTAGTGCTAATTGGAAATCCATCTCAACTGGAATTTCAAGGGTAATTCAATAGCAATGAAACTAAAAGGACATAGGACAGATTTCACTCTGCTGCAAACATGATAAAGACGACTAGGCCCAGAATACTTAATCCACCAGCTCAGTGTATAGATCGTAATGGAGTATCAAGGAATAACAAACAGACGAAAGGTATGTCCAGCCAGGTGATGCCAGAGGAGGGGCAATGAAACGCAGCGTTGTCTCTCCGCTAGCATCCCCGAAGCATCATATTGAGGGTCAAATCATCTTTCATCTTGGTAGCAGTTGAAGTTTCAATTATGACAAAATCAGAAATTGTCTTAGGATGAAATTTTTCTCCGCCAAATGTAGCCTCACCATCCAATAAAGCCATGATCCAATTAAAACAATTAAATGAAAGTGACATTAAAAATCTTTCTTACCTTCTGCTGCTGTCTTATATACTGGGCGTACTGTAAGCAAAAGTCAAGTTCCTAATGGAAGACTTATGTGGCAAACTTCCTCATTCGACTTTACATGGAATTCATTCCAAAGTTCTTCACGTCACTATTATACGATCTAAGGCTTTGTTAAATAAAAAATTTCACATTGCTGTTTGCTGTATATCAAATCATTCCCAAATGCCATTATAAAGCGTATAGCAGCTTCATTGAATCGAAATGATCGCAACTGAGCATTCTACAATGCTGCAAACACTTTTGGAGCAGTAACCGTTCCTTGGTGCAGATCATCAGGGAACCTAATACTCTGTAGGTATAGAGACATTTTTGGTATATTTTGCCTTCCCCTGGGCCCTCAAATTCTTAAAATGATTTTTTTATTTCAGATTCCAAAAGTTCTAATCAAGACCTTTCTTTTGATACCCCACTTGACTACCTTTGATTAAAAAAAAATTTTAAGGGCCAATTCGTTATTAGGGGGGACCCCCTTAAACATTTTTTAAATTTTTGGTAAGACCTTGACTTTTGAGAGACCACTTCTGCCCTTTTCACAAAGTTTGAGCATTCTAGCTTCTATAGTTTCTGAGCAAATCAGCTGTGACGCACTGACAGTCGGACAGACGGACGGAGGGACAGACGGACGGAGGGACAGACGGACAGAGGGACAGACGGACGGACAGACAGGTCGCGAAACTAGTAGGTCTTTGTAAAAAATTTTTTTACAAAGACCTAAAAACGATTCGGCACCAATCTGATCTTATTTGCTTATACCTTATTTTTCTAATAGTTATTTTTTATTACGAAGTAGCTTTTCTCAGGGTTTTGCAATAAATTTTTTTACAATAACCCATTAATATAGATACCTGTCTATCCATCCGTTTGTCCGTCCATCTGTTTGTCAGTGCATCACAACAAGTTTTCTCAGGAACTAGAGAAGTTGGAAGCATCAAATCTAGCTCAGAAGTTTCTGGTTGATAAAAGTTGCATAGCCGAATAAGTTTCAAGACATTTTAAGAGGTGTCTCCCCATATAAGAATGAGACCTCTTAAAATTTTTTTTCACCAAAGATAGTCGAGTTGGGTGTCAAATGAATGGTGTGAGATCTTTTTATATCCGTTGCTAAAACTGCAATATTGAAGAGGATGAATACGAAAACAAGTTGGGTAAACAGACCTACGCTCATGTCAGAAGGGTTTTGTATTCAATTTACAAAATGCAGTCACCAGATCGAATCAAATCAAGAAACATGTCAAAGACGATTTTATTGGAGAAAGTATGAAATACGAGGATCATACTATTATTAACAAAATTGAACGAATTTCGACTTCTGAGGTTTTTGTTATTGTTATACTCATAAATATCTCCCTTGATAATTATTTCAGATGTCCATTCGCGAGGTAGGCAACACATTTTTCATGTATTTCCTCCCCCACCCCCCTGTGCCCCCACTGAAGCAAAAACTGTCAGTTTAAGAACTGTTTTGAAAAGCTCCCATGAAAACTTTCATTTCATACTTATATCGGCTACGTTTGATGAATTTTTTTTCAGGGGCCACTCTCCTGTACTGTTGTCATCGATTAATGGCCAATTTTTTCGAATCCTAGAATGGTTACAAAACCCTTTTGCTAGGAGCTCTCTCCCGCCTTCTTGACTTGTTTCACTTATGAGCATTAATTGTAGGTACTCATCTTCAGTCATTCATTAAATTGAATCAAGTGTTCAAAGCATGCACCTTAAACGCTGAAGTTGGGAAAAATTACTCAAAATTATTCAATCTTCGCATTTAAAACAGCCACTATTTTGTGTTACGATTACTGATACCACTAGCTGAACCGATTCTCAAAGATATACATGACACCTATCATTCCTGAAATTTTCATGCAAATCCTAGCAAAACTGTAGTGTCTGAGTCGGTAAAAAGCGCATGTTGTTCCATAGCCATATGTTGCCATAGTAATAAATGCAGCGCATATTGTTCCATAGTAATATAGGAAAATTCAAACCGCTATAACTTCGCTAAATATGATTCAATCTTTATGAAACTTTCAGAATAGATCAATTTTATTAATAGTCAATAGTGTACTGAATTTCATTGAATTTAAGGGTACCGTTAAGATTTTATTCAAGAAATCATAAAATCGATAAATCATACTATTACTAACAAAGTTGAGAGAACTATGACTTCTCACGTATTTGTTGTTGTTGTACTCACCAAGGCCTACATTCCTGACTTTTTTCAGAATTTTCGGATCACAGGTGTCCAATCGCGAGGGGGGGGACACAAATTTTTCGTGTATTTCCCCACCCTGTGCGCCCCCCGAAGCATATTTTGCTTAACTAAGACCTGTTTTGAAAAGTTCTCATCAAGACCTTTCATTCGATACCCATATCGGCTACCTTTAATGAAATTTTTTTTTCGGGGGTCACTCCCCTATATGGGGAGACCCCCCTTAAATACCTCATAAAAGTTTTTAGTAGTTGAACTTTGAAGAGAGCACGACTTTACACCTACATACAAAATTTGATGCTTCTAGCTTAAATAGTTTCCGAGAAAAACTGCTGTGACACACGGACGGACGGACGGACGGACGGACGGACGGACGGACAGACAGACGGACAGACAGGACGCGATTTTAGAAGGGTTTTGTACAAGTATTTTACAAAACCCTAAAAATGAGTCCCCTGTTTGTGATTGTACACCTGGGGACCGAAATTTGCTCAACTTTGTTAGTAATAGCATGATTTATCAATTTTACGCTTTCTTGAGTGAAATTGTGAGGATACACTTAAATTGAATGAAATTTGATTTGGCTACTTTTAAACTATGAACATTTTAAAAAGATCGAAAAGTCTTTAACGTGGTAATGGTGGTTTGAGTTTTCTTAATTACAACAACAAGAATACATGACTATGGAATAATATGCACTTCCTATCGACTCAGCAACTACGGGCTTACTAAGATTTAGATCAAAGTTTCAGCAAGGAAATATATAAAGAATATCTTTGAGAATTCATTCAACGAGCAAAATGAGAATATTAAGTAAAATAAGTATCATTTGGTTACACTACATTTTTACTACACTACATTTTTAATATGATCTTCGCCAAATTTCAAGCAAAAATGAATAATAAAAACATCGTGAAGATTTAATTTTGTTAATGATTGCTAATAATATTGGTTATCGATTTATCGATAGTGCCCTCAGACCGGGGAACCAAACGCGTCCCCAGGGTTGCGGATAGAGGAAGACCTTTCTCGAAAGGTTCACTGCGAATAACCAATAAGTAGCCGTGGACAATGGTCGGCAGTGAAGGGAGAGTCTCAGGACAAATACCTGAGTGTCAATGATCTTCACTGTGACATGACGAAATATATGGGGTCATCAATTATCCATATATCCTGGCAGTAGGTAAAATGCTATGGGAACAGAAACCCAGACAGAAAACCAAATCATGCAGGTCCACAAGGGGAACCAAATTACGGTGCAGGGGGTCGGATCCCCAGTACCAGCGGCAGAGGGTAGTGAGCGAGCAGGCTCCCGGCCGTCGTCATCCAGCGACTGCAATGTTATAGAAGTGGTGAACTTGACTTCTGTAACAGATATAACTACAAGCAAACAGGACGCTAGCACGGAGAACCCTTTCAGGCAAAAACCGCTGTTGGCAAGAACACCGATAAAGCAAGTCACCGATTGCGGGGGGAGGCAGCAAACCCCAGAAACACTGTCAAAGTCAACATCACAGGTTAAATCATCGGAGACAGACCACAGACGGACTAGCGAACGAAAGAAGGCAGAGTGCGTTGTGCAACCTGGCATCATTGCGGCCTTTGGGCGCAGTAGAAGGACTATGCGCACCCCGGAGTGTCTAGTGCAAGACGTACACAATCCGGATCAAGCTGCGACACCAACAGAGGCCAGTGTTAGACGCCACTTCAAACGCGACCCAAGCGATAGAAGCAAAAGGGCTAGGAAACGGGGGCCTCTCCCAAGAGGTGGCGCCAAATAACACAATTGCCCTTGACCGCGCCGAAGAGGAGCGGCTTACTCGGAAAGCGGGGACTATCGTCAAACAACTGAGGGCTGCCTGCGAAGTGCAGAAAAACATAGGCAAGAGTGTCAAGAATGGCATTCTTGAACTGGAAGAGCTTTTTGGCCGCATAACGCACTACAGGTGGAGGTGGCTTGCAACCGAAAAGCACCAAAAAGACACGCTCTCCCTCGAGGCATCAGTGGGTCCTAGGAGCAGCAAAAGAATGGCCGGTAGCCCAATTGAAGGCGACCGTGAGAAAAGGAGGAAGGACGAGACCATAAACGAAGTTGACACTCCAGGCGAGGAGTTTCATGTGGTGCGAAACAAGGCAGCGAAAAAAGCGGCCAAAAAGCTACTCCTAGAAAAAACAGACAAAGAGCTCAACCACGAAAAGAACAAAGAACCCCCCGATATACCGCAAAAAACAAAAAGCAAACCGCGGCGCAAACCCTTGCGAGAGGCACTGCTTATTAAACCCACTAAGGGCCGAACCTACGCAGATGTCCTCCGTGAAATTAAAGGAGCGGTCAAGCCAGACGACACCAAAACTGCCATCAAAGCAGTTCGACCAACCCTGACCGGTGGCCTGCTGGTGGAATTCGGGCCAGAGGCCACAAACAAAGATGCATTCCGTGACGCGGTTCAAAAGGTTCTTGGAGATACGGCAACGGTTGCCTCGCTCAAACCAATGGTCACCCTGGAAATCAGGGACCTCGACTGCGTCACGGACAAAGCTGAAGTAGAGGATGCCATCAGGAGGGAGTTCCCCAGCTTAAGTGAAGTCAAGGCAAGATTGACACGTGAAAACACAAGGGGGCAACGCATGGCTATTGTCGAACTAGCTGATAAAGACGCCCAGCAAATCCTGGCGAAGGGCAAAATTAAGATAGGTTGGGTGATCTGCAGGATACGGAGAAGAGCGATCCCTACCCGCTGCTTCAGATGCTTCGAATACGGACACACCTCGTATGGCTGTAGGGGACCCGACAGGAGATCTCTGTGCTACAAATGTGGTGAAATGGGGCACATAAGGAAGGAGTGCACGAACGAGGCAAAATGCATTCTTTGCAAGGATGCTAAGCTAGCACCCGGCGACCTCAAACATGAGCCGGGGACAGGGAGATGCTGGGTTTTCAAGGAGGCCCTAACTAAAGCCAAATCGATACTCAAATAATCCGTATCCTGCAGGTCAATTTGCACCGAAGCACAAACGCCCAGGACCTGCTTGAGCAGTTTGCGAGGGATAAGAAAGCTGACCTCCTGTTGCTGAGCGAGCAACATCATAACAAGGACTCGCAAGCGTGGTACCCTGACAAATCTGGTACCTCGGCCATCTGGGTTCGAGACAGCGCCCGCCTTCAGGTGCAGGGCCATGGACGCGGGGATGGTTTTGTGTGGGTGCGGTGCTCAGGGATAACATATTTCAGTGTTTATCTGACGCCTAACGAGGCAATGCGATCTTTTCGATCCAAACTCGATGCCCTGGAGGAAGCTGCCTCGAACACAGAGGGCCACATGCTGTTCGGGGGAGACTTCAACGCTAGAGCCATTGAATGAGGTATGCCACAATCCGACCCAAGGGGAAAGCAAATCTTGGACATGGCGGCCAGAACAGCGCTTTTTGTCCTAAGTACTGGTAACACCCCTACTTTCCGCAGCTGGGGTTGCGTAAGAACCATACCCGATGTGACACTCGCTTCGGAGTCCCTGGTACCTAGAGTACACAACTGGCGAGTACTAGAGGACTACTCGGCTAGTGATCACCAGTATATAGCGGTTGAGATTCACGACAGTGCCACTCTGCGTGCATATGCCCAAACTGCAATCCTTGGATGGAGGACTGAGAGGATGGACGTTGAGAGGTTCGCTGACGCGCTTACGGCAGGCGCACCGTTGCTGGGAGCTCCGCCAGGGAATGGAGGGCCTACAGCCAAGGACTTGGTGAACTCAACTATGAGTACCATCATAGCTGCTTGCGAGTCTTCCATGCCCCGTCGGAGACCCCGGCACGGTAAACCTCCAGTATACTGGTGGTCAAATGAGATCGCCAAACAAAGAAGCGAGTGGCACAAACTTCGGCGAGAGGCCCAGCGGGCGCGAACACGGGAGGAGGCAGACACTAGGCTAGCAGCATACAGGTCCGGCAGGAAATATCTTCGCAGGCTTATTAACAAGAGCAAGGCCCGATGCTGGCAAGACCTCGTGGACGATGTAAATAGGGATCCGTGGGGCCTTGGCTACAAGCTGGTTATGGGGAAACTTGGTGCCCTACGGAAGCCTTGTCTACATGACGCGGAAAAGATGGACGCGATAGTGCGGGGACTCTTCCTCGCCCATCCCGTCCGTGTTGACGCTGTCCATGGTGAAACAGTAGTCGAGTGCCCACTCTTCACACAGCTGGAACTGGAGGAGGCAGTCCTCTCCCTGAAAGCGAGGAAGGCTCCAGGTCCAGATGGTGTTCCAGCTGAGGTTTTGCAGCTCGTCTATCACCATTGTCCTGACTTGCTGCTCAGCACATTCAACACTTGCCTACGGGACGGGGTTTTCCCGGTACGATGGAAGGTGGCGAGGCTCGTGCTGGTCAGCAAGGGGAAGGAAAATCCCGAATCGCCGTCTGCATACCGCCCGTTATGCATGCTAGACACGACTGGGAAAGTGCTAGAGAAACTCATCAAGGGAAGACTCACTGACGCGATTCGTGCTGCTGGGGACCTATCTCCTCGGCAGTACGGCTTTAGAGCAGGACGTTCTCTCATTGATGCGATTGCAGAGGTGGTGAACGCGGTCCAAAAGGCAGAGGCACATAGTCGCACCAAGCGATGGATCGTCCTGTTGGTGATACTCGACGTCAGGAATGCCTTCAACTCCGCTAGATGGGTGGATATTCTGGGCACGCTGGAAAACTCTTTTCAAGTTCCAGAATATCTAATGCGGCTTTTGAGGATCTACCTAAAGGACCGAAGCCTGCTCTACGACACGACACAGGGCCAACGAAGAATGGAAATTACATCGGGTGTTGCCCAGGGATCTATCCTTGAATCGGACCTGTGGAACGGGCTACTGAGACTGGAGATGCCAGATGAGTCGCACTTGGTCGGCTATGCGGATGATGTTGCCGCTCTGGTCACTAGGCGCACCCTTGAACAAGCGCAAATAAGGCTAGGTATGCTAATGCACCGAGTGAGGGACTGGATGACTGCTTGGGGACTTAGTTTAGCACTGGAGAAAACCGAAGTGGTCATCTTGGCAAAAAGAGGACCCCTAGAGTAAGGATGATCAGTATTGGAGATATACAGATCGAATCGAAGCCAGCGGTGAAGTACCTGGGGCTACTGATCGACTCGAAGATGAGTTTCTCTGAGCAAATCAGGGCAATGGCTGAGAAGGCTGCTTCGGGAATATCGGCCCTGAGTTGACTTATGGCCAACGTAGGGGGACCCAGCCCATCAAGAAGACGCCTCGTGATGAGTGCTGTAGGGTCAGTGCTACTGTACGGAGCAGAGGTATGGGGCGACGCTCTCAGCAAGGAGGTATACCGAAAACGATTGGCACAGGTACAGAGAAGAGGAGCACTGAGAATTGCATCTTCGTATCCAACAGTCTCCAACTCGGCGGTGAGAGTGATTGCAGGCGTGATACCTGTCGCCCTCCTTGCTAGAGAGCGCCACGCTATTTACCTGTGCCGAAACGAGGATGCGAGGGAGATGGTTGTCCGCGAGGAGAGACAACGCTCGCTCAACGATTGGCAGCAGTCTTGGAGGAATTGCACGAAGGGAAGGTGGACTGCGTGCCTCATCCCGGATGCCAGACCGTGGCTAGATCGACGGCATGATGAGACTGAGTTCTATATGACGCTACTGTTGAGCAAGTATGGGTGTTTTCAGTCTTACCTGCACAAGGTTGGTAAGTCTCCCCAGCTTGAAGGCGCCCCACGGCGTAACAAAACGAGACCTGGCCCGAAGTAATGTGTCAAACGGTTCCAGGCTAGGTTCTCAGATTGACAGGGGAGGTGTTTAGTGGGTAGTCTAAGGGTATCCTCCATGGGAGTCCCACACTGCCAGACTCGGCGGGCGTAAATGCCTTCATCTCCCTACCAAAAAAAAAAAAAAATTGCAATAAAATGGCGGCTGGTTAAAACGGAGTGACAATGGTTAGACGCCAATAAAGTATTTCTTGAGTTCATTTATTATTGGTGTCTGTATATTGTAAGTTGAGTACAAAACCATTCTGCCATGAACTCAGTTCTGCTTACTGAACTTGTGTTTTCCTCTTCTTAGCACAGCTAGCTCCTCCAACTGTCTCGGTCCATTGACCGTGTCCTCCAATTCCAAAATCCGAGCAGCGATGAATTGTCTTCTTCGACCGAGTCAGACCAGCATTTCCTCGGTTTTCCCACTGGTCCCCGGCCTTCAGTTCAACGAATACCTTTTTGGGTATCCGTTGTTCGTCCATACGATTCATGTGGCCAGCCCATTGCAGCTTCTGCAGTCTTATAATCGTTGAGACCTCCGGGTCGTCAAAAATTTCATACAGCTCATGGTTGTATCGAGTTCGCCATTGGTCCCCGTCTAGCTTCGCTCCGATTATTCGCCTCAGGACCGGTCGCTCAAAGGCGTTCAATATATTTGCGGATGCTTGGGTTAGGGTACATGTTTCACACCCACAGCATAACACAGGTCTTATCACTGATTTGTATACTTGGAGCTTTGTTTTCCTGTATATACAGCTGGTCTTCAAGATCGTCAGTACTGAATAAAACATTTTATTTGCGAGCTGTATTCTTCGGCGTATTTCGTCTTTTTGATTGCTCGTTTTCGTTATTTTGGTGCCTAAGTACACAAATTTGCTAACATTTTTGATACTATATTCGCCAAGTGTTATGTTTTGTGTACTTGAGGTATTTTTCCTCGACTGTGTCATGAGCTTTGTTTTATTTTTAATGATTTGTAGCCCTACTAGTTTTACTTCGCTGTCGAGTTTTAGGAAGAGTTCTTTGGCAGTTGTTAACGAACGTGACAAAATGTTGATGTCGTCCGCATAGGCTTCTACTTGGCTCGACTTGAATAGTAATGCACCTCGCATATCGACAGGTAGCTTTCTTATGACGTACTCTAGCGGCAAATTGAATAGCAATGGGGCCAGTCCATCTCCCTGCTTTAGTCCGATATTTGTGTCAAAGGCATTGATGAGTTGGTTATTGATGCAGACTTGGGAGGTCGTTGACGTCATTGTCATTTTAGTAAGACGGACTGATTTAGGTGGGAAAACCAGGCCGAAGAGGGAACACTATAAAAATCTCAAAAGAGTAGCGAATAAACTTGTGTTTTACTAAAAAGTATATTGATTCATTGGCCATGCATATTTGATTTTTATTATTCATGAAGGCTTAATAAAACTCCAGTAACTTTCAACATTTTTAAGTCGGTGAACTTGAATAAATTTCTGCCCTAAATAGTGAAAGAGTTGTTTGATAAACAATAACTTTATTTAAAGCAATCAGAAAGTCAAAAGCTATAACTAACCAATAAAAGGTGCCTTTTCAAAACAAAACGGTATTTATAAATGATTGCCAAAAATTAATTTCATTTTTCTATTTCGGTCCAACAAGCATCGCTTTCAAAACAAGAGGACCACTCAGTCGTATTCACTATCAAAAATTACCGACATCTAGTCATTAGAATGCGCTACAAACTTTATCGACCATGAAACCTAATTAAAAAACTTCCCGTACTCGTAGATGAAAAAAAAAATATTACTTCTTACACACTCTAAACTCTGTGTGGTCTACATTCTCTTCTCTTCGTCAAAAGTTCAGATACTCCCATTTTGACTGTTCCTATTCAACCACTTCGAACAATCAATGATTATTAACCGCTCGTTCTTTTAACGAAGGAATGAAAAAAACGTTTCAATTAATTTAAAACGGTTCAGCAGCGAGGAATCACATCAAGAACTAAACGAAATAGAAAAAAAACACCAAAAATTATGATTGATCGATCTATCAAAATCAAAAATGTCGAATTTTTGTTGATAGCTCGGAAGGTAAAAAATAACAAGAGATTTTAAGATTGCAGGCTCCATTAGTTGTGTATGAGCCCCCGCAATCTAAATGAGCCTCCGCTGCAAGTTGGAAGTGTATTCAACACTTAGCTGATTGGTTGCTGGTACAGGGTAGAGGATGGGGGCAAGAAGGAAAAATGAAAACGTGGTTAAAGAATAGAAAAACCAGGCTAACTTATTCATAACAATAGCAATCAAAGAGCACTGGCTTGAACGACTTTCAACGTCTTCATCAGCATGACCATCATCATCATAATCATCATCATCATCACGATTATCATCATCAGCATGATCATTTTCAAGGGGCCGAAACTCATTACTTGCCTCCAAGTCCTCGTCTTGGCCAGGCTTCAATGTAGAAAATCGAAAGATACAAATCGATCTATTGAACTGATTGGTGAAGTATCTGAAGCGTTTTTTCGCTGTTTTATTCTAATTCTTATATCTGCATGCTCCAAAGAACGTTCTTGAAATCGAGACCAGCAATGGGGAGTGATCGCACTTGAGGAATTGTTTAAATGGAAATATTTCAAAGTTTTTCAACCGAACGTGAAATGATCAAGCATTTGTTGTGCGATCTACATACGTACGTATATATTAAGAGTCTAATGACAAGGTCAGTGGCCAGGTGTAAAAAGCATCCATAATCGAGATGGCGCATTCTGGTACTAAGACTTAAGGAAATCGTTTTCTCGCAAGATGCGTTGAAGACCGTTTGCATCAAGTCGCGTATGTTCATTTGAAATCATATGAAAAACGGCATACATGTAGTTAACGATGAGCATAGCTGTTAGATGTCTTTGATTTTTATGTATTTTAACCGATGAGTTGCTGAGGTCATATTCCCTCCTTAAGAATATTATTCAAACTTTTCGCAATATTATATAGTCTCAGAGAAGCATGTCCTTAATCAGCTAGAGCCCATACTTAAGGAACAGTAATTTTCGACATGTTAGTGGTCACTCTATGCAGACAAAGTTGAAACCCAGCAATCGAATGGTTAAAGATTCACTAAAAGCCCAAGTTACTTACGACAGACTCAAGAAATTGTTACGCTGACAATCTGCCCATCGTTTCGAGATCCATGAAACTCTACCCTGTGGGACTACATCGGCAGGTGCAATTTTAAGTGAATCTGTTCCTGGTTGACTTGATCTTATTGTAATTCCTTTAGACTTGTTCTTGTCGTGTTTAAAGGGGGAGCATCGAGCGTATTTTCTCTGTTTATACGAGTACCATTTCCTCAAGTGAATTCTGAATTAGCATAGATGTACCTTAAATATTAGCCACAAGGTCCAGCATGGTATTCATTGGGAATTTTTTAGCCCTTTTGCTTTGCATTAACATTTTTTGCCGTGACTCCCAGATGATATCTTGCAACAAGTTTGTACACATTTTTAACCACACAAATGCGCATCAGCTTAGAAATGTGTTGCATGCAAATTTATAGCTGGACTAGTGGTTTAATACCAGGAATTTATGGTCATCACGTTGAAAAAATTAATAAGTGTAATTAAATGACCGATGCTTGTTTGAATGCTTGGGGCTTTGAAGCAATCAAATTTTGTTGTGACTTTGGTTTCATGGAAATATATTATATATACAGTGTGCGTACGGTATTTGAGGACATGCATAAATGTGACTATAACTTCGCAAATTTTTTTTTTATTTTTTTCCTTTTCAGATAAGAACTGGCGGACTACAACATAACTCAAGAAATGAGGAAACATGCTATCATTGTCGCTATATGTGCGAACCATACAGATTTAGAGACCTCTAATTTTCTTAACTGCGCCCGTGAATTGGAAGCATCAGGAGGCGATACAGAATAGTTTGCGAAACGCAAAAAGCACGAACAACGTTCTGACAGTGTCCGATCTGCTGAATTTTTAGAGCAAGTGCAAGCAATCATAGACGAGGACCCTTCAAAATCAATGCGGGTCCATGCGAGTGAGCTTCATGTTTCTGAGCGCCTTATTCGTAGAGTTGCTCACGAAGACCTTCGGTATAAGTATGACGTGATACGCAGAAGACAGTTCATGTCGGAACAAACACGGGAACAGAGAGTTCTCCGCTCGAAACGTCTTTTAAACAAAATCAAACACCCTGAGGCGCCCAAAATGTTATGGTTTTTTTTTGACGAAAAAAATTTTGACCAAGATCAAAAGACCAATCGCAGAAATGACAGATGGCTATGTTTAAATCCTATTGAGGTTTTTGTTGTTATGCGTAAAAAATTTCCAATCACAGTTATGGTCTCAGGTGTTGTCAGTAACGAAAGACATGTTGTGCCATCACACTTTTTTACTGAAGGACTTCGAGTGAACTCTGCTGCATACATCGAGGTTTTTGAGACGGTAGTGAAACCCTGGATGGACAATGTAAGCGGAGGCAGAACATACATTTTTCAACAAGACTCTGCTCCTTCACATAAAGCGATGGCGACACAAGATTGGATGGCCGAAAATTTTCATGACCACATAACCCCGAACCTATGGCCACCTTGCTTCCCAGACCTTAATCCTTTGGATTATTACGTATACCCCGTAGTTGAGCGTGAGACCAATAAGCGTCCTCATAATATGACTTCTTCGCTGAAGACTGCTATTAATGCCGTTATGGTCAATATGAACAAGGAGCATTGGATTCGGGCATAAAATCGTTTCCGGAGGCGGATCGAAGAGGTTATTGCTGCAAATGGCGATTTTATTGAATAACTTTATAGCCATATATTAATTTAACGTTGCATGAAAAATTCCTGAATACAAGCTAATTAATTTTACTCTCAAGTTGTCCTGAAATACCGTACGCACCCTGTATATATATATATATATATATATATATATATATATATATATATATATATATATATATATATATATACACGAGTATATATATGTATATATTTATTTTTTTTATTTCAAAATTATATGCCAACACGGCATATAGTCCGCACCCCGTGTCAATAACCAACTGGGACAAATTTGTTGATAATGTAGAAAAACTTGTTTTCACAGTGTCATCTTATTTTTAACCAAATCAAATGAGTGATTTAAATTAAAATTAGTAGTGAGAAATTTAAAATTAATTCTTGCATTCCTTATATCGCACTTGTTATACATCTAAATGGTCGAGAGAAATATGTCTTTTATTGCATTCAAAAGCAACAATTCACAGGTATTTCTGATTCATATTGGGTTCTGATGGGTGATCTTCATGTAATAATAGGTATGCTGCAAGAATGCACATCAGTGCAAACAATTCATGTTTGGTGGTATTCAAGATTACCAAAAATGATTAGTGACATATTATACTTACATTTTGCAGAAATTGCATGAGTATGGATTATTATAAGGCTAGCAGTACGAGAACAAATTTAGACCAACAGAAAACTGCTGCTTCTAGTGACTGGCAACAATGATTGTAGCAATGGGTTTGACGAGCTTTAAATAATATAGTGGCAAATCGACTGAGGATGGATCTCACAGCCGATGAAATATCGAAGCGGCTTTAATTGTCTGAGTGGTATATTTTTGCTTTTTAAAAGATGCATTTATTAAATCTTTTTACTATTTGTCTTTCTGCTGGGAATTTTATCTCCTAAGCTACTTGAATGTGAAAAAGCATATGTTCAATTTGGAATTTAATAGTGCCCAAAAAAAATCAATGATTTCATTTCCGAAAGAAGCTCACGAGAGCAGTTTCCTGGATTATAATATACTTCCTTGCCCCATGAATTGGAAGCGCATTTAAAATCAGATAAAAAAGAAAATATAAATATCTGATTTAAATACTTGAATGCTTTCGATAATAGGGTGATTTCATTTGTTTGAAAATGTAAACATTTCCATTTGTGGGTAGTGAAAGTGTTTTACACCTTAAGAGTGGAACTTCCAGATGCGCAGGATTCTTGAACTATCCACTAAACATCCACCTTATTGACCTTAGAGCCAAGCCTGGAACCTTTTTGCTACACTGTGAGGTGCCAGAAAGTAGGAAGGATTCTTTCTTCAGCAAGGGTGATGCGAGTGAGAGGGATTGCTGAAAGAGTACTTCCCCAATACCAACGCTCCCGTTTACGAAATAAAACCTTTTTATTTGTTTGGACTTCCTGAACTTAATTAGCCATATGGTGCTATTTATCCACCGACCGGTGCATCTTGCCGATTAGACTATCCAAAGAAAGCTCTCCTGTTGATGTCCATATGAAGATTCCCATACAGTCTAATCTTTCTTCTGCACACTTTCCCATTCTGGGCAATCTTACAATCAAAGGACATGAATAATCGATTTTGGGAAATCAATACTGAAAATACCCATATTTGCTTAACAGTTAGATTAGGTAGAAGTCAGTCTAACCATTTCTTCAATTGAGCCAAGGCCTCATATTAAGGTTGAGGTATGCTGTCCATTTTTCCACCACCTTAATCACCCAGGAATGCTGCGAGTGGTTTGTTGAGAATTTTTCCTCCTGTCCTTTAATGTCTTCGTCTCCGTGCTGCCAAATCTTACGGCACTCTGTAGCAATGATAGAAACGTGTATTATGCTTGCAATAACCAACACTACCGAATGGGGGACTGTTGGATGTGTGGATGAAATTGTCAGTAGTTTTCTTCTCTCAATACCTTTACCAAGTTTTTTCTATACCCCATATTTTTACTCCATACAGAATGCTTGGCACTGATCAAATGTTATCTTTTGATAACTTGAGTTCCTCAACATTGACCATAGGCAAACTCAAAACCAATACTCCTGAAGCAACTATATCAACGTATTCTAGTTGATCAGCAACCCAGGTACTTTACTCCTGCTCTCAATTTGAACAGCATTGCCTCAAAACCGATCGTACTTACTTTGGAAGTTCTCTTCCTACTCAGGATGACCACTTTAGTTGCCTCAGTTTTGGGCCAAATCCATGAACAGTCATGTAGTTATTTGGCCCACCTCTAACTTGCACGCACTTGACCGAACGTCCAACAAGGAGTGCCACAACATTATCTACATAGCCGATCAGGTGCGACTTATTTGACTTATATTTTCTACAGATCTGCACCAAGGGTGAAAATTTAATCAATACCCAATGTAGCCTCTATCACTTTTCACTCTTACTTTATGTCGCAAAGTAAGCTTCGTTCCTTCAGGTAGTCCCCTTAACCGCATGAGATATTCCGGGCCTTGCAAAGTATTTTCCAACGTAGCCAGCATATGCACCCATCTAGCGAAATTGAAGACTTTAATATCATCAAATATCACCATAAGGAGTACCCACCTCTTGGCACAGCAGTATGCCCCTCCTATTGAATGGTGCTCACCACCTCCACACTCGCATCAACGATGGAACGCTCTACTCTGAAGCCATACTGCAAAGGAGAAACTTCCATCAGGGAGTCTTCCCCAGATAATTTTTTCGAGCACATTTCTAGCAATGCCTAGCACATATAAAGGGCGGTATGCAAGCAGTGACTCTGAACTGAGCAACAAGTCTGCAAAATGATAATAGAGAAGTCACAAAACACGAGCTGGGAGGCTTTCTAGTCCTGGATACTTCCTTATTTTCATTTCAGTTGCACCTGCAGCCGCAGTTGTACTCGCGTGAATAGTAGGTATTCCATTGCTATTTTGCCCTTGCAAGTCACCATTCTCCAAAACATTAAATTTGGCTTAAAATCTGATACTGGCCCATTCCGTGTTAGGTATACACTAAAAATTTAGTTCTTGGACACCGAAGCCACACTAAACCATCTTTTCCCCCAAAGAATTGCACTAAGAGATGGGCACCGTTCCGAACTAAGATGGTGGCAATATTAGTTTTGTCAGAAACTTTTGTTGTGATAATGCTCACTGAGCAGCAGAGAGTTGGTATCTCGCGCATTGCTCAAGCAGATTTTTGGGAGCTGTGCTGCAACGTAGGGTTACTTGCAAGATGTGGGGTATTGTTCTATTGCTTTGGCCCTGCCTACAGTTTCCTGGAAAAATTGACATTTTCCTGATCCGCTGAAATGCTTGACATTATTTGGCCTTGCATAAGCATTATTACAAAGTATATAGTGTATCTGCCTCGTATACTCTTTTCTTTTATGACACATTTGAAGCATGGAGGAGTCCGTTTGGGTCCTTTGCTCCCTTGCGTAATGTTACCATAATCAAGGTAATCAAAGCAGTGATGAGCACCGCTGCCTCTCTCTTCTCTTTCATAGCACTATAGCCCCTCTTGGGCTTTCGCTACCTGCAAAAAGCGCCTTCAACTATCCCGGTCCATTGACCGCGCCCTCCAGTTCCTAAATCTGAGCAGCGATGAACTGCCTTCGTTGACCGAGTTAGACTCGCGTTTCCTCGGTTTCTCGCCTTTCAGTTCTCCCAACGAATACTTTTTTGAGTATCGGTTATTCGTGCATCCGATTCACGTAGCCGGCCCATTGCATTTTCCTCAGAAATACAATCATTCAGACCTCTGGCGTTTCAACTGTTTCATACAGCTGGTTATATTGAAATCATCTTTGGTTCTCATCTAGTTTCGTTCTAATTATTCACGTCAGGACTCATCATTCGAGGGCGTTCAATATATTTGCGGATGCTTGGCCTAGGGTCCATGTTTTACACCCATAGCATAGCACAGCTTTATTATTCTTTTGGGCTTTGATGGTGCAACAAACTTCATCCAAAGTTGGTGGGGTCGATGGAAGTTCTCCGGAAACATCTATAAGCTCCGACGTTCCGGAGCTGTGTGGGGGGTTTAGGAGATTCTTCAAATACAATGCCCATCTTTCCTCAATCCTGGTTTCAGCAGCGATGATATTGCCGATGTCAGCATGGTCTTGGACTGATGACCGCGTTTCAGGCTTTTCGCTACATTGCATGCTTGTCTTGTGTTTCGCTCGCTAATATTTTCTTTCTTAATTCTAATGATCTTATTTGCTAATCTTCTAAAATTTTCATGGTGTTTCTCTTCATCCTGGCTTTTCTACCTAAGTCTTCTTTCTCTTCTTTCTTTCTTCGCCTGATTCTTTTTGTCTAACGCATTCTGGCACTCGTCATCAAAACAATCATTTCTTTACCGCTTTTGCCGCCTCTATCCTGTTGTTCCCCTATTCCCCACGTTTCATGTTCAATGAGTGCCTCATCCTTCCCTTTTCTTCACCGGTCTCTTTCAATTGGGCTAGATACCATACTTTTGAGAGTATTTTGCAGTGAAGGTGTCTACGCGTCATTGGTACGCCTAGCACTTTAGCAGCTCCTTTATTTCCAGGAGTCTGTTTCTTGCACTTTTGTTTATGCTTTTCTGCAGGCTACATGAAGATTTCAACCTCTTCAGAATGCTTCCCACTTTTTGGATTAACTGTTCTTCCTGTTGGCACTCAGTGGCACTGCGCTGCCAAAACTTCTCACTAGATAAAGGTTCTCTGTTACTGTTCCTGAATACAGTGCTTCCGGTAGTTTGACGAAGATGAGAGCAACTTTGCGCAAGGGCACTTTTTTGGTCTCCTTGCTCTGTTCTTTTATTCTGTCACAATTGATTGCTCATCGTTGGTGTGGTTGATTGTGCGCTCCATTTCAGGAAAATTCTTGAGAGAAATTCACCTATTGTGGAGCGGGTGGAACAAAATTTGTAAACACTGTGGGGTTCGCAATTTTGCATGAATTTGCATAAAATTTTCAGGAAAGGTCTATCGGGCTAACATCTCAGCTAAGTTTGTTGACCAAGCCAGCCAGTAAGGTGAAAACAAAATGGTGGCCGTTTTTGAAAAAATTCCGTCATCTATGTTCTTATCAAGAAATAGCTCCGGTTTGGACGAAACTTGGCATAGAGGTTTATTGAACGGTATTGTTTGATTGACATTAAGCTTATTATTAACATCGATGTTTTTATGACCTTATTATATTTGAATGTTTCAGTTTGCTCATGAACAGAATTCTAAATGGTTGTTGTTCGAATTAGTAAATTTTCACGTTTTTAAGCATTATTTTTCTTTTCTTTAAATAAACATTCGATGCTAGGCAAGATTGAATCAGAATTCTGGTGGCGATTTAACGCTGCCTACGAGAAATTAACTTTTACAGCTGGTGGTACCTAGAAGTTTTGTTTACTGCGTCCAAATACCATAAGTACTCGTACATATATATGGATAATATGAGCTTTTTGAGCCTTTTCAGTTGAATTGCCTATTTGTATTTGTTCTTTACAGAAATGTTTTCAATGTCTTGATCATTGTTATTTTTGATGAGTTCAGAGGCGTTATATCTATTGAACCCGGTCTTGAAACCACTATCTCCGTTCGTATTGCAAAGTAAAAAGGCCATGCGAGGGTTGGTACTAGCTGTTAGGAGGATAGGCGTTCAGAGCCTAACCAGCGCTAACCGGGACTCCATGTCAACCAAACTTACACGACCAAAGTCGGAGCTAGTATGATACTTAGAATAAAGCTGTTTGCCCGTGAGTGTTATAATAGTATTAAAGCACTATACAATTAGTTCCAAAATATCATATCGACCCACCCAAAAAGCCAATTCCAATTCAAAATCTTGTTGAAAGTCCAAAGATTGTTGCCAGGTCAAAACCCATGGCGAACACCCCCACGTGGAGACGGCCCTCACAAAGAATACTGGCTTGCAAGAATACTTTTGTCAAAAAACGCTCTCCCTGCGGCCAATGAAAACATTATCGTAAATAACTTCGTTTAAAATAGACAGATGACAGTAGACTAGATTTTCTCCATCAAAACAACTAAGCTAAGTGCTGCTTTTTTGACAGTTTTTACGTGAAAAATGCTTGCAAAAATATCTGCAAGGCACAAGCTATTGTTTATTTTACTGTGATGAACGATAATAGTAGCTCTGAGAGCGAATTCAGTTATCATGACTTCTAACAAATCATCCTTAGTAACACCAACAACAATAGTTAAATTAGCAAAGACAGACCATAAACGGACTCATGAAATATGGAAACCTTAAAAATCAGTGAGAAAACCATGCTCACGAGACTTTGGCTGTATGAATGCTTCTTTTGTCTGTGAAATAGGTCTGGACATAATCTTAACTCTGTTGGCATACCTTACTAGTTGCTCGGACTTGTAGAGTAATGTGCCCGAGGCGTTTACTGGTGCTTTTCTGATGAAATGTTCAAGGCCAATATTCAACAATATTGTGGCAAGTCTATCTCCCTGTCTAAAGCTTGAGTTCTTTGGAAGGCTTTCAATCAAATCGCTGTTGACTGGGAACTCGGTGTTTAGCACTATATCTTGGGCCATGTGGACGTGTTTAGTTTGGATATCAAAGTCAACCATTATTTTGTAAAGTACAGTTCGGTCAACACTGTTGTATGCTATCTTGAAGTCTCCAAAGAGCTAGTGTACATCGGTTTTATATTCCCAAAACTTTTTGGACACCAGTTTTTTTGAAAACATCTACTTAATTACAGACTCTCCACATCAAAAACTACCTTGGTATGCTAGAATGATATTTTCAAACCAGAGCTCTAATCTTTATTCAATGAATTTAGATGGCACTTTATATGATATGTTCAGCATAGCAAACCCTATGTTATTTTCATAGCATAGCCTGTCTCCATTTTTACGTAAGGGGCGTATGATGCTTTTCTGCTAGTCATTTGGTAGCCGCTTCTCTATCCATATCCTATACATTACTCAATAAAAGAGGTTGTATAGTTGTGTTTCTCTGGCTTGGAGCAGTTCTGTCAGTATTCCATCGATTTCAGGAGCTTTGTTTTTTTTTTTTTGAAACCATGATACCATCAGGTGGAACCCGTCTACCATCTGCATTAAAATTGATCACGGAATGAACAAGAAAGAGAGCCCACATAATCTTGTTCATTTTCTCTGCATTGTATGACCAGCTTGTAGATGAAACCTCAAGAATCTTGGTGTTACAACTGTGATTGAGTCTATAGAAGCGTTTCCGAAACAAAGTGAAGGCTGCTAATCTGGTACATGCCTCATCCGAATTTTGTTTCCGCTGGGTCTCTTGTCCGGGCTTATGACACTTTCTTCGCTTTCTAGAAATTTTAAGGCGGCTACCAGTTTATTAGGGAAATGCCGTTCTCGGGTTTCAGTAGAGCATGGAAAACATGCGTGTAGAAGTAATGATTTGCATATTCGAGAAATAATGATTCCCATATTTGAGGCAAAACTACTGCTAGCGGAAATCGTGTCGCCAGCACTTCCTCTCCCTCGATGTCCAACTTCTCAGTATTCCATGAAAATCTAGAAAACTGAGCGCATAGCCATCAAAAATTACCATCATGGATCTCAAATGCTATGTACTGCTAATAACTAGTCTAGTAGTCTTTTTGAACTTTCACTATTTTATCCTTGGTACTAGGGACTCCAAAGCAAATGTCATGTTCAGTATGTTTCTAATGCAGGTCCATCCGCAGAAATTGTGGTGCGACCTGTATTCAATACGGTAACCCTAGCTCAAGCTGCCATATCTAGGATCCCATCACGCTGAGGGTCTTTGTGGGGCATATCCTACTCAATTGATAGTTACAAAACCCTTTAGGCTTTAAAAAGTATCCTTGGCAGCATTTATTCTAGATTGGAAAGATGGTGATGATTCATTCAGTGTTAGGTTTAAACTGAAGATTGTAGTTTGCCGACATCGAACTCAAACAAAACCTTCTCCTCGCCCCTGGCCCTGTATCTAGAAACGACCGCTGTTTCGGACCCTGATTACGGTAGCACCAGGTTTGCCAGGATACCACGTTGGTTAACTTTTGTTACGATTTTACTCATTGAACAGCAGCATATCAGCTTGCCAGTCTTGTAGATTTATTTGTACGATATACTTCATGGCAGTAGTGCTTTGGCTTGATTCAGGCTTCCTGAAAACTCGGTACTTCTCCCTACCTGGAACGTATTTCAAATCATCTAGCCTTAAATCAGCGCCTGGTCAAGGACACATTATGCCTCCTTTACGCACTCCTTTTTATGCCCTTTCTTGCTACAATTGTAGCAAAAGAAGCTCCTATTGGCCTCTTATATTCCTGTGCGTTATATCCTAATCCAGAGCACTTGAGGCACTAGACAAACTGCTCTTTGCCGTGCACTGGCAATAACCTAGTCGTTTTTAATTTTACTTGGTCATGTAAGCCCCTTACTATTTGGTTTGGTCAACCAAACTTTCAGCCCGCTCAAATAAGGAAAATATCATTTTAGGGCGTCTTCTATCTCACTTCTATCCCCTATTTTGAGGGTGGCCATAGGCTTGAGTGAGTTTATGATTGCTTTGCCTCCAAGGGCTTTTTTGACTTTATCACGGAATATATTTTGGTTAATTGTCTCTGGTACAAATTCTACCAGTAGGTCACCTGAACGAGCCTAACGTATAGCTTTGATAGCAGGAGGATATCCTTCAGTTTTACCGCTTTCTTGATTTCTTGCAGTACATCCACGTAAGACTTAAGTCAGTAGATTTGATCAACATTTTTATTCTTGCTTTCTTTTTTATCGTAGCCGGAAGAGACTACTGATTTTGTGGTTTTTTGATTCGTAGTATTTCAGTTCTTGGAGAGGTCTATTATTTTTTCACCCCTGGATTCGCTTTTTTGGCTCTCATAGATGGCGTCATCTAGAATACTACATCCAACGAAGCGTGACTCTTGAATGATACATCTTGGTTCCTCTCTCGGTTTTTCCCAGTCCCATTGTATTAGGCTGCAAACCAACTTTTTCCTATTAGTAAGCATTGAAAAGACTACTGCATTGACAAAAGGCTTGATCTTTTGTTCCTCCTCTGCCTTGAGCTACCTGTACCTGTAATGATCTTTTCGCGTTAGGTAGTTTTCCAGCTCCAAAAGCCAATTTCTTTGTACATCGCAGGTAGCAATGATATGTTAAAACCATTTTGATTTTACGGTTCTTCTGAGCAATCCAAGATTTCCGGATTTCTTGGCATCTTCTCTGGAAAGAGTATTTTTGATTTTTATTCACTCGTAATTATGGTTTTCTCGACCTTTTCATTTTCCTCTACCATTTTTTTGTCTGCCACAGCCTGCAGGAATCTCTATTGTTCTTTCATAAGGCGCTCTGGAATTCGCATTGTTTCTTTACTGCATGCAAATTACGCAAAAATTTCCGTTTGAACAAGGTTTTGCATTCATTTCACCATTTTTTTCCATCTTTGATGATGATGTTGTTTTGATGAACCCAGGTCAATTGTGTCCCCCTATAGCCACTATATCTATTCATATGCGTAGTCGCCTTTTTGGTGCCTTGGTTATCTTTGCGAAACAGGGAAACCATGTGAGGGTTGGCACAAGCTATATGGAGACAGGCGCTTATTGCCAGACCAACGTTAATATGGAGTTCATCTTTACTGACCCTACAACACCAACTCAATGTTGCGAGCATCAAACGTACTGCGTACCTGCCAAAGTTTAATCAATTAAGTTTAAAATATTATGTCCTTCGCCCCAAAGCATCAATATCAATTTGTGAATCGATTCGTAGTCCATGTATCATTCAGAATCGTTTTCGGTATAGTCCGGGAGGAAGTAACAGTAGATACATGGGGACATCGGTGCAAATTTTGACCACTGGAAAAACCTGTGAAAAACATAATTCAAAATCAACTGCCTCTTGGCGAACATGTTAAAGAAGTCCCGTAATTTGTCAGCATCAGATTGAAATTCAAGCAAGCAGGAGAGTGCTCCTACTAGAAGGGCTTTATAATCAGCCTAGGGTTTGAAACAATTTTTCTGATAGCATGAATCGATGACTTGAATTATTCGTCCAATACAGTACTTGTATAAGTAATCGTTCAAATTTATCCAGAAAATGCAGAGTTGATTTCATAAGCGCATTTCAGCGATGATTTTGTCCACCTTTAATACAATAATTTTTCTGGATGTTCGACCGATTGAACATATTAAAATTAAACCTATTCCTTAAGTTTTCATGAAAACCCGAAGAAAATAAGAGTGCCTTGGTCAATT
Source organism: Odontomyia ornata (assembly GCA_963969285.1). Classification (NCBI taxonomy): domain Eukaryota; kingdom Metazoa; phylum Arthropoda; class Insecta; order Diptera; family Stratiomyidae; genus Odontomyia; species Odontomyia ornata. The sequence continues at coordinate 73,994,857 of OZ017741.1, read as the reverse complement.
GAAAACGTATATTATATCAACTATGAATACGCACTGTTGTTGTTTTAATTCCTAACAATTGAAATAGCTATAATTCACCTGATTATGATTTGATTTTTAATAAAAAATTTCAAGCATAGGAGCCTTGCATTTTAGTCCGCGTGTTGTAGTGGTTAGAGCACTCATCCCGTAAAACGAAGGTCCCTGATTCGAGTCTCGTTGGCGACAACGAGGCTTCGTTCGAGTGATCCTTCGGACGGACTATAAGCCCATTCAGTTATGATACGTTCTGGTTTTAAATCAGAAGGTATCGTAGCTGGGCGGACGAATGCATGGCCAAACCGTGGTACTGACCATATCACCTTCTCGAGTTGCCAATACATTCGGTCAGGATAATGAGATACTCTAACTATTTCTAAGCAAAGGCCCAAAAGGGGCTTTAGTGCTAAAGCAAAAGTAATGCAACCCAGATATGGAAATTATTGTTCATCATCATCGATTAAATAATTCAAAGGCAACAAGTTTGATGACAGATTTTCATTATGCACGATTCAAATATTCCTAATGGCTGCCGTTTTTTCTGTAGCTTTCTGCGTTTTTCACGTCAGGCCATTATCGAAACGTGTGCATCTGTGTAGCCATACTAATCTAATATTAATTTACATGGCTGTCAAATTTTAAGAAGCTTAAGGCAACCATTTTGATATTATCGAAGAAAACGCAAAATTTTTAAATCATACTTTTATTGACAAAGTTGAGTGAATTTTGATTTTGGCTCATAGTGCTCCAATTGCGGGGGGAGCACCAATTTTACATACATTTTGTCTTTCTTTGGACCTTCTGATGCATAAATGATTTTTTTTTTGTTTCAGATTCCACAAATTCTAATCAAGACCTTTTATTTGAGAACCCATTCGACTCCATTTCTTAAAATATAAGATAAGAACTAACGTTTTGAGACGTCACCACTCCTGATCTTTCAATAAAGTTTGTGCTTTCTAGCTTCTATAGCTGCTGAGGAAACTTGCTGTCACGCACAAACGCGAAACTAATAGGTCTGTGCAGAAATTTTTTACAAAGTCCTAAAAAGAGAATATCTTCAGGCTTTTAAGTACGAGAAAAGACTAGACATCTATTCAGAATAGAGCTTACTGGAATGACATCAGCCGCAGATACAAAGAGCAATTACATTTGCAATTTACTGGCTACATTCGGCAGAGACAGGTTACGTGATCAAAAAGAGAGTGAGATCAAAATTTACTTGAACGACCGTAATTTCGATGAAAAAACTTGTATCAAAATTTTCTCCCGTGTTCTCAAATTGTATTTGAAGAATTATAGAATATTCTACGACCGGAGCTGTTTACAATTAAGGCAACTGCAGAAATATCAATGAACAACATCAGCTACTTGATGGGAAAATTAACACTACAGGTGCTTGCACCCAGCCTCATAGCGTCATACGTAGTGCAGGCTTGTAGGCAAACTCTCAGAGCCACGTCAGAGTATCACTAGCAGCAATTTTAAGATCAATAAACTAAACATTTGGAAGCCATGATCTACAAGTACTTCATAAGTCAAAAACCAAAAGCGCTTTATTTAATACTAATCGGTATAAATTTACAAAGAAATAAAGCAAATTCCAAACAATAAACAAACAAAAACTTAATGGCCCAAATGGCTATCAAAATTTATACATTATCATTAAACATATTTCTTCAAAAAAAAAAAACTCTAGCAAATTCAATTAATTAAGATTATTACATATTTTAAAAAATCAATTGGAAAAAGGGGAAAAAACCAACCAGCACTATACTAAAATTATTTATAATTTAAACACAAAAGTGAGCTTTGATCCTACACCGATCCTACACCTACACCGAACTTAATTCTAATAAAATGCAATCAAAAAACATTATCTGATATTAAAAAATTATATAACAATGTTCCTAACCTAAGCGTTTAACCTTATCTCTAACCTAATATAATACACATAACATATACCAAACATATACCTAATTTTAACCTAATTTTTAACAAAAATAAACAACAACACTAAATGTAGCAATAATGAGCTGAAATTCAAAAAACTCAATAACGAAAAACACCAAAACTGAAATAAACACGAATAATTTAGATATTGTCATTCAGCCACCAATACCTGGATTGCGTTGTCTCAATTCGATCAGCTTCACCGAATCTAGCAAACGAGTATCTCCACTGGAATTGTTGGTCTCGTGAACTCGTGAATGCTTCTGGAGGTACGAAGCCAGTAGCGAGACAAGTCGCAATATACCCGTCTGTAGGGTGGAACGGCTGTGAAACCCAAGGGTTTTCACTCACAGTCACAGATCTTGCGATATGATTACGAAGAAGTTTCAGTATAAAGATATCGACCCTCGTCACTTCAGCAGTTTGATAAATTCTTCTATTCGATATATAATGTTTCCAATCCGTCTCAGGCTTTCTGTACAAACCAGTACATGCACGAACACATTTCCTTTCGAAAACTCTTAGTTTTTCCATAGTACTAGCACTCTGGTTGTACCAGATCTAATATTTATATGTCAGAACTGGTCTAACCAGGGTCTTGTAACAGATAATTTTGACCTTTCGATCAATCTTTTTGGAATGAAAGAGTTTTCGTAGGGCCATGACTACTTTTAGTGCCTTACTGAGCATGATTTTCACATGTTCAGTATAGTACAGATACTGATCGAGGTAAACACCGAGGTATCGAACACAGGATTTATGTGGAACTTGTTCTGAACTACCCTCGCCAGCCATGATGTGGAAATCTTTCCAATTACGTTTCAGGTTTTGACTGACGCCCTGCAGCGTTGTCCGAAACAAGATTGTTACGCACTTCTGCGCATTGATTTTCATTCGCCAATTGTCCGTGTACAGCTATACATCATTGAACATTTTTTGAAGATTTCTCTGAACTATTGTAGCTTTTCGGTCTGCCGTATAGATGATCAGATCATCAGCAAACGCTACCAATGATCGCGTTGGCGAGACGTTAAAATCAAAGCCGTTCAATAGCTTTCTACAAGTACTTCAAATAGCTGCGGAAAAACTACAAAAAATAGAATATATGGCAACCGAAAAAACTAGGAGGCTTTTTGAATTTCTTGAGAGCAAGAGCATGCGTTTTTAGCTTAGAAAATTGTTTCCTGGCATTAAAACTGCAAAGGCTTATAATTTATAGAAGAGCAAATAAGATTCTTGAACACCGATTACAATTTCTGCGATTTAAGTCAATTTAGACTACGATATTTCTTCGGATTTTAATTGCTGAAAATTAATTTTGACCAAAAATTATGTAACCCTAAGAGAATTCACTGAAATAAACAAATATAAGTACCATCCTGGTAACGTCCTTAAGAAGTTCCGAGAGAGTTAAACTACTGACAAATAAACCTGTAAACAGGAAAATTAAGAATCAGACAAGGAAATATACATACTCGTACTTAGTGCAGATTTCACAAAGCGAATAGAATTTGAAAATAGTTCATTATTTTATTTATTTGATATCCACAGACCAATTCTAATTGGAAAACATTTAAAAGATGTCAAGTTGATACTCGTGGTTATGTTTATGTTTATATTTGCGCATTCATGTGTGAATGTTCTTAATAAAAGACATTTTTAGATATGACAAATCCTATTTATTTACAGTGAAAGACTACTAGATTTCTGGGCGTTAAAACTGAGTGAACTATTAATTCGAATAATCCTTCCATCGTATCATCTTTAATTTCCTCTTACTCTTCTTGAATCTATTGCTTAATCGTGGAGGACCTTAACGATTGGTGTAGCACGGATGCCAGTGTAGACAACGGGTTGTTGATAAGCTTTCAATACTTGAACAGTATTAGTCCTTACAGCTGGAGCAATGACTGGTGTAATCAAATCAGCTTGATTATGGACAACAGTTGAACGTTGATCCGAAACGGCTGTTGGAATCTTTTGGACCAAGTCTCCTACCTTAGCAATGGTTTGTTCGTGCACTTGAACCGTTTCTGGTTGAATAACAGTATGAACTCCTGCTGTAAGTACTGGAGCAGCAGAAATTGTGGTGATGCCGCCATGAAGGATAGTTGGTACGGCTGAGGCAGCAGCAACCAAAACAGTGAAAGCAGCAAACTGTAAATTTTTAATTAATTAGCCTAAAAATCTTTATTAATATTCAGGAAAAATCTGCATACTTACCAACTTGAACATTTTGAATAAGTTATTGATTAAAAGATTAAAGATCTGGAACCAGATGTTCTTACTTATGATTCAGCTGTAACTAAACTGATGCCAACTAAAGACATGAGCGAGTTTTTATAGTAATTTGAAATGACAATCACCAATGAAGGTATCAACTGATTTAGCGACACAAAGTCTGGAATAGATACTTTTAGAAATAGTCTTGCAGCAAAAAGATTGAGCAATTTTGGCTTGCAGATACTTTAGACCCAGCATACGAGTATAGTGTAATAAAGTGAATGAGTTGAACCACAAGGCAAAATGCGAGGATGAAATTTGATCCATGTCTTGCGGTTTGTGCTTGAAAATATCACTTCAATGGATTTAGTAGCGCTCTAATTGTTTTCGAATAGTGTCTGTCGCGAAGAGAATTAAGATTTTAATTTTAATTATAGTCATCATATTTCAGTTAAGAATGGAACAATTTTCGGGTTACAAAAGTTGATGTTAAAACTAAATCTAAATTGAGTCATAATTGTGAGCAGACATCACTCATTGTAGCAAAGATACTTTGACTCTTGTATTAACTTGAAACTGTAATCAATGTGAGTGCTATCTGTCATCAAACAATAACAGGATTCAACAATTGACTGAAAGAAAAACGCAAACAATTCAATCATCTTCGACCACCAGCAATTTAATTCTTTCTTCGTTTTTATTGTTCTTTCTCAACAATATTTTCTTCATCCATAACAACTGTAGATATTAAACTAAGTGAAAAATAAGAAAGATATATTTCTCAATCGAGCAAAATGGTCAAGATTCGATATAAAACATTTGATTCCAATAGAAATGACAATGTTTTCACCAGAGCCATTTCTTCTGCAGTCTTCCTATCAATGAATGAAATACTATCATCCTTACCAATTCATTCAGAGTAAGAAGGACTTCCTATCGTCAATATAATAAGTGTTCCACTAGGTCGCCAATGCTCCTATGTTGACTTAGATAACTCAATTGTCACCAATTTTTATGTTCACTATTGTATCATGACATAAATCTTATTCTTTTTCTCTTTTTTCTGCGTTCTTTATGTCCTTTCTCAATGTTTCTCCTTTGAAATGCTTTCTATTACTATCATTCGCGTCCTTCACTATCGATCTCCATTATCGGTTCCCACTCTCAGGGTTTTTGAAGGAAGCAGAAGAAGATGGAAACTTTATTGTCGAATAAATACTGCGAGTAATATAATGGTTCCGTAGATGGATGACCATTGTGCTCTTGTAGACCAATGTCTACCGTATTTCTTGATCAATTTCAAGGCTATATCTTTTAGCAGTAAAATTGAAAGGTGAAATAGATATATGTGAAATAAATGTGACATTAAGATGGTGTCCTTTCTTTTATTTTATTTTTGCTTTGTCGTCGTCACTTTAAATGAACGAAGGATAAATTGTGGAAAGTGAAATGTTTGAGTAAGAATTGAATGTGAACTCTATTGGAAAATTTTTCATTATCATTAAAGTGATTTAGGGTGGCTCCTGCGGGTAGAATCGGAAGTTGTGTTTAAATTTAAGTATATCAAGGATAGATACAGTTTCAATTTAAAACAAGCTGGGTAGACATACCTACACTCATGTCAGAAGGGTATTGTACCCAACGTACAAAATGCAGTCACCAGCACTGAATAAAGTCAAGAAATATGTCAAAGAGATGTGCACATTTCAAAGAAAATCTATTGTTTTTACCGGATTTACAATAAGAGGCGCTTGTGCCTTATCGGGGTCACCAATTGTTCATTCTTGGTAGTTGGTTTCTGATTGATTATATGAATTAAACTTTTCTTTCTACAATTAGAAAGATTACGTATTGAATAATTTTTTATTATAAATTCAAATAATGCAATAAAGAACTGAATAAACTAAATTATATTTATTAATCTCGCAGTTTCGTACGAGGTGACCGATATACTCCTCAGGAGCTGCCACATCAGTCACCTCGGGGCAGCTCTACAGATGACCACGAACCCATATATATATATATATATATATATATATATATATATATATATATATATATATATATATATATATATATATGTTGCAACATGGCAGTGCTGCAAGCTCTATCGAGCAGTAATTTCCACTATTACGCAGTGGTGGCGAACTTATAAGAAATTTTGTTTGAGGATTGCTGGTTGTCCTAAGTGAAAGAACTACATTCGAGCTGCCCCGAGGTGACTGATGTGGCAGCTCCTGAGGAGTATATCTGTCACCTCGTACGAAACTGCGAGATTTTTAATGGAACCAGCCCATATGCTGGAACCAGCTGAAGTCCATCGAGCGAATAATGCTATTATGTTGAACGTTAAAATGCTCGGGTGAAAGAACAATGTAGCTCTTTCACTTAGGATAACCAGCAATCCTCAAACAATATTTCTTATATATTTATTAATTAACTTTCTCAATACAATATTTGAGAAAGAACTGAATTCGTTGAATGAACTGAACTTACTGACTTACTTCATTAATTTACAATCTATATATACAATTCCAAAAACAATATAGGTAACTAGACTTACATTTATTGTGTCAAAAGTAAAATATATTTATGTACAGTATATTTTATGAATGGAATGAATATTTTTGAGTTATTTTGAATTAAATATAATATAACCGCAACAACCTTATTTGAAAATTCCAAGAAGACCGAATCAAAACTGCAGTCACTGATTCGATGGAAAGTCCATAAAATACCTAAATCATGTGTTATTGTTGTAGTCATAGGAGAAATTTCAAATGGCTATAACTTCCGTGTATGTCATCCGATTTTTATCAAACTTACAAAGTGTAAGTACCTTTTGTAGGACTACTTAAATATCAAATTTGGTTGAGTTTAAAGGTACCTATTTTATTGGGGAAAATGTGAAATTCGAATACCATACTATTATTAACAAACTTGAGTTAATTTTGACTTCCAAGGTATTTGTTGTTGTTGAACTTATAAACACCTACCTCCATAATTTTTTTCAGATTTTTCGGATTACAGGTGTCCAATCGGAAGGGGGGGACACATTTTACATGTATTTCCCCTTCCTGTGCACCCCTTGAAGCAAAAAGTGTCAAATTAAGACCTATTTTGAAAAGTTATCATCAACACCTTTCATTTGATACACATATCGGCTACTTTGGATGGGGAGACCCTCCTTAAATACCTGATAAAATTTTTTTGTAGTCGAACTTTGTAGAGAGCGCCACTTTACTTCTGCATACAGAATTTGATGTTTCTAGCTTTGCGAGAAAAAGTGCTGTGACACACGGACGGACAGATGGGCAGGCGGGACGCGATTTTAGTAGGGTTTTGTAAAATTATTTTACAAAACCCTAAAAAGAAAGTTAAAATATTGTACGCAAGCAGTTTCACTGAATTCATTCCTGCCATTTGAATTATATCAGTTATCCATTAAGAAAGATTCACGAGAAACGTTCTTTCAAATGAATAGAAAATATGTCAAGGAATCTGCATTTTGTCTGGGATAGATTGAATTTAATTTGCAAAAATATTGTGGCATTCACAAAGGGTAACAAAACGTTATGGGCGTGGTGACTTAGATTAACATAGAGTGGTTGATTGCATGAAACAGAATACAGAAGCGATTGTGGAAAATATATATTTGGTACTTTCAACAGTGTGTCATACACAAATGAGACCCATTAGTAAAATTTAAACGCTATACATAGTTTAAGTCCGTTATATGATACCATGCTACTTTGCGGTAGGCCAGGAGTTTTAATCCAGTAACCAGTATACTAGCTGTGTTTTGGGGCCTGCTAAAGAATCTAAGAGGAAGGTAACTGAATACGCAAAAGATCAACAATCGACTTTATGTCCTAAAGGGTCGTAATAGGGCATGGTAAGAGAGCAAAAGCAATTCGACATGTACATCAAGCAACTGCAGCTTCAGAAAGGTAAGCCATTTGGTTGAACAATTTGGCTGACCAAAAAGGGACTATTGCAAAAACCTGATCATAAAGTTTTCTGGTTGTAAAAAACAAAAAACAAAAATAAAGATATTAAATCAATCAAATTCATCCTGGCGTAACTGGCACCTCTTCGGTCCCTACAGAGAATACTTTTAAAGTAGAGAAATAATGGGAGACTGCCAAGTTTTTATGCAGATTATGTCAGAAATAGGGTACATCGCAAGCAAAGGTAAAAAGAGAGCAAAGGTTGTAACGAAAAGGTGAAACAAGGATTGAGTAGAAAATATGAACAAAATCGATTTTTTAAGCACCCTGACCTTAAGGATGCTAATGCACGGGAAATTCAACATAATGACGCTTTGCATTTGAAATTGATGTGGTTTAGACCACTGACCTTAAAAAGGAGCTTACAAAATATCAGCATCTGTAAAGGTATTGAGGTTCGGATGAAATCATAGACCCAAAATAATACTCTATTTTCTTTTTCATTCAGAAAGTGAGAGATGGATAGCGTAGGCTCTAATTGATTTACTGGCTGATTGAAAAAAATTTTATAGTGAAAAAAAACAGACTAAAATTTTGTTTGATGGTATGTATTTTTGCTTAAGCACTATAGCCCTTTTTGGGACTTCGCTTAGAGATAGTTAGAGATCATATATATTAGCATTCGAGGATGTGATATGCTTTGGCCATATGTTAATCTACCCAGCTGCGTAAAGTTCAAGGGTTTAAATCAGTACGTATCATGACTGATCGAACTTGTGCTCCGTCCAAAGAATCATAAAAACAAATCTCATTGTTACAAGCGGGATTTGAACCAGGCACTTCTGGCTTATGGGTGGGCACACTAGTCACTACATAAGGCGAGCTACATACAAATATATTTATTAAGGCTAAGAATATGATGAAGCTCAGTGAACTTCAACATTTCTGGCAAAACTGATAGTAATAACAACGGCAAATGATGCCGAATTGAACATAAGAGGTAGGGTTGTAGCTTTTACCACGACCTTTAGTACAAAAGTACTTGTATCCAGTCGAGATGAATCGGAACGCCAGTCGACCATGAAAGCTACTATCTTTAGTGCATTTGAACCTCAAGGTAATCCAGAATATCTACGTTTGTTTGGCTGATTGACTGTGGATTATCTCAAGCTAAAGAGGGCTTTGGATATTATGCTGGCTTGAAACACTTTACGAACTTGTTAATTTTCTATTCTCTCCTAGTTCATAGGCTCACAGGCCTGTTTTAAGCCCACAAACTTTTCGATCATTATTTTCACATGGTAGACAATGCTGTCTAGACAATGCTGTCTAGAGACTGTATGGTGTAGATTTGTGTAAGTAACACTCAAACTCTAGTGTCTACTTAGCAGTTGGAATCACTAGTACCACAGCTAGTGCTTCGGGCAAGGCTGCCCGCTGGTCTCCGTTTTTCATCCGTCTTTACTCTTATTGTATTCATCGTCGTTTTTGTCATCGTTAGTGCCCCTCCCAATGTGCTGTTAACATCGTGGCTGCAACTGCTGGTTTGGTCGTTGTTTTTGATATTTTTACTTACTTTTTGGATTTTTTAAATCTTTTTAGGGTTTTTAGTTCAAATTGTCCCCCCCATGGAGCCACTATCTCCGTTCGTGTGTGTAGTCGATTTTTTGGTCCCATGATTATTTTTACAGAGTAAGGAGGCCATGCGAGAGTTGACACAAGCCCTAATGGGGACAAATGTTCAGAGTCAGACCAGCGTGAATTGGGAGTCCGTATCAACCGAGCCTACACCACTAACCCAATGGTGTGAGTTTCGAACGGACTTCGGGGTCTGTCAAAGTTTTACAGGGACGGAGATGGTATGATGGTTGAATTGGAGCATTTCACGCATGAGTGTCACCCCAGCAAACTATGCAAAGATACTAGGTCCAAACCATCGTATCCACTAGCCTAAAGCATCAATTCTAGTTTGTTCCCCAATACACAGAGTCATTGCCTGCTATCCCATGATCTCCGTATCTTCGGGTCCACGGGGGTGACGCTCCCCGAAAAATGCTGGCTTCCAAGAGTATTCCTGTCGACCGGTTTTCCCCCGCGGAGTGGTTTTGGTTTGAACGCTACAGTTGTAAATATTCAAGCCCACAATTAACATCCTCTCTCTCTCTTCCAGATTATTGCAATCAAAAAGCTTCGGAAAACTATAGCTGTAAGGTTTTGTTGCAACCTTGCGTGCTGAAGCTAAAAAAAAATCAAAGCAGCGATAAAAAAACTATTTCAGCTGCATGGAAAGTTCACTGAAAGCCAGCAACGCGAAACCTTCCTGGTCTTACATTAAGTCCTTTAAGGCCTCGTCTTCCGTTTCTTCCTCTATCCAGTAGAATAATATTGTAAACACTTTTCCTCTAGGAATCCCCAACCTTTTCTCTGAATATTTTTCTGCCACTTTTATACCTGCCCTTTTGTCCTGCATCTCCTATCCTGCTAATATACCAGAACTCCACTCCATTGACTTTTCCGTGATTAAAGAGATTTTGTTAAAGTCAAAACCCTCACTAAGTCCCTTAAACCCAATCTTTTCCCCGGTCCAAATGGATTACCCAATGTCTTTTTATAAAATTTCTAGCGTCTTCCTTATCCATCTCGCTGGCTTTCTTGTTGAATCTCAGTTTAAGAACGCAGATTTTTCCTACTAACTGGAAAAGAGCCGACATCGTCCCTATTCCCAAGAGTGGTGATCCTTCTTCTGTACTCAATTACCACCTAATATGGTTACTTTCCTATTTTTTTTAAATTATTTGAGCATCTGGTACACAACCGGCTTTTGATGCTTCTTAGCCCTACGAGATGTGACAATTAAGTAATGGAACTGATTCCATGAAAACGGCATATTTAAAAATTATTCTACAACTCTGCCATCCCCTTCAAAGTAGTCCCCTTGGGCTGCTATACAACGATTCCAGCGCGTTTTCCATGCTTCGTAACATTTCTGGAACGCTTCGACTGGGATGTCCGCAAGTACCTTCGTCACGGCCGCCTGGATGTTCGCAATCGACTCCAAATGGGTTCCTTTGACCGCCGATTTTGTTGTAGGGCACAAAAAAGTCACAAGGTGACATATCGGGTGAAAAGGCGGCTGTTGCAACACGACGATCCCTTTAGAGGCCAAATACTAGGACATGCTGAGTGCGGTGTGGCACGGCACGTTGTCGTGATAAAGGATCCAGTTACGAGCGATGTCTGGGCGCACCCTGTAGACTCATTTTCGCAATCTCTTGAGTACTTGGCGATAGCAGGCTTGATTTACGGTTCGCCTCGATGGAACAAATGCTTTGTGGACAATTCCACGGCTATCAAAAAAGTCATCATTTTCACCTTCGACTTGCTCAAGCAAGCTTTTTTCGGGCGGGGGCATGCGGAGACAACCATTGTGAGCTTTGGCGTTTGGGGTCCGGGTCGTATTGAAAAAACCAACAATTTTAGCGTACGTTTCCGAAGCTTTTTCGCCCAATCTGGCGCAAAATTTTATCACAACACGTTGCTCTTGATTTCGTTTCTCCGTTTTCGTGACGAGCACCAGCAACACACGTCTTTTCACACGACACAGCAGACGAACTAAACAAGCTAGAGCAATGGTAAATATATTAATGAAGAGGGGAAGGATGCCGAGGAAGGGAAAGGGAATTTCAAGGTCACAGGTTTACCACAAGCGCGGCAGTAAAATCAGTCTCATTACTTAATTGACACACCTCGTATTTTGGCAGAGGAACAAAGTGGATTTCTTAAAGGTCGTTCCACCTCTATGAACGTGATTGAGTTCACTAATTTCATTGTAAAAGCATTGGGTAATCACTCAAAGTTGACGTAGTTTTTACCAATTTTTCAAAGGCCTTCGATACCGTCATTCATCTGCTTCTTTGCTACAAAATGCGTATGGCATTGCTGGTCCTCTTTTATTATGGATAAAGTCATATCTTTCTTCTTGTTTGTGTTCTGTTAGTTACTGTTGTATAGCTTTCGATACATTTTATCCTTCCTCTGGTATTCCTTAAGGTTCTATTCTTGACCCGCTTTTGTTCTTCTTGTTTGTAAATGATCTTCCATCGGAATCATCTCCCCTTCTCTATTATAAGCGGAGTTTGGTCCATGCAGGATTGTCGGTATGTACAGGAAGATTTAAATGCCTTATGTAATTGTTATGCATCTACTTATCTCTATCTTAATGTTACTAAACGCAGTAAAATGTATTACATCCTTAAATTCTCTCCACTAACTTTTGGCTATTTACTAAATGATGTTACTCACATTGTTGTAAATTCTGGTCAGGATCTTGGTGTTACTTTTGATTCTCTGCCCAGTTTTGACGCACACATTCTCCTCTAGGGCATCAGAATTATTGGGGCACATTTTGAGATATGCTCACAAATTCAATATTATTTCCACTCCTGTCTACCTTCTCTCTCAACTTGTTCGTCCTATCATTGAATACTCTTCCTTCGTTTAGTCTCTTTGGCACTCATATCTCATCAACTCATTAGAGAATGTTCAGCGTAAATTTACTCGTGTCTTTTTCTACAAGTTCAAACTCCCGTATAACCTCTACGAAACTCATTTAGCCTGTCTTTGCCTCGGAACCTTGATGTCCCGTAGTATCAGTGCTTTATTACTATTTTGCAACCATCAAATTATTTTCTTTGTATTTCATGATCTAACTTGTTTTGTTCAATTTTGTAATTGGATTGTTTTTTAATCTGTTAAATGGAATTTGATAAATAAACTCTTCCCGCCCTTTCAAATGATTTTTACCAGCACTGGTCCCTTATTAGGGTTTTGTAAAATAATTTTAACAAAACCCTACTGAAATCACGTCCTGCCTGTTCGTCCGTCCGTGTGTCACAGCTGTTTTTCTCGGAAACCACTTAAGCCAGAAACATTAAATATTGTATGTAGGTGTAAACTGGAGCTCTCTTCAAAGTTCAACTATAAAAAAATTGTATAAGGTAATTAAGGAGGGTCTCCCCATATAAAGGAGTGTCCCTCGAAAAAAAAAACTTGCATCAAAGATAGCCGATATATGTATCAAATGAAAGGTCTTAATGAGAACTTTTCAATACAGGTTACTTGGAGGAGCGCACAGGGAGGGGAAATACCCAAAAATGTGTGTCCCCCCTACTCGCCACACCTGTGATTTGAAAAATCTGAAAAAAATTATGGAGGTAGGTGTTTATGAGCCCAATAACACAAATACCATAGAAGTCAAAATTTGCTCAACATTGTTAATAATAGTATGGTCTTTGAATTTCACATTTGCCCCAATAAAATCGTATAGGTACCCTTAAACTCGACGAGTAGTTTTATGGAAGGTTCTTATATTCTGTAGGTTTAATGAAAATCGAATGATATACACGTAAGTTACGATATAGCCATTTGAAATTTCTCCAATCACTACAAATCCAAACGTTTTAAATTTAAATTAGTGTTTTAATTCCCGTCCCAATTTTAAAACACTTTTTAGGCGTTTTAATAATTAAAACTCCTAAAGCGTTTTAAATTAAAACGTCTAGACGTTTTTATTTAAAATACTAGGTGTTTTAATTAATGCGCCTAATGTTTTAATTAAAACGCCTACTGTTTTAATTAAAACACCAGCCGTTTTAATTAAAACGCCAGGTGTTTTAGATTAAATCGTCTAGGCGTTTTAATTTGTAGCGTTACTTACATTGTGTCTTTCATGAAAAACATACGAAATTTATCACTTTTATGTACTCATAACACCTTTCCTCGTACTTCACTGCTTTAAACAAGAACTGTCAAGATTTAAACACCACATCTTCTATTTTAAATAGAACTTCATTATTTGTTGCACTATTTGCACAAAGAATTGGTGTAGAACACATATTGACAGACAGAAGTAAATATCTGGACGAGAACTTGAAACCAAACTTTTTATCACGCTTATATACTCACAATACCTTTTCTCGCACTTTACTGCTATAAACAAACAGTGTTGAAGCTTAACTACCACTTCTTTTACTTCAAACGAAACTTCATTATTTTTTGCACAATTTTCACAAAAAATTACTAAAGAACACATATTAATATGTGTCTGTCAATTGACAGACGTGTTTTGACGAGAACTTGAAAGCATTTTCAATAAAACGCCTAGGCATTTTAATTAAAACGCTTGGTGCTTTAATTAAAACGCCTGGTGTTTTAATTAAAACGCCTGGTGTTTTAATTAAAACACCAAGCGTTTCAATTGAAACACCAAGCATTTTAATTAAAACGTTTTCCTTGATGCTATGTCAATTAAAACACTTAAAGTATTTTTTTTTTCGAGATAACGTTTGAAGCGTTTTAATTTAAAATGCTTACCGTTTTATTTAAAACACTAAGTGTTTTAATTTAAGCACCTCAAACGTTTTATTGAAAAAAAAATCACCAAAAGCGTTTTAATTAAAACACTAAGTTGTTTTAATTAAAACGCTTTAAGTGTTTTAAATAAAACGGTAAGTGCTTTAAAATAATACGCCCGACGTTTTTAATTGAATTAAAACACAGGTGTTTTAATTTAAAACGTTTGGGTTTGCAGTGATTACAACAACAAAAACACATGATTTTGGTATTTTATGGAGTTTCCATCGAACCAGACACCGTAGTTTTCATATGATCTACTTAAAATTTTCAAATAAGATCAATAACATAAACATTTTAGGGAATTTATAATTTGAGTGATTTTTGTTAGCTTGCAAAATGGCGACCATTGAAAATAAAGAAACAATGAAATTTTTTTTAAATGTACATATCTCTTTGACATGTTTTTTGACTTCATTCGGTGCTGGTAACTGCACTTCGGTAAAGTTATGTACAAAACCCTTCTGACATGAGCGTAGGTCTATCTACCTAACTTGTATTTCCATAAGAATGGAAGTGTTACTTATGACCCGCATCTTCAGTTTTTGTGCACTTTCAGTTTTACAGAGAACGTATCATGAGTAACTAGGATAGACATTCACCTTATGGTTAAATAGTTTAACTTGAGCAGAACGTACTGTTGTCGGGTCCAATGCATTTTTGTGTAGTGTACCTATTTTGGGCATGTTGGGCACATATAGACAAAACTTTTTTTAATAGTACACCGCCTAGATGACTTTCGCGTTGTTCTTTAGTCTGCGTTAAGCTGCTTTGCATTTTGCCTGTAACAAAGTTGCTAGTCTTACTCTCTGCGATTTAGGGAGTAGATATTCTTCTATTTGGACTGAATCTGTAATTCAGTTGATATGGTTTATTTCTAAGGCAGCCATAAGGTCCAACTTAGGGACAATGGCATTCTATACAAAGGTAGCTTTGGCTGTCTTCCAAAAAGAAGTTTTATTTGTGATTGCTTCTTGGGACGGGGTTAACTGATGTAACCTTGCAGTAGCCAATATTTGCACAATACTCGTATGTTGTTTTGCCTGTTAGTTTCACCAGTCACGCAGCAAAAGTTGACCAATGTTTCTTTTTCGCTTAGCACCTTTTTCATTTGTAGCTTTTTTTGAATACTTTTAGGAGGACGTGGTGATTAATGTTCCTTAAAAACGTAACGGGGAAGCTCAAAAGTAATCATAAATATTTCTATCAGAATTAGGGAAAAGCTACTCGAATCGAAACCTGCAGTGAAATACCTGGGCGTATTGATAGACTCAGAAATGAATATTTCCGAACAGATAAATACAGGAGCTGATAAAGCTGCAGCGCATGTAACGGCACTAATTGCACAGGTGGCCAACATAATGGGATCTATCTGATCAAGGAGATGATTCTTCAGGAGTACCGTGTAGTTTGCATTCTCTACAGGTCAGAACTATGGTGCAATGCTCTCAACAATGAGTTGCACCAAAAGCGATTGGCACAGGTACGGAAACAAGGAACATGGTGAAACACACGTGCATACCATATAGTCTCCGATTATGCTGTGTTGGTGATTGCGCTGGTAGTTCCTATCACCCCCCTTGCTAGAGAGTGCAAAAATATATATCTGCATACAAGCGAAGGCAACGGGGAGGAGGCCACTATGGAGTACAGATTGAGAACAGCTTGAGAGAGTAGCCCAAATAGAAAATGAAATGGGCACTTGATCCCGTCCTGAGGACGTGGCTCAATCGAGGGCGAAATGACACATATCTACCTGACCTAGCTCTTAAACGGGCATTGATTTTTTTCGGTCTTACTAGCACAAGATTGATAAGCCACGGTCTCTCGACTGCGCGTTTAGCACAGGAGAGGTGGACGACATCTGCTGAATATTTTTTGTCTGCAAAAGATGGGACAAGTAGCCCAATGAGCTCTCCAGCAAAACTGGAGAGCTATCTTTGGAGACTGTAATCGAAAAGATACTTACATCTGTCGACAAATAGATCTACGAGGCACGTTATGCTTGGGCAGTCCTGACAGTTAAAAAAGGCAAATTAAATATGGGTATCGTTAATTTGGAAACTTCAATTACGTTCCTACCAAAAGGTACTAGATATGTATTGTTTTTATCTCGGAGCTGAACTAATAAGTTCCGAGCTATAACTGAAAAGGATTGATAATAGAGTTGAACGAATGGGCAATTTGTTTGGCATCTAAGACGCCAATTACTGGGAATTTTATGTTACTTATACTAATGCAGCATGTTATGTCTTCGTCAGAACAGTCAAATCCCTGTTGGAATTAAATATGCAATGAGAAAAGTACACAAGGTTATTATTGATGCCTAAGAGCGGAGTTGCCACTTGTCAACTTAAGGGAGTAAGTATCAATCCCTTTTAAGCAAGTTAACCAGAAGCCAATTAAATTCCTTGCAAGCCATAACGATGAAATAGGGGTAAACATCATTACGAATGGTTTCTGGAGGCCAAAAATTAAGGTTTTTGAATCTAATTATGGAAATTTATTGCAAATAAACTCTTAAGTTGATTTCCTGAAATTAAAGTAAGATGATACGTTAATGCAAATGATGTGTGATATAAAATACCACAAGTTGTGAAAAGTAGAGCCAGAAAATCGATTTAAGTTTTCATTCGAACCGAACTACAAACATATTTGTGATTTCTCAACATCCATAGTTGCGCCAGTTTCGTCTTACATGGGTTGAAAAATTATCTACGAGTATATTCTTCTACGTCTACCCTACAACTTTATTAATTATTATAATTTCAATCTGAAGCTTATTTTGATTTACTTGCAGATGCATCATGGGAAGCTGCATCAAACATTCTTAGGAATCAAAACATTAATATTGCTAGAAACCAAAACATTCTATGAATTACACTTGTCCACTCATCATGGGAGGATTCTATTGTAAATCAAAACAATGGTCGACTGTTGCAATTTGTTGTAGCTGATGGAAATGTAAATAATTGCAATTCGAGACGCTGGAGATTGCAATCATCTCATAGTTTGATGCTGAAGATGTTGCAACTAGCTATACCTTGCAGCTTCTCTCACGTAGGAACCTATTTAGTGGCCTCAAAAATTAATATTGTGGCGCACTTGTAAGCTTGTATGTAGTTTGGAACAAATGCGGAGATTTCAAAGCACTTGACAGAAATTTAAAAGATATCAGAGGAACCGATGACTTCATGAGTAGAGTCCCCATACTGTTAGCTGGACACTATAATTTGACTTTTTTGATAATGGGGAGGGGAGCTCGAGCTAACGAAGTAAAGGTTTGTATAAAGGCATTAATCTTTAAAACTTACTTAAAAAAATCTACTTCAAAAAGTGTGCCAGTAGAACCTCTATTGTCGTAAAGAAGTAGTTTAAATTCAAACAAGGAGTATTATAAATAAATATGCAGTGTTAACACTTGAGTACGTCGCGATTAACACTTTGTTAAATCATTAGAAATATATCTTCAACAAAAACAATGCAATAGTGCAAATAAGCCTAAAAACTGAGATGGATGTTATTGCGGTTTTTCGGGTCATTGATTACGGAAAAAGAAATATTACATAAAATAAAAACACTTCAGAGATTAATGACGATTTATGAGGATTTATGGATAAACAATATTAGCTTTCGAGAGCATTAGTAAACAATTTCTTGCTAGCGTATTAATTATTTTCTATCTTGAAATTTCCAAAAAGGCCCTGGACGTGTTTGCCCATAAAGTGCTCATGAGTATATGTGGCTCAGTAAAGCATAGAGTAGAGTGGAAACATGATTACAATGACGAGTAGTATAATTTTTGTGAAGACCCACTCATACCCGCATGCGTAAAGCTACGAAAAACACAATGGGCAGAACATCTAGAGAGGATGGAAGAGCACAGATCCAATAAACATAAGTAGTCATGGTGATCAGGAGTGGGTGCTTCTAAGGAAAAAGGTTAGTCCCCGTTGAAATTCCTTAGTTTTTAGTTTTACTAGGATTAAGTTAACTACTCCCGTCAAGTTTCGATCCTTTACGCAGAGGTGGGTGGTTTATTCAGCCATTTTAACATCTTTACGTTTGACATTCCCCTTGTAATGCAAGGACCTTCATAAGTAACGGTTGCTTACCGTACAATGTTTGTTTTCGCCTCAAGCCTTCGTGTCCAATAACTTCAAAGAGGCAAAAAAGTTTTGAATTACTACACGGCTCGTAAGGGCCCCACAGACATGAGAGACCTCGTCCATGACAAGGTACCAGACACGAAACCCACAGGCATTGAAACATTTTTGTAAACATCCACGTAAACATCCACGTAAACATCATTTCGCGGCATGTCGATCTTGAGATATATTCATCCCAGTGTTATATTATCTGTCCGTCAGTTAAGTCGAAAATGAGTAAGGAGTTAGCGCTGGCTTTGCTCGTTGTGAACGAATGCCTTGAAGATGACATTCAAGTGAAGAAAAAGAGGAGACTATGGAGCATAAATTGGTATAGGAAACGGCAAACATTCTCGCACGTAAATTTAATGAACGAACTAATCGTAAGTGCGCCCGCGAATTTAAAAAACTTTTTGCGAATGGACCACATCACGTACGAAAATTTGTTAAGTGCAGTGAGACCCCTGATAGAGAAAAAGGATACTTTTATGCGAGACGCGATTTCTGCGAATGAAAGATTATCAGCGACCCTGCGGTTCCTTGCTTGTGGACAAAGTTTTGAGGATTTGAAATTTCTCACAGCAATTTCTCCTCAAAGCCTTGGGGTTATTGTTATGGAAACATGCTCTGCTCTCATTAAGGCTTTGAAAGGATACATAGAGGTAATTTAAAAATTCAACAATTTTTAGATGTTGGGTAATAGTAATTTTATTTTTCCAGATACCGAAAACTGAAGAAAAGTGGATGAATATAGCCGATGGTTTTTCAAAAAGGTGGAATTTCCCGAACTGTATTGGTGCGATAGACGGAAAGCATGTGGAAATCCGGAACCCCTATAGCACCGGTTCGTATTACTTCAACTACAAGAAGACATTCAGCATTGTTTTGCTTGCGGTGGTTAATGCAGAATACAAATTTATTATGGTGGAAGTTGGTACGAATGGACGGGTGTCTGATGGAGGAGTATTCTCGAACAGCAAATTTAATGAAAAATTATCAGAGAATACGCTGGCAGTTCCAGACATGAGTGTACTTCCGAATACTCTCACGAAAGTTCCTTTGGTGTTTGTTGGTGACGAAGCATTTTCTCTCGAGACTAATATAATGAAACCATATGGAGGCGACGACATTGGGAAGGAAGAGCAAATATTCAATTATAGGCTGTCTCGTGCAAGAAGAATAGTAGAAAATACCTTTGGAATTCTGTCATCACGGTTTAGAATTCTTTTAAATTAAATAAACTTGAGTCCTCAAAAGGCAGCTATTGTAACCTTAGCATCCTGCTACCTACATAATTATTTAAGGAAGACAAATTCTGCATTATACTTACGCGACAGCGTCGATGTTGAAAATATCTTTACTGGAAGTATAACTGAAGGAGCATAGCGAGCTGAACAACGTTCTATGATTCCTTTACAACCAACAAAAGCACGTAACGCTAAAGAAAATGCGAAGGAAGTCAGGAACAAACTTAAAAATTATTTCAAATTTTGAGAACATCCAAACTAAACTGTAGTGTCTGGGTCGATAGCAAGCCCATACGGTCGAAAAATCTCATGTATTTGTTGCTGTAATAGGAGAAATTTCAAATGGCTATAACTTCCGTAAATATTAATCGATTTTTATGGAATCTACAGAATATGAGAATCTTGCAAAACGCTACCGTAACTAAATTTAAAGGTTCCATTGCGATTTTATTGAGGAAAATGTAATATTTATAAATAATGCTATTTTTACTAAAGTTGAGTGAATTTCGACTTCTAAGGTATTTGTCGTTGTTATATTCATAAATATCTACGTGTGTGATTTTTTTCAGATTTTTCGGATCAAGGGGGGGGGACACAAATTTTTCGTGCATTTCCCCTGCCCCTGCATTTCGAAGAGCCGGTAACACTGTTTTAAGATCTGTTTTCGAAAGTTCTAATCAAGACCTTTCTTTTGACACCCCACATGCCTACCTTTGGTAAAAAAAATTTTTATTGGTCCGCTTCCGGTATGGGGGCACCCCTCTTTAAAACCTTTTGAAAATTTTTCTGATACCTGAACTTTCAAAAAGCAATCACTTCTGATATGCCTATTAAGTTTGGTGTCTGTAACTGTTATAGTTTCGGAGAAAAACAGCTGTGACACACAGACGGACCGACAGACAAAATCGATTTCAATAGGGTTTTGTAACAAAAAGTACAAAACCCTAAAAATTAATTTAAAAACCCTAGAAAACTAGAAAACCGACCGCAAAATTTCTGAAACAATAAAAGTTTTCAAATGGGTTTTAAAACCCCAACTCGCAGAAATAATCTTTTGCTTCTTGTTTACAAAAGATTATTTCCAAATCATTATCATCAAATACTGCCAGTGGCAGTGTGTACCAATTTGCCACACATCTAGCCTACACTCACACCACACCTAGCATACATTGAAAACTAGCATACATATATTGTAGCGCCACGCACAAAAATCAAAAGATTTTGATTTCACTGCGAGCGACTGACGAACCTATATTGAGACCAACTCACGGACCAAACATCGCTACAGACGGTGAAAATTCATCATCAAAGCATCATGTCTGAGATCTTGTCATGGACCAAGCAATGCGACCAGCGGAAGGACCTACTCGCGGACCAACTTTCGGACCAAACATCGCTACACACAGTAGAACTTCACAAAAAATACCTGAAATGAGACCTTGTCATGGACGAGGTTTCAAAATCTGTGGTGACCCTACCCTTGTAACGGCATACTTACCGATCGCTCTCATTCCTGCTGGAAAGGAAAGAGTTTATTAAATAATTTTTTTTTGTAACAGATCACATAGCTCAACACTACCGGACACTTACGAGCAGTAATTAAGTTTTTAGATATTTAGGAACTACTTATATAGATACCTTTACGTCATCATCGAAGAAACCTATTAGGGCAACGAAGTGGACTCCGGAAAAACGGTGGACCCGCTCCAAGACGGTGCAACCAGCGAACTGCGGGATTTGTTTCGAGAATGTGGTATTGGGCGTATCAAGTGTGCAACTGAAGTGTGGATACTTGTTCCATCGCGCCTGTGTCCAGCAGCTCTTGCTAACATCGAATCTCTGTCTACTATGTAGACGCCCGATCGACAGAAGTGCCCAAGACGCCCCCCGCAAAGTGCACGCCCCTATCGGTGGAGCCATAGCAAGAGACCCCCGGGTCGTTGAACACACCTAGCCGCTGTCGGACACCCCAAGAGCCGTGGGCGGAGAAGCTCCAGTTGCAGGAGTACCGGTAGATGACCCAACAGCGCAATCAAACAACACAGTCAACGACATGATTTTATCCTTATTGCGAGGGTTGTCCGAGAGGATCGGACACATGGAGAGAGGCTTCCAAGACATCCGGATCAGCCAGCCCCCCAGCTACGTCAGAACTATGCCCAACTCTAGGCCGGCTGATAAATGGAACCTCCCCCAAAGGAGCTCGGGAATGGATTCCAGAGCCCCAGAGTATTGACCGCGTTACAGCACCTCATCCCTACTAATAACCACAATGCCCAAATCGGTTCCTTATGGTAGGCCCATCAATTATGCAAATCGTCCCACGAATGTAGCGACGCCAACCCGAGACCCAGCGCCCCACATCATGGAGAGTTGGCGACTCAGCTTCACCGGCTTTAACTCAGTGACACCGGTGGACAGGTTCCTGTTTCGAATTCAGGCTCTAATCAACAGTACGCTGGGGGCGACTTCTCGGCTTTCCTTAGACACGTACAACCCTTGTTCAGCGGAGATGCTGCCGAATGGGACTGGAGCTTCAAAGAATCAGTACCACACCTGATTGGAATTTCTTCTGTCCAGTTTTTCGTAACAACTTTGACGACGGCCTCACTGAAAGAGAATTACATGAACTACTGCGAAAACGCAAGCAAGGTACCCACGAACCATTCGACCAGTATTATACCAGTGTACTACACTTAAACACTCGGTTGCGAACACCCATGACCGAGGACGAACTGGAGGAAATCATTAGGGAGAACATACGTTGGGAGCTTCAAATCAGTCTCCTTCATGTGCCAACTTGACTCCGCAAACCTGGGTGTGCCTTCAGTCCACGTTAGGGTAGAACCTTCCACTGACGCGGAGGGAGTCCATGCTAATGCTCCCTTAGTTCTATATTGAATAACACGTTGTTCTTTCGACTCTGTCCTATTTAATGGTATCATCCTTCAACGATGACCGTATTGCTGAATTTAGTAGCATTTGCCGTTTACTTCCTCCGCTATCTCAATACTTTGCCGTTGCAAACTTCCTTCAAAGATACCATCAAAAGCGGAAGATTCTCGTTTAAACTAAGCAATTAAAAACAAATATGTCTACAACACCTTACCAAATTTGGTATTACGCTTATGTGATACATATATTTTGTATGAGACATACACGCGTTGCGCGGCTGAACAGGTTTAACTACACTCCACTTTCCTTACATATAAATTACTTCAGAGCCTTTATTGGACTGGTGACCACCAGATATGTAAAATTGATTCGCAGGAGATTGTACACCCTCTGACCAATCTCATGTTGGATAAGGCGATGGACTGGCACATTGCAAGGTTACTCCCTTCTTTTTCCTGCCAACTGTCAAAACGCGGCTCAGTGACAGCGAGTGGTTAAAGGGAGCGTTCCAAACCGTCAACGTCAATAAAGACCTGCTGATCGTTGTCAGTGGTGTAGGGCAGATTCATTACGGTTCTTTTTCCCCAGCACAAGGTTCCACTACAAAAAATTCACATTTACGAATTGTTCGATAAAAATATACGGTGTTGAGCCGAGGTAACCTATCGACGGGATGAAGTAGAGAAACGCGACTGACCATGCGCGGGACGCGAGACGAGGTTATCCTTCCTTCCTTCCAATAAAGATCCGGATCAAGGGTCCATCGTAGATGTGGCCATGGTATTTTTTATATTTACAGGAAAAATTCATATAAATGATTTTATATGTATTTTTCATGTAAATATAAAAAACAGGTTGAGGAAGGCCACTCTATTCCAGTGAATAGCATAATCTAACCCTTATTTGCTGGGACATGTAAGTAGGAGGAATAGGTTAATATAACGCGCGATAATCGAGAATTAAAGTAGTAGATCTGGTTCAGGCAACCACCTGGGTCTTTTTTCTCTCAACACTCTCGACGTTAAGTGCAATTCAGTTGCAGAGATCTACTCACCACACTGCCGACATTAAGTGGCGATCAGTGGTAGCGGCCTGCATACCACACTGCTGACGTCAAGTGGTGGTTCAGTGGCAAAGATCTGTCATCCGACACTTGCCAGCTGATCACAATTATGTAGAGATGACATATATCTGTCGGGTACCGCTCCGCAGGATCGCCGGTTATGACGATTGTTTGTGGCATAATATTGTCAGCCAAATGCGTGTACGTATTGTGGATGCGTTTTGCGGGTGCATATGCGTCGCTGATGCAATCGTGGATGCAACGGCTAATTTATCAAGTAGTTCACGAGGGTGAACTACTGACGAGTGCTCGTAAAAACCTACAGCCCAGTGAAACAAATAAGAGAGTGGAGCCTACGTTCAATGATGAGCTGTATGAACATTTTGCGATCCACCTGTAGAAAGAATGGAAGAAAACCGGCTACCCAAAAGAACATTAGCGGTTCGAGCACAAGGCAGACGTCCAGCGAGAAAACTGAGGACTCGATGGGAAGACACGATAGAAGCTGACAATAGATCCTTTTTGTGAGTAAGAAACTGGCGGATGAGGACACGGAACCGTGATGACTGGAGGAGATTAGTCCTAGACGCCAGAGCCCAGCTTGAGCTGTCCCGCCATAGATGATGAACTGTATTTCGCCTGTTCCCGTCCCGGAAACCATCAAAGTTATTTATTAAGGTGCTAGAAAACAAAACTAACAATGTTGTGTATCAAAAGCATTAAAATAAATACTGTTATGTTGAAATAATTTTTTTTTTAAATTATATATTCATGTTCGAATTGAATATTTATAGCAAGGACAGGACAACGTCTTTTGAGTCAGCTAGTTAAGTATATTATTTTCATATTATTTATTGGTGTGATTATGTTTGTAACATCAAAATTACTGATAATAAATGCTATGGTTGATTAGTAAATCAATTTATTATAATTTATTTTCCGGGTTGTTAAATAATTTTTTTTTTATTTATAAAATTTATACTCGTAAAATATTACTTTGACTGACGGGCATTATGTCGCATCGATATTTTGTCCAAAAGATACTCTTTCGAGTTTATTTGATGAAGTAGATCTTTTGCAGCAGACCTTTTCTCATGGTGGATCTTTTGATATCCGACTACTTGGCGTGGCACCCATTTTACCCCCCTTAGCGATTATATCAACAAATGTCCAAAATTGACGTTAAATTAATTGACAATGTTTATGCCGTTAGCATTTAGTGCTTGCCTGCATGGAGGGACATTCCCGGAGTGCTGAATGGTGGTAAGGTTCAGGCTTATCATGAGCATGAGGAAGGGAAGCCCCAACTCACCATCTACATACTGCCCAATATGCATGCTAGACAGAGCCGGGAAAGGGATCGAATAGCTCAGTAAGTAAAGACTCACTAACGCGATATTGAAAACCTATCTCCAAAGCAGTATTGCTTCAAAGCAAGCCATTCCACCATCAACGCAATTGGCGAAAGGATAAATGTGGTCCAGCGTATGGAGGAATACAGTAGCTTCACTAAACGGGTTGACCTTTCAGTTACTCTTGACGTAATAAATGCTTTCAACTTCACTTGATAGGTGGATATCCCGGCTCTGTAGAACATTTCGTATGATGGGCCTCTGAGGCTAAAATACTGAATGAGTTACCCTTGATTGGCAATGCAGATGAGACTACAGCGCTAGCCACTGGATGCTCAGTCAAATGAGCGTAACTTAGACTAAGTATACTAATGCACTGGGTGGATAAGTGAAGGAATGGTTGTGGCCTCACTTTGCCAATAAGAAAACCGAAGTGGCATTCTTGGCAAAAATGAGAATCTTCAGTATTAATAAAATGCTGGTCGAATTGAAACTTGTATTGAAAAACATTGATGTACTAAGGCTACAGTGGCATAACAGCACTCACATGACTAATTGCTTACATGAGGGGACAGAAATAATGAAGGAAGTGACTCCTTATGATATTTGTTCATTATGCAGTACTCTAGATATGAGAATTAGGGGAAGATATATTCAGCAAGGTATTGGATTGGAAATAGTTAGCACAGATGCAGAGTCAAGGAGTATTTTAAATTTTTTTTTCTTTGAAAGCCGTCGGGTCTTGCTTTGTTGTGTGAGCAGACGCGTTTGACTACTTTCTCATCTTCAGTGTATTTTAGAGTATTTTAAACTGCAATCCTATATTGGACAATTTCTAAGAAAGCAAGGTTGATATCCATCTTCATTTTTGCTAGGAAGTGTAAAAATATCTGCATATAAATGAAGACGATAGACAAGTAGTCGCAGCATGAAAGTAAAAGGAAGGTAGAGTGCAAGTAAAAGGAAGGTAGAGTGCACGCATAACTTTAGACTTGAGGCTGTCAAAGTAAGCCTGCTTTCATTTGACTTTTCAGTCTTACTTGCCTACGATTGGTAAGTCACGGTCTTCTGTCTGAGTGGTCTGTATAAGGAAGGTGGCGGATGCTTGGCACATAACATATGTTCCGAATGCAAAAAGTGGAACAAGCAGTGTGTTGACCACGTCAATTAAAATGCAAAGTCAAAAAGATGCTTACATTAGTTGACAAATGGAAGAGTGTGGTCCATTCTGCTCAGACTGCCCTGAACGAAAAATTTTTTTTAAAAAGATCGAATCAAAACAACATTGACTGATATGGTGAACATTGACTGATATGGTGGAAAGTCCATAGATGTGTTGGATCGTGTCTTGCTATTGTAATTAGGGAAATTCGGAATGGCTCTGCCTTTAATGAGAAGGATTTGTTTTGATTGAAACTTACAGAGTGATTTTTTGTTTTGTTTTTGGTGTTACGACGTGAAGCCTACTTCCGTCCTAAGTGGGTTCCCAGTCACACTAGATGTTTTGCTACGCCGTGGGTTGCTTTCGAATCGGGGAATCTCACAACTAATGGGAGGGGTGAGAGGAAGAGGAACTGCTGCACCTGATTGTTGCAACCCCACTTCATCTTTTAGAACTGCCCAAGTATACTGTGCCACATGGTCCCATGAGTCAATCGATCACACCATCTGTGTGGCAAGTATCGTTTTCCTCTCCTGCGCAAAACCTACAGACGGGAGACCGTAAATTACCATATCTCCTGCAAGTAAGACTGAAAACACGTATGCCCACTCAAGAAATGGGTCAAGTATAAGTCATCCTCACCGTGCGTTTGATTGAGCAGCGATGAGGCACAGTCCATCTCTTCTCCGTGCTGTTCTCCCAGCACTACTGCCAATCATCGCGCGGATATTGTCTCTCCTTGCGGGTTGTGAAAACCTGGATCTCTGCACAGTATGCCACTGACGTCGACCAGCAGATCTCTACACCCTAGGGTGCTGACGTCAACCAGCAGATCCCTACACGCTACGCCACTGATATCGATGGGCGTTGTGCGTGTTCTCTTCTCTAGAAGTAATGACATTTACCTATCACCTCTTGTCTCTAATCTAATCCGCCGCTAGTCAGCGAATAAGTACTAGCATTCAATTACGTCAATGTCGACCAATCGTGACCCGACGGTAAAGTATCAAACTCTGCCGCTCGTTAAGTGTAAAATGCCGAAATTGTTGGGTGATGTTCCGTTTGTTGTGGACTTTTCTGGACTGTTTGTGTATGGTGCGATGGTTTTGTGAGCCTTTTTTTGCCTACAAGCCTACAAAAAAAGATATTCGTGGTATATGTTTATCTTGTTAGCGACACTGTTAAATTGGCCGAAGTCAAAGTGATAAGGTGAGAGAGGTCCCCGTCATTCGTCGGTACGCCCCGCGCCATTTGTTCATGGTAAGTGGAATCGCGGAATCTCCATGATTAAATACTTGCTATTCTCATTTAATCTGATTTGCCCACTATAATAGTATATTGCAACTACGTGAATTGTTCCCTAATTGTGGAAGTGCCTCATCATTCGACCCGCCTGGAAAAATTTTCCCGCCCGGAGAAAGTCTATGCAATTCCCACTCAACCAGGAAGGAGCTTGGCGTGTGCGAGTATTCGGAACATAGACTTTGAGGCGCCAATCAGGTGGAGTGTGCCAATCGTCAAAGGGAGCGATTGAAGACAATTTAAAGATGAAGATTTAAAATAGAACGTGCTATTGCAGCTGTTTTTTAATGTCGTAATGGCTATAAAGTTTACTTTAAAATTATGAATTTCCAATTCGTCGCTACGTATTAAAATGCAGATTTGCTCCATTCATTTTTAATCACGCTAAGGTGAGTGGAAGTCTTTAGATAATGAACGTTTCTTTATCAATTTTATCATACCTTTTCAATGGTATTAAATACTAGACAGCACAGGTGAACATTTGTGTTATAGGAAGAAAATTTTAGCTCATCCGCAGTTTTAGTGCTAAGCAAACTCGCAATATAAACGCCGATGCAAAACTGGTTTTTTTTATAAAATAGCTGTTTATTTGGTTTTTCACTAGTGAAACCGCAAGACGCTGGGGACATGGAAATCGATTACCTGTAAAAACGATGCCCTCAAGGAGATGAAATGTAGCTTTTTGGTGTTGAATAGTATCTAAATTGATACTGCCCTACAAACTAAATATAATCTTATGTTCGTGGGGATTGTAAACGTTTTCTGGGTTGGGAGTCTTAAGAACTTGGAAAAATCCGATGAATCGGAATTTTAATATATGAGTATGGAACGAAAACGAGAATTGAAAGTGGATTCGGTAGTGAAGGAATTACAAAAAAGTGAATCCGGGAAAATAATTTACGTTAACAATTTGATTTCGGAAATTCGTGCAAGCTGAAAAATGAATAGCTAACACAAAGAAACATACTCCAAAGTTATATCACTTCATTAAATTTGATCGAGATCGAATACGAAATAAAAATAATTACCCAATACCTTCTAATTGCGCATCTGCAGAACACAAAAGAACAATACGGCTGTTTTTCCTAGAGGTCTACAATAACAAAAATCATAATTGGGTTGAGTTTTCTTACAAGATAAATAACCCACTAATTGAAACGCTTAGAATGCTGAATGGTTTAAAAATAACTGAAACCGAGGACAATAATAATGTCCTTTAAAATAAACATTATAGTTAACATTGCTTTCAGCCACGGCTTACACCTCGAGCGCTCGTATACATGGATAAATAATTTTGTTATTCATTACAATCACAATCTATTTTAAGACCAATGCTCTTCTTTAAAACAAGCAAACATTAATATTGATTTTAAGAGTAGAGTCTCTCTTTTCAAGTTTCAGAATATCTAATGCGGCTTTTGAGAAACTACCTAAAGGACCGAAGCCTGCTCTACGACACGACACAGGGCCAACGAAGAATGGAAATTACATCGGGTGTTGCCCAGGGATCTATCCTTGGTCCGGACCTGTGGTACGGGCTACTGAGACTGGAGATGCCAGATGAGTCGCACTTGGTCGGCTATGCGGATGATGTTGCGGCTCTGGCCACTGGGCGCACCCTTGAACAAGCGCAACTTAGGCTAGGTATGCTAATGCGCCGAATGAGGGACTGGATGACTGCTCGGGGACTAAGTTTAGCACTGGAGAAAACCGAAGTGGTCATCTTGACAAAAAAGAGGACCCCTAGAGTAAGGATGATCAGTATTGGCGACTTACAGATCGAATCGAAGTCAGCGGTGAAGTACCTGGGGCTACTGATCGACTCGAAGATGAGTTTCTCTGAGCAAATCAGGGCGACGGCTGAGAAGGGTTCGTCGGGAATATCGGCTCTGAGTCGACTTATGATCAACTTAGGGGGACCCAGCCCATCAAGAAGACGGCTCTTGGTGAGTGCTGTAGGTTCAGTGCTACTGTACGGAGCAGAGGTATGGGGCGACGCTCTCAGCAAGGAGGTTTACCGAAAACGTTCAGCACAGGGACAGAGAAGAGGAACACTGAGAATTGCATCTTCGTATTCGACAGTCTCTGACTCGGCGGTGAGAGTTATTGCAGGCGTGATACCTGTCGCCTTCTTTTACTCAGAGCCAGTACACCTGAAGCAGCTTAATCTGCTGTTATCCTAATTTGCTCAGGCAACCTCATCTCCGAATTAATCATTAACTCCAGGTACTTTAGATTCAACCAGTACTTCCTCAATAAAGTTCGTCTTTACTCTGCAGATTCTTTTCTAGGAAGACCACTTTGGGTTTCTCCAGTACTTAACTGTTCCCGAGAACAGTCATCGTGTCTGCCATCCAGCGCATTAGCATACCCGGTATAGCAAGGTCTTTCCTAAGGCTAGTTTATCATGAAATTTCAGTGATTTTATTGGAAAAAATATGAAATTTGAAGTTCATACCATTATCAACAAAGTTGGGCGAATTTGGACTTCTAACGTATTTGTTATTACTCATATAGAAGAAGAACGATTTTTCCAGATTTTTTACAACTACGTTTTTCATATATTTAGCCTCGCCCTGCGTTCGATGAAGCTGATAACACTTTGCTTGTCATTTGAGTGCTTTTGCGGCATTAGAAAAAATTATCCAAATCAATTTACTCCACTTTGTCAAAAAACCAGATAATATTTGTTTCAAATAATCACCTATAAATTTTGAAGGTAAGAGTGCCACTTTCCTCAGTTGTTTTTGGTATGATTTAGCTACAACGATTTTCTGCTTTCTATATACTATATATTTTAGCTGTTTTTCTCTCAAATAATCTTGTATAACTTCATTTTACTATCACTTTACTTATAATGTTTCTATTATTACAGTTTTTTTAGTTGCCCAGGAATATTTTTATTACAAGTCGAGCCAAGAAGTAGCCTATGCGGATGCCATCAACATTTTGTTATGGTCACTAACCATTACCAAAGAACTCTTCCTGAAAATCGACAGCGAACCAAAACTAGAGGGAGTACAAATCAATAGGAATATAACAGAGCTTATGACGTAGTCGAGGAAAAATGCCTCAAATACACAAAGTATTACACTAGGCGGATACAGTATCAAAAACGTGAGTGAACTAGTGTATTTAGCCGCCAAAGTAACGAGAACCAGCAAAATACGCTTAAGAATACAGCTCGCAAATAACATTTTTTATTCAGTTTTCACGATTTTGAATACCAGTTTCATACACAAGAAAACAAAGCTCCAAATATACAAATTTCTGATAAGACCTTTATTAAGCTATGGGTGTGACATCCGCAATTATATTGAACGCCTTTGAGCGATGGGTCAGGAAGCGAATAATCGGAGTGAAGCTAGAAGAGGACCAATTATGAATTCGATACAACCATGAGCTGTATGAAATTTCTGACGAGCCGGAGGTCTCACCAATTGTAAAACTGCGGTAGCAGGAAAAAGCTTACCACATAAATCGTATGGATGAAAAACAGATACCCAAAAAGGAATCCTTTGGGAGAACTGAAGCGCGGAGACCAGTGGGGAAACCAAGGAAACGCTGGTTTGACTCGGTTGACGAAGACAGTTCATCGTTGCCCGAATTTCGAAATTGGAGATCGTGGTCAATAGACCCAGACAGTTGGAGGCGCTATTTGCAAGAAG
The DNA here is from genome assembly GCA_963969285.1 of Odontomyia ornata. NCBI lineage: Eukaryota > Metazoa > Arthropoda > Insecta > Diptera > Stratiomyidae > Odontomyia > Odontomyia ornata. Next base: position 73,963,465 of record OZ017741.1, on the reverse strand, counting down.
CAAAGGCCCGAGAGAGTACTACGAAGAAGAAGATAACTATCATTATTATTTGCTTTGAATATCTGTTGCTAATATATTCGTTGAATCGCGAGTTTCCAGGTGGTCGAATAATCCACATTATATACGTCCAATTTTTGATTATTTTTTTACTTTTTGTATAGATCATCCAAATTGATTACGTGACTGATTTCCACAATACGTATTCAATTGCGGTGATCTGGAGATAATACAGGTAATAAATATGAACCGAAAATCTGTCGTATAAACCTTTGAATTATTCAGCGAATTGTACGTTGAATATAAAACTCTTCTGACAGGAGCGTAGTTCTGTCTACCCAACTTTTTACATCATATCGTCGGTGGTAGAGCAGAACGGCGCATCTAGTATAGAAGAAAGCAATGTAAATTGATTTATACAAAATGGTTCTCATTCAAATAGTTACTAGATTTTCATTTGGATAGAAATAATTTTACTATAGTCCTCTCTGGATGAAAATGAGACTAATAACCACCGAAACAAAAGAGTTATAGCTTCTGGTACGAGATAATTTACGTGGCTTTCTTACGTACTAGATACGCGGCTACGCACTATCTTCGACGACACAGTACAGCAATAGATAATCGCCCAGGATTTTTTCGCATCCAAACTTATCTTCAAAAGGAATAAAACCAAATTGGGTTGACAGAGCTACGCTCATGTCCGAAGGCTTTAGTACTTAACCTTCGATATGCAGACATATAAAATGATTTAACTCAAGAAAAACTTTAATGACATGCACAACAAATATGTTTTGCTTTAAAAGAAAAACCAGTTTTACTCCATTTTAACTGGCCAACATTTTGTAAAAAACGGCAATACCTTCTGTACATTCTATTAAAACTTATAGAATATTAGAACCATTTTTAGTACTACTTAGGTATTTGCTTTCATCCAATTTAATTACTCGTATACTAATACAGTTGTACTGGCAAAAATAATAAACTTACAAATTCTACTATCATTGGCAAAGTTCAACGAGCTTCAACCTTTAAGTAAGATCCAATGACAGATCTACCACGATGATTTTTTTTTGCCTTATATTTTTAGCTGCTCATCTGTACCGTAAATGTTGAAGTTTGGGAAAAATAACACAATTTTATGCAATATTCTCATTTAAAACGGCCGCCATTTTGTTTTAGGATTACGGATGTCACCCGTTGAACAAATTCTCAAAGATAGTCACAATGAATACAATACCTGAAACTTTCATGCAAATCCTAATAGCAAACCTGTAGTGTGTGAATTGATTGGAAGCACATATTGTCTCATAGCCATGAATAGTTGCTGTTCTGATACAGGAAAAGTTTGTTAAATACTATTCGATCTTTCTGAAAATTTTCAATAATGAATGGATTTGGAAGTTGACATTTGCGTATTGAATTTCATTGAGTTTAAGACTGCGCTTACTGTTTTATTCAAGAAAGTGTTAAAATTGATAAATTATACTATAACGAACAAAGATGGGTGAATTTCAGCTTCTGACGTATTTGTTGTCGATGTACTAATAAAGGTCTAAACTCATGATTTTTCCCGGATTTTTCGGATTAAAAGTATCCAATCGCGAGGGGCATACGCGAAATTTAGTACATTTCCCCTTCTCCTGCTCCCCTCGACACTGGTAAAGTAATTTTTAAGGATTAATTTGAAAATATTATATTGAGAACTTTCATATGAAACCCCACTTGATCGCCTTTGATGAAAAAAAAAATTTTAGGGTTACTCCTTCATATGTGTGTAATTTTTTTCGGCCAAAAACATTCTAGAAGTCATAATTTCCGACCTTTTCACAAAGTTTCGTGTTTGTAGCTTCTATAGTTTCGGAGAAAAACTGCTGTGACATACAGGCGGATGGACGGACATAGGTACCAATTTTGATAGCGTTTTGTATTTTAGTACAAATCCTAAAAAAACAGTCATTTCCCCGACATACAGTATGACTCCTACTATTCATTCAAAATCATCAGAACATATTGCAAGTACTCGTAACACCTTTCTTTTCATTGTGCATCTAATAAACTTACTTCATGTTTCTAAACATCTTGGATAATCCAAACTATGTAATCCTGTTGACGGATCGATAGCAAACAACTTTCTTAGACATATCCCGACCAAAAGCATTCAAGCCTACTAAATAATCTCCAAAATAATCATCACTGAAAATTGCATTCCCACCTATCACAAAGCAAAAAGAAGGCAAAAATCTTTTTTCTTGGACATGACTGAACAAAACAGATATTTTCTAAAAATCTCATAAGGATTACCGCCGCAGGATATTATAAAATTTTTAGGGTTTCTGTGGTGATAATCTCACCGAAAATCTATTAGTTTCGGTCATGCCTTCGATAAAAGATATTCAATGCAGAGGAATTAGATATTCGGTAATCCTAGGTGGTAGTTTGATATGATTTCACAAGGGATAAGAAGACGTCACTCATACATGCTGTGAAGGATAACAGAGATTTTCAGGATATATCCGCAAGACAAAAATGTTTGCAAACAGCAATTACTTGTACGTTTATTGAAAAGGAAAACATAACTCTACTTACTGCGGTATCCTTGCATCCTGCAACAATACCACACCCATTATTGCACCAATGCGTGAAAGGATCTGATTTTCTTTTTTTCGCGACATAGAGGGCACCAAATACTACTACCGCTCTGATGATTTCATTCATAATAATCACTGAGTGTAAGATGATGTTTTTATTATCGAAGAAATGATTTTTTTACTATTCGGAATGGAGCGTCCTTTCTCTCTAATCCTGCAGTTCAGTATAACTTCGCTGGATAACAATAGCCCTAAAGGCATTATCGAAAATGTTTGTATTTATTATATAGAGGTGCTCTGATGCAGCTGCTTTGAATTACTACGTTACAATTGGCTCCCTTTTGTACGAAAAAAGGATAAAACGTTCTACCCATTTTCGATTCTATTTTATTTTGGTTGAACTATAGTGGAAGGGTGAAATTTATTAAGTCATAACTTTTATTCCAGGCAAACATTGCATCCAGGCCTCTCTGAATACTATCTTGTCCTTGTGCGAATAGAATCATCAAATATAGTGAAGTAAAGGCCATATAGGGGTCGTCATTATCAAGTTGATTCTTCACCACTCTCTGCTCATTCACCCTGATAATGGTACTCCTCTCACAGTAAAAGGATGTTCGGTGTCAATGTCACTCTTCTCTATCCGATAGCGCAGGATGTATGATATGGGATTGGAATTTTTATGGTTTTTATTGCCACGGTGATGTATGATTTGGTAGCGCGCGAATGATGATAGGACCCATTGGATTGCACGAAGGGCATATAGGAAAACTATTATGGAAATGGCATAGTTATTACCCTGATGGATATTCGCTGTTGGAATTGGATTTAATTGCAAGGATTTATGGCACCCAATTGAGATGTAACGATTGTGAAATTTTGAATTTGAATGGAACTGCCGTCGTGGAGAGGGGGGGAAGTATTGACTAAATGAATTCATTATGACTGTCATTGAACGAAGGGTGATGGTTGTAACGAATTTATGCATATGGTATTGCGTGAATTGTTTGAATTGATTGGAAAATTTTGCAAATTGATCATATGGCAAAATGTATTTGAATTATTTTTAGCGTTAACAATGTGAATATGCATGATGAAGGGCGGATTTGCAGAAAATTATTGCTTGCAGCTAAAATTACATCAGAGCAAAATGCAGATGAAATGTGTACATAGTCGCATATTCACATAAACTTGTTATGCCGTGTTAACATTATAATTCCATCACCAGGAAAGTAAAAAATTACATAGCAAACAATGAATCATCATAGGAAACATCAAGAGCGTGCAACTATTTGAATGATAAGTAATTAAGTGGTAGTCAATACATAAATGATGTCATAGGCGCTTACGTGATTGCAACAAAAATAAGTATGTGACTGGTAATGATTAAAAGCACCTCATGTCACTAGCGAATGTTCGAGATACATAAAGAGCGGTGACAGACATGCAGCGAAATTATTAGACTAGCAATATAAGCAGTGTCGATGCATGTGCTTTTAATGAAATAAAAGAATTAAGTGTGGTAAAGTGCAAGTTATAGTGAAAAGCGAGAAAGTGTTGTGACGTGAACAGAGTCAAATCGTGAAAAATTAAGATTTTAATTTCGTTCAAAGATAGTGCCTACTTGTTCAGAAATAAGTGATGGGCCGCGCACTTGATATGCGTAGTATTATTATTGGCATCCTAGTGTTTCATTCAGGCAATTTTTCGGTTTTCTATTTTTGGGCATCATTTCGAACATGAAGAATTAAGTCTTAGTGAAGCTATCTTAGGCGGCAAACGATCTCAAGCCCGTTTAAAGAAAGGTAGAGAGACAATAAGCTCGCATACCTATCCAAGAACTTAATAATAAAGTTGGTATTCCTAGACCAATTTACGAGGAGATCTCTTCCTCCTTTCTGTACAATAACTTTGGTCAGTGGAGAAAAAAGTAGGCTTGGTAGGAAGAAGAAGAAGAAAAAACACCCCAATAATGAGAATGGCTTACCAAATATATGGGAATCAACAGGAAATATGCGTTGACTTGCCTAGAAAACGGAATTTTGGTTCAGAAAATAAGTGATACCTCCTTCAAAGAAGGAAGTTAAACATTTTAAGCTTAAAGCCTCTGCGATGTTAGCTTCTACTTGTTCTTTACTTTGATTTCGGACAATTTACAGCAGTTCAATGTGGGCAGTTTATGACAATAAGCTAGGGGACCCAAATGTAAAGACAAAATCCCGCAAAACTATTGCTTAGGTGTAGTAGAATTATTTTCATGATGATTATAATCTGATATCAAATAAACAAAATAATTGACTGCTGCAATATTAACTTACAGTTTCGGGTTAGCTCTGCGATTTAAAAATGAAGGATGCAGTTTGTCGGATTTGAAATTATAATACAATGCAACTGAAAACTTGAAAACTGTTTAACTAAGCCAACAGGATAGGGCACCGATCTAAGAACAAACTTGTACTGATCTTTTACAACAAGAAATCCCAGAACGCCTAGAGAAAAATCCTTGTGAGGATATTAATCCAGTCTTTTTTTATGTGAGTAGGAAGTGAATGCCATTTTTGAACAGAGTGTGGGACCTCCATGCTCGCAAGACGGCGACTGGACTACCCACTAAACACATCCCCTGTCAACCTGCGAACCTAGCCTGCAACCGTTTGACGCATTAGCTCCGGACAGATCTCGTTTTGTTACGCTGTTAGGCGCCTTCAAGCTGGGGAGTCCCTCTTCTAGCGGGAGAGAAGAGGAAGTACCAGAAAAACGATCCCCAAGCCCCAGCACCCCCAGCTACTGTGGATCCCTTTTATATTTTAGGACAACCCGAACATAATGTACCACCTGGTTCCATTTGTCAATCGATTCGAGCACCGCCGCAACTATATTATCCGGGGTGAGTTCTCCCGTCTCCCTGTAGAGTTCCCTTCGCAGCCTGACCCATTTTGTGCACGCGAAAAATGTGTGGCAGGCATTGTTTTCCTCCCCTGGGCAAAACCGACGATCGAAGGAGCGTGACTTACCAATCTTGTGCAGGTAACACTGAAAACACCCATGCGCACTCAAAAGCTGCGTCAGATAGAAGTCAGTGTCACCTTGCTTTCGATTTGGCCACGTTCTCACATCTGGGATGAGGCGCGCAGTCCACCTTCCATTTGTGCAATTCACCCAAGACTGCTGCAAATCGTTGAACGAGCGTTGTCTCTCCTCGCGGACAACTATCTCCCTCGTTTTGGCGCAGGTAAATAGCGCAGCGTTTTCTAGCAAGGAGGGTGACAGGTATCACGCCTGCAATAGCTCTCACCACCGAATCAGAGACTGTCAGATACGAAGATACAATCCTCAGTGCTCCTCTTCTCTGTACCTGTGCCAAGTGTTTTCGGCATACCTCCTTACCGAGAGTGTCACCCCATACTTCTGCTCCGTGCACTGACCTTACAGCAATCATCAAGAGGCATATTCTTGATGGACTGGGTTCCCCTACGTTGGCCATAAGTCGACTCAGAGCCGATACTCTCGAAGCAGCCTTCTCATTCGTTGGCCTGATTTGCTCAGGGAAACTCATCTTCCGGTCAATCAGTAGCCCTAGGTACTTCACCGATGGCTTTGATTCGATCCGCAAGTCTCCAAGACTTACTCTAGGGATTCTCTTTATTTGTCAAGATGACCACTTCAGTTTTCTCCAGTGTTAAACTGAACCCGCGAGCAGTCATCCAGTCCCTCACTCGGTGCATTAGCATACCTAGCCTATGTTGCGCTTGTTCAACGGTGCGCTCAGTGACCAGAGCCGCAACATCATCCGCATAGCCAATCAAGTGCGACTCATCTGGCATCTCCAGTCTTAGTAGTCTCTTATGGAGTAATGAACTACAATGGATTCAAGCTCAGAACCCAACAAATACTATAAGCTTACTGTCGAAACATAAACACTGGAAACCCAAAGAAATACTCGTGCACATCCTTGAATGTGAACTATATATACGCGCTCATTCGAGGAACGAATCAGATATAACAATTCTGAAATGTTAGATGAGTTAAAACGATTGCAATCTTGGTAGAAAATTATTACCTAGAAAAATTTTAAATATGCATTCAGTCGATCGCAGTCCTACAAATTTTCAATACAGTATTGAACATATATGAGCCTACTTCAGCAGAGCATCATATCTACTTAGTGAAGATGAAAAAAAACTATAAATAACTTTTATTTATTGGGAGAAATGCATGAAAAATTACTTTCGAGATTTTGCCATCGAAGTCCTCATCAGATGCTAACTCTGTTTTCAATGGATTGACACGATCTCCATTTTAGATGTTAAGTAATGTCCATAACTTTTTTTTCAAATTTTTATTTAAGTCAATTGCATTTGATTTTTTCATTTGCTAGTCATATCTAATATAGGCATTATGATCACTTGTGAGAGTCTCTAGCGCTTATGAGCCCACAGGTTATGAGCTGGGCTTACTAAGCCAACATAGCTAATGCACAAATTAGGTGAAAATAATTATATTCGATATAACTAATTATGCATATTCGAAATATCTAGCGAATGCAAAAATCAAATATAATTGACTTAAATAAAAATTTACTTATGAACATTGCTTAGCATCTTAGATCGAGATAATGCTAATCCATCGAAAACAGAGTAAGCATCTGATAAGTACTTCAATAACGAAATCTCAAAAATAATTTTCCATGCATTTCTCCCAATATCTACTTAGGCCTCATAGCGCCCCATCTACATTGGATATATACTAGCAACTTAAAATCATAGTAGATTCTCCTTTCTGGTATAATCCATACCAAACTGAGTTGAGACATGTTAGTCTCCTTCATTCTAAATACAATACTTTAGAGAAGCTAGCAAAGAGATTCAATAGACTCATCTGTCTTTAGGAATACTAATTTCAGTCAAATCAACAGGCTTACCAATAAGGCAAATCCAATGTAATACGGATGCTCTTGTACGAATTCAGGTAAGTTATTTTCATCAAAAAATAACAAAATGGCGGACGTTTCTCAAATCACTTATTTGATGTCAGAACATTGCGTTAAAATTGAGAATTTTCATCTGGTTGCTCAGATTCTATTTTCCCCTCTGATGGTGGATAATATCCGTACTCCAAGGCAGGTTAATCAGGGTAAACGTTTCTTATGCGATAATATAGGGTTTTTCGTTAGGCACATAGCAATTTTGTATCTTTATATGAACGCATCCTTAACTTTTTTAAATAAATTGTCAATGTCAAAACGTTAGTTAATGTCAACATTTTCATCACGGTAAAGTTCATGAGACTGCAACGTTTGGAAATTATTAAAAATTACTACCGTAATTCTGAGTCAGTGCTCGCAACTTTAAGAACGTTCTTTCCAATTTTCGGCCGTAATAACCGTTCGAGTCCAAATTTTCACTATTGGACGTTTCAGCGCCAAAAAGGCGTCGTACTGCTCGAAGCGAAGAAAACATTGCAGCCGTTATTCAAAATGTGCCAAATCAGTCGATTCTACGTCGTTCTCAAGAATTGAGCATCGCTCAAACAAAACTGCGGTGTATTTTGCGAAAAAAACCTTGGTCTATATTGTTGCAAGATCAAATTGACGCAAGAACTTAAGCCACTTGATCGTTCGAAACTTCTCCGATTCAGCTCTGGCAAAGCTTGAAGAAAATCAAAATCATTTTCAGCGATGAAGCTCATTTTTGTCTCTATGACTTTTTTAATAAGCAAAATGTGCATTATTGCTCAACAACAAACCCACACGTGCTTCTCGAAGCACCATTGCATCTGCAAAATTAACTGTTTGGTGCAGTTTTCATGCCGGAGGTGTGATTGGGCCGTATTTGTCGTGAATAAAAACGACGGTATGTTACCATCAATGGAGAGCGCTATCGTGTTATGTTGGAAGATTATTTGTGGCCAGATTTGGATGAACTTGACATAAACGATATGTGGTTTCAACAAGACTGTGCTACTAGCTACACGGCATGCCTCACAATCGATTTATTGAAAGGTGAATTCGGTGAACGCGTTATTTCGAGAAATGCTCTGGTCGGATGGTCGCCTCTTCATGCGATGCAACGGCATTGGATTTCTTCTTATGGAGCTAAATCAAGTCAGTGGTCTATGTCAATAAACGAGAGACATTAGACAAGCTTAGAGACAACATGGAAAGCAAAATTGCCAACGTTCCGGTGGAAATGTACGCCAAAGTGTTTGATTAGTTTCTCTAGCAGTTTCCCAGCAGTATCTAGCATGCATAACGGGCGGTATGCAGACGGCGATCTGGGATTCCCTCTCTCTTTGCTGACGAACACGAGCCTTGCCACCTTGCATCGTACCGGAAAAGCTCCATCCTGTAGACGAGTTGCAACACCTCAGCTGGAACACCATCTGGACCTGGAGCCTTCCTCGCTTTCAGTAAAAGGGCTGCCTCTTCTACTTCCAGCTGTGTGAAAAGTTGACACTGGACTGCTTCTTCACTATGGACAATGTTGACATGCATGAGATGGGCGGGGAAGAGTGCCCAAACTATCTCGTCCATCTTTTCCGCATCATGTATACAAGGTTTCTGTAGGACACCAAGCTTCCGCATATCTAGCTTGTAGTCAAGGCCTGACGGGACCTTGTTGACATTGTCCACTAAATTTGCCAGCAGTGAGCCATTCTGCTGTTGATCAATTTGCCAAGAAATTTCCTGGCTGACTTATATGCTGCTGCTTGGTTGCATGCCTCATCACGGTTCCGTGTCCATTGAGCCTCACGCCGAAGCTTGTGACTTTGTAATGAATCATGTGACGCCGCTGGCGACCACTACCACCTTGCTGCTAGGTGGCTTGTCATTTCATGTTGGTTGTGACGGGCGCACATCCCACGTCAATTTTGTCCTGGGATGTCAAGAGGAATTGACAGCCACATGGCAGTGAAGTGTGCAAATGGTGGGCTTCACTCAAGAGCGGTTGGCGAATATCAGTAATTTCGCGTGTGCGCAATTAGTTTGTGGGTGGAAATGCCGAAAAGTAAGCAGCTCAAAAGTGATGGCCGCGTGGCATTGAGACAAATCAGGAAAGCGCAAGAATTGAGTTGCTTATTCTCATATTTCTGGTTGCAAAATTGGTTATCAGACGTAAGTACACGTTTTTAGGTTAAGAGATATATTACAACGCCTATTCCCTGAACTTGTATCATCATCATCATCAGGATCAGCTTTATCATTACCATTTGATCATGGGTAGAGCAAGTTATATCAACACACATCAATGAAATTGTGAAAAAGCATCAGGCTGAGCGGGAAAAGCACACCGAACAACTAAAACAACAATTATAACGCAACCACGTTAGCAAACAACCTAATGATCATCATCATACATCTAGTAATCATACAGGAGGATTAAATATCACCAAGAACATAGAAATAACGTAAGTAGTGATGATGTTATTTTAGAGAATGCTCAATTACGAGCGCAAGTAGCTGAATTAAAAAGGGTAGTAATAAATACAGAGAATACATTAAAAAAATCTAGAAATGCCAGCTCAGGAGCAAGAGTCCAAATGGCGTACTGTGGTTAAAGCAACAGAAAAAAGATAACTCTGCCACTTTTCGAACATGTGTGGATGAAAGCTGTTCGTTACAAACACTTTGTAATGTTTAAGTTTTGATTTAAATTGAAGGCATTTCACATAGTATGAACACGATCTACATAGTTGAGGGCTTTGTCTGCGATCATTCATCGTTTTCGCAGTGTTTTAGATGCCAAATTTTGATGTGATTCTATTTTAAGGTTACAAATAGAAAATGAGAATGCAATTCTTGGAAACATAAAGTTAAAAAAGGGGAAAAAATCGCAATGGATTTAATATACAAACTGTTGTAACTATTATCACAAACATAAAATCAATTGATTCACATAATCAAACCTAACCAATTAAATTGATGACAAGATATTTAATTTCACTGTTTACAAAATATATTAGGAAAATGATGTTATCACGTTTGTAACAAATTGTGTTTATATGTTGAAATGTCACGGGTGATTCAGAATGGACTAAAGATCCAGGCCCGATACTAAAGAATCTCACAGATGACACAGCTTAAAGTTTATGTTCGCTGTAACAATGTTTATTTTAATGAAACCTTTACTCGAACCCGCCAAAAAAGTGATCAATGGATATTTTAATGCAACAATGCATTAGTTAAAATAGAATGAATAACAAAAAACTGAAATTTGTAAATTAGAAATGCAATTGTATAAGGAAGCAAGCACGTTGGGACAATTGTAAAGGAAATGTGATTGAAAATAAGGAATTATAATAATTAGGGATATAAATTGTAAAGACCAGCTCAAAATTATTATTGCCCATTACCAATCTCTTTGCCTCCTTTGGTACATGTTTCCTCCTACAATCGATGTCAATCGTGTATGAATGTAAACTTCTTTGATAAGTCTGCAAGCGACCAATTACAGCTGTTAAACGGGAATGGTGTTAAGAAAAGGAAGAGTAGTAGCAGCTACACCTTTACCTGTCTCGAGGAAAAGTCAGCCCAAATATTAAAAGTACGAACATTATCCAGGCGATAGTTGTATTTGAAAATTTTTCATATTAGCGTCATCGGTAAGATCAGGATATCGATACACTTCCCAAAGGTTCTGAGAACCAAAAGAATAAGCTTTGAAAGTAACCGAGGCCCTTAATATTTCGTTGATTAGGTATAGGAAAGATTTTTCTTTAATCCTTTGGAAATAGTTTAGTTGCTCATTTCCCGAACATTTTTTTAGAATCATGTATGAGTTCATGCTTTAGTGAGAAGTTGGTTAGGAGGAAGTAGTTTAGTGACAGTTTGAGATTGTTATTCGGATCTTTTGTACGTAAGAAAAAGTTGGTATGGCGGGCGATATATTTTTTCTCTTTGAGTGCTACTGTACACAATTATGAGCTCGATTGTGTTTATGAAGGAAAAGTACAATTTAGTTATTGAAAGTTTATCGTTTCTATTATTGAATCCACATATTTTTCGCATTCGATTTTAGTGCAGAGTATTTAGTAAAAAGATTAAAAATGAAATTTCATATACATGTATAATTAATGACTAGGGTTCAACTGCATGTTTTCAAATCTGAGAATCGTATTCTAGAATTTTTATCCCACCATACAGGGCGGGTCCACCAAGTACTTCTAATTTTGAGCGACAGAGATATTTTTAAGTCAAATGGCTATGATAAGCTCGTGGCTGTGGCATGTGGCTGTTCATAAAGTTTTGTGCTTTATCTATTGTTTTTGCTTTTAAATACCCGATAGATAAATTTGAGACACGACTGGTCTACCAACGACAAATTAGTATGATTATGATGTCAAAATTGTTGAATTAAGTTTTATATATAGATTTATTAAATTTGTATATTCTGTAAATTAGTTAAATTAATTGAATTAATGGACAAATGCCTTTTATATTAGTTCATTTCTCATTCTAAGATCACATTATCATTGATATTAATTTTGTTGGACCTAAAAAAAATTCAATTTGAGATCTTGTACTTATACATATTGTCATTGATCAAAAACTAGGCACAAAGACATATATATGTTTTGATTAGAGTAGTTTGCAAATGAAAAGATATTGTGTTAGAAAGTTCCCGAATTAGAAAATTTTATAGGCCTCGCTTGCATTTTGATATCAATTGTAAATTTGCTTTATGTACTTTTATTACGTTCTTACAACGTATGTGATTGTTAAAAATATCTGCAAATTATACTAAAATGAATTGCTAAACAGTATCAACGACTTTCCTTTCCAGTGGTTCGTTTCTTTCAGCGGAAGGTAGAGCGCATGGTAAGTATGCCGTCGCGAGGGTAGGGTTTGAGAAAATCGGCTGAGGTCGGTTTCGCGTCGCGCGCGGTACGCGGTACCTTAGTTGATTTTGGTTTTTCTTTAGCGTAGTTTTTTTTCGGGTTTACGTTAAAGTAGTATATTTTTCGGTACCGCGTCGGTAAAATTCGGGAACGCGAAGTAAAGATCAGATTTTTGTTCTTTGACTGGTTGAATGAAGAAATACGGAGTAACGTAAAGTAGGTTTCCTCTCCGTATGATTGTGTTTTGTGACGCGTTCGGAAACGGGCATTTATTGGTGGCTGAAAATTGTAGATGAGCGTAATCCATTTGGAGACCCGCGACTGAAATCCTTTCCGATCTAGCTGGCCGCGAAAATGGATTACGGTGCACGGATTGGTTGACCGGTTGGTACCATCCGTTAGCACTTCTCAGGCTTAACGTCTAGAACCGATGAAAGGTCGGTTCCTCGTTCGCATCAAGACATAAAATCATTAAAACTTCCTTACGCTTTTCAGTAGTTTCAGTTGACCACCAGTACACTGGAAGCTTGCGTGCTGGGTATTTCAACGAGACGTCCGTTTTTCCGGTGTTCCACTTAATTATAGAAAGTTGAGAGCATGAATATCGGGTGATAATATCACTGATCTCAAGTGAAATGCACTGATCATCCCTGGCTGAGTAGTCCTCTAATAATCTCCAATTGCGTGACCTCCATACTAAGAACCCCAAGATGAAAATCACGGCCGGTGTGGTTTCTTCACAGTCCTCTAATACTCTCCAATTGTGTGACCTCCATACTAAGAACCCCAAGATGAAAGTCACGTCCGGTGTGGTTCCTTCACAGTCAATACGGTGGAAAGTCTGAATATTTTCGTTGTTTGGTATGACGAGCACCGTCCTGGCTGCGATTTTTAGAGTTCGTTTTCTTCATGGATCTCTTTGAGGCATACGCCATTCGTTTGTTTTCGAGATAGTGCCCTCCAGAACATTACGCTTAGCTTAGAAAGATAATATCGATTCGTTCGGCGTTAGGTACATACTAAAGAAGGTGATCCCTGAGCACCGAACCCACACAAAATCATTCCCCTATTCACAGCCCTCCACCTTGAAATCACTGTTCCGCACCCAGATGGTGGCAGTACCAGTTTCATCAGGATACCATGATGCTGAACTTTTATCATGCAGCAAACAGTTGGCTTTCATGTCCTTCGCAAACTGCTCAAGTAGGTTTTGAGCGGTTTAGCTGCAGGATGCGGTTCATCGAAGTTCTGATCTCGCCTTGGCTAGGGCTTCCTAGAAAACCCGACATTTCCTTGATCTCAACATGTGCCTGAAATTTGGTCTTGGATCAGCATCCTTTTTTTTTAAATGTCCCATATTACCGCATTTGTAACATAGGGAACTCCTGTAGGGTCTTCTCCATATTTGTGTAATGTGCCCATAGCCAAAGCATTTAAAATATTGAAGAGGCACTGCTCTTTTCCGTATCCTGCAGATAACCCACACTATTATTACTTTGCCTTAGTCAAAAAGTTTTCGACGTCCTTTCCGGTCAAGTTGATGATGGCTATGGGCTGTCCCCCATGGTTTTCTAGTGTAAGCTTGGCTTTGATCCTGCCCACGCAAAGGAACTCCCTTTTGATAGTATCTTCGACCTTGGCTAGATCCGTGATGTAATCAATGCTTCTTATTTCGATCGTTTCTACTGGCTCAGGTGAGGCTAAAGATGCGCTTTTGCCGAGAACATTCTTTACTGCGTCGCAAAATGCTTCTTTATTGTTATCCTCTGCTCCAAATGGAACAAGTATGTAGCCCGACCGTGTTGCTCGTACTGCTTTAATGGCAGTGTTTGCCTCTAAGTGTGTGAGTCTCACATTTTTTGTGTAATTCCACAGCATTTCTGCATAGGATCAGCTATCTTGGGGTCTTACGAGCAGTGCCTGCTACCTGGTCGGCTTCTTTCTCTCCTATTTCGTATCCGATTTTAATTTTCTGACACTTTTTGAGAAAGTTTCTTCGCGGCTTTCTTTGCTCCTTTTGTCAGCACTGTCTGGAACCCATGATTTGGCGTCACACGTGCATTAAGTGCCTCTTCTTTCCTTCTTTTATCCCAATCTTCTTCAATTAGGCTAGATGCCACTCTTTTATTGATGTTTGATAGTAGATCTAACTACGCGTGCCCTTTAAGTTTAAACCTCAACACTTCGGTCTTCTCTGGTCTTCTTCTTCGGTCTTCTTTGGTCATTTTCAGCCTTTAACCAGCTCCTCCAATAACGCCTTATACGGTCGAGGAACTCTTCTAGTTCAACAAGCCCAATCTTTACTCCTTTGCTAATTTTTGGCGAATCGCATGCAGATTGTATTCTTTTTACAACACCTCTCGGTTTTGGATCAGCCTTTCTTCTTCATTTTGCAATTGAACTTTGCGATCACCTTTCCTGGGAGAAGTTATCGGCTTCGGTTTTTGAATACAGTGTTTCTGCCACATTTTCGATGCTGGCGATGAAACCACGCAACGGCACCTTATTCGCCTGGCCACTCCTTTCTTTTCCTGCTGTAATACCTTGCGGACTTCAAGATGGTTCGTTATCATTTTAGGCAGCGATCACAGCAGTAGTTATCGGATTCTCGATGTTCTTTATATTTTTCCCCACCACTAGAATACCTGGCGCGTCCCGCAGAGTTTCCCACTTTTCCTTTTTAGGACGTTTTGACATTCGTATGATGTTTTTACTGCATCCAAACGCCGCAGGAATCTCAGTCCGAACAAGAAATTTTTTTTAAAATATTCTTCTTCTTCTTTGTAGGACTGCAGCCTCATCGGGCCTTCACTTCCTGCAAATAGCGCCGCCAATAGTCTTGGTCCTTTGACCGAGTTTTCTTATTTCGAAATACAAAGAGCGATGAACTGTATTCGTCGACCAAATCAGACCAGCGTTTCCTTGGTTTCGCCACTGGTCTCTTCCCATTAGTCCTCCCATTGAATACCTACATGGATACCTGTTGATCGCCCATACAATTCATGTGACCAGCTCATTGTAGCTTCCGCAGGCTTACAATCGTTGAGAACTCTGGTTTCATACAGCTCATGATTGTATAGAATTCGCCATCGGCGCCCCTCCAGCTTCGCTCCGGTCCGTCGCTCAAAGGCGTTCAATATATTTGCGGATGCTTGGGTTAGGATCCATGTTTCACACCCATAGCATAACACAGGTTTTATCACAGATTTTTATACTTGGAGCTTTGTTTTCCTGCGTATGCAGCTGGTCTTCAAGATGGCCAAACCAAATAAAATATTTTATTTGCGAGCTGTATTCTTCGACGTATTTCGCCTCTTTTATTGATGGTTCTCGTTATTTTGGCGCCTAAATACACAAATTTGCTAAAGTTCTCGATATTGTATTCGCCAAGTGTGATATTTGGTGTACTTGAGGTATTTTTCCTTGACTGCGTCATGAGCTTTGGTTTATTTTCATTGATTTGTAGCCCTGCTAGCTTTGCTTCGCTGTAGAGTTTTAGGAAGAGTTCTTTGGCAGTTGTTAATGACCGTGACAAAATGTTTATGTCGTCCGTTTAGGCCACTACTTGGCTCGACTTGTATAGTAATGTATCCCGTGTATCGACGGGTAACTTTCTTATGTCGTACCCCAGGGCCAAATTGAATAGCAATGGGGCCAGCCCATCTCCTTGCTTTAATCCGATATTTGTGTCAAAGGCATCGGTGAGTTGGTTATTTATGCGGACTTGGGAGGTCGTCGACGTCATTGCTATTTTGGTGAGACGGACTTATTTGGCTGCGATGCCAAAGCAAAGCATTATTTGGTACAATGCGTTACGATCAATACTGTTGTATGCTTGCTTAAAGTCAACGAAAATTTGGTGTACGTCTATATTGAACTCTCAGCATTTTTCAATTACCTGCTTGATTGTGAACGATTGGTCTATTGTCGATCTACCTACTGTTAAACTACTTAGATACTCCCCAATAATACTGTTGGCGTATGATTCGATTTTATTTCCTGAGATCTTTGAACATATTTTGTACGCCGTACAAAGTAGTGATATGCCTCTATAATTTTCGCACTGTAGCTTGTCACCATTTTTGTGGATAGGGAGTATGATTGATTTAATTCGAAATGTTCGGTAAGAAATTATCTTTTGCGAGACCACCACTTCTGACCTTTCCACAAAATTTGAGCTATCTAGCTTCTATAGTTTTTGAGGAAACTTGCTGTGTCGCACGGTCAAATAGGCTGCGAAAATAGTAGGTATTTGTAAAAAAAATTTTACAAACATCTAAAAAGGGTCCCAATGAGGTTCGGTTTGTGACAATGTTTGACATTATAAAAAAGCAGATACTCAGCTAGTTTATCGATTCATTGAACGCATAACTTAACCCAACAACTGAACTTAAACAGACGGACAATTTTACCAAATGAATAAAACTCAACACTGACAAAAATTGTTTAATAGTTCCTATAATTCTCATTGCCTACAAGTTATGCAAAATTGCCATATCAAACAAACTTGAAATTTCATTTTTCCCATTAATAAATGCTTCCCCGTGGTCAATTAAAAACAATAACCATAAGAATCAAAGCACGGTCACAGCCAATTATCCTGAATTTTCCCATATTTTATTAAAAATTTCACACTTTATTCCTATTTCACACATTAACCGAATCTATATCAACACCATCCGTGTCGCCATCATCATCATCAATTCAAGGCTGCCAACAATCATTTCCAGCCACGATGATTTTAATTATCGCCATCATGGTCACGTCTATCAGCCATCATTAACCTGCTAATTAACACTTACCAAGCCTCAACGGGCATGAACTTGATTGCAAAATGTAAAGCTCATTTTATGAGTATACCTTTCTCCAATGGAGATCCTTTAATCCCTTTGATTCTCGTCCCACATTCCTTTTCACTCTTTTTCAATGGTAACCGCATTGACGAAAATGTCAATTCCTATTATGTGCAACAATTTCGACGAGTGAAAAATGTCCTTTCACTTTCATCGCCTAGCATTTGGCCCAGGAACAACAGCAATCATGCCTTTTAATGGCTTATTTATGATTTCATTAAGTTCACAATGAGCGCCATTTCATTTCTTAATTCAGCGATTCCTTGCAGAGGGAAAATTTATGCATGAAAAGATTTCATCCCTGATGTAAGACGGCCTCCGATGATGCCGAGATTTAAGACATAATTCCTTGGAAGCATTGCTAAGGACGATTTACATGAGCTGACCTCGAATCATATTCAAAGCTACAAAATGCTGATTTTAAAAATTGCTAATTCCCTGAAATGAAGGGTATTTAATTTCTTTTTCAACGGGTTGAATTTAAGGCAGAAGGGGCAACTAGTAAGCAGGTGGAGGAGAGAGGGAGAGCAAACAGACTTGGTCTCAAGGCGAACAATTTTCATCCGAAAACATGAAGCTTTGCCTTAATACCAAGATTTGCATGCAAAGGAAAATGTTCATGTTATTCGTAGTCTCAGAACGACTTGGCTGGACAAGACGAAAAGACTTGTTCGAGTTATTCAGAATTTCTTTCATATTCTTGCTTCCGCCTCAGTTGTGTGTTTTCCTTTCTTCCATAGTCCCGAACTTTCTCATCGCAGTAACGGTTGCCACAACTTAACGCGCTCACTTTATTAATTCAATTTAATTAATGCAATTTATGCAGACATTCAAGAATTTTAATTAACGCATGCGTATTAGATGGTCTGATGTGATTACGAGATGAGACCGGACAAGGCTCTCCTCAGCTATATCTAATGAACGGAGGTCTCTCTAATATCAACCCAAGGAACGACTCAATGTTTTGAGTTCCAAGTCAATGTGTGTAAGAAGAAAGTACAGAAAGTAACAAGAAACGAATAACAAAATCTTTCATTGCTTGTAAGATCGCTTTTAAAGGGATTGGGGGCAATTACAACGTTCATGCTAACAAAGTCTTAAGAAAATTTTTTCCATCCTGCATCGCTTGAAAAAAAATGACAATGATGATTATGATGATGATAACGATGGAGAGACGGCCGTGGTAATGATGATGCCCCGTGATGATGTAAATTGAAGTTGATGAGACCAGAGCATGACCCTAGCGTTGCTCGTTCTGCACTCGGGGGAAAGATTAACAAGACTTTAAGGATTACGCGGATAAAGTTTTTCCTCTGCTAGTTTTCTACAACGACGAGGACAGTACGATTCATGGTCATGGACGGGTTGCATTGAGAGTCTCATTAAAATGTTGATATGTTTTCGGCTGTTGAATGACCAAAGTTACTTAATGAGGCTGATTAAAAATGTCTGTCGTTAAGTTTTATGAAGTATGAACCTTTAAATTGCTTTATTACAATTATAAATTATTTAAGATTCAAGTGCGCACTGGCCAGGTTTTAATAAGAATTTCAACCATAATTGGAGAAACTGTTAATAAATTTGCCTTCAGTTTGCGGAGTATTTAGTGCAATCAAAATAATACACGCATTCACATAATTTCCCTGATATGAGATGACAGAGTTTTAATATCCTTCCTGGAGAGCCATGTTCAACGAAGAAAAATTGTTTTGATCATAGCTGGTGCAGGTTGTGGAAGGGGGGTGAAGGCCACTTACACCCTGAGTAGAGGGCTCCCAGATGGCCTGCCTGGACTACCCAATAAATATTGATTGACACATTACTTCGTATTAGGCCCCATTTTTCTATGCTATCGATTTGCAGGGATCCCTTTTCCAGCGAAAGGAGAGCAAGGAAGAGGGAGTGCTAGAAAAGAGACCCTCCATCCTCAAGGCTGTAAGCACCCTTTTCCGTAGAATGAAGCGTAAATACAGTTCGCCAGAGGTTCATACCTAAAAAGCGGCATTATTTGATGAAGCTAAAGTCACTTTCCCTAAATTCAAAGCAGTTTCCGCGTGTTCACTACTTGCTAGTAACTAAATACGTGAACTGACAAAACAAGTGATTCAGCGCTAGGGCACTTTTAAACCAGCAAAGTTCCACTGCCAACTACCGAAATTTCCGCCACCTATTCATGGAACTTAATTAAATTTTTGAGCTTAAATAATGCTGGTAGCCACCAATGACGCTTTTTTCTATGGAAAAAACTTTTGGGATTTTTATTGCGCAATATAAATTTCGAAAAAATACTACTACCAGAATTCATCTAAGTGCTCCTCCCAGAAGGTCTTTGTTACCATCCTAGGGCTCGAAATAAGTTTTCCGCTGGCATGAAACAATTATTCGTTCAATATAGTACTTGTATAAGAGATCGCTAAAATTTATCGAAAATATGCAGAGTTCTTTCATAAGCATATAACAGCTGATGTTTTGTTCCCACTTAAATACTTTTTCGGAATTTTCGGAACATTAAATTTGTTTGAATTAAACATTGTTCCTCAAATTTACATAAAAGTCCGAAACAGATAAGAGGGCCTAGGTCACTTTGAAATATGTATCAACCATTCACACGTGTTATTTTTGTGATAATTCTATGCAATTGAAATAGCTCTAATTCGCTTGATTATGATTTGATTTCTATAAAATTTTGTAAACATGTGTATCCTATAGCATTTATCTATTTATAACTTTTTAACTTTTACATAATAATTTGCAGCCCGAAGCTAAACTTCCCACCAGACACTCCTAGAGTGCCTCACTGCTGTTTTTATTTCAGATTCTCAAAGTCCTAATCAAGACCTTTAGTTTGATATCCCACTCGACCATATTTGATAAAAAACTTTAAGGGTCATTTCAACATGAGCGGGGACACACATTAAAAAATTTTGAAATGCTGGGTAAGACCTTATCTTTTGAGGGATCACCACTTTTGACTTTTTCACAAAGTTTGAGCTTTCTAGCTTTTTCACGAAGTCTGAGCTTTCTAGCTTCTCTAGTTTCTGAGAAAACTTACTGTGTTCAGACAGAAGGACAGACGGACAGGTAGGTCGCAAAACTAGTTGCATCGATGAAATACAAATCTAGAGAAACATCTAAGGTGCAAGCCACAGAAAAGTACGTACAGGAAAAGTATACCGAAAACACAAATTGCGTGTACTTTTGTTGTAAAATCAATTTATCAACTGGAGAGGGGCCAAATAATTCAGTCGGTAGTCCATCAACTTTCTTACAATCACAACTACGGGAAGTAAACCAAAATTGTCAACTCTGCTCATTACAGTCACCTGGAGCATTCTTTAATTATTCCATTAACGTAGTATTGGCTATTGAGACACTAACGCCTTTTGGATAAGTTATTACCTTTAAATATACAATCATCATACAAAAGTTCGATAGGGTAATATTCGATTAACATATGTTCATTGTCCTAGTAAAATGTCTATCGCCTAGATAAACACCCATATGGGATTCACGAATCATTAGTAAAAGCCCATGGGTTTTCCAATGCCAATGTTGCACCAGTACTGGCAATTGATCAGCAGACTTGAAAACTTTGCAGGTTCGAAAGAGCCTGCGAAGCTAAGGCTAATTATAAGCCATACTTAGCTCGTGCATCGGCCGTTCATTGGTTAATCTTTGGCAAATAATATACTACATACATGACAGCGTTTTCCAATGCCAATGTTGCACCAGTACTGGCAATTGATCAGCAGACTTAAAAACTTTGCAGGTTTGAAAGAGCCTGCGAACCTAAGGCTTATTATAAGCCATGCTTAGCTCGTGCATCGGCCGTTCATTGGTTAATCTTTGGCAAATAATATACTACATACATGACAGCCCAAGCCAGGCCTTGATCTCCCGGATTAATCTTCTCCAATAAGCATGGTTCTACCACTCCGTTCATCAGTTGATCACTACCAGCAAGGATATGCTGTCAGCTTCTATCATGTCTTTCCGTTCAGTCCTCGATCTTTCCGCTGGACATATACTCTGTGCTCTACTCTCTACTGGCCTTATGGTTACCCGGTTTCCTTTCATTCTGCAATTCACGCAAGCATAAACAGGCGGTTCGTCAGATAATTCATGTAACTCAACGGAGTCTTTACTCTGTCCCTTCTTTCACTACACCGTAGATTTTCTGGAACACTTTGCGTTCAAATATTTTAACTGGCTTTTTAGATTTATTCGTCAGGTTCCATAATTAAATCTCATACCATAACGCAAGTTTAACTAGTGATATGTTAATACGATGCTTATTTTGCTTGTGTTCAACTCTAAGCCCAAGAATGGGAAGATAGGAGCGATTTGTTTTATTTGAGGCATTTATTCCGCGTCCCTCAAAAAAAGTAAGT
Organism: Odontomyia ornata; assembly: GCA_963969285.1. Classification (NCBI taxonomy): domain Eukaryota; kingdom Metazoa; phylum Arthropoda; class Insecta; order Diptera; family Stratiomyidae; genus Odontomyia; species Odontomyia ornata. Next base: position 73,941,796 of record OZ017741.1, on the reverse strand, counting down.
TAAAATGCCAACAACAACAATAGTAGCCACGATGTTCACAGCACATCGAAAGCGACACTAACGACGACAAAAGGACGATGAATACTATGATAGTAAAGACGGGCAAAAACCGAGATTAACAGACAGTCTTGTTCAGACTGAGATACCTGCGGCGCTTGGACGCAGCAAAAAAAATGATGCAAACGTCAGAACGTCCAAAAAGAAAGTGCGGGGAACTCTGCAGGACGCGCCAGATTTTTGAGCGATGGGGAAATGTATAAAAATATCGAAAATTCGATGGTAACTGCTGGAATCGCTTCCAAAGTGACCAAAGTAAAGGTATTACATCCTTGAATAATAACGAACCGAGTGACCATTGATTTCACTGCTCCCGTCCAAAACGTGGCGGAAGCACTGTACTTGGAAACGGAAGCCAATAATCTCTCCCAAAATAAGAGGTTGCAAAGTACAATTACCGTCCAGTGACATAAAGAAGAAAGACTAATCCGAAAAGTGCGAGACGTTCTAAAAATAATAAAATCAGCATGCAACTGACCAACAATAAGCAAAATTTTAAAGAATGGGCTAGTTGAACTAGAAAAGCTCCTAGGCAGCACGGGGCATTACCAGAAGAGCTGGTTAAAAGCCAAAGAAGACCAGAAGGCCAAAAGAAGAGAGGAAGGCTTAAGAAGCCCTGATAGCAATACGTAAACGGTACGCGTAGTTTGGTCCACCAGACAACATCAATAAAAGATTGAGAGATAAAAGAAGGAAGAAAGAGGCACTTGATTGGCATGGAACACTAAATCAGATATGCCAGAAAGTGCTGCCAAAAAATTGGAGAAAGCCGCAAACAGGCTCCAGAAAGCGCCACAAAATAACGTTCACACGGACGCCGAACAAGAAAAAAGACCTGATGTGGAACAGAAAAGAAAGAAGCCTCGGTGAAGACCTCGGCAGTAGGTACTGCTCACAAAACTTCAAAGCGGCCGATCCTACGGAGAAGTGCTGCAGAATATCAGGAGAAATGTAAGGCCCGAAAATATGAAAAATGCGATTAAAACACTACGACTAATACGGTTGCGCCACATACCGATCAAATTCAGAGCAGAGGCCAACAATAAAGCAGGATTCTCCGGCGCAGTAAAGAAGGCCCTCAGCAAAAGCGCAATTGTACCCTCGCTTAAGCCGATAGGAGCAATCCAAATAAGAGATATTGACTGTGTCACCCACCTGGCCGAGGTAAAAGAGGTCATCAAAAGGGAGTTCCCTAGCGTGGGCAGGATCAAAGCGAGACTGATATGAGAAAACGATACGGGACAACGCATGGCATTGAATTGATCGAGAAGGATGCCGAACAATTTTTGATTAAGGTAAAAGTAAGAATAGAGTGGGTGGCCTTCAGGATACGGCAAAATACAGCACCTCTTCATTGTTACAAATGCCGTGGCTATGGTCACACCACACAAGTTTGCAAAGACCCCGCTAGGAGTAACCTTTCTTACAAATGTTGTTAAAATGAGACATAGGAGAGAAGAGTGCATAAAGAAAGCATTGTGAGCACGCCTTCTTTGACTGCTCTCGTTGTTGATTGATAAATGCTGCTTCAGCAGCAGCCTATAGAGATGCCATATTAAGTTGTCTCGATTTTTTAGTAACAACGCACAACAACGTCGGTTTGAATCTGAGAGTTAAGAGGAAAAAAACCAGATGTAACCTCAGGGTGGCTCTTGAGTGAACACGGCAGCAAATGACAGCGGACGATTCTATTTGTCTTAGCAGCCTCGGACAGCATCTGTCGCATCTTTATTACGTAGGGCGTGTACCTCAGATCCTCTTCCTAACACACCCAAGATGGCCATCAATTTTCTGAGCGAGCTCCCAGGATCCTCCGAAATGAGGCCTTGAGCCCTTCGAACAACTTCCGAGGTCATTGCCCTCTTCTCTTTCGCATGAGTTTTCTTCACTGGACTAGGAAAAATATATCTCACAGTTTTCGGCGGCGGCATACTTCTGAGCAATATCGTAAACTGTGGATTTCGTATACCCGAAAAATTTAATATTTCTTCTGGTGACTGTGAAGCACGTAGGCTTTCAATAACTGCCGCTCTTCCATTGAATTCTGCACTCGATTGCACTAGCTTAGCCATATAGAATTCACGCACGAATGCACACCATTGAAATGAAAACAAATGACTGCTCCACAATAGCGACAAATCAATGTGAAATTTCTCCAGATTTTTCTGACGTACCCTGTGTATATACATACATATGTATATATATATATATATATATATATATATATATATATATATATATATATATATATATATATATATATATACTGTATATATGTTGTCGCATGTTATGGTTCGCGGCCAATAATTTTAATTTTCCGGGAAAGTGAAAACACACTGTCTTTTAAGTTAAACGAGTCTATTGACTAAAAATGCACAATTTATAATTTCACTATTTTACAACTTGTCTATCAATTTTTACTTCAACTGTCTATCACTTCACAATCAATATCACTTTTAATTCTCACTCCTTACTGTCGCACTTTTACTATATCGCGGTTGTAATGAATCCCCCCATTCATTCAGATCGCCTTTATATAGGGTCTCTAGTCATTCAATCCATTTCTCGTACATTGGTGAACTACCTGGAATATTCGAGCAATACTGAATTGGCAGTGACGTTACTTTCAGATGTTGATCATGCTTAGTGGATTTTCGAGTACATTCGTTTTGTTGATCATGATCTTCTTAATGGCTGTGAAAACAATTGCGATAGTAGCTCACAGAATTATTTGTACATGTAACACTGCTCCACCTCATTTCTTTTCGTCCCGAAAAGATGTGTCGCCAGTTGTAGTCAATTCTCCCGGGCTGTAATGTGGGGCAAGACGGTCCAGGTGCACGGTTTTTATTTTGGCTCTCGGCTTACGGTGTTCCTGTATGCGATATATGACGTCGTTGATTCGCTTTGTAACTCGGTATGGTCCCTCCCAATTATGCTGCAACTTTGGAGACCTACCCTTCCGCCGTTGTGGGCTATATAGCCACACCAAGTCATCTTGCTGGAAGCCACTAGAATTTGCCTTTAGATCATACCTAGTCTTCATGCGGTGCGATATATTGGTTCTCGTCAACCATCTTGGCCAGGTGTTTATTGAGCGTGCCATTGAAACGTTCGACCATTCCATCGGATTGGGGATGCAGTGGTTTTGTCCTCGTTTCCCGCATTTCCAGCAGCTCGCACATTTCGCCAAAAACCAGTGACTGAAAGTTCCGGCCTTGATCTGAATGTTGCTCACAAGGTACGCCGTATTAACTGACACAATTTAACACTAGCTGTTCGGCTACAGTAGTTGCTTCCTAGTTGGGAATGGGGTAGACCTTGGGCCACTTGCTGAAATAATCGGCCACAACCAGCGTGTATCGATTTTCCCATTCGGATTGAAGAAAGGATCCTGCGATGTCAGCAGCAATCCTTTCAAATTGTACCCCCACGTTAAAGGTTTGCATTTGTCCTCTCAGTCGTCGCCTTGGACCTTTGACGGAAGCGCGAATCGTGCGCTTGCGACACCAGTCCTCTACGTCTTCTCGAGCGTGGAACCAGTAGAACCTTTCCCGCAATTTTGCTAAGGTCTTGTTAACACCAAGGTGGCCTCTTGAGGATCCTTCATGCATTTCCTTAACCACATCGTGGGTTCGGCTTTTGGGGAGTATAGTTTGCATCCTATAGGAGCTGCCATCCGCCGTTTCCCATTTCCGCTTGAGTACGCCACCCTCCACCTGAAGGGAGTTCCATTGTGCCCAAAAGCTTTTCAGGGTTGCACCGTGCATTGAAACATCTTTTCACTCAAGTCGCCCAGTTGTCTCCTTCCATGCGAGCAATGGTCCGATGTCTTCATCGGCTAGCTGGGCATTTCGAATCTCTTCCGATGACCAACCCTCATCGAATTCGGCCGTTATCAATCGCAGATCAACGGGCGGCTCCTTTTCCTCAATCCGTCGGCAATGCTTGCAGTTAGCTGGACATGGCTGACGAGATAGGGCGTCAGCATTTTCATGAACTCTGCCCTTGTGAAGTAGTTGGTGCCTCACTAGGTCCGGTCGGATAGTCGATCGGGTTGCACCAGTGTCGCTTGTTATGGTGCAATTTGCTTCATCAACTTGACCCGGAAGGCATAAGTCTGCTTCTCCACTATGTAATCTTGACACAGTGATGGTAGTGCTGGGAACGTTGATCATCCTAGCCAACACCCGCCACATGAAGTTGCCCCCTTCAGTTTGATGGGCTTCCATTCTAGGATCCTGACACGATCTAGATCTCCACCATCCTGGACGATAGCTCTGTTTTGTTCGCTTCTTGCAGTTTCTTTGCAGGTGCCACTTCTCACTGCAATCCCAGCATCTAGGTGCACCATTTACCTGCGGCTCTCGCTTATTGTCCACGCGCTCACACCTGCACTCGTCTGCCACTACCTCGCAAACCCGGGCAGTGGTACGAGCCACATTTTTCGCTGCCTCAAAGTTCAGACTATAGGCCAATGCTTCCTTAACCGTTTGCTTTTGAGATAAACGCACATTTTTTTACACTTCTTGGTCCTTTAATGTGCCGATGAATGTCACTGCGTCATCTCGATGTTCTGGGTCGTAAGCTGGGTAAGCCAAAAGTGCCAGTCGCTCAATGTCTTGGGCTAGCTGCTGTAAGGTTTCGCTAGATTTCTGCATCCGATGCCGTAGCTGTGCCCGATAAATCTGCTTCAGATGATCGCCTCCATAACACGTTTCGAGCGCATTTAATATAGCAGCCGGGTTTGAGTGCAACTCAATTGGGATAATCTGCAAAAGCTCAGCAGCTGGGCCTCTTAGAACAAGACTTAATGCTGTTGCTCGTTCCTGATTATTCCAGTGATTTATCCTAGCGGCGGCTTCAAACTGAATTTTGTAAATACTCCAGACCGTTTACCCATCAAATACTGGTGCTTCAACATTTCAGGAAGTGCTTTGCGCTGCAGTTGTAACCGGGGCTGGCAAGGTGGTTACTGCTGCCTTCGCTGTTCTCAATTTCTTTTTAACTTTTCCCATCTCATGGTTCATTCGCTCTTCGACCTGGCTGATCTCATAGTTGATTCTTTC